>CM033326.1:29369639-30569639 GCA_019359835.1 Pharus latifolius | reverse complement strand
GGTGCCTCGGATGCTTGACAGGTGGCCGCTGATTCCCGAGGCGCTTGTCACGCGACCCGCTCGTGACCGAGGCGCTTGTCACGCGACCCGCACGTGACATGGGATCAGGGGCTCCTATCTCCGGAAGGACGATGGCCCCCGGGACAGGCACCGGGGGCCTTGTCCTCGGGCGAAAGGCGGTGCCCGGTACAGGCACCGGGGACCTCGTCCCCGGGCCAAAGGTGGCGCCCGGGACAGGCACCGGGGGCCTTGTCCCCGGGCAAATGGCGGCGCCCGGGACAGGCACCGGGGGCCTTGTCCCCGGGCTAAAGGCGGCGCCCTGGACAGGCACTGAGGGCCTTGTCCCCAGGCGAATGGCGGCGCCCGGGACAGGCACCAGGGGCCTTGTCCCTGGGCGAATGGCTGCGCCAGGGACAGGCACCGGGGGCCTTGTCCCCGGGCTAAAGGCGGCGGTTGGGACAGGCACCGGGGGCCTTGTCCCGGGGCGAATGGCGACGCCCGGGACAGGCATCGGGGGCCTTGTCCTGGGCGAATGGTGCAACTTCTTACCTGGACTTAGTCTCGTGGAGATTTCCCCCAACAGCAACCCCCCACGGCCCCCGAGGACGATGCTCGAGTCCCTGGGGGGTGTGGCTCACGTTACCGGGAAAATCTCTGGGATGAGCTACCGGATCTGTGTCGCTTCAGTTTTCGTGTCACACGTTTATGACCGCGCCGTTTGGCCATAATGATCGCTCGCAGTTCGAACCGGTGCCTCGTTTTGTGCGCCCATCCCTTCGTTTCCCGCGCACGGTTTGAATTTCAACGACACGGATGTACCGCGAAGTGCCACGTGGCCCCCATCTGGGCCACGTCTCGCCTCTATAAATAGGGCCTTGGGGGGCCCGGAGAGCTCATTCCAAATTTTCCACTCCAGCGCCCTTAGCTCTCCCGGTAGCCCTCTCTCGGTAGCCCTCTTCCGGTAGTTAGTCCCGGGAGCTTAGCCTCCGGAACCTTTAGCTCCCCTTAGTTTTCGAAGCCTTAGCCATCGACAAAATCCGATGGGACCCAAGGGTCGTGCCAAGGCCACAGAGGTGCCCCCGGAGGAAGTCACCGCGGACTTCCTCTAGGCCTCCGAATTCACGACAGGGGACTTGGAGTCCCTGGTTGACCGGGGAGTTGTCGCGGACGGGGACGTCCGCATCCCCGTGAAGAAGGACGGAGCCCCCCGCCCCAGGCCAGGAGAGGTCGTGGCCTTCGAGGCCTTCCTCGAGGTGGGGCTCCGGCTCCCGGTGCATCCATTGCTCCGGGAGTTTTTGAAGGAGTATGGGGTGGCTTTGAACCACCTCACTCCGAACGTGATCGTCTGGATGGGCCTATTCATCTGGCTCTTCGAGACGGAGACCGGACGGGAGCCCACGCTCCGCGCCATCCAGTACTTCTACGAGCCGGCGGTGAGGAGCTCCCACATGGTGAAGGGAGGACCCAAGTCCCCCTTCGGCTTGGTGATGATCCAGATGCTGCCGTCCCGGGTAGCCGAATACCCGGTGGCAGCCTCCCGAGACCACTGGGGGGACTGGATCCGGAGGTGGTTCTACCTCCGGGTTCGGGACGACGACGTGGTGTACTCCCTGGAGGCCCCCACCTACAGCCGGTCGTCCACTCCGAGGCCCCCGGTGTGGACGGAGGAGGAGTTAAGGCTCCTCGGCAAGGTCGTCGCCTCTCGGGGCGTCCGCTCTATGCGGGACGCCGCCGAGGAGGTGATGCTCCTAAAGATCTCCCCTTTCTCGCGGGGGAGGAGGGGGATCGGGATGTGTCCGGCCCAACGGCCGCCGCAAAAGCCGGTGACTCGACGTAAGTTCCCGATGACCTGGTTCATTTGATTTGTAAATTTTTCTAACTCTTACCTTTTGCAGTTCGGCCGTACCTGGAGGCCCGCGAGAAGGCGGAGAACCTCCTCGGGAGGTACTTCACCGACGAGCACAAGCGCATCGTGCGCGTCGTCGGGGAGGGCCCTCCCCGGAACCTGGTAGCCGAAGCCTTCAGGCTAAGGCTACCAGAGAGGAAGCCCCTCCCTACCCCCGGCTCTCACAAGTGGGGGAGTGAGGCTGCGGGGGCTCTAAGCCAAAGAAGGCTAAGGTTCAAAAAGCCCCCGGCCCATCGACGACGCCGGCCTCTACGCCGGTGAAGGCCCGGGACGAGACTCCCTGGACCGTGTGCTCGAGGGCGCCCACCCGGAAGGAAGCAACGCCCCCTCCCCCGGAGAGCCCCACTGAGGCTTGGGGCAAGGGACCGGCCGCGGATGGGGGGGCGTCCGATTCGGCGGACTACGCCCCCTCGCCCCCTTTGGCGACAGGCCTCCCGGCGGCCCCGGCGCCTTTAGAGCCGGAGAGGTCGGGGGTGAGGTTCGCGGAGGCCTCGCCCCCGCGCATGGAGTGGCCGGTAGACGAGGGGGGGAGCCCCTCGGTCTATGAGGCCCCTCCGGAGGCGGAGGTCCTGGGGGCCCCGCAACCCGGGAAGGGAAAGGGGCTCATGATTCCTCCCCGGGAGGGACCCCCTCCGAAAGCTCTTTGGCCACCTCATCGGAGGCCACCTCCTCGGCGACGAAGACGCCGACCACCGGCACCCCGGCCCATATCACCACGGCAACCCATGTCCGGGGGCCCGTCATCGGCCGCGACGGGACCGGTACCGGGAGGGAGACCCCCCTGCTTTCCGTGGGGGAGGTCGACCGCTACGCAGAGGGCCTGCAGACCAGGAAGGTCCAGGCCTACGTCTCGGAAGGGATGATCCGCGAGCGATTTGGGGAGCTTCAGTCTCTCCAAATCTAGGTACGTCTCCGAGCCGGTGGGCTTTCCTTCGGCGCCCTTCTTTGAAAGTTTTCCTAACTCTTGGACTTGTAGGGGGCCGCCATTCCCTGGGGGCTTGAGCAGCGCTTCGACCGGGCACTGAAGGAGGCGGAGGAAAGGTCGCTGCTTTCCAGGAGCAGCGGGATGATGCCCTCTGGGAGCTGGCCCGGGTCCGGGCCCAAATCCACGCCTCCGAGACCGCCAACGATCGTCTCCGGCGGGAGGCCAAGGCGAAGGAGGACGCCCTTCGGGAGCTGGAGGGCTTGAGCATCCGGGCGGTTACGGACGCGGGCCGCTCCGTCCGCTAGGCCCTCGAGGGCCTTGGCTTAAGCCTAGGCCCCGGGAGCAGTTCCGAGACGGCCCCGGCAACATTCACGGAGGTTGTGCGTTTTCTCAACGCACAAGTCTCTGTGATCCCGGAGGCCGCGGATGCCTGGGCGCGAGGCCGGGCGATCCCCGTGGTGGCGGCCGCGGCCGGGCTCGTGGAGCACTGGGGGGTGGGCGCCCGGGCAATCGAGGGCCGCATCCCCCGGAGCTTCCCGGAGTTTTTCGAGCCCTCCGCCGGGAGGTGGAGTAGCTCGTTGGGGGGCTTTTATGACCAGATCATCCGGGTGAGGTTCCCGGCGCTGGCGCCTCCGGGAGCGGAAGCCCCGGCCCCAGCGGAAGCCCCCCGGGGGGAGGACGCCAATGACCAAGTATGAGCCTCCCCCCGGGTCTTAGATAGGACCCCTTTTTTGCTTTCTTAGGATTTTGCTCCCGGTAGCTTCTTAGAAGAAGCCCTGGACACTTGTACAAAACATTTTGAATGCAATGAAAATTGAAAATTTTCTAAGTATATGAATGCACTTTTACCAGGTTTCCCGGGAGGTTACTCCCGGGCGGCGGTCTTGGAGAGGTTCCCCTGGGGCAAGGCCTCTGAGCCCCGGTGGGTGCCACCCGGGGGATGCCCAGGCCGCCTTAATTTTGTTAATCCTCTTCTCCGGGGAGCGCGGCGAGGGTCGTCCGGGAGCCAATCCGGTTGCGATGGGATCCGGAGTGGCACCTGGACAACTTCGACAATCATCACGCCGAACTATCCCCTCCGCGTCTGGGGTCCCGGATGATCCCCCCTCTTCGGATACTTCCACCGGCGGGCTACGAGTATTGGCCCGAGGACCTGCTCCGGGAAGCCCAGCGCCGCATATGCGGCTTGTACCGGGACCTGGCCCGGGAGCTATCTGAGTTCTCCGGGATTATTAGGCGTAGGAGCCTTAGGACGTAGGGAATTTTTGGGTTATGGCCCGGGTTGTACCGTTTTCGATGCCCATCGGAGGGGGAAGATGTCCTCCGATTGAATGATCAATAAAGCTGTGTTTGCTTGTTGCTTTGAGAATTTTCTTTTGATAAGATAGAGCTAAGTTTGTTCGTTTTTCTTGGATGGTCCGGACGACTCCCGGGGGCTCCTTATCCCCCCCTCCACAGCGGGCCGAAGGGTAGCTCCGTGCGCTGTGGGGGTGACAAAGCTCCCGGGATTAAGGCCCGTGACAAGAATTTTTCCAAGTTAAAAAATTCCAAGACAAGGTTTCTGGGGGGAGTTTTTCTGGGAATAAGGTCTCCGGGAAAAAATATCCAAGAAAGCCCGAGACGAAATTTCCGGAGGTGATTTTTCCGGGAGACAATCGTCCGGTCGCCGTGAGAATGGGGAGCCGGGAATAAGGTCTCTAGGAAAAATATCCAAGAAAGCCCGAGACGAAATTTCCGGAGGTGATTTTTCCGGGAGACAATCGGTCGGTCGCCGTGAGAACGGGGAGCCCGGAATAAGGTTTCCGGGAAAAAATATCCAAGAAAGCCCGAGACAAAATTTTCGGAGATAACTTTTCCGGGAGACAATCGTCCGGTCGCTGTGAAAACGGGGAGCCGGGAAAAAGGTCTCCGGGAAAGAAAAATCCAAGAAATCCGTCCCGCTGGGGAGAGGAGACTATCGACTCCCGGAGGAGGATGTGCCCGATGACGGGTCTGAGTGTTTGGTTAGGGGACTAGTCTCCCAAAGTGACTCGTTACTACGGTCCCTGAGGACCGGGTTGCCGCTTACACCCTCAGTCCACGAGGGGTGATCATAAGCCGCCCTACGGGAGGGACTTGTTGGGTCATGAGCCCACTTCCTCACGGGGAGGGCATCCTCGTTGAGAGGGCGTCCTCTCGGGGAGGGCATCCTCACGGGGAGGGCTTCGCCGTGGGGCGGTAGTATAAAGAACCAGCATTGAGACAGTTGAAGAGAAAATCCAGTTGTATTAACAATGAACCAAAATACAACGCCTCCCCCGCGAAGTTGCGAAAGGGGAGGGCACGGTGATTACAATGTCCCCCCTCCCCCTCTGGCGTAATCTCTCCGGGGGAGGGGACGAGCCCGTGTGGGCTAGACGTAGAACTTGCGAAGTAAACGCAAGTTCCACGTGTGCTTCAGCTCCTGCTCTTGAAGGTTGGAGAGCTTGTAAGTCCCCGAGCCCAGGACTGCGGAGATCCTGTAGGGGCCCTCCCATTTGGGGGAGAGCTTGCCCTGGGCTTAGGGGTCCGTGATGCGCTTGAGGACAAGGTCCCCCAGGCGGAAAGCCCTCTCGCCCACGCGCTGGTTGTATGCGCGCGCCATCTCGCGCTCATAGATGGCGTGGCTGAGGAGCGCTCGGTTGCGTTCCTCCTCCATGAGATCCATCTCCAGCCGCTGATTCGCCTCATTGGCTTGGTACGCTGCGGTCGTAGCTCCGTCTAGGAGCTCGACTCGTAGCGACTGAAAGCCAACCTCCGGGGGGAGGATTGCCTCGGCCTCGTAAACCAGGGAGAAGGGAGTACGCCCTGTCGCCCGGCTCGGAGTCGTGCGCATGGAGCAGAGGATGCTAGGGAGCTCCTCTGCCCATGCACCCCGCTTAGAAGCGGTTTGCTCGAGTCGTCGGCGTAACCCTTGTAGGATTACGCCGTTGACCCTCTCAACAGCCCCATTGCTCTGGGGATGGGCCACTGAGGCGAAGTGGATGACGAGCCCCAGGCCTTCATAGAATTCCTGGAAATAAGCTGAGTCGAATTGGGTCCCGTTATCGACAGTGATTTCCTGGGGGACACCAAAACGACAAACGACGTTTTTCCAGAAAAACTGCTGTACGGCCCGGGACGTGATGCTGGCCAAGGGTTCAGCCTCTACCCACTTAGTAAAGTAGTCGATCGCGTACCTGTATCCCCCGGGCGCTGGGGGGAAGGGGCCTAGAAGGTCCATCCCCCAGCGCACGAAGGGCCAAGTGATGGGGATAGTCTGCAGTGCTACGGGGGGGTGGTTCGAACCCTTGGCCATCTTCTGGCAAGCCTCGCACGTGGAGACAAGGTCTCGCGTGTCGCGCATTACCGTGGGCCAGTAAAAGCCTTGGCGAAGGTCCTTGGCCGCGATGACGCGTGGGGCTAGGTGAGAGCCACAGCTCCCCGCGTGGATGTCTTCGAGAAGCTGGAGTCCCTCCGGCCGTGGGAGGCAACTGAGAGGATGGAGGCCCCCCGCTTGTAGAGCTTCCCCTCCAGCTCGAGGTATGCCTGGGCTTTGGCCCGGAGGCGCTTAGCCTCGGCCTCGTTGGGAGGGTCCCCCTCCCCCTTGATGAAGGAGATGAGGGGGTCCATCCATGATGGAGTCCGGGTGATTTCGGCAACCTCCGGGACGAGAGGCTCGTCGCCCGTGTCCGAGGAGGCCACTGAGGGCTTCGCGATGATCTCCAGAAAGGCCCCTCTGGGGAGCGGTTCCCGGGCACTGGCCGCCCGGGCTAGGGCGTCGGCCCAGTCATTGTCCCTTCGTGGGATATGCCGGGCCTCGAGGCCGTCGAAGTGCCTCTCCATCTTGCGCACCTCCTGCAAATAAAGGCTCAAGTTTGCGTCATGGCACAGGTAGGACTTGTCCATTTGGCAAACTACAAGCTGAGAGTCTCCCTTCACTAGGAGGCGTCAAATCCCCAGGGAGCGCGCAAGGCACAACTCGAGGAGCAAAGCCTCGTATTCGGCGACGTTGTTGGTTGCGGGGAACTCGAGCCGCGCTGCGTACTCGAGTTCCTTCCCCTCTGGGCTCCGGAGGACTACTCCCGCACCGGCCCCGGTGAGACACTGCGACCCATCGAACATGAGTGTCCAATGGTCACTGCGTTGGGGCAACCCGGGGAGGTCTTCGTTCCCGGGCCCGGAGGCAGGAGTCCACTCCGCCACAAAGTCGGCGAGGACCTGTGACTTGATGGCGGAGCGGCCTGTAAGGGAAAGGGAGAAGGGGGCGAGCTCGTTCCCCCACTTCCCTATCCGGCCGGTGGCCTCTTTGTTCCGCAGCACCTTCCTCAGGGGGAGGGACGACGGGACGGTGATGGGGTGTCCCAGGAAGTAGTGGTGAAGCTTCCGGGACGCCATCAGGAGGGCGTAGTAGATCTTCTCCATCTCTGTGTACCGAGTTTTGGCCCCTTGGAGGGCCTCACTTACGTAGTACATGGGACGCTACTGCCTCCCTTGCTCCATCACCAATACCGCGCTCACGGCGACCGGGGTCGTGGCAAGGTAGAGGAGCAAGGGCACTTCTGGAGATGGACCCACAAGCATTGGAGGGCTCGTGAGGTACTTCTTGAGGTCGTCGAAGGCCTCCTGGGCCTCGGGGGTCCACTGGAACCCCTCGAGCCCCCGGAGGATCTTGAAGAATTGGAGACCACGTTCCCCCGACCATGAGACGAAGCGGCTCAGCGCGGCTAAGTGGCCGGTGAGTCGCTGAACATCCTTGACGGAGCGCGGCGGGGGCATGTCCAGGAACGCCCGATCTTTTCGGGGTTTGCCTCTATGCCCCATTGGGACACAAGGAAACCCAGGAACTTCCCCCCGCGCACGCCGAAGGCACACTTCTCCGGTTGAGTTTCAACCCATACGCGCGGAGGTTGCGGAAGGTCTCCGCTAAGTCGTCGACGTGGGCGGTTGCGCGGGGACTTTTGACGACCGCGTCGTCGACGTAGACTTCGACGTTGTGATCGATTTGGTCCTTGAAGACCAGCGTCATGAGGCGTTGGAAGGTTGCTCCCTCATTCTTTAGCCCGAAGGGCATGTGGACGTAGCATGTCGTGGTATTGCGAATACCCCGGCAGGTTTTGAGAATGATCCTAGCGAAGATTACGCAGCGCGGGTTGACCGGATGACCGGTCCTCCCCCGCCGGACAAGCACAAGAAATGACACAAGGATTTATACAGGTTCGGGTCCCGGTGGGGCCCTAGTCTGGTCGACGCGCTCCCGACCGGAGTCAGCTGGGGAGGCTCTCTCCGGGGGGAGAGGCTTCCGGAGCACGTCTGTGAGTTTAGCTATTCCAATAAAAGTGAACCGATCCTTTACAACAGAGGGGTACAAGGGCTATTTATAGCCCCAAAAAGAAGCAAAAAACCTAAACTACCCCGGAAGCCACCGTCGGATTGAAGGGTAGGACCGTCCTTCTTCTGGTCAAACGCCTTGGATGCTTGACAGGTGGTCGCTAGTTCCCGAGGCGCTCCTCGCGTGACCTGCGCGTGACAAACAATTCGAGACTTTACCTTTAGGAGGGTGATGAGGCCCGGGACGGCGCCGGAGGCCAGGTCCCGGGGGCAAAAGGCGGCGCCCGAGGAGGGGCCGGAGGCCACGTCCCTGGGCCAATGGCGGCGCCCGGGACGGCGCCGGAGGCCAGGTCCCAGGGGCCAAAAGGCGGCGCCCGGGGAGGGGCCGGAGGCCAAGTCCCCGGGCCAATGGCGGCGCCCGGGACGGCGCCGGAGGCCAGGTCCCGGGGGCCAAAAGGCGGCGCCCGGGGAGGGGCCGGAGGCCAGGTCCCGGGGGCCAAAAGGCGGCGCCCGGGGAGGGGCCGGAGGCAGGAAGGGGCCGGAGGCCACGTCCCCGGGCCAATGGCGGCGCCCGGGACGGCCCTGGAGGCCAGGTACCGGGGGCCAAAAAGCGGCGCCCGGGGAGGGGCCGGAGGCCACGTCCCCGGGCCAATGGCGGCGCCCGGGACGGCGCCGGAGGCCAGGTCCCGGGGGCCAAAAGGCGGCGCCCGGGGAGGCCCCAGAGGCCAGGTCCCCGGGCAAATAGCGGTGCCCGGGGAGGCCCTGGAGGCCAGGTCCCCGGGCAATCGTGACGCAACTTACCTGGACTTAGTCCCGCGGAGATTTCCCCTGACAGCAGCCCCCCATGCACGCCGGGGACGATGCTCGAGTCCCCGGTGGGTATGGTACACGTCCCCGGGAAAATCTCCGGGCCAAGTCACCGGAGTTGCGGCGCTTCGGTTTTCGTGCCCCGCGCTTAAGGCCGCGCCGTTTCGCCGTAAATGCGCGCGCGGTTCGAACCGGTGCCTCGATTTAGGCGCCCGTCCCTTCGTTTCCCGTGCACAGTTTGAACTTCTACGGTCCAGATTGCTTCGTGGGTGCCACGTGGCGCGCATCTAGACCACGTCCCGCCCCTATAAATAGGGTCTTGGGGGGCCCGGGAGTTCATTCCAAACTTTCAGCCTTAGTGATTTTTGCTCTCCCGGTAGCTCTTTCCGGTAGTTAGCTCCCGGTAGCAGACGTCCGGAAGTTTTAGTAGTAGCCTCCTGAAAGGTTAGCCACCGAAGAAAAAAGAAGACTAACCTCATGGCACCCAAGGGTCGAGCGAAGACCACGGAAGTGCCCCCAGAGGAAATCCCTCCGGATTTCCTCTGGGCGTCGGAGTTCATGGCCGAGGACGCCGAGTCCTTGGTCGAACGCTGCGTCGTCGCGGACGGGGACATCCGAGTCCCCGTGAAGAAAGACGAAGCCCCCCGCCCTAGGCCCGGAGAGGTCGTGGCCTTCGAGGCCTTCCTGGAGGCGGGGCTCCGGCTCCCGGTGCATCCCATGCTCCGGGAGTTTCTGAAGGAGTACGGGGTGGCACTCAACCACCTCACTCCGAACGCGCTCGTCCGGATGGGCCTCTTCATCTGGCTCTACGAGACAGCGACCGGGCGGGAGCTGACCCTTCGTGCCTTCCGGTACTTCTACCAACCGGCGGCGCGGAGCTCCCACCTGGTGAAGGGGGGACCCAAGTCCCCCTTCGGTTCGGTGATGGTTCAAATGCTGCCATCCCGGGTGGCCGACTACCCGACGGCGGCCTCCCGGGACCACTGGGGCGATTGGGTCCGGAGGTGGTTTTACCTCCGGGTCCGGGACAAGGCGGTGGTGTACGCCCCGGAGCCCCCCACCTACAGCCGATCGTCCGCGCCGAAGCCGCCGGTGTGGACGGACGAGGAGTTCGAGCTCCTCGGCCAGGTGGTCCTTTCCAAGAAGACCCGCTCAATGCGGGATGCCGCCGAGGAGATGGCTCTCCTCCGGATCTCCCCCTTCACAGGCGGGAAGAGGGGGATCGGCATGGGTCCCGAGCAGCGGCCCCCGGTGAAGCCGGTGACGCGACGTAAGCTCCGGGAACCTGCGCATTATACTTTCGATTTTTTGAAAATTTGACTAACTCTTTACCTCTTGCAGTCCGGCCGTACCCGGCGGCGCGGGAGAAGGCGGAGAACCTCCTAGGGAGGTACTTTGCTGACGAGCACAAGCGCGTCATGCGCCTCGTGGGGGAGGGCCCTCCCCGGAACTTGGTAGCGGCGGCCTACGGGCTAAAGCTGCCGGAGAGGAAGCCTCTTCCCACCCCCGGGTAGCACAAACGGGGGAAGGAAGCGGCCGGGGGCTCGGAGCCCAAGAAGGCTAGGGTCCAAAAGACCCCCGGCCCGTCGACAACGCCGGCGGTGACACAGGCGAAGCCCTGGGGCGAGACCCCTGGGACCAAGAGTGCCAGGGCACCGGCCCGGAAGGGAGCAACACCTCCTCCCCCGAAGAGCCCCGTCGAGGCCCAGGGGAAGGAGGCGGCCGCGGGCGGGGCGGCATCCGACTCGGCGAACTACGCCCCGTCGCCACTCTCGGTGGAGCCCCTCCTGCCCCTTCCGGCTTCTTTGGAGCCGGAGAGGCTGGAGGTGAGATTCGCGGAGGCCTCGCCTCTGTGGGTTTGGCCGGTGGACGAGGGGGGGAGCCCCTCAGTCTACGAGGTTCCTCCGGAGGAGGAGGCCCCGAGGACCTTTCGGCCCGGGCCGGGGAAAGGTCTGATGATCCCCCCCCGGGCAGGGACCCCCGCCCAAAGCTCCTCGGCCACGTCTTCGGAGGAGACCTCGGCCACGAAGACGCCGGTGACGTCAGCCGCGTTACCGGACTCACAGGTCCGGGGACCCCCCACCGGCAGCGACGCCGGCGCCGGGCGAGAGCCCCCTCTGCTTCCCGCGGGGGAAGTCGCCCGCTATGCTGAGGGCCTGCACACCCGGAAGGTGCAGGCCTTCGTCGCGGAGGGAACGCTCCATGAGCGTTTCCAGGGGCTTCAGTCCCTCGGGGCCCAGGTAACCCGAGTCGATGATGCCCTCATTTATGATGAGGACATCACACCCAAGGATACAACCGCTGCCCCTTCTTCCCCTACGACCGCTACTTCGTCCCCGACCGTCGCTGTTTCGGCCACTACTTCATCTACGACACCTGGAGGGCTTAATCCGGAAGCAAGGCTTTTCCACCCACCTTTGCTGGACCAGCACGTCAAGATCATCCACCGAGGACAGCCCACGCGCCAAGGAAGGCCCAAGATCAAGCCCAATTCGTCGACAAGTCCGGTTCGGCCATCCAGGAGCAGCTGTACTTCAAACGGACATAACTTGGGCTCCCGGACTCCGTTTTCAGCGTGCGACCACCCGTTTGAAAGCTTAGGAGATAAGCTTTCTAATGGATCTGGTCCCAAGGCCAAATTTCTCCTGGAGAGACGGGAAAACACAGAACAATCTCACGGGCCAGAAATCCCGGGTGCTGCGCCACCTTTCTTTTGGGCCCAAGGCCCATGTATCTTAGGGTTTTGGTGGCCAACGCTGTTTTGGCTGCCCTACACCTCCTGGCCGTCGCTATATATATGGCGGCCACCGTTCTTTTACGTTTAGGTTTTGTTGTGTTTGGTAGACCCCGTGTGCGTCCCTCCTCGTGTTTGCGCGTGTCGACTAGACCGCCCGAGCCGAGAAACAGAACCTCAACTTGTTCCTTTTGATTTCAATACTATCTATTCAGATTGCTTCATACTTTGTTCTTGCGGGTTCTCGATTTCTTGCAGGAACTACCGATCATTGGATCTTGTATCTGTGTGGAATTGGCATTGCGATTGTGAAGTTCCCGACCTGCTGGTTGGAAGCCCTAAATTCGGTACCATCAACACCCCCAAATCGACGTATCATCATCTCACCGAAAGATCGGGATCGCCATCCCCATCAATTTATCTCCTGCACTTTGAGATTTTTCTAACCCTATATATTTTGTAGGTGGCAGCTGTTACCTGGGGTCTTGAGCAGCGGGTCGCCCGGCTGCTGAAGGAAGCGGAGGGCCGGGCCGCGGCCTCTGTAGGGCAGCGCGAGGAGGCCCTCTGGGAACGCGATGAAGCCCTCGCGGAATTGACCCGGGTCCGGGCCCAGGTTCATATTTCCGAGGCTGTCAACGGCCGCCTCTGGGAGGAGGCCAAGGCGAGGGAGGAGGCGCTCCGGGAGCTCGAGGGCTCGAGCGTCCGGGGGGTGGCGGACGCGGGCCGCTCCATCCATTTGGCCCTCGAGAGCCTCGGCGTAAGCCTAGGCTCCGGGAGCAAGGAGGTGACGCCGGCGGCCCTTGCGGAGACTGTGCGTTTTCTCAACGCACAGGTCTCCGCCATCCCGGAGGTTGCCGACGTTCGGGCACGGGGTAGGGCGATCCCCGTCATCGCGGCCGCTGCGGGGCTCGTCGAGTTCCGCGGGGTCGGCGCCCGGGCGATCAGGGGCCGCATCCCCCGAAGTTTCCCGGACTCCTTCGAGCCCTCGCGCCGGGAGGTCGAGCAGCTTGCCGGGGGATTCTACGACCGGATCATCCGGGTGAGGTTCCCGGCTCCGGCACCTCCGGCAGGGGACGTCCCAGCCCCGGTGAGACACAGCGACCCATCGAATATGAGGGTCCAATGATCACTGTGTCGGGGCGGCACAGGGAGATCTTCATCCCCGGACCCAGAGGCGGGAGTCCACTCTGCGACGAAGTCGGCGAGGACCTGCGACTTGATGGCGGAGCGGCCGGTAAGGGACAGGGAGAAGGGGGCGAGCTCGGCCCCCCACTTCCCAATCCGGCCGGTGGCTTCTTTGTTCCGCAGTACCTCCCCCAGGGGGAGGGACGACAGGACGGTGATGGGGTGCCCCAGGAAGTAATGCCGAAGCTTCCGGGACACCATGAGGAGGGCGTAGCAGATTTTCTCCATCTCCGTGTACCGAGTTTTGGCCCCTTGGAGGGCCTCACTCACATAGTACACGGGACGCTGCTGCCCCCCTTGCTCCTTCACCAAGACCGCGCTGACGGCGACGGGGGTCGCGGCGAGGTAGAGGAGCAAGGGCTCTTCTGGAGACGGACTCACGAGCATTGGAGGGCTCGTGAGGTACTTCTTGAGGTCGTTGAAGGCTTCCTGGGCCTCGGGGGTCCAGCGGAACCCCTCGAGCTCTCGGAGGATCTTGAAGAACTGGAGGCCCCGCTCCCCCGACCGGGAGACGAAGCGGCTGAGTGCGGCTAGGCGGCCGGAAAGCCGCTGGACGTCCTTGACGGAGCGCGGCGAGGGCATGTCTAGGAATGCCCGGATCTTCTCGGGGTTTGCCTCTATGCCCCACTGGGACACGAGGAAACCTAGGAGCTTCCCCCCGCGCACCCCGAAGGTTCCGAGGGGAGTTATGAAACTCGTCTTTTCCTCGTCCCCTTCCGCCATCCGGACTTGATGGTAGCCCGAGTAGGCGTCTAGGAAGCTCATGAGCTCGCACCCCGCAGTGGAGTCGACGAGCTGATCAATCCGCGGGAGCGGGAAGTTGTCTTTGGGGCAGGCGCGGTTAAGGTCGGTGAAGTCCACGCACATCCGCCACCTGTCGGTTGATTTCTTGACGAGGACGGGGTTCGCAAGCCACTCAGGGTGCAGGACCTCCCGAATGAACCCCGCCTCTCGGAGCCGGGTGATCTCCGCCTTGATTGCCTCCTGGCGCTCGAGGGAGAGTTTTCGCAGCTTCTGTTTGACCGGGCGGTTACCAGGGGCCACTGCGAGCTTGTGCTCAATGACCTCCTGGGCGACGCCCCGCATGTTCGAAGGCTTGCACGCAAAAACATCGGAGTTTTCGCGCAGAAAAGCTGCAAGTTGCGCTGCGTGCTCCTCGGGGAGCTCCGCACCAACCTGGACGATTTTGTCTTCGTTGCCCGGGGACAACAGGACCTTCCGGAGGCCCCCTTCCGGACGCGGCATGAGGAGGGGCCTCCCGGGCGGTGGCGCAGCGGCGTCTAGTTCTGGGGGAGAAGCCTCCCCCCCGGGAGTCTTTATGAGGTTGACGCTTCCGATTGTGGCCGCAGCGCGCTCGTATAGAGCACGGGCCATGTCTTGGTCTCCCCGGACGTTGATCACACCATGCGGCCCGGGGATCTTCATGCAGAGATAGTTTTGATGAGTGGCAGCCCCCAGCCGGTTGATTGTGGTCCTCCCCATTATCGCATTGTAGGAGGAGGGAAGGTCCACTACGTCGAAGCGGACCAGCTCGGTCCGGTAGTTCTCCGGTGTGCCGAAGGTCATTGGGAGATCTACCTTGCCCACGGGGTGGATCGCCTTCCCCGGGACAAACCCTTGCAGGGGCCCTGCCGCGGGCTGCAGGAGCTTTTCATCCACCTGCATCTCTTTGAAGGCCTTCAAAAATAGGACGTCGGCAGAGCTCCCGCCGTCCACGAGGATGCGAGCCAGGTGGCAGTTGTAGATAGTCGCGGAGACAATGAGCGCGTCGTCGTGGGGGAAGCGAACCCCTGTGCGTCTTCCGCCGTGAAGCTGAGGGGGACGTCCGACCACTTAGGTGGAGGGGACGCGTGTAGCACCCCCACAACCTTGACCTCGCGCGCGTACTCCTTACGCTGGCGCTTGGAGTCCCGCCCGGAGGCAGACCCTCCCACGATGACGTTGATGCGGCGCTGAGAGGTCTGGAAGGGGAGAGCTTCTGAAGGCTCCCCCTCTTGCGTCTGCTGCCCCCCCGCGGGAGCGGGAAGGGCCGGAACAGCTGGCCGAGGGGGCAAGGAGGCCGGAGTCCCCCCCCTGCCCGCGCTGGTCGAGGAACACCGCGAAGTGTTGCAGCAGCTGATGGCAATCTCGGGTAGCGTGGGTACTGGACCCGTGGAAGCTGCACCACGGTCCTTCCCGGCTCCTCCCCACGGGGCCTTCCCGGCCGCGCGAAGATTGTCCTCCCCCGTGGCCCTTTGGTTTGGGGAAGGGGCGGTTGCCCCTCGGGGGGTCGCGCGAGACGCCTCCGCCCTCGAGGACAAAGGTGTCCCGAGGCCGTGGCTCTCTACGCCCCCCCTGTCTGGGGCGTTTGGGGGGATCCCTGGCCCCCCGGTCGACGGGGGCGGGAGCCCCCTGGGTCTTCTTCCAGATGTCGTCTTCCTCCGCCCGAGCGTACTTTTTGAGCACGTTGAAGAGTTCGTCGGCGGAAGAGGGGCAGCTCCAGGAGAGCCTTCGGTGGAGCTCCCCCAGGAGGATGCCACTTTTGCTGGCTTCGATGACCGTAGAGTCGGGGACGTGGGCCACTTTGCTCTTCACCTGAGCAAAGCACTTGAAGAAGCTTCTGATGGTTTCCCCAGTCCTCTGCCGGATGGTGTACAGCTGCGAGGAGTCCAGGGGACGCACGTAGTTCCCCTGGAAGTTGGCACAGAACTCCCGCTTGAGCTGCGAGAAAGACTTGATGGAGCCCGCCTTCAGGTTGTAGAACCAGGAGCGGGCAATGCCGGAGAGGTAGAGGGGGAAGACGTTGCACTGTACCGTCTCGTCCCCCCCGGCCGCGGAGATGGCTGTGGAGTAGACCTGCACAAACTCGTAAGGTTCTGCCTCACCGTTATAGTGCTCGATGTGCGGAGGGCGGTAGGGCCGCGGCCACCGGATGCTGCGAAGTCTTCGGCACAGGGGCTGGTTAGCCCCCTGCACTTCCCGAGGAGAGCCCCGGTCACTGTCTTCTTTCACGAGACCTTCGTTGTCTGAGTCTGGAAGCGGTCCGAGAGGTCCGCCAGAATGGCGGTGGCGGCGCTTTTCCTCTGGACCGGGACTGAGTTCCCGGACGTCCGGGCTCTCCGCCGGAGAGGTTGGCTCTTCAGCGGGTCTCTTCCCCCGGCCGGTGCGAGAGCGAGGCTCCCCGCGCCCGCGGCCAGGGGGAAGTTCTTCCCCGCGCTCTGGTGAACGCATTCGCTCGACCTACCCTAGGGCGAAACGGACCTGTCCCGCTGAGGGAGGGAGCTCATGCACTGTAGCTGCCGGCCCGGAGGCTTCCAGACCCGGTTGGGGGGAGCCCCTTGCGATGACCCTGGGACCAGAAAGGGGGAAGCCCCTGTATTATCCGGAACCGGGGAGGGGGCGCCCACGGCGACGCTTGGAATCGAAGTGGAGGGGGCTCAGTGGCCACGACCGGAACCGGGAAGGGGGGAGCCCCTGTAACATCCGGAACCGGCGAGGGGGGAGCCCCCGCGGCGACGTCCGGAACCGGGGAGCCCATGCGGGGGGAAGTCCGCTGCGGCACGGGAGCTGCTCTGTCAACCGCCCCCGGTGTGGTAAACGCGACGCGGGGGGTGGGACTGGCTCCCGGCGTAGGGTAAACCCCCGGCATGAAGTGGGCTCTCGGCCTCGGGAATAGGCCAGGGACGGGGTACGCCCCTGGTGCCACGAAGGGCCCCGGCATGAAGTAACCTCCCGGCACCGGGACGGGCCCGGGTGCTGGGAAGGGTCCGGACGTATATCCCGCAGGGGGAGGGAACCCCCCGGCAGGATCATACGGGGCAGACAAACTCTCAGAGACCGGAGGGGCCGCCGGGTAACCCATAAACGGGGGCTTAGTCCCCGAGTACGAGTGCGACGCAAATGTGGGGGCCGAAGGCCGCGCCAGCACGCTAAGGAGTTCGTCCATAGAGCGCTGAGCGCGGAGCTGGCCTTCCACGAGAGCTTCGAGTAGGGCGTCCCGGGGAGCCGGGGGAGCCGTCGGGGGGAGACTGGTCCCGGCCGAGGTCCCCGCGGTCACCGGGAACGACCTGGAGGTGGAAGCACCTAAGTAAAGAGGAAAGAGGGAGGCGGTACTTGGGCCAGGTCGCCTCCGGAAGGGACCGCCGGGACAGCAGTGTCCCGGGCGGACGGCGCTGGGTCTCCGAGACCTGGGTCACCGGGAAGGGTGCAAGCCCTTGTTCTTGGGGGAGCCATGGCGTCTTGTCACGAGTCCCCACGGACGGCGCCAACTGTTGTGGTATTGCGAATACCCCGGCAGGTTTTGAGAATGATCCTAGCGAAGATTACGCGGCGCGGGTTGACCGGATGACCGGTCCTCCCCCGCCGAACAAGCACAAGAAATGACACAAAGATTTATACAGGTTCGGGTCCCAGCGGGGGCCCTAGTCCTGTCGACGCGCTCCCGACCGGAGTCAGCTGGGGAGGCTCTCTCCGGGGGGAGAGGCTTCCGGAGCACGTCTGTGAGTTTAGCTATTCCAATAAAAGTGATTCGATCCTTTACAACAGAGGGGTACAAGGGCTATTTATAGCCCCAAAAAGAAGCAAAAAACCTAAACTACCCCAGAAGCCACCGTCGGATTGAAGGGTAGGACCGTCCTTCTTCCGGTCAAACGCCTTGGATGCTTGACAGGTGGTCGCTAGTTCCCGAGGCGCTCCTCGCGTGACCTGCGCGTGGCAAACAATTCGAGACTTTACCTTTAGGAGGGCGATGAGGCCTGGGACGGCGCCGGAGGCCAGGTCCCGGGGGCCAAAAGGCGGCGCCCGGGGAGGGGCCGGAGGCCACGTCCCCAGGCCAATGGCGGCGCCCGGGACGGCGCCGGAGGCCAGGTCCCGGGGGCCAAAAGGCGGCGCCTAGGGAGGCCCCGGGGGCCAGGTCCCCGGGCCAATGGCGGCGCCCGGGACGGCGCCGGAGGCCATGTCGCGGGGGCCAAAAGGCGGCGCCCGGGGAGGGGCCGGAGGCCACGTCCGCGGGCCAATGGCGGCGCCCGGGACGGCGCCGGAGGCCAGGTCCCGGGGGCCAAAAGGCGGCGCCTAGGGAGGCCCGGGGGGCCAGGTCCCCGGGCCAATGGCGGTGCCCGGGACGGCGCCGGAGGCCATGTCGCGGGGGCCAAAAGGCGGCGCCCGGGGAGGGGCCGGAGGCCACGTCCCCGGGCCAATGGCGGCGCCCGGGACGGCGCCGGAGGCCAGGTCCCGGGGGCCAAAAGGCGGCGCCCAGGGAGGCCCCGGGGGCCAGGTCCCCGGGCCAATGGCGGCGCCCGGGACGGCGCCGGAGGCCAGGTCCCAGGGGCCAAAAGGCGGCGCCCGGGGAGGGGCCGGAGGCCACGTCCCCGAGCCAATGGCGGCGCCCGAGACGGCGCCGGAGGCCAGGTCCCGGGGGCCAAAGGGGGCGCCCGGGGAGGCCCCGGGGGCCAGGTCCCCGGGCCAATGGCGGCGCTCGGGACGGCGCCGGAGGCCAGGTCCCGGGGGCCAAAAGGCGGCGCCCGGGGAGGCCCCGGAGGCCAGGTCCCCAGGCAATCGTGACGCAACTTACCTGGACTTGGTCCCGCGGAGATTTCCCCCGACATAACAAAAGGTTCCGAGGGGAGTTATGAAACTCGTCTTTTCCTCGTCCCCTTCCGCAATTCGGACTTGATGGTAGCCCGAGTAGGCGTCCAGGAAGCTCATCAATTCACACCCCGCGGTGGAGTCGACCAGTTGGTCAATCCGTGGGAGTGGGAAGTTGTCCTTGGGGCAGGCGCGGTTGAGGTCGGTGAAGTGCACGCACATCCGCCACTTGCCGTTCGACTTCTTCACGAGGACGGGGTTCGCGAGCCACTCGGGGTGCAAGACCTCCCGAATGAACCCTGCCTCTCGGAGTCGGGAGATCTCCACCTTGATCGCCTCTTGGCGCTCAAGGGAGAGTTTCCTCAGCTTATGCTTGATTGGGGGGTGACCGGGGGTCACCGCGAGCTTGTGCTCGATGACATCCCGGGAGACACCCCGCATGTCGGAGGGCTTCCACGCGAAAACATCAGAGTTTTCGTGCAGGAAGGCCGTGAGTTGTGCTGCATTCTCCTTGTGGAGCTCCGCCCCGATACGGACGGTTTTATCCCCGTCGTCCGGGGACAGTGGGACCTTCCGGAGGCCCCCTTCCGGACGTGGCTTGGGAAGGGGCCTACCGGGAGGTATAATAGCGACGTCAGATTCTGGGGGAGGGGCCTCCCCCCCGGGGTCTTGATGATGTTGATGCTCCCGATCGTTGTGGCGGCACGCTCGTACAGGGCACGGGCCAGTTGGTTTTCCCGGACGGTGATCACGCCGTGAGGCCCGGGGATCTTCATGCAGAGATAGTTTTGGTGGGTTGCGGCCCCCAGGTGGTTGATCGTGGTCCTCCCCATGATCGCGTTGTAGGAGGAGGGGAGGTCCACCACATCAAACCGGACCATCTCAGTCCGGTAGTTCTCCGGGGTTCTGAACGTCATGGGGAGATCTACCTTCCCCACGGGGTGGATCGTCTTCCCCGGGACGAATCCTTGCAAGGGCCCTGCTACGGGCTGCAAGAGCTTCTCATTCACCTGCATCTCCCTGAAAGCTTTCAGGTAGAGGACATCGGCGGAGCTCCCGCCATCCACGAGGATGCAGGCCAGGTGGCAGCTGCAGATGGTGGCGAAGACAATGAGCGCGTCGTCGTGGGGGAAGTGAACCCCGCGCGCGTCTTCCGCCGTGAAGGTGAGGGGGACGTCCGACCATTTGGATGGCAGAGACGTGTGTAGCACCCCCACCACCTTGACTTCGCGCGCGTACTCCTTACGCTGGCGCTTAGAGTCCCGCCCGGAGGCGGACCCTCCCACGATGACGTTAACATGCCTCTGGGAAATTTGGAAGGGGAGAGTTTCTGACGACTCCCCCTCTCGCGTTTGCCCCTGCTGACCCCCCTCGCGGGAGCAGGAAGGGCTGGTAGAGCCGGCTGAGGGGGAAAGGAGGCCGGAGTCCCCCCCCCTGCCCATGCTGGTCAAGGAACGCTGTGAACTGCTACAGCAGCTGATGGCATTCCCGAGTGGCATTGGTACCGGACCCGTGGAAAGTGCACCACGGTCCTTCCCTGCTTCTCCCTGCGGGGCCTTCCCGACCGCGGGACGACTGTCCTCCCCCACGGCCTTTCGGCTTGGGGAAGGGGAGGTTACCCCTTGGGGTGTCGTGCGAGCAGCCTCCGCCCTCGAGGACAAAGGTGTCCCGAGGCTGTGGCTCGCTACGGCCCCCTTGCCTGGGGCGTTTGAGGGGGTCTCTGGCCCCCCGGTCGGCGGGGGCGGGAGCCCCCTGGTTTTTCTTCCAGAGGTCGTCCTCCTCCGCCCGAGCGTACTTCTCCAGTATGTTGAAGAGCTCGTCGGAGGAGGAGGGGCAGCTCCGGGAGAGTCTCCGGTGGAGCTCTCCCGGGAGGATCCCGCACTTGCACGCGTCGATGACGGTGGAGTCTGGGACGTGAGACACTTTGCTCTTCACTTGAGCGAAGAGTTTGAAGAAGCTGCGGATGGTCTCCCCCGTCCTCTACCGAACGGCATACAACTGTGAAGAATCCAGGGGACGCACGTAATTCCCCTGGAAGTTCGCGCAGAACTCGCGCTTGAGTTGCGCGAAGGACTTGATGGAGCCGGCCTTCAGGTTGTAGAACCAGGAGCGGGCGATCCCAGTGAGGTAGAGGGGGAAGATGTTGCATTGCACCATCTCATCCCCCCCAGCCGCCGAGATGGCCGTGGAGTATACCTGCACAAATTCATAGGGGTCGGCCTCACCGTTGTAGTGCTCGATGTGCGGCGGGCGATAAGGCCACGGCCATCAGATGCACCGAAGTCTGTGGCAGAGCGGCTAGTTAGCCCCCGCACTTCCCGGGGAGAGTCTCGATCGCTGTCCCTTTTGACGAGGGACGCGCCCTCGTTGTAGGAGTCGGGAAGCGGCCCAAGTGGTCCGCCGGTGTGGCGGTATCGACGCTTTTCTTCCGGGCCGAGGTTGAGTTCCCAGACGTCCGGGCTCCCCCCCAGAGAGGTCTCTTCCCCCGACCGGTGTGGGAGGGAGGCTCTCAGCGCCCGCGGCCTGGGGGAAGTTCTTCTCGCACTTAGCCGTATGCATTCGCTCGACCTCCTCCAGGGAGAAATGGACCTGGTCCGTCGGAGGCACCCTCGAGGGTGGCCTCGGGGGAGGAGGGAGCTCGTGCACTGTAGCTACCGGCCCTGGTGCTACCGGGGCCGGCCAGGGGGAGCCCCCTGCGAAGACCCCCGGAACCAGAAAGGGGAAAGCCCCTGTATCATCCGGAACCGGGGAGGGGGCGCCCGTGGCGACGTTCAGAACCAGAAAGGGGGGAGCCCCTGTATCATCCGGAACCGAAGTGGGGGGAACCCCCGTGGCGACCGGAACCGGAAAGGGGAAAGCCCCTGTATTATCCGGAACCGGCGAGGGGGGAGCCCCCGTGGCGACGTCTGGAGCCGGGGCGCCGTTGCGGGGGGAGGTCCGCTGAAGCACGGGAGCTGCTCTGTCGACCGCCCCCGATGCGCTAAACGCGACCGTGGGGCGGGACTGGCTCCCGGCGCAGGGAAAACCCCCGGCATGTAATGGGCCCCCGGCCTCGGGAATGGGCCCGCAACGGGATATTCCCCCGGTGCCACGAAGGGCCCAGGCATGAAGTAACCCCCCGGCACCGGGAAGGGTCCGGATGTATGACCTGCAGGGGGAGGGTACCCCCCAGTGGGGTCATACGGGGCGACCGAACCTCCGGAGACCGGAGGGGCCGCCGGGTGGCCCATAAACGGGGACGTAGCCCCCGGATATGGGTACGGCGCATATGTGGGGGCCGGTGGCCGCGCCAACACGCAGAGCAGCTCATCCATAGAGCGCTGGGCGCGGAGCTGGCCCTCCACTAAAGCCTCAAGAAAGGCGTCCCGGGGAGCCGGGGGAGCCTACGGGGGGAGACTGGTCCCGGCCGAGGCTACCGCGGCCACCGGGACCGACCTAGAGGTCGAACCACCTAAATTAAGAGGGAAGGTGGGAGGCGGTACCTCGGTTTGGCCGCTTCCTGGCGGAAGCGGCGGGACGGTCGTGTCCCAGACGGGTGGCGCCGGGTCACCGGGACTGGCGTCACCGGGGAGGGCGCGGGCCCTCGTTCTTGGGGGAGCCATGGCATCTCGTCACGAGTCTCCACGGACGGCGCCAACTGTCGTGGTGTTACGAACACCCCGGCAGGTTTTGTGGACAATCCTAGCGAAGAAAACACGACGCGGGCTGACCGGGTGACCGGCCCTCCCCCGCCGGACAAACACAACAAATGACACGAGGGTTTATACAGGTTCGGGTCCTGGTGGGGGCCCTAGTCCTGTCGACGTGCTCCCGACCGGAGTCGGCTGGGGAGGCTCTCCCGGGGGAGGCTCCGGAGCACACCTGTGAGATTGTCTATTCTAACAAATAATGAGCAACTTGTTCTTACAAGAGGGTGTACAAGGGCTTTTATAGCCCCAAAAGAAGCAAAAAGACTAAACTACCCTGGGTGCTACCGTCGGATCGAGGGGTGGCAACGTCCTTCTCCCGGCCAGGTGCCTCGGATGCTTGACAGGTGGCCGCTGATTCCCGAGGTGCTTGTCACGTGACCCGCTCGTGACCGAGGCGCTTGTCACACGACCCGCACGTGACATGGGATCAGGGGCTCCTGTCTCCGGAAGGACGATGGCGCCCGGGACAGGCACCAGGGGCCTTGTCCCAGGGAGAAAGGCGGCGTCTGGGACAGGCATCGGGGGCCTTGTCCTCGGGCAAATGGCGGCGGCCGGGACAGGCATCGGGGCCCACCAAGGGCCTATTCCCCGGGCTAAAGGCGGCGCACGAGACAGGCACTGGGGGCCTTGTCCCCGGGCTAAAGGCGGCGCCCGGGACAGGCACAGGGGGCCTTGTACCCGGGCGAATGGCGGCGCCCGGGACAGGCACCGGGGGCCTTGTCCCCGGGCTAAAGGCGGTGCCCGGGACAGGCATCGGGGTCTTTGCATTTCCACCATAAATCGAGAAACTACTAGGTCATTGCATCTCAGCTGTTTCGGTTGGATTTGATTTGGTTTTTCAGTTGAGTTTTTGGCAGCAGAAGAGTTTTAACTTTTTATAGAAAGATCTAGGCAGATCTGGCTTTTGCTTCTGTTTACAAAAAGATAGCTCTCTAAATTATCTTTCAAACAAGCTATCAAAAACTTCAATCAAATCTTTGAATTAAAAGTTATGACTATTTTTATTCATGTTGACTGTCAGTGTGCTAAACTGACTGTCAGTTTGAATGTCAGTCTGTTAAAACTGATAATTGTCGAGAGAGTGTGTTTTTTGTGCCAAAAGTCTTTTGACCTATACTGAGGTTTTCAGACATCAGGCAGTAGACTGGGAATTGATAGAGAGCATGGTACATTATCCGCTGAATGGAATGTTCTTGGCAACCAACATGTGCTCCTTCACCGAGATGCAGGATGAGTGGAAGTGGAATAAGGAGGTCATCCAGTCTTTCTACACATCTCTTCACATTGCCTACGACCGCTCTCATATCATTTTTGTGCACAACAACTCCAAAAAGACTCTCACCAAGGCACAGTTTGAAGAGGCTTTTCAGATTGAGCATGTGAACAACAGCCTCTTTGCCTTGGATGAGATTCGAGTCGAGGACGTAGCTCATCCCTTTGACAACCCGGATCCAAAAATCGGCAAAGTTTTTCAGCTGATTCCCTTGATAGCGATCCTTGAAAAGATCAACCGGATGATTATTCTACCAAATATCGGGGATCGATGGGCCGTCACCGCTACCATGCTACGCCTTCTGAAGGCTCAGGTATACGAGACCCCTTTTGACATCATTGAGTTCATGTTTCATGACATGCAGGAGGTCCAGATGGATTTGAAGAGGCTTTTTCCCTTTGCGCCTTTTCTCGCTCACACCCTAGCCTACTTTGGCCTGCACCGAGCATCTCGTCCTACTTTGATGTAGTTCTATCGAATGAAGAGTCTGGGCGTTCTCATCCGTTCTGAGACCCAAGTAGGGCACACGGCTGATGACGATGAGCAGATGGCCAATATTCTCGCCGAGGCGGGCGCGCCTTCCCCTCTTCAGTCCTACTCTTTGTCACCCGGACCGGATGTTGCTGCCCCCTATCTTATGATCATGGAGCATCTTGACCAGATGTCCATGTGATTCGAGGCCTGTTTTGATGCAGTCGACTCCCGTCTCAACTCTATTGATCATCGGCTGAACACCATCGAGCCTCGACTTGATTCCATGAGCCAGGATGTCTCCGATCTGTGTGGGCGCTTCGATGCCGGCCAGTATCAGCGTCACCGTCACGGTCATTCTTCTTTGGATCATCCTCCTCAGCCATAGCTCATCTCTTGATCGAACTTCTATTAGTACTAGTTTTGTGGCTTGTATGGACTACTCTTAGCTTTATGGTTGTATGCGTGTATGGACTTGTGCTTATTATGGTAGTTGTGTGTGGATTGCTAGCTCTTCTCCCTTTGTGGAGTTTGATGACAAAGGGGGAGAGATTCTATATTGTTATGATGTTGAACCCTATCGAACTCATATATATATATATGTGTGTGTTGTTTGACTGATTCACATGTTGTTATATGCTGTTTACATATATGATTCAGGGGGAGCATTGTATCTATTCTTGACATTCTTGAAATAACTTATTCGCTTTTCAATTATCCTTATGTATTGTGTATATCAGTTGTCATCAATCACCAAAAAGGGGGAGATTGCTGAATCTTGAGCCCTAATTAATATTTTGGTGATAAATGACACCCAAAATACGCGTGACTAACTTGTCTAATTGAGATTCAGGCAAAGGCGTGGTGGAAACATTACAAAAGTGATAAATGAAGACTGTCAAGACCTCTCGAAGTGTGGACGACGACAAAACTCGTCATGAGGGCAAAACACTCAGTAGTACCCATGTTTCTTTTTGATAATTTCTAATTTTGGATGGTTGTGCTATTAAGAGGGGTCTTAGCGCAAGGAATTTGATCAAACATATTGTTTTGAAACCAAAATTGCATTTGCATATAGCCCCAAATTGATTTTGAGTAAAATTTCTAAGTCCTATTTTTGTTTTGCATAGGCCAGACAATGTCTGTGATGAGCGGACATTGTCCGGCCAGTACAAAATCATTTTAGTTTTGTGCAAAAATGGAACCAGAGACAAATAGATCTGTCCAGGTGTATTTGTCCGAAGTTGAGCGAATGTTGTCCGGTGCTAGCGGACAATGTCCGACCTGTGCAAACTCCATTTGGAATAAAAATCTAAAAGTGAAACAGAGACATATACATCTGTCTGGGCTTTGCGTCCGGACAACAGACGATTTGTCCAGCCTTTACAAAATTGGTTGAACGGTAACTGACAAGTTTGCAGTTGTGAGTAATGGTCACTATTGAAATGGTCCAGACATTGTCCGACATGGCCGGACAAAGTCCGATTTGTACAAAAGTTACTCAGTTTCTTGCAAACGGCTAGTTTCTTTGTGAGGGCTATATATACCTCGACTTGGCCAACATTTTAGTAGTTCAATAACTTAGAAATTCTTTGCAAAAGCTAGCTAAGCCTCTTACATTCACTCTCTTGCATCTAGAGCTAAGAATTGAGTCAAAATTCTTGAGAGCATTTGAGAAGAGAAGCATTTAAGCCAATTGCAGTTGCCTCCTTGTGTTTTAAAGCTTTGGTTTGATCAAGTGAAGTGCTAGGCTTGTTACTTTTGGTGATTGCCATCACTTAGAAGACCCAAAAGGTCCGGCGATCTCTCCATCGACGGTGTGTGTCGGAGAGGCCCGGCAGTTGGGTGTAAAGGCACGGAGCTCGCCTATCCGGAAAGAAGAAGGGCTACCCTTAGTGGAATTGAGGCGAAACTCTTGTGTAGAGTGTTTCAACAAGGACTAGTGGAAATTGGCAATTTTCGACACCTCAGGATAAATTCGATCGCTCTCGGTTATTTCTATTACTTGCTTTTTAATTCTAGAAATTCTAATATTGTGAATTGCCACCCTAGGATTGAAAAACTTGATTTGTGTCATCATATAGATAAATTGTGAGTTGATATTGCAAACTAGGACTCAATTTATTTTAAGAAGATTAAAATTTTAAAGCCTCCTATTCATCCCCCTCTAGTCGGCATCCTCGATCCTATAGTTATATCCTTATTCGTTAGGGTGAGGTACTCAACCACCATCCCGCTTTGGCAGTATTTGCCCACCAATCTTACCATCCTCACCACTAACATTCATTAGTTTTTCAAATAAACATCTTTTTGAAATACTTTTAAGGTTTTGCTCACCCAGTATGGATTTCCACTCTAGGTGGCTCAGATCCATTCTGCTGTGGTGAGCTCAGCTTGCTTGGTAAGGATTTCCACTCAAGGTGTCTCAGATCCTTACCATTTAAGTGAGTTTAGCTTGCTTGGCAAGGATGTCCACTCAAGGTGGCTTAGATCCTTATTGTTGAAGCAAGTTAAGTTTGCTTAGTAAGGATTTCCATTCAAGGTGGCTCATATCCTTACTGTCTCAACCGATTTGGTTCATTTGGTAAAAATCCTACCATCAACTACTTGTGATTGTTCATTCACATGCATATACTTATACTTTATCAAAAACAACATATGTAAGTTTTTGCAATATATGGGTTCAATATGATCAAGAAGTAGTGACTTGCCTTACTTTTTGTGAAGTCCAGTTGAAAGAGCTACAAGGGTATTGATGTTCTTGTGCTCGCCTCACTTGGGATCTATTTAAACATCAATCAATAAGCAAACAAAAATAATAGTTAGTATCTTTGTTTATACATATATTTATGTTTGATGGTGATCAAGGGGTCGAATGCTGGGATAGTGAAATGATTTAGATGACTAGATTACGTGAAAGATGCTGGATAGGATTAAGAAGGATGGTCGAAAGGTGATAAATAAGTTTGGTTTAAATGGAATTGACTTAGAAAACAGGGAAACTTTTATATGGTGTTTGGATGGATGATCAGATTATATATATGTAAGGTTGAAGGAAAAGCAGACAAGGTTACGCGAACAGATTTTCAATCTGAGGCTTCTAGGGCTGCAAATGACATAGGTATGTCGATGAGAACGACATTGGACGCATACTGACAAGGCTTAGGTTGGCTTGCTAGGGTTTTCTTCGAGGCTTGGGTCAATAAACAAGTGGAACATGGGTAGGGCCTTGGTTGGATGGTCGAAACACCAGGGCGAAGTCAATTTCCATATTGGACGCGAACATGGCAACGTTCATACGTCAACGATCGACATTCGTCTAGAGTGACAAAGCTGGAAATAGGTCAAGATGAGGTTTTCTCGCAAAGTGACAATTGAATAGAATGTAGAAAATATGTCCACGAACTTAGTAGACAAAGTGGATTTCAAATTGCAAGCACGAAAGTGGCTAAACAGGGCTAATGTCACTGGCTGACAATGGGCAGCATGCACTGACAATGCCTGGCATTGAGTTTGGCCTGGTCGACAATCAACCGGATTCTAGGGTGTGGTCGAATGCTCACGTGAGGCCTTGACGACTGAGTCAAGTTTGTCTGGTAGTTAGGCGAGGGCGACAGGAACTCAATCGAGGTGGTCTTGAACACTAGGGCGGACGGACGACGATGAACGATGCCAGAGAAGGTGGTGACACGGCAAAGTAGAGCTACTGGACAAGATCTTGGCATTGAACTCAATTGTGATTTTGTGTGGTACTAGGGTGAGGAGTAGTGAAGTAATATACTCAGGAGATTGAAGCGTACGTGTTGGATAAAGTGGCATCGACGAGGACGGTCGGTGGCGACGGGGTGGCACGCTGGGAAAAATGGGTAAAATTACCCAATTTTAGTTTTGGACTTTTATTGTTGCAATTGAGATGTCTCGAAGCTAGATAGGGTTGATTGGTACATATGGTTGAGGAGGAATTGGTTGGTGGCTGGTCATGGGCGAACGGCGGCAAGTTGCTCCAGAGCAGAAGGGAAAAATTGGAGACTTGAATGGTGCTAGGGTGATGGGGTGATTAGATCCCAAAATTAAAAGCGCGGCTAGGTTTCTGGGGTTGTCTAGATGGTGTGGCTACGGGAATTGGCCTACGGCGGCGCCGGCGAGGAGTTCGGCGATGCTGCCGGAGAAGATGAATTCAAATTTGGGTTTTTTTCCTGTAGGGGGCGTTAGGGCTCGATTCTTTGCTGTAGGAGTGAGAGGAGAGTGAGGGTAAGCTACTAGCATGCCTAATTTGGTCAGAGGGGTGGCGGTGTGGGCCGGCGACATGAGCACGACGGCACGGAACAAGACAAGCTTGGATTCAACAAACGATTGAATTTCTTGCGAATTCTTCTGAAGGGAATTATTTCTAGACTCGGGAGGGACACTTTTCTCTACTGGATTGACCAATTTTGAGGGCCAGAGAAGGGTCTGGGGGAGTGAACAGGGGAGTTCGTCGGAAAACTGAAAAGCTGCAATCAGTGGTGATTGGTGGTGCCGGAGTTCACGAGGACGCGGCTGGGATTTGGAGTGAGGTAGAGGAAATTATTGGGTATAATAATTCGGCTGGAGGTGGTTGGAATCAGCATGACAGCGGTGTGGCTCAATTTGGCAGTGCGCCAACGAAGAAGGAGTGCAGTGTGTGTGTGCTCTAATTTGTGCTAAAGCTATGAAATGCTTGTAGGTGTGAGTGAAGATGTTCCTCACCTGGGTTTGGAGAAGAATTGCTGGTTTCTTTAGCTTTGTGACTTTGGATACTACTGCAGGTGATTCTCTAGAGGAGGAGGAGGAGGAGGAGGACGAAGAAGAAGAAGAAGATGATGATGATGATGATGATGAAGATGAGAAAAGGGAGAAGAGGAGGACACTATTGCTACTGCTAGAAGAAAAATCTTTCAAATATCTTTCCATATTGCTCGTGTAAACTTAGGACTTAATTCGAACAAATCTTTCAAATATGAACCGAAGATATATTTTGAAGGTTTCAAATTGAACCAAACTCCAAATAAAATCAAAGCCGAATTGAATTTCCTTGCATAATCTTAATGGAATCACATTTGGACTCTATCTATAGATGGCTATACATAATCAACCTCTACACATGATTCGAACATCATACCAAAGAGGAGACAATGATACCTGTGAAGGAGAATGAGTTGCTACTCTAGTGATAATTTCAAAAATATTTACCCGAAATCCCAAGAACCATGTAAGCAAGAGATCATAGATCAAAATTTTACCACTAGATGCACGGATGTGACTACCCAGCAATGAAAGAAGAGTCGATGTCGCAACCAGATCATGACAAGCAGTGCATCAGTAGGAGTTGCACCTCTACGAAAGTCCACACGTCTAGGGAAGGAGCACCGTGTGTTCGTGTGCTAGCACTAGTACACGTGGCTAGGGTTTTGCGAAGGTTATCTCATGGATGGTGGTGGCAGCCAGAATAGATCAGATATCTTTTGCATGCCCACCTCACCTCCTTTTATAAGATTTCACAGATAAGTCCTACTCCAATGCGAACCCTAAGCCCAATGGTATAGTCAGTACCAATAGGAACCCCGTTTTGGATTTCATCCATGTTAATGCTCCAACCCATTAAGTGTGTGACCTTATAGGTCCATGTATGTTTGGCCGCAACCGGAAACAACTTCCTGACTCACAAGTCATGAGCTGTCCCTAGCAAGACGTTATGACTACCCGCATGTACACAAAGATCATATCCGACGAACCTATACAACTTATCATGGATTATCTCTTTGCCTCATGATAATAGATCAAACTCAAGGTGAAAAATGTGTCATCCTTGAATAGCTCAGTCCTGTCTCGATCTTGTACTGGACTAACCTTTTTTCATAGTTGACTCTCAACTATAATCGGCACAACCATGCACTTTCTTAGTCTAATTACATTGAGGGATCAAGAGATATCTCTCTCAAGATATGAGAGGGGCAAATTCCATCTCGACCATCCACTTTCAACCACATGGTTCATAACATATCTATATGTCACCTTTATGACTACTCGGTTAAGAGCAGCGGTTGATGACACCAAGATATGCTACTAAGAATGCATGAAACCGTGATGATCTCAAGTCTAAAGATAAACCAAAATAACTGTTAGAAACAAACTGATGACACATAATAATCTCAAGAGTGTCTCAAGATGGATCAATTTGACCAATATGTTCTCCAACATGTGTCCACGACATTGACTTGATATCTCATATCTATGGTCTGTGAAACTTGGCTATCAATCAATGATCGTGCTAACTTATCTTGCATTATTATTCCATATAATGCAAAAAATCAGGTATGTTTAGAATAAGTATCACTGATAATGTTGTAAGTAAATCGAGAAAATTCATATATCATTATAAAGAGTTCCATGAACAAGTCACATACTTGTTGATCGATAAAAGTGATACTTAATTCAGGGAATGCAATAAGATATTTTTCATAAGAATTCATAAACATGCCATGATACAATCATCTCCATGATTGCCTCTAGGGTATATCTCTATCAACTTGCAAGTAATTACTTACAAATACTTTGAATTTTTCTTCGTTTGTTTGCGTGACATGGCACAGTGTGATCATGGTCGATGATGAGGCGATCAAAGGAACCGTGGTCGATGATGCAGTGCTCGATGGCGACGAAAATTGGTGGAAGAACTCTGCTTAATGAAGACTAGAGGTGGTGAAAAGAGTTGTGGTCGTTGATGTTGTCGAGTAACGACCAGAAGTGGTGGAGTAGTCGATGGTCGAACAAACTAGATGCGACCACACAACTTTCGGCCAGGAATTTAGCTGCAACTAGTCTTTAGCAAAACATAATGTATCCAATTGGATCAAAGCTTTTATCAATTCTCTATGACTATCTGGCTGCCATGGAGCCAACCAGCGAGGGAATTGACAGCCTCATAAAAATGATCCACTTACATTAATCTTCCTAAGTGACGGCGAAAAATCATACCACAACTTAAGGTATTTCATGAACCCACCGCATCCATCTTGCCACCACAAAGCCAACCAGCGAAGGAAAGACATAGCTCTATAATGGGAGCTGTCAATTCCCTCCCATCAAAGAAAGGAAAGACATATCTTTCTTTGGAGTATTAGGGTAAAACCCTCCCATTATAGAGAAAGTATACGTCTTTCTTTGGAGTGTTGGGATAAATCCTTCCATCATAAAGAGCATTAAAGAAATGAATAAAACATCTTTCTTTGAAACATTGGGGCAAAACCTTCCCAAAATAAAAAGCATCAAAGAAAGGGAAAACACGTCTTTCTTTGGAATATTAGGGTAAAACCTTCCCAAACTAAAGAGTATCAAAGAAAGGAATAAAGTATCTTTCTTTGGAACATCGGGGTAAAACCTTCTCATCAAAAAGAGCATCAAAGATAGAAAAAACATCTTTCTTTGGAGTGTTGGGGTAAAACCTTCTGAAAAACAAAGAGTATTAAAAAAATAATAAAACATCTTTCTTTGATGCATTGCAGTAAAATCTTCCATCAAAAAGAGTGTCAAAAAAGGAATAAAAATATCTTTCTTTGGAACATTGGGGTAAAACATTCATAAAAAGAGAATCAAAGAAAGGAAAGAAATGTCTTTCTTTGGAGAATTTGGGTAAAATCCTCCCATCATAAAGAGCATTAAACAAAGGAATAAACATCTTTCTTTAGAGAATTGGGGTAAAACCTTCCCAACAAAAAAAAAGAAAGTAATAAAACATCTTTTTCTTTAAAATATGTTGGGGGTAAAACCCTCCCATACAGAAATCATCAAAGAAAGGAAAGAAATCTCTTTCTTTGAAATATTGGGGTAAAACCATGGTGCCGGCCTAGACCATCTCGCAAGAGAACGAGATCGGAGTAGTAAGGGGAGTATTCTACCATTCTTTCCTTAGGGACTAGAGAAGTGAAACGTGTAAAACTAAACTAAATCGATGGCAAATGAAAATAAATCATACAAGAGAAAGAGAGAAGATCTCAGAAGAAATGCAAAGAGAGAGGTGATCGACCAAGCGACGATTGGTTAGTACAAGATCTATACCGTCATCGTGAATACATGCGATAGAATTGTATCATTCAGTGGTTCCACAAGAAGGGCAGCGAAAGAGACTAAAATGAGTACGCCTCTCGATAGTATCAACGAACAGGCACACAAAGATAACACAAACTATTCTCCGACAACCTCTCAACTACAACCACAAAGTCAAATTGTTGCATAGACACCCAAACCACAAGACTCCTAGATACATGAGTTTGAACTATGCCCATAATCTAATGGTTTGACTGAACACTACAAAAAATCAACTAGATAATATTTCAAAACAGAAGCGCAAAGCCACAGACTCTCTAAGGAGTTCAGAAACCAAACAGTAAACACAAGGTGATGACCAAGGATCAATTCAAACAATAGAAGGCTACAACTACATATCGTTGAATTACATCATAGCATAATAACCATGATTGAGACTCAGATAATAGAATGGCTCATAGAATTACTGGAATTGAAAACCATTATTTAAAATACTGAGCGCAATAGAATTGAATAGAATTCAGTCAATAATCAACAACAAAGTTGCAATACTGGCACTTCAGTATACCAAAAACAAATAGAATGGCCTAATATCACTTCAATCATCCATTCACTCAAAAAATCAGAGAGAAAATCTCACATCATGCACTGGCAAAGATTTGATAATACAAAAACTAGAATTGAACTTCCAAGATCCCATTCACAAAATACATTTACTAAATATGAAACTCATTTGGCTTAGGAATTATAATCTGCATTCACTAGAATTTGAAGTATCTTGGGTGTCAGTTTAGACAAACATCTCATAATGGATATTCAACGCAATTTGTATTTTTTTGTTTATCACAATTGTTCAATCATCTCATGCAGAGATTGTTCTGTTCATTTAGGGGAAGGGTAGGAGAAAGGATTTTCACTGTTGCTATGGTCAAAGTAGTGGAGGTGTCATCGAGGTCGTCATGGCGGTGAGGTCGAAGTTGTGGGTAAGGAAGTGGTCGAAGCGCCCGATGAAGTCGAGGTCGCAGTTGTCGCGGAAGGTCGATGAAGTGGTTGTGCTGGAGGCCATCGACGAAGATCCAGTGGTCGAAGGAACTGGTTGTCGAGGGAGCTTGTCATTGTCGGCCCATAGGACGTGGCCGACGATGAGGGAGCTAGTCGTCGTCATTGTCACCGTGGTTGACACAGCTGGTGGTAATGAAACAGAGGGAGTGCGGAAGGAGGGGGAAAGGAGGAGGTGATGAGGATAGCACGATAACACACTCACATGCATTAGCACGAGCGCATGTGCATCACCTTGGACAACTGGTGAATTCATTTCTTGGGCAAATTAATTATTTAATTACAGAATAAATGATGTTACCTAATGATTGTTCTTTGCTTGTTACATGTGAGGGAGTTTTGGATGAAGTTGTTGATCCAGTTTTTAGACAAGGAAGAATGAACACTTGTTTGGCAACTTCGACCAACGATCACTTCGACCACATTGATCATAAGAACTCTGTGCTCAACCAAAAAGGCTTGAGGCCATCGTACCGTCCAAGGTCTCAGCCCATGGTTGGAAGCACATGGTCGCAGCCTGGGGACCATACAACCTGCCGACCAAGCAACGATCAGATGTGTGATCAGAGACTTCGACCATGCGCCAATTTCAGTACAGATGTTTAAGTTGGTTGTGTGAGTACTTGATGGAAAGATATTTGAAAGATCTTTCCAACACATCATGAATCATCGAAATCTGACATTGTATGCAACCAGGAGACCCGAAAGAATGAAAAGTGCACGAGAGAAAAGATTCCAGTCCGAATCTGTGAAAAATAGTTTCGGATTTCTTTTGTCTCTTATAGTATGTTAGGATTCTATTCTATTTTGAATGTGATTAAGATTAGAATTCCGGTTTTAAACTTCTATCTTTTGTAGACGCCATCCTCTATAAAAGAGAAGACATGGTCTTAGTTTTGGTAGACTTCATTGAATATTGTACTCTCGTTCCATGGTTGCCGACTTGTACAATTCGGGGTCTCACGGTTCATCTCATAATTCAGATTATTGAGAGTTGATATCTGTCCGCTGTCGCTCTTGCTTTTCTTATTGATTTGCTTGAGTTATTCTTCGTGAATAGGTCAATCTAGCTTTGCTCGGTTGATAACCAATTGAGGAGTGGTTTAGTGTTTGTGAGGTTGCTGGTTGCGTTCTTGGATCGTGGCCTGCCCTTCGTCAAAGTCATAACTCGCATTTATCCACGGATTTCTCCTACGACGAAAGATCGGGGCCAAATTGCATTGCACGCATCTTAAGGAGAGGCGTGTGCATATTAGTTGGTAACAGAGCTTACGTTGTTGGTAGGAATTCATTTATCCCTAGTTCAGTAGTTTGATTTTTTTTACCTAGAGTCCAGACAAATTGCCAGTAAAAAAAAAAGAGTTTCCTAGCCCGTTGTTGCCTTCAATCTATTAATGCCAATTTTCTTAATTAAGTTTTTGTTCCGTTGAGTCGTGTCCAGTTGTTGGTCTTAATCTTTTTGGCCAAAAATCCAAAGTTAGATTGAGCTCTTGCTGTTTAGTTAGTAGATTGCATCTTGCTGTGAATCCTATAACAAGGTACCAAAAGGAGGCAAGCATATAAAAAAAGTGTCAAAAAAAAGAAAAGGGGAAGTGAAAGAAAAGGAAAATCTTGAGGGAGTACTAAAGCCTGTTGCTAGAAACCAAGCCTTTCATTATTTGATCAGCAACTAAGACTAGTACTTGTGTGAACTATTATTCAATTTTACAATTTCTGGAATAACTGATTATTTTCCTTGATACGCATAATTGTTCCCCACCTACAACTCCATATATTTAACCAATGGTCCTCATGTGCCTCACCGCCTCACCTTTCAATCGTTGTACTATCTCCTTTTTTGTGTTATCACAACCTAGCAAGCTAAGTGCAAATATTAAGAGGAGTAAGAATTTTGGTTGGTAAGATTTGTGAGGTTGAGAGTTCCACATACATTTAGTAGTATGGTAGGAGATTTTTGTGTTTCTTATTTTCACTATCCATGGTAGGTTCGAAAAGTTCTCGTGGTACGTTGCATGATAGTGATGATGACGTTTAGGAGAGCGTGGATCGACCACCAGTGATCCCGTCGTCCCCGCGTTCTCAAGAATTGATGGAACAATTTGAATGCAAAATCGAACAAAAATACGAGCAGATGCTAAACGAACAAGTGGTTGTTCGTTTGGATAGTTTGGAGAACCGTCTTGACAAAATTGAAGTTTGTCTTGAGCAAGTTGAGCAAACTCCTCCACGACAATTGTAGGATCGAGGATGCCGACTGGGGGGTGAATAGGAGGCTCTAAAACTTTTCAACTAAAAACAATTTTTGCAAAGAAAAGACTAAGAGCAAATAAATTGAAACAATTTAATAATATTTTGCACCAAGAAAGAGTAATAAAATCAAACACAATGATTTATCCCGAGGTCTCGGAGACTCGCCCGGTCTCCCCTATTCCTCGTTGAAGCACTCAAATGAATGAGTCTTGCTTCAATATCCACGAAGGATATTTTTTACTAAGGTTGCTTCTTATCCGCTCCGGATAGGTGAGCACCGATGCCTTTCACAAAATATGCTGTGCCTCTCCGTCAACCTCTATTAATGGAGAGGTCAATGGCCATGCCTCCAAACCATCTAGGTGAAGACGTTCACCAAGAGTAACAAGTTGCAAGATCTTCTCTTGACCCCCAACAAATACCGAGAAACTTCTAAGGATGCAAATGGTACAAAACAATGCTCTCAGAAAATCTCTCTCAATTACAATGAATGATACTTGATCAAAAGATCAAGATTTTAGTACTTGGGCTCAAGTGTATATAAAAAAATATATCTCTTGGTCCTTTAGAAAAACAGCTCAAAAAATATTTATAAACACTGATCAAAATTTGCCCAAAAGTGTTTATAAAACCGATAAAAAATGTGAACAGAAGCTTCTTAAAAATCTGCTAAAAAACTATTTAAAAACTACTCGAAATTGTGAACAGAAACTGCTCAAAAATCTGCTAAAAACTATTTATAAAACTGTTCAAAAATGTTTGTAAAAACTGATCAAAAATCTATTTGAAAAGGTTTGTAAAAACTAATCAAAAATCTGTTCAAAAAGGTTTGTAAAAATTGATCAAAAATCTGTTCAAAAAGGTTTGTAAAAATTGATCAAAAATCTGTTAAAAAACTGTTTAAAAACTACTAAAGAAATGAATAGAAACTGTAAAACAACTTCTTCTAAAACTGCTCGAAACTTCTTCTAAAAACTGCTCAAAATGTATAGAAAGATGCTCAAAGGTGTGTACAGAGAGTGCTCAAAATGTGTATGAGAATGTAGCTTGAGATGTGTGAAAATACTGCTCAAAACACCTGTATTTATAGCCCAATCTTTCAGCTAGCCGTTGTGGTCGATAAGGAAAGAAATCAGTACAGCTAATAGCCAGCTACGACCTCTAACAGTTAGTAAATAGCCGTTGGAATGTCTGGTCGAATGAACAGTACTCGAGTAACCTCTGATCGTATGAACAGTGTCTAGTCAAATGAACAGTACTTGAGTAACCTCTGGTCGAATAAACAGTGTTTGGTCGTATGAATAGTGCCTGGTCAAATGAACAATACTCAAAAGACCAGTTTCAGTCCCTCTTTGAAATCTATATATTTCTCAGATTTTGACCAAGAATATGAATGAATACGAATGCAACATATGACCTAAGAGTTTCTCAGTTTTTGTTGGAACTAAAAGAGATTTCGCAACCCCTCTTAATAGTACGGTTAAAAGCTAAAAATAATTTCTATAAAACCGGTCAATACTCCAAACACCGAGATCAGTACAATAAACAAGCACTTACCTTAGGTCTTTGCTGCTTCCTTCTTGGTGACCTTGCGCTTGCCACCTTGGCTCGTGACCTCTGGGGACCTTGGCTCGCAACTTGTAGATCTGGGAGACACTACGACCTTGTGCTTGCGACCTCGGGTGACCTTTCTTCTTTTCACCTAATCTTATTGATTATACTCAAAGAAAATAGATTAGTCCTAGACACTCAATGTCATCAATAATCAAAATCAACCCAAAAAGGGCCTAGATGCAACAACAACATCCACCACCTCGAGCCCCTCGAGGGCCAATTGGAGCCAATAATCATGTTGTTATTGCGCCCCACTCCATCCAAGGGCAAACTTACACACTGCGTTCCAAGAAGCCACCAATGAAGAGATACATGATCATTATGTGGCTGACAATGAGGAGGTTGTTCTGGATCTTGATCAACAACGACTTGCACAAAACCGTCGAGGCATGGGAGGATATGCACATCACCGCAATGAAGACAAAAGGGATGATGCATTGGGAAAGATCAAGTTTACTGTCCCCAGCTTTGATGGGAATTTTAATCCAGAAGCATATCTCGATTGGGAGTTGCTCGTTGAGCAAAAGTTCAGTTGTCATATGTATCCAGAAGATCGTCGAGTATGTGCTGCCACAAATGAGTTTGTTGATTATGCTTCTATTTGGTGGAGTCAAATCCGCCAAAGAGATAGAGCTCCTCACACTTGGGATGATTTGAAGTGCTTGATGAGGTCCAGATTTGTACCCACTTATTTTGAGAGAGATTTGCTTAATAGATTTCAGAGATTGAATTAAGGTAGCAAATCTGTGGAAGACTACTATCAAGAACAACAAGTAGGCATGCTTCGTGCTAATGTGCAGGATGAGGAGAATGCAAAGATGGCTAGATTATTGGGTGGATTGAATAGTGAGATATATAAGACATCCTTGATTTTCAGACTTACGCCCCTTTGGACCAACTTTTTCATTATGCATGCAAAGCTGAGAGGCAAGTGCAAAGGACACGACCAAGCTACAACAAAACTGGTCGAAGCTACCCTAGTTCGACCACGCCTTGGAAGAGCACTAGTTTGCAGCAAAAGAGTACGACCCCTTCTAGCGGAGCTACTGCATCAATTGGCCGAGGGCAGTCTGTGGGCTGCCCTACTGCCTCAACATCCAAAGCTGATGATTCGAAGACGACCACTGTTGTCCCCACCAATAGTTCATCATCGATCGCTTCCACAGGAAGAACAAGGGAGATAGAGTGTTTAAAATGCAAAGGGAAGGGGCATTACATGTGTGATTGCCCAAATCAGCGTGCCCTAATCATCCGGGATGTGGAGAATACACATCGACCGAGTGAGGTCGAAGAAGAATCCGACTGCAAGGAGCAACAGGACATGTTGGGCTTTGATGCGGAGGAGATCACCTTTGATGCTAGTCATGTCAGCCTCATTTCTCATCGTATACTTAGTTCTCAGATGGAAAAGATAGAGAGGGGGCAGCGCCACAATTTATTCCAATCAAAGTTTGTGATCATGAAGCACTCGTGCAAGGTCATCATTGATGGTGGGAGCTGCAATAACATTGCCAGTTTAGAGATGGTCGTGAAGCTTGGCTTGACCACATGAACACACTCGCAGCCATACTACATTCAATGGTTCAATTCGTGTGGCAAGTTGAAGGTGACTGCAATGGTACGTGTACATTTTCTGTAGGTACCTATTCTGATTTTGTGGACTATGATGTGGTACCAATGCAAGCTTGTGCATTACTACTTGGACGACCATGGCAATATGACAAGGACACTATATACTATGGGTGTTCCACAAAGTACTCTTTTATGCACAAAGACAAGAAGGTTTCGCTGGTTCCAATGTCTCTAGATGAAATTCTCAAAGATGATTTAGATAGGGCTGGGCGTGAGAGAAAAGAAAGAGAGGTGAGTGACATCCACAAATTGGGGAGTGAGAGCCACCAAACCAACTTGAGAGAAAAGAAAGAAAATAGTGAAAAGAAAAGAGAGGTTCAACTTAAGGGACAGGTTCTATTAGCCACAAAAAGTGAGATGCGAGAGTTTACAAACCATCCCCAAGAGTGCTTTGTGCTTGTGTGCAAAGACGCTCTCTTTTCTACTTATGTTTTACCCTCTACTTTGCCCGTTTCGGTTATTTCTTTACTGTAGAAGTTGTGGACGTGTTTCCAACTGAGATACTAGCGGGGCCGCCACCATTGTGAGGGATAGAGCATCAAATCGACCTCATTCTAGGGGCATCCTTGCCTAATCGACCTCCATATCGCACCAACCCTGATGAAACAAAAGAAATTCAATGCCAGGTACAAGAGCTTCTTGACAAAGGGTATGTACGCGAAAGCTTAAGTCCATGTGCTGTTCCTGTTTTACTTGTGCCAAAAAAGGATGGATCATGGAGGATGTGTATAAATTGTCACGCTATCAACAATATTACTATTCATTATCATCAGCTGATTTCTTGGTTAGATGATATGCTTGATGAATTGAGTGGTTCGACCATCTTTTCTAAGGTCGATTTGCGTAGTGGTTACCACCAAATTAGAATGAAACTAGGTGATGAATGGAAAATTGCTTTTAAGACTAAATTTGGATTGTATGAATGGTTGGTCATGCCATTTGGTCTTACTAATGCACCTAGTACGTTTATGTGCTTAATGAATGAAGTGTTGCGAGCTTTTATCGGACACTTTGTAGTGGTCTACTTTGATGACATCTTAATCTACAACAAGACTTTAGATGAACATTTGGGGCATTTGCGTCAAGTTTTTGCTGTTTTGAGAGAGGCACGTTTGTTTGCTAACCTTGAGAAGTGCACCTTCTGCACGGATCAAGTCATGTTTCTTGGTTTTGTGATTACACAGGGCATTGAGGTGGATGAACAAATGGTGCAAGCAATTCGAGCATGGCCTACACCTACAACAGTCACACAAGTGCGGAGCTTCCATGGACTTGCTGGTTTCTATCGCCCGTTCGTACAGGATTTCAGTACGAGTATGATTGCTGCCCTACTCAATATGTTGACAAAGAAGAACATGCCCTTCAAGTGGGAATAGGTGCAAGAGGTTGCTTTCAACACGCTAAAAGATAAGTTATCCAATGCACCAATTCTACAACTTCCTGATTTTAATAAAACTTTTGAGATAGAATGTGATGCTAGTGGTATTGGAATTGGGGGTGTTCTCAAGCAGGATAGAAAACCCATTGCTTATTTCAATGAAAAGCTTAGTGGTCTAGCGTTAAATTACTCAACTTACAACAAGGAATTGTATGCATTGGTTAGAGTGTTAGAAACATGGCAACATTATCTCTGGCCGAAAGAATTTGTCATACATTCGGATCACGAATCATTGAAACATATTCATAGTCAAAGTAAGTTGAATCATAGACATGCTAAGTGGATTGAATTTATTGAAACCTTTCCGTATGTTGTGAAATATAAGAAAGGTAAAGATAATTTGGTTGCTGATGCATTGTCTAGACGTTACATCTTGTTATCCCAACTTGATTGCAAAATTCTTGGGTTGGAAGGTTTAAAGGACCTATATTCTACTGATTTGGATTTCAAATACATTTACATTAATTGTAAATAAGGAAGATGTTGGGCTCGATATGTACTGAATGATGGCTATTTGTTTAGAGCTAAAAAGCTTTGTGTTCCTATGAGTTCCGTTTGTCTTTTGTTGTTGCAAGAGGCTCATGGCGGTGATCTAATGGGACATTTTGGGATAAGCAAAATAGAAGACGTCTTGGCTACCCACTTTTACTGGCCAAAGATGAGGTGAGATGTTGAGTGCTACGTACGACGATGCACTACTTGTCAAACAGCTAAGTCTTGCTTAAATCCACATGGGTTGTATATGCCTCTTCCTATTCCGAAAATACCTTGGGAGGGTATTTCTATGCATTTTGTGCTAGGATTACCAAGGACTAAAAAGGGGAGGGATAGTATATTTGTTGTCATTGATAGATTTTCTAAAATGGCTCATTTTATACCTTGTCGTAAGAGCAATGATGCTACCCATATTGCTAATTTGTTTTTGAACGAGGTCGTTCGCCTCCATGGAGTACCAAGGACAATTGTTTTTGATCGAGATACCAAAATTTTGAGCCACTTTTTGACGACGCTTTGGGGTAAGCTTGGAATGAAGCTGTTGTTTTCAACGACATGTCATCCCCAAACTGATGGCCAAACCGAGGTCGTCAACCGAACACTTGGCACCATGCTATGGGCAGTTCTCAAGAAAAATTTGAAGCTTTGGGAGGAGTGTTCGCCACATGTTGAATTCGCCTACAACTGTGTCGTGCGTTCTACTACCAAGTTTTGTCTGTTCGAGGTCTTCTATGGATTTAAACCTACTGCACCAATTGATTTGTTACCTCTACCGCTTTCAAAAAGTAATCTAACGAGGATTGACACCCGGGTCACTTCTAATAAACTTTTGGTTCAAGACAGGTTCGAACCAGACATGTATCTGGCGATGCGAACTCAAGCTATTCTGAGGGGCATCGCCATTCCCGGAGGGTCATCTTGAAAGGTCTCACCATTACAAATTTTGCATAAGTTCGGCTAAGGACTCCGAGTCCGAATCGTTGACATAATCTTGATGCCGAACAGCAAACTGAGATGATTCATAAGATACATGAGATGACCAAAGCAAACGTTGAGAAGATGCATGTACAGTATAAGAAGCATGCAAATAAAGGCCGAAAGGAAGTTGTGTTCGAAGAAGGAGATTTAGTTTGGTTGCATTTGCGCCATGATTGTTTTCCAGAATAGCGTAAGTCCAAACTAATGTCGCGAGGTGACGGACCATTCGAAATTCTTGCCAAGATCAATGACAATGCTTACAAATTGGAGCTACCTGAGGAATATGGAGTGAGTAATGCATCCAATATTGCTGATTTATCTCCATACTTGGGTGAGAACGATGGGCAAGTGTTGAGGACGACTTTTTTTTTCAAGAAGGGGAGTATGATGAGGACATCATGACCACACACTCACATGCATTAACACAAGAGAAATGCGTTGCCTTGGACAATAGGTGAATTCGTTTATTGGGCAAATTAATTATTTAATTATAGAACAAATGATATTACCTAATGATTGTTCTTTGCTTGTTACATGTGAGGGAGTTCTGGATGAAGTTGTTGATCCAGTTTTTAGCCAAGGAAGAATGAACACTTTTCTAGGAACATCAACCAACAATCACTTCGATGAGAAGAACTCTGTGCTCGACCAGAAAGGCTCGAGGTCGTAGCACTGCCCAAGGTCACAGCCCATGGTCGGGAGTGATAAGTGCTAACTTGGTAGCACTTTTACCCTAGGTTTAGTATCAAAAACATGCAAATTTCATGCTTAAAACTCCTTTGATGTGACATTTTATGTACAAAATTTGATCATCTTTTCAAAATGCTTTCGCAATTGTGTTCATCATGTTTCAGCGATCAAGCCCTCCATATTTGAAGCAATTTTGACCACATTTGAGTCTCCAACGACCAAGAAAACCAACTGGAGAAGAAAAAGAGTCCTGGTTGAAGTTGAATTGGCGGGTAAAAGATCAAATCCATACAAAACGGGCGCAAAAAGGACTCATACTCGAAAAGGACTCGTACTTGAAAAGGACTACTACTTCAAGAAGAAACCTGGTCGAAAACAGCGTGGTTGAAGCAAATTCCCACTTGGTTTCGGTCACACCACTTGTCTGGCCATAAAAGCGCCACGTGTCCCGGTCATGATCGAGTTGGTTTCGGCCACGACGCGTGTGTGGTTGTGGTTGCGCCATGTGTCCCGATTGTGTTCGAATTGGATTCCTCGGCCTGGTTTTGGTCGGTTTTGATCCAAAGTAGTCTTTTGGGATCGGGTTTGATCAAGACTGGTCATGGATGAGCCGTTTTGAAGCGAGTTTGATCCAAACTGGTCGTTTGTTGGCCATTTTGATCTGGTTTTGTCTCAAATTGGTCGAATTGATTGGTTTTTGCCAGATTTTGTCAGTTTTGAGTCGTGTTGGGTCAGAACTGATGGAATCTGGTCGGTTTTGGCTCAGTTTTATCTGTTCTCGCACTGTTTGAAAGCAAACTTCGTCGCCTGCACGTCAAGGAGTTATTTTTGGACACATTTTCCTATGTACTATAAATAGAGAAGCTTTTGGCTCAACTTAGGATGCTTTTTATGCTCTTTTTACATAGAAGCCATTAGTGCTTAGTTTAGTTTTAGTTTTAGAGCCCCCTTCTCTATTTCATTGCTTTTGTAAGCCGGCAAGAACGGCAACTTCAATTTTCAAGCAATCAAGTAAGTTCTTATTTATTTCTTATTATTATTTCTACATTATTATGTCTTTTAAAGAGTAGATCCCCTCTAGGGTTAGGGATGACCTAATCCTAAAGGCGTGATTTTTCCTCGATCTTTATTTCAAGTTTTGGAGTCATTTCATGATGTTTTCTTCCTCCAAACCCTAAAGTCTTGTTTCGGCAACAGATGTAATAGTTGAGTCTTAATAAGAATTTAGGGGAGTCTTGAGTTCTTAGCACTTTGACGCGGAACCTTGAACAGGAGAGAGGATCTCGCCAAACGTGACAGTGGAAGCGATCCTCTAACTGTTGACCCAATGTCTCGAACTGGAAACTTAATTTGTCTTGGGAAATGATTGAAATTATCTTACAATTCTCAGACCTTGGATAGAATTACGCCGGATGGTTATGGGAATCCTGAAACCCTAGATTTTCATTCCAACTTACAAACCCTAGATTGTTAGACTTAGTTGTAGAAAAACAACCACCCCAAAATCGCTTAGACTTAATCAGTGATCCTTTAAGCTAGAAAGATGAATACGCTTGTTCCTTGTGGAATTTGACCCTCAAGTGCTCAATGTTCAACCGTTCACCTACGGTATTACAAAATCACACCATTTTAGGTGCAATCAAGTTTTTGGCGCCATTGTTGGGGAACAACTGTAATTCATCTTTTTAGATTAATTTGCACTGATATAAGTCAATCTCACTTCTCAACATTACTTCTATTTTTCTTTTTCTTTTCTTTGCACCACTAACCTTTCAGGAAAGTACTGCAAACTGGATAGGTCGGACGAAACTGTCAAAACCGTGCACCAACTTCGGTACGAGGTAAGACAGGTAACATCAGAGGAAAACTCGCAAGACACCAAATACAACCAACAATGGAGGACCAAAAAAGACTCAAAGATTATGCAACCCCACTCAGCATGGGATTCCAGTCAGGTATTCTTAGACCACCGATTGAATTGAATAATATTTAGATTAAACCTGAGCTTTTGAATTTGGTTCAACAAAATTAGTTCAGCGGTCTTCCCGCTGAAGATCCATCACTTCATTTACATATGTTTCTTGAGCATTGTGTGCCGACGATTGGGAGTCGGGTCCTTAGTTGATCTTATGAAATTTTGTTGTGTAGGAAGTGGAGACCTTTTGAGATGCTCATAAGTAAAGACAGTTTTGAACTAGAGACACAAAAATTTATACAGGTTCGGGCCCTCAAAGATTTGAGTAATAACCCTACGTCCTGTGGTGTTTTCACTATGTATATGAAAGATTACAGAAAGAGAGAGATTATTGCTAAGAACTAGTAATCTCTCGGTATGTTGCTACTCTGTTGTTTGATCCCATCTTTTGGTGTGCTTGTTGCCCTTTTATAATGATCGAAAGGGTGCCAACATGGAGCAGTTTCGAGAGGTCAGACGGTTGCCAATATGCGATTTCCAGATAACTGCATATTTTAACTCCCTGGTGGTTATCTTCACGAATAGGAGAGGAAGTTATCTCATCTTGGAACCATGACTGGAAGACTCAGCCACTACTCAGGTTAGACATGACTCTCTCGATGCTATGGTCGCATACAGCCTGCGACCATAGGTCGTTACTAAGGTCATCATTAGTTTATGCGACCTTCTAGTTCATAGAAAACTGAGCTCTGTGACCATGGAGTCATATATCATATCCGAAATACCTTAAACATGATATATTAAATAAACATATGACTAGCTCACGTAATATTCATCGTTAGCTAGCCCCCAAATTTGAAGCAATAAAAAGTTTATTACTTCGAATTTAAAAATTTCGAGAATATATCATCCGACGTTTCGCCTTCTTCTGTTGTTTTGAAAATGTTGCTTCCGATGTGTGCCGATTGGTTTCCCAAGAAGAACTTTGAGGAAAATTCAACAAGTCATCATGAAGCTTTTTGCAACAAATCGTGGCAAAAACATAAGTGCATTTTTAACAACTCGAGGCTTCTGTGAATACGATCCAATACCTCCGGGCTCTATAAATAGCGAGGTTATTCGTCATAAGACTTTCAAGCTTTCATTTGCTAAGTCGTTAGAACTTCTTCTCAACTTCTTACTTCAATTCCTCTTCTCTGTTCTCATCTCAATGGTGAACTGAGACTCCAAAAAGATCATTGAGAGTGATGAAGAAGAAATGACAATAGAAGATGAGATTGAATAGGCACTTCAGAAGGTAATTCTCTTTTGAAGAATCTGCATGAATCTTTTCTTTTTGGCTAGTTTTGTCCAAAGTAATACATTTTGGAATTCTTTAGATGTTCGAGGACTCTACATCTTCGAAGAAGTGATCTGGAGATGATGTAGGATCATCCAGTGGAACCTCATCCAAGAAACTAATGGGAACAGAAGTCTGGGTTGCCACATTACCCCAGGCTTCTGTTTTGCATCCAACTTCTGTTTCACCCTCAGCTTTTGCCACCCAGGTTATAACTCTCATCTTTTATCCTTGTTGCATAGTCTTGGAACTAACCCATGTACATACAGGAGGACAAAGCCCTGTGGGTCCTCAGCGAACAGCTTGTGAAGATGGAGGTTCTTCTGAAGGAGAAGATTGCTTTGTGCAGAACTCTCCAAGAAGAAAAAGAAAGGATTGAGGAGCAAGCCCTCAAGCGAGGACGCAGCCTCAATATTGTCTGCATGGTTATCGATCAGCTGAGGGAGAGCCACAGCAGGGCTGTGGATGATGCAAGGTTAGCTCGCGAAGAGCTTGACCTCGTGCGAGGGCAGAGGGATATCTCCAATTCACTTAGAACTAGTAGTAGTCTTGTTATAAGAGAAGATATAGATAGATTGAGGGACGTTGCAGAGTCTCTCGGGCAGTTAGTGTTAATCCCACTAGTGATAATTTGTCCCTTGGAGAAGTTTGTAAATTACTTTCGGATCAGATTGACGCTTTGGTCGCTTGCATCCCTTATCTATGTAAAGAATGTAGAAATAATTTTTTTTTCTTTTACAATGATTACGTATAATCTATAATCATTTGTGAATTCTCAACTTGTTTATTGAGTAAATATCTCTGTGCGAAAAATGGTTATAGGTTAATGTCTCTACGACCATAACATCCACAGGTAATTTTTACTCTGTCCATTTTTATTGAGGTCACAGAATTACCTTGAGACCAGAAAGAACACTGAGGTCACAGGATTGCATTGAGACCACAGGTAGCACTGAGATCTTAGGTTTACCCTGAGACCATAGAATAGCACTAAGATCACAAAATCCCATTTTTTATACCGTAGCCTCCGAATGTGAAATAAAATGACCTTCCAGTTTCCAAAAAGATTCATTTTGTTTCAAATTCTATTAGGGTTAATGATATGGTTTCGGGTTCAATCTGTGAAAACCCGTTATGAGAAAATATTAAAATAAGGAATGTAGCAGGTAGTGGCCTTGGGCATATAAAAGGAGTTACCTTCATTGAGAAGCTTCAAAGAACCCTCTTTTACTTCTGCCACTTCACAGCAAAAAACCCTTGTTGTTCACCTTTTCTCTCATCGCCACCAAAAACCTTCATCTTTCCAAAGATTTTCACAGCGATGGCGTCCTGGAGTCGATCGAGCCATTGCGACACTAAGAGTTTAGCAACACTGGATAAAGAGGAAATTCTTCCCCCTCAGCTGCTAATCAAACTGGCGACCCACGGGGAAATGAGAAGAAACCCCCAATGTCCAGGAGAACAAACTAGTGATTTTTGAAGCCTTTTTGCAGTGTGGATTTTGTTTGCCAGAAAGCTAATTTCTGCAAGATATCCTGGCACACTTTAACTTAGAGCTGGTAAACCTCCACCCCAATGCTGTCCTCATTTTGGCTGTCTTCCAGCACTTGTGCGAGGCTTTTGTTGGAGTGTTGCCGTGCGTAGATTTGTTCCGACGGTTCTACTTCTCGACATGGTCAAAGAGTTCTAGTACAACAGGGTGTGTATACTTCCGCATGAGGGAGAAGAAAGATTACCCCTCTTTCCCGCTGCGTAACTCTGTGCACGGATGGAAGTAACGATGGTTCTATTGTGCCACGCCGGCAGAGAGTAGCCTCTGGTTTGAGAACCGGCGACTAGTGAAGAGCAGTGAAATGGATGCTGCGCCCACTTTAAGCCAAGACTTACAGAAATAGTACCAGGTGATTCTTCACTTACTCCAGCAAGGACTAACCGCACGGGATATCATTCATGACTTTGTGAAGAACAGGATGAGTCCCTTGAAGAAAAGGGAACATCCAGCCTGGGGAATTTTTTTGTACAGAAAGCATTTATTAAAATAATAATATCATAAAAAAAGGAGAAAATAAAATTACAAAAATGACTACAGTCGCCAACCCAGTTGGTGACTATATGCATGTCGGCCACTGTCACCAGCCCGCCTGGCGACTAAAGCTGCGCACCTCTCAGTCGCCAACCGAGCTGGCGACTTAAGTCCTATATAAACACCAGCCGTGGTGACTGAGAGAGGGTGCGGGAAAAAAATCATTTTGAAAATTTCAGAAAGAGAAAGAGAGAGAGGGGAGGAAAAGAGAGGGGGAGGAAAAGAGAAGAGGAGAGAAGGAGAAAAAGAGGAAAGGGAAGAAGAAGAGGAGAAAAAAAGGTAATTTTTTTTAAACTTCCAATTAGATCTGTTTTAGAAATTAGTTTTAAATACATATCTGCTTTAGAAATTACTTTTAAAATACAGAAATGTTTTAGAAATTAGGTTTAAATATATATCTACTTTAGAAAATAAATTTAAAATACAGATATGTTTTAGAAATTAGTTTTTAATACATATCTGCTTTAGAAATTAAATTTAAAATACATATATTCTTTAGAAATTAGTTTTAAATACATATTTGATTTAGAAATTTAGGTTAGAGTATAGATCTGCTTTAGAAATTGGTAGAAAATGTGTTAATGATTTACGTGCAACCAATTGATTGTTTCAGCCATAACTCAGCATTACTACACGTTTCAACCATAATTCTACATGTGTTAATATTAGAGTATAGATCATAGGATACGTAGATCTAAGATACATGTGCTGTAAAAAATATGTGGATAACCTAGATATGTTGTGCGAAACTAACTTAGATGTGATGTGTACGTAAATTAATTTAGATCTGTTGTATAATGTTGTGCATTTACAAATATGATGTGTATACAATATTATGGATGAGCTGTATATTAAATTTCACCTATAACAAATTAGATTATTTGGCAAATAAAGCAAAGATTAATTATAATTTTTTGTCGTAGACAATGTCAGAAACAAGAATAGTGTATGTTTTTCACAGGGAAAAAGTAATCAGAAACGGACCATATGGGGATGACCTATGTAGTTGTCACCGTATATACATGGAATTGAATGATCTCAGTGCAGTTAATTTTGAGGATCTTAAGACCCGAGTCGTAAACATATTAAATATCGACACATCTTTACACGAAATTGTCATAGAAGCATTGGTGCCAGTTGGGGAAACAGGTAATTGGAAATTATGTAAACTTAAAGGCGACCGGTCTTGGGGTTCTCTAGTTAGGAGGGTATTAAATCCCATTCATGGCCCAGATGACTGCGTGCTATATGTGACGGTACTAAACATCGAACCGGCGGAAGAGGTACCTGAGCCATTCATTAATCCAACAATGGCACAGGATTCTGCGGGTATCCCGAACACAGGATTTGTGAGTGGGCATTTCTAGCCTGGGGACGAGGCCTATGCCGACGAAGGTGAAGACGAGGGTATGCAATACTCAGGAAGTGAAGGTTCAGAAGTGGACGCAGACTATGCGGATTCGTCTAGCGAAGAAGATTATCGTGGGATGGGACCTCCGCAACAATGGTTAGATCCAAGTGGTTTTGATCACGCACAAATCCACGATGATCGCAGTGCGAACTCGGCATCGGATGAGCAAAGATTAATTTTAGGGCAACATTTCCGAAGCAAGGAGGAGGCTAAGCAAGGCATGACGATGTCAAATCCGCGTTTGTACGCAGTGAAGTGCACGGTGGAGAGATGTAGATTTTATGTTCGTGTTACCCGGTACAAGGACAGTGTGCACTTTGTTGTTTCGAGAATCACCGAACATGACTGTTCGGTTATAGAAGCCTCACAGAGACACAAGAATATATCATCTGCTTTTGTGGCAAATGTTATTTTGGCGAACCTACATGCAAATCTGGACATGGCACCAAAAGAAATTGTCGCTCAAATCGCCGACACATTTGGATACAGCATTCAGTATGGCAAGGCATGGAGAGTGACACAACTTGGTCTTGAGATGTTATTTGGATCTTTCTACGATTCGTATAACTACGTGCCCAGACTGATACAACAAATCGTCGATACCAACCCTGGCACTGTAATGGACATGGTTCATAGGCCAGTTGTGGGCACAAATGGTGACATAGTGCATGGAGCGGAGTACATGGAGCGTATATTCTGGTCATTCGGGCAGGCAATCTCTGTACTCAAGTACATGCGGCCAGTACTTTGCGTGGATGGCACATTTTTAACTGCAAAGTACAAGTGAACTTTAACGATAGTTGTTGGCGCAGATGCAAATAATCAACTACTTCCAATGGCGTACGCCATCGTAGAAGACGAGAGCATAGACAGTTGGGTGTGGTTCCTTACAAATCTGAAACAAGCTGTTGTGAAGGATAGACAGAATGTGTGCGTCATCCATGATAGACACAAGGGCCTGTTGAGTGCCACTGAGTTCATGTTGTCACAGAGGACCCGCAGTACAGATGGAATGACTTGATAAGTTGGTGGTGCAAACGACATCTTGCGGCGAACTTTTTCACTCATTACAGAAACACAGGCCTGATGAAGAAGTTCAAGCGGTTGTGTGATCAGAACCAGGCCATAAGTTCCAACGAATTTTGGATGAGCTAGAGAAAGATATCTCGGACCTAGCTAAAGCTCAAAGATCTGAGGCAAGTAGTTCACAACAGGTAGAGGATGGAGAAAATGCCGTGGGAACTTCAGATGGGCCGATACGTCGCAGCCGGAGATCAATAACAAAGAAATTTAGTGAATGGATCGGTGACAAAGCTCCAGAGAAATGGTCACTACTGCACGATGAGGGAGGAGCTAGATACGGAATAATGACAACCAATATGGCGGAGGTATACAACTTTGTGTTGAGGGGGGTGCGAGGGCTTCCGCTCACCAGAATTGTGGAATTTACATGGCATCGCACTGCTAAATACTTCCATAAGAGGGTTACAGCTGCAAGAGTACTACTGGGGGTCACACCATCAAAATATCCTCATGAAGTGCAGAGGTACTTAGAAATGAAAGTCGCAGCCGCTCAGAAACACTCAGCCCAGTGCATTCCAAACAGCAGAAGGCAAAGTTGGGCTGTTTATCTGAAGAGTAAGAACGTGGGGGGAGGATACATGCGGTCGATCAGAAAGCAAGGTGTCATTTTTGAAGACGGCGTCAAGTGCACTTGTAACAAGCCTGCTTTGTTGCATAAACTGTGCTCCCATGTGATGGCAGCGTGTGCACATGACAACAAGTCGAGTGAGACGTACATATCACTTTACTATGGTGCATGGTTCCTCGCTAAAACATGGACTGCAGACTTCGAGGTCTGGGGAACTCAGGAGCACTACAGAGAGCTGTCATGCAAAGCAGGCCAGATCTTGTATGTTTCCACCACCACACCTGGCGCGGAGAGGCCCTGGACGACAACGAAGACTTTGAATCATCAACGACATGGATATGCAGAACACGATGAGCTGCGAAAGTGTGCTGTTTGTCGACAGCCTTGCCACACAAGGAGGACATGTCTTAATGCATCCAGATCGCACTGAACGTGAATCAATCAGCAATGTTGTGCAATGCGTATTCATTCCTCTCATGTATTTTATGTTTGTTTTTTCACTCATTTCATATGATGTACTAACTCAATGTTCCTACTTGCAGACATGGCTCATGATCGTAGATAGCTTCCTGAGCTACTGGATCAGTACTACCATGATCGTCATCGAGCTCGAGCCCTTAGGTCTGGAGAGGAGCTTCAGCCGTTCCGCCTACGATCGCCGGGCACGGCCTAGCCTCTTGATAGGAGATACATCACACGGCTGAGGGCGGTGGGACTTCTTCCTTTTGTCACGACGATCACCAGAGCAGAGTCCTTCAGGCACAATCGATCACTGGTCTCTGTTCTGGTGGACAGATGGAGACCCGAGACACACATTTCACTTCCAGTGGGGGGAGATGACCATCACCCTAGAGGATGTGGTGATGTTATTCGGCTTGCCGATTCACGGACAGGCCTGGGTACCACCACCCACTCCTGCCGGATGGGATGTCGCATTCACACAGAGGTTTCACCCCCTGCCTCTAGGACACGAGCCCTTCTACCATGACGTGGGAGTTCCTGTAGCCTGGTTCACTCACTTTCGGATATGCCCAGCAGATGCTGATGAGTGGACAGTTCGCCGACACTTCGATGCGTACCTACTACACCTGTTTGGTGGCTTCATGTTCACTGGTACGCTTACTCATGGTACATACACATATATTTTACTTACTGCATTTAAATGTTAGCTTTCTGTTCTTTTTTGTTTGCAGGTACGCACGCGCGACACGGTGGACCGTTGGCTTGTTCCACTGGCGCAGATGCTCGCAGACATGTCGATCGAGCAGATTCCACAGATCAGCTGGGGTTCTGCGGTTCTGTGTTCGACGTATAGAGCGTTGTGCGACGCCTGCGTTTACTGTGCCCGGTAGGCGGTTATGGCTGGGTGTCCTCTGCTTATTCTGCTATGGTCGTACGAGCACCTTCCTGTAGGATGACCGCTCGGCACTGATGTGCCCGTGCCTCTGCCGAAGGGGTACCCGCCCAGGGATGCGGAGGACGAGGTCGATCGCTCGACCATGGGGGATTGCTGGTTGCAGCACGAGCTGCAATGGGCCACCGTCCAGGTGCACGCATGTTACAAGGCGTATAGCGATGAGCTGGAGGTGCTCCATCCCTCGCGTGTTGTCTGGAGGGCCTGGACGGCTACCTACGTTGAGAGCACAACTACAGGGGGGATCTCATCGATATGTACAAGGGACTGGGACTTATGTTATTTCCGCTTACCATTGTGTTGTGGTCTTGTAGGTTGATGGCCTTCGTGCGATTACCTCCACCACACAGCCACTACTCCATCGAGACGAGTCATGTCTACCTATCACACCCGAGGAGTACAAGAAGATATCGCCTTCATTCATCGAGTCGCCACCCAGCTGTTGCTGGAGAGTTCCGCCACTTTGTCAACATCTGTTGCACCTCCTCCACCAAGGGCCCCTCCCATTCAGACGCCGTCGCAGCCGGCCGCTCATTCGCCCGATGCACCCAGACCCTCAGGTACGGCCATCGATGCCCCGATTTATCTCGGTGCCCCCCCGTCCGCTCTTACCGTTCAGGTGTTCCACCTCACGTGGATTTGGCGTCGCATGGTGGTGTACGGATCTCTGAGGGTGCCAGTGCGCGGCCAACGAGCTCCGATTCCAGCCTGGGTTTTGACATCACGTTCAACCTGGACGAGGAGTACGTCACCATGTCGCAGTGTACAGTGCACGAGCATGTCAGTATGTCCTCGTCTGCTCCATCTGCCCCGTCCAATAGGCGCCCGCCCTGCATTCTACCTCAGTTCATCCATTCTGACCTGGACGTGGCCCGCGACCTTGCGTACGCAGACTATGCTGACATGTTGCAGAGGGGAGACGACACCCACTAGAGCCAACATCAGTTGGCGTCCGCACAGCTTGGTGATGCGCCTCCGCCGTCGCAGGACCCTCCTGATACAGGTCTCGATCGGGTGAGCGCCTAACCACCACCACATCGACAATCGTCACAGAGGATGGTGCGGGGACGCACCACCTTCTCACCCTCACCGTTTCAGCGGGAGCGGCCTCGTCGTCCGAAGAGGGGCCGACATTAGTTTTTTTTCAAATTTCTTACTCTCTCAATGAAACATGATTTTTGTTTGCATGTACATATGAAACATGGTTTTTCTACGATTTAGCCTTTCTACTTTTCAGTTTTTTTACGCTCAGTTCTCACTTTTGGTAACCCTACAAATTAAATCAACCACAAAACATACGAATCAATCAACCGAACCCCTCGTGACTCTTTTTCTCCCTGATTGGGCGGGCTGTGGTTGTTTAATATGCCTTTCTATGTTTTATCTGCAATTATTCTTTTTATTTCGGTTATTCATATATAAAAAACAGCCTTGTAGGCTATTTTACAAACAACATATACCACATGGGTTATTTTTGAAATAATCAAAACTACATTGGTTATTTTAGAAACAATATAAAATAAAAAATGTTATTTTATAAATAAATCTGGCAGGAAGGGGGGGCCCTAAGTCGCCAACCCAGGTGGCGACTTAGGTTGGCGACTGAGGACATGGCCGTAAGTCGCCACTTGGGCTGGCGACTTGGGGCTGTGGCCACTCAGTCGCCAATTGGACTGGCAACTGTGGTCATTTTTGTAATTTTATTTTCTCTTGTGTTTTTTATGAAATTATTATTTTATTGAGTGTTTTTCGTACGAAAAATTCCAGCTTGGGAGGTGTGTTCGATGATGGACAACACCTTGGACTATAACCAGGGTAAGTTTGCTGACTTAAAATGTGTGAAATTGTTGACAATCTGATGTTTATACTAAATGATTGCCATGACAAGCAGCCCTGTCCCCATCTGAGATAGATAGGAGGACAAACAATCTTTTGAAGCATACAACGTGGCAACGGAAGGAGCACTAGGCTCACCCCGACTGCAGAGCCTGGTCAGCAACAGCGACAACTTCAAACAAGAACGTCAAAAGGTAAATCTTCTTTCGAGAAAACTTGTTCACGTATGTCCACTGACATGGATCATCAAAGAGTAAACTTGTTGAATGACACAGCTGCTGGAAGGGCAAGTCATCAGGACAAAATGTCCTGTGGATGATGTTGGGCCTTCTAGGAGGCCAGCATTGAAGAGGGTAAAAGTTATCCCTTCTAAAGCCAAAAAGATGAAGGAGCCAACCTCTGGAGCAACCAAGGCGAAGACCATAAGAGGGGCTTCATCGAAGGCAAAGAAAACCAATGCGAAAACTGATGCGGTAAGGTTTTCTCTTCCCTCTGTTATACCATGTACGAATAGGAGTCACTTCTTAATCATACAGGGTGAGGGGAGCGAGGATGAGGAAGATGATGTTCCTCTCATCCGTTGAAGGTAAAGAGCGGTAAATCCTGAAGATTGCCATTCCAGAGAGACCATCCTCCCCCACCATCGCCAACATACTGACCTCAATAGCAGAAACAGCTATTGCGGAAGTGGATCTTGTGGCCGCGGGAGAACTTGCGGTCACAAGGGAGGTTGCCAGCCCTAAGGCCAGAACATCTACAACCATGGTCATGGAGGACTCTGCGGCCATAGTTTCAACAGCCCCAGACCTGGTGACACCTTCTGCAAATGCAGAAGGAGCTGTTGTGGTAGGAATATCATACTCTGTGAATTTTACTCCATTGCAAATATGAATCATCTTTTGAATATGCAGGAAGAGGAGTCTACTGTCCTGTTTACGAAAAGGAAAACAAGGACGAGCACTGATGATACCGCAACAAGGTCACTGACCGTGCTCCTATCTCTGAGAAGCACATCACTGAACCCCAAAAGTCGGATGGGGCTTCGAATCAAGTAAGGATTCCACTTCTTACCAAATCCTGACTTTCACAAAATTGAAGTTATCAATATTGCAAATTGTGATTTTTTTTAGGAATCCTGCACCTAGCACTCTGCTGACCCCGCTGATATCCAGCAAAACACCTACTGTGGAGGTCGCGAGAGATGCAGGCACAAGCACAATGGCTGAGAAGGATCCTCAGGCCATTGTGGAAGAAATAATTGCGGACACCCAATCCAAATGGATTGAGACCGTACCATCTAACCTGACCGTGGGAACAAATCTACAAGAGACAACATCTGCTGCACCCGTGGTTGAGGAAAGAACTATTCTCGAGGTTCAACCTGCTAAGGAACCCGAGAACCTGCTAAAAACAACCTTCAGCAGTTTCTTAGAGGTAAGTAAAAAAAAATTTACCTTCTCTCTAGTTTAAGCTCTTAGGAATATCCAGGTTGAAACAACAGGTTTCACTGTGTTTCAGGATCTGACCCAAATGTCGACCAAGTCAAAAACTTTAGCATAGCTAATCGAGGTGGCACAAAAGGAGATCAGCCGTCTACAACAGTGAGTATCCATACATTGTTTATACTAACCTGAACATCATCCAAGTATCATGACTACCTCTATTGTCGCAGGAAAAACTCTTCATTGATGAAAAGCATGGCTGATCGACAAGGTCAGGAAGAAACCGCGGCCATAAAATTTTCCTCTATGGAGAAAGAACTTGACGAGGCTCGGAAAGAGCTTGCCTGTAAGTTCACTTTTAAGCAAGGGATGTTATTTCCTTACATGAACTGCTGTAATCTCATTACTTTGTTCATGTAGCACAAGACGAACAGATAAAGGGTCTTTGCAAGGAAAGAGATGACTCCAGGTAGAAGTGTCGTGGTATCACGGATACCTCGGCAAGTTTTGTGGATAATCCTAGCGAAGAAAATACGACGCGGGCTGACCGGGGTGGCCGGTCCTCCCCCGTCGGGCAAACACAGCAAGTAACACGAGGATTTATACAGGTTCGGGCCTTAGTGGAGGCCCTAGTCCTGTCGGCGTGCTCCCAACAGGAGTTGTCTAAGGGAGCTCTCTTGGGGGAGAGATGTCTTCGGAGCACACCAGTGAGATTGTATATTCCAAGCAATAATGGATGGTCCCCCTTACATGAGGTGTACAAGGGCTTATATAGCCCCAAAAAGACTAAACTATCCCACCTGCCACCGTTGGATAGAGGGGTAGCAACGTCCTTCTTCCAGTCAGGGACCTTGGATGCTTGACAGGTGTCAGCTGATTCTCGAGGCGCTTCTCGCGTGACCATCACGTGACCTGGGAATGGAGACCCTTGCTTCCGGGACAAGCCACCGGGGTGGGCCTTGTCCCCGGACAAAGGCGGCGCCCGGGACAAGCCAACGGGGGGCCATGTCCCCGGGCAAAAGGCGGCGCCCGGGACAACCACCGGGGGCCTTGTCCCCGGGCAAATGGCGGCTCCCGAGACAAGCCACCAGGGGCCTTGTCCACGGGCAAATGGCGGCGCTCGGGACAAGCCACCGGGGGCCTTGTCCCCGGGAAATGGCGGCGCTTGGGACATCCCACTGGGGGGCCATGTCCCCGGGCACAAGGCGGCGCCCGGGACAAGCTACCGGGGGGCCTTGTCCCCGGGCAAAAGGCGGCGCCCGGGACAAGCCACAGGGGGCCTTGTCCCCGGGCAAAAGGCGGCGCCCGGGACAACCACCGGGGGCCTTGTCCCTGGGCAAATGACGGCGCCCGGGACAAGCCACCGGGGGCCTTGTCCCCGGGCAAATGGCGGTGCCGGGGACAAGCCACTGGGGGGCCTTGTCCCTGGGCAAAAGGTGGTGCCCGAGACAAGCCAACGAGGGGCCATGTCCCCGGGCAAAAGGCGGCGCCCGGGACAAGCCACCGGGGGGGGCCTTGTCCCCGGGCAAATGGCGGCGCCAGGGACAAGCCACCGGGGGGCCATGTCCTCGGGTAAAAGGCGGTGCCCGGGACAAGCCACCGGGGGGCCATGTCCCCGGGCAAAAGGTGGCGCCCGAGACAAGCCACCGGGGGGGGCCTTGTCCCCGGGCAAAATCGAACCTGGACTTAGTCTCGTGGAGATTTCCCCCAACAAGAAGTGTGTCCAGATTGAAACTCAAGTCAGACAACTTCTCGCAACCATCAAGCACCAGCATGTAACCATAGAATCGTTCAAAAAGACTACTGAAACTATCTGCAAAGAAACTAAAACCCTAAAGGCGACAATCTCAAACTGCAGTAGTATTCAATCAGAAGCTTTCAAAAAACTGAAGATGGTTGCGAATCTACTAAAGGCTAATATAATTGATCCTTCAAAGGAAAATATAAGCCTTAGTGAATCTTCTAAATTGGTCGCGGCTCAAACTAAGTCACTTCTCGAGGACCTCCCTGAAGACACAAACAGGCAGAAAGAGGCATTGAAGACCAACATTGGATCTGTGGCCTCTGCCATTTTGTGCAAACTAAGGCATCACCATGGTCCAGACTTAAGTCTAAAACCAGTGGTGGAAGATGTTGTCTCGAGAGTGAAGATCAGCTTGTAGCTATAATGGAAGAAGTCAAGCCCTTAATTGAAAAGCTCTTGGAAGAACTCGAATTGTAATGATGTTATCCCTTATTCTTTCCTTGTAACAAACAATTGGAGAATCAAACTTTTTGATTTACTCAAGTTTGTGTACCTGCACATTGTGGTCATAAACAAAAATATGCAGATGCATGCATTGTGGAAAAAAAATGTACTTAATTTCGTCTCATATTATGGCCGTATTCCCCTAGCCCCCTCCTGAGATCATACATACTGAAGATATTGTATTATAATCTCAGGAAAAAACAATATGGCTTAAAGATGATCAAGAAATACCTAGTGAGCTTCTTATACGTTAAGAAACAGTTTTAGAAAGAAATGTCTCAACTAGATATGATCGATCATCTGGTCACACAGATACTTATCTTAAAAAATGCCAAAGTTTATTACGAACTGACAACCACTTGAATGATCAGAAATATACTAGTAAGTCCCATATGCATTGAGAAACGACTTATCTAGGGATGTCTTATCTAGATGCGACCATGAGATCGGTCAGTGAATCCACGTTGGTCACTATAATAAGATGGTGATTTGCGACCAGCCCCCAAGAACAACTCGATAAAGGAAGGACAAAGGTCAGGAATAAAACCATAATGTAAAGAGAAAAAAGTACACCATGTTATTTTTAACAAAATCAGGCTAATTGAAAAGAAAAATGGAATGAAAAACTTACACGTAGAATTTGCGCAATTGATCTATATTCCAAGTATTGGATAAGATCCTTCCATCTTCCATCGCCAATCAAGCTGATCCTGGTAGTGGCACTGAGACCATGGTATAGGGGCCTTCTCACTGAGATGAGAATTTGTTGCAATTGGACTGGTTTTGAATTTTTCCGTAAAACCAGGTCACCCATGCGAAGACTACGAGGTCACACCCGTTTACTATGGTATTTACGTAAAGCTTATAAATATGCTGCTGACTTAATCAACGCCCGAACATGTTTTTCTTCAAGAAGAATAATGTCTTGGACACGTTGTTCATGCTGATCAGAATGATCAAATTGATCAACATGAACAGATCCAATGCGGATTTCAATAGGTAATATGGCTTCAGCACGAAATACCAACTGAAAAGGCGTCTCACCAGTAGCTCGACTGCATGTAGTGCGTAGTGCCCATAGAACGGAGTAGAGTTCATCTACCCAAGCCCCCGAGCGCATCTTAAGGCGATCAAAAACTCCTTTCTTGATGCCTTGTAATATCTGTCCGTTGGCATGTTCAATGGCGCCATTGCTCTATGGATGAGCAACGGAGGCAAAACATACCTTGGTTCCGATATCATGGCAATAGTCCAGAAAAAGACCACTAACGAATTGGGACCCGTTGTCGGTAATGAGACGACTCGGAACACCAAATCGTATTACAATATTCTTATGAAAGAATTTCTTTGCGGTAGTGGTGGTTATATTGTGGACTGGTTCAGCCTCAATCCAATTAGTAAATGTGTCAATGGCTACGAATAAAAACTTGTACCCATTAACTGCTTGGGGCATAGGACCCACTATATCTATTCCCCAAACTACGAACGGCCAAGTTAAAGGAATAGCTTGTAAGATATATGCAGGCTGGTGAATCTGCTGTGCATGAAATTGACACTGTGGGCATGTCTTGACCAAGTGCTTGGCATCATGAAGTGCCGAAGGCCAATAATAACCTTGTCGAAAAGCTTTTCCGACCAGCGTCCGATAAGATGCATGTGCACCACATACACCATCGTGAATGTCCTTCAAGAGGGATTTACCTTCATCTTGAGAGATACAGCGCATGAACACTCCTTGAGTACCTTTTCTATACAAAACCCCATCGATTATTTTGTATAGATGCACTTTTCGTATTAACCAATCACTTCTGGTTTCGTCCTCGGGCAAGGTCCCATGTTCGAGATAGATTCGCAATGGTTGGGTCTAATCTCCTTCATGCTCGAGGTCGGCGATGTGAACTATCACCTCGTCATTCTTGACTAGAAATGTAATCGAGGGATATTTCAAGTGTTCAACGAACACTCCTGCCAGAGCGGATGCACGTGAGGACCCAATTTTTGATAATTGGTTTGCGAGAGCATTGTTTCTTCGTGGAATAAATTGCACTTCGAAATGACTGAAGTGTTTTTCCGATTTCCTCACCTCATCGGAGGTGCTGTACTCCTTGTTTACCTGGTTTACGACTAGTTGTGAGTCTCCCCTCACCACTAATCGACGGAGTCCAAGGAATTTAGCTGCTCGAAGCCCGGCAAGAAGACCTTTATACTCTGCTGCGTTGTTAGTCGCAAAAAAGTGTAATTGTATGACATACTAGAGTTGGTCGCCTTGAGGTGTGATTAAGACCACTCTAGCCCCCGAGTGTTGAAAACTACTAGAGCCATCAAAGTACATCGTCCAATGGTCGGTGTGTTGTAAATCCACAGATTCTTGTGAAGGCGGGTCGGGATTAGTCCATTCAACTACAAAATATACAATAATTTGATATTTAACTGCTACTCGAGGAGTGAAATGGATGTAAAATGCTCCAAGTTCCACTGCCCATTTCGCCACGCGACCAGATATTTCTGAATTACGGAGAATGTTTCCTAAGGGAAAGGACGATGGCACAATAATCTTATGTGCTTGAAAGTAATGTCGTAGCTTTCGTGAAGCCATCAGAAGAGCGTAAAGTAATTTCTGGACTTCAGGGTAACGCTCCTTTGGTTCATGAAGTACTTCACTTACATATTAAATTGGCTGTTGCACACCTTCCCTTTCCGCGACTAGAACTGCGCTGACCGCGTGAGGGGTAGCCGCTAGGTAAAGAAGTAATGATTCCCCCAAAATTGGAGAGACCAATACTGGCAGACTAGACAAATATGTTTTGACCTCTTGGAAAGCTTTCTCGGCCTCATCTGACCAGGTGAAACCATTGTGCTTACGTAGAACCTAAAAGGAAGGTAACCTACGTTAGCCTAACCGTGATATAAAATGGCTTAAGGCCACCTGCGACCTGTTAGGCTCTCGACATCCTTCATGGTCAAAGGAGATCGCATTTTCTTAATGACCCTGATTTTCTCAACATTAACCTCAATGCCTCTCGAACAAACAAGGAACCTAAAAGTTTACCGAAAGAAATTCCAAAAGAGCATTTCTCGGGATTCAACTTTATTCCATATTTATTCAAGTTACAAAAGGTTTCAGCAAGATCATCTACGTGGCTAGAGCTTTTAAAGCTCTTTACAACCAAGTCATCGACATAAGCTTCTAAATTATGCCCTAACTGGGAAAGAAAGGTCTTTTGCATCAAGCACTGGTACATGGAGTCCAAATGGCATTCTGACATAACAGTAAGTACCAAATGGTGTGATGAAGGAAGTTTTCTCTTCATCTTCTTCTGCCATGTTAATTTGATGCTACCCCGAGTAAGCATCCAGGAAGCGCCGCCATTAGCCCGGGGACAAAGCCCCCGGTGGCTGTCTCGGGCGCCGCTGCCATTGGCCCGCTGTTGGCCTGGGGGCAAAACCCCCCGGTGGCTTGTCTCGCCGTCCTTCCGAAGACAGAGGTCTCCGGTCCCAGGTCACGTGAAGATCACGCGAGAAGCACCTCGGGAATCAGCGGACACCTGTCAAGCATCCAAGGTGCCTGGCCGGGAGAAGGACGTTGCTACCCCTCGATCCAACGGTGGCCAGCGGGGTAGTCTAGTCTTTTTGCGTCTTTTGGGGCTATATAAGCCCTTGTACACCTCATGTAAAGGACAGGTTGTTCATTATTACTTGGAATAGACAATCTCACAGGTGTGCTCCGGAGCCATCTCTCCCCCGAGAGACACTACAACGCGGTAGGCTAGCACAAGCTGTAAAACTGCTGGGAAAAACTTTTTTCTCAGCAGTCCTGCAGATGAAAATATAATTTTGATTTTTCACCGATGTGTCAGCTGGGAAAAATTATTATTTTTAGTAGATCTACTGCTAGGAATAAGTAATATATAGCAAGCTGTAGATCAGTTTGGAAAAAAATATATAGGATCTACGAAATAGCTGGCAATGTTTTTTATGCTGGAAAAATTTTGTTTTTACCAGCAGTCGTACAGGTGAAAATAAAATTTTGATTTTTCACCAATGTGTCAGTTGGGAAAAATTATCATTTTTAACAGATCTACCGCTAGGAATAAATAATATATTTTTTGGCAAAACTAAAAATTTTCAGCTTCTAGGTAACACTACCTCCGAAATATATAGAGTACTGAAAGACTGAGTATGAAAGGTTTACTGTGAAATATCTGTTAAGGATGCTTATGAAATAGAATTACTTTCTTTAAATTTGAAGTTATAAGTGGTTCATGACTTGCTTCTCTTCCATGTTACACTTCCTAATTACACATGTTAAACTTACCAAAAGTACCAAGAATCTATTATTGTAACAAAACAGTTTGTTGAAAAGCACAAGTATTGAGCACATGCCAATGATTTTTTTTAAAAGAATAGTGGAATAATTGGTAGATAAGCAATGTTTGATTATATGATGTAAACCAACAAAACAAAACTATTTTGTAACAACGGAGACAAGTTAGAGAAACATTTTGAAAACAAAATAAACATTAGAGTAGAGCAAATCAAATTCAGCAAACATGTTAGAACTTCTCTTCAAGCAGGTTTTGTCACTCACCATAGGCAAACAAACAGCAACAAACACCTCCACATGGTGGTCGTGGTATGACTAAATAGTGCTTGATGTAACCATCTAAGTTGCGAAACCTTTAAGTCTTTGGTGTTATTGACACAATACTTAGCATCAATAAGGATGGCCATGTAGAGGGAGTTGAAGTAAGGAAGTCGTCAAACATAGGTAGGCATCTTACCAAATAGTATGATATTAAACCAATGGAGAAATAAGGAAACAAAAAGTGATGTGATCGAGATACATGGTGACTAGGATTTTGAACTGAATAGTGTAGATGAATGGCATGAACTAGATCAATATAAGGATTAGGGATGAAGTACCCAAAGAAAGCTGATACAATTTTTTATTGTAGTTGTAACAACGCAAGGCAACAAACTCAACAAGCAATAACAAAGTTGTCATGTGGCTAGAAAATGGTCTTATATTGTGCATCTAGATTGTTATGACAAAAAATCCCATGAATAATCCCATATAAAATTGCATTTGTATTTTTTTGCCTTAAAAGTTGTTTCTTCAATCTATTTTCTGTTTGCATAATTTCAGATTTCATAGATTGGACTTCCAACTTGGAGATTGTTCCTGTCAGGTTTCATCTTTGGTGGCTATTGTGCATTGGCATGAGCTAGTGATTTAGATATGATATTTAGAGATTCAAATTGTAACTCCAAATTTTTGTAACTGGTTATTGTATAAGGATTTTAGTTTATTTGGAGTAATATAGTATCAACAAAAGCTAGTGATTTAGATATGATATATACAAATTCAAATTGTAACACCAAATTTCTGTACTTTCTAGTCTTATATTGATCAAATTCTTGTTAATAGGCTCTTCTATTCCCATGTTGCATAGGTGGATGAATGTTCAGGACTATTTTGACCAAAATAATAAAGTGCAAGGACTCAAGGATCAATGATCAACAACAAAGTGGATTCTATATTAGTTGGTGCACATGGTCCTAAAGAACAAGGGATTTGAGCATGGATAATGTGCAAACTAATAATGCTATATTTTGAGTAGTTTCCATCACTGATCACCCTTAAAAAGTTCTATATATCAGTAAGGTTGGACAGAGCCAATCATTGTGTTCTAAAAGGCATGCATGCCCTTTAATTTATAGGTGTTACACAATGAATCCACTAAACAGAAAAAAATAGTAGTGTTATGTTATATATTCATAACTATTTAACAATTCTGTATCTATCTCTTTAGATAGACATTAGTAAATTTTTTTATAATTTTGGTGTACAGATGTGAAATGTATGGAAATACTCCTAGTTATGTAATTGTGTTTGTGCATATATATGCTCCTACAGAATCCGCAAGTTAGATCCATTGTGGTGTTGGTGCTTCTGCATGAAGCTGAAACCACTTTTACACTAAAGAATTTGATGTGCTTAAACAGCTCTAACTTCAAGTTTACAAATACTCATAAAGTTAGAATTATTTATATGGCTATGTCATTGATTACAACTACAATTACCTTCTATTATAAGATGTAAATTTTATTTAAAACAACAAAATAATAGTCTTTTGTCAAACACTATCAGAACTCTAGTTTTTATTATATGTCGCAGTAGAGTTATATCATATATGACTTTAGTTTCTCTATGATAGAAGTTGAATCCAAAACTTGACCAAACTAAGTCTTGAACATCAATTCTTTAAAACTAGCATTTAATTTTTTTGAAATATTATTTAACTTGGAAATCAATGATTTAGAGGGACCAATAGTATATTTTTTTTGGCATACAATGTTAATCATATAAGTCTTTAGACTCTTAATTGGAGAAGTTAAATATCAAATGGGTTTCTATTTTCACTTTGGTGAGAAAAATTGGACAAGTAGGAAGAAAGTCTCACCAATTGTGTGCCTTAATTTGAATTTTTTATGGTTTTTGGAAAAGTAATTTTTACCCCTAATCCCATATTTTTCAATTTTCCTGGTAGATCTATATTTTTTCCATTTAAGTACTTATATTTGTTTGCAGGTTGTAATTATGCCTTTGTGTCATACACTTTCCTTTTCACAATTTAAGACTATTTTTATTTTTCTATATTTCACAATATAAACATTACTATAATTCCAATATATTATTTAGTACATGTTTGACTTCTTTATCCTCTATGGTATCCTCTCACGCCTCCATTTACATTTTTTCCTCACACATCCAAACTTTATATAATAGAGGCATCATTAATTTATTATGATTATTTTCTCTCATTCAATACTCTTAATTCGCATGTGAATAAGAAGTAAACTTATATTATGAATCAAAAGAAGTATTTCAACAATGAATGAATGACTATATAGAATGATGTTATTGCTTGCTTACATGACAAATAACATGGTGTGTGGGCCAATACTTACCTTATCAAATTGTATTTTGCTAGCCAATTTTTGTAGTTAGCTGAGATTATTATTAAAATTAACCTAGTAATTTCAAATCACTTTGGAGAGAGAAATTATTGCAGTAAGCTATTACTTCTTTCTAAATAGGAAGTATTTGTTAACCCTCCCTCCCCCGTCTATTTATGTTCTTGTTTATAAACTCATTTTAGACTAAAATCCGTATTAAACTAGTAATGATACTAGCTGATTTTATTTCAGATATACTAGCTGATTCTTACAATAAGCCATATAATAAGGAAAGACTACGAGGATTTTAAGGTCTTTGGCATTTATTATGGACAAGCGTTGGATGAGTGCGGCTAGGTAGAAAACAAACACTCAGTCACTAAATCAAATACAATGCTACTTTATGTGATTGTTTTGATTGAAACTAATGATAATTAAATGTAGGTACTCAATTAAATATAACCAAGGCATAAAGGACTTCATAGAGTTTGCTTTTGCAAATTCTGCAAAAGCAAATGAAATTCTCTGCCCTTGTAGAAAATGTGTGAACTGTGTTTGGAGAGAAGCTGAAGTTGTTTATGAACACTTGATTTGTGATGGGTTTTTAGAAGGATACACCAAGTGGATATTTCATGGTGAACAAGCATCATTGCACAGGACAAACAAGAAATCTAATATAGAAAATGTTCGTAATATGGATAGTGAGCCGCAGCTAGATGAGATCACTGAAATGATCCATGACATAGGATGTGGATACCAAGAAGTTGGTGATATAGGTGGTGATGGTTCCGATTCGGAGGATCAAGATGTAGATGTTGAGACATTCTATAGGTTAGCAAGTGATGCTAGTCAAGAGCTCTACCCTAGGTGCAAACTCACAAAGCTATAATTTATTGTGAGGCTCCTTCACATAAAATTCCTAGGTGGATGGAGTAACAGTAGCTTTGATTTGTTATTATACTTACTGAAGGAAGCATTTCCAAAGAATGCCACAATGCCAAAAAACTTCCATGATGCAAAGAAGATGGTGAGAAGTCTCGGGTTGGGTTATGAGAATATTGATGCATGTGAACATGACTGTATACTATTTTGGAAAGAGCATGAAAATATAGACTCATGCCCAAAATGTGGAACTTCTAGATGGAAGATAGAAAAGAAGAGCCCTGATGGGAAGCGAATACACAAAATTCCTAGAAAGGTTCTTCGATATTTTCCACATAAAAAGAGGCTCCAGAGACTGTATATGTCATCAAAGATAGCAGCTGATATGAGATGGCATAGTGAAGGGCGCACTAGAGATGGGTTGATACGCCATCCAGCTGATTCTCCCACTTGGAAGGATTTTGACCACAGGTACCCAGACTTCAGTTCTGATTGTCGCAATATTAGGCTGTGTTTGGCAACAGATGGTTTTAATCCTTTCCGAAGCCTAAGTTCATTACATAGCATATGGCCTGTTGTCTTGATTCCCTACAACCTTCCACCATGGATTTGTATGCAGCAACCAAATTTTATCCTCTCTCTGCTTATTCCTGGTCCTAAAGCTCCTGGAAATGATATTGACGTCTACCTTCAACCTTTGATCGATGATTTGTTAGAGATGTGGCATGGTGTCAAAACTCATGATGCATCATCTGGTCAATGGTTTCAATTGCGTGCCGCCTTGTTCTGGACTATTACTGATTATCCAGGATATGGATATGTATCTGGACAAGTTACATCTGGTGAGGTTGGATGTGTTGTTTGCCATGCAAATACTTGCTCACTTCGTCTTAAAAATGGTAAAAAAACATTGCTTCATGGGACATCGTCGATTCTTGCATTCTTGTCATGAATTTAGAAATGATAGTGAGTCATTTGATGGTACCAAAGAGTCTAGGGAAGCCCCAGTTTATCTTTCTGGATATGATGTTATAGAACAAACAAAAGATGTAAAAAATGATTTTGGGAAGGACCCAACAGGGAAAAGACCATCCTGAAAGTGTAAGGGTAAGAATGGTGAACCAAAAACTATTTGGAAAAAACAACCAATATGGGTGCAATTGCCCTATTGGAAGGATATTTTGTTGCGGCATAATCTTGATGTGATGCATATCGAGAAAAATGTTTGTGACAATATAATTAACACATTTTTGGATATTGATGGCAAATCAAAAGACAATTTGAACACTCGCTTGGACCTCCAACTGTTAGGTATCAAGAAGGATCTGCATCCTATCTCAGTAGGGGATAAGTTCTATTTACCTCCTGCATCTTACTCATTGAGTTCTGCAGAGAAAAGAATGTTTTGTGAAGTATTAAAAGGAGTTAAATTTCCAGATGGATATGCAGCTGATATACGAAGTCATGTAAATGTTCATGATAAGAAGATAATTGGGTTAAAAAGCCATGACAGTCATATTCTTTTAGAACACTTGCTTCCATTGGCTATTAGAAGGATACTACCAGAAAATGTTAGTATTGCATTGATTCGTGTAAGCAACTTCTTCAAGAAAATATTTTCTCCTGTTATCAATGTAACTGATATGGAGAGATTAGAGTCTGAAATTTCTGAAACCTTGTGCCTTCTTGAAAAAATATTTCCACCATCATTTTTTGATGTTATGGTGCATTTAATGGTCCATCTTCCTACTGAGGCAAGGATTGCTGGCACTGTCCAGTACCGCAATATGTATCCCATAGAAAGGTATATTAATTCCATAGTAGAAGGCTCAATTTCATTAGACTGTTATTAATATTTTCATTAATTAATTATTTCCAAATTTTTATAGATTTTTTATGAGGTTGAAGAGCTATGTTCGAACTAGAAGTCACCCAGAAGGATCAATTGCGGAAGGTTATATATTTGATGAGAGTATGACATTTTTGCTCTTGTTATTTGCATGGTTGTGAGACTAGATTTAATCGGCCGAGTCGAAATGATGATGCACAATTCAATACCTTGTCAACTGGTACCACATACTTGAACAACTTAGGTTGCGGTTTGACTGGCAATTGCACTATTACGTTGGACCATAAAACATGGATTCAAGCTCACATATATGTCTTATTTAATTATGAGCATATTGAGCCATATTTGATGTATGTTCTCTAGCTAATTTTTTATTAAATGTTATTAAATTAGTTCAAATATATATTTTATAATATCTTACATTCAAAAAATATTTGCAGAAAACATTTGGGGTATCTTTCATCTATTGGTCATCAAAGGATTCATGAGAGAGAGCGTATACATCATGCAACATTTCATGAGTGGTTTAGATTGCATGTAAGTTCATAAACAACAATTTTAGCTAAATACATATTTCAATGTTTTTGTATTAATCATATAAATAAATTTTTCTAGGTGAATGAGTTACTATCAACTGGGGAAGATGTAGGAGAAGAGATTCAGATACTGGCAAGTGAGCCTTTTATGGTCGCAACAAAATATAACAGTTATTCAATAAATGGATACAATTTTCATACAATATCTTATGATGAGGACAGATCAGTTCAGAGTAGTGGGGTAGCTATTGTTGCAAAAACTTGTAGTTTTTGGTTGGGGGAAATCTCGTACCTCCGGGCAGTCTTCGAAGTGAGGTCTCCGGAGGGCCTTGGGCCTTCGTGCAAAGAAGGTCCCCATGGGTCCCAGGGCCTCCGGGCCCGGGTCCCACGGGGCCTCTGGAGCCCCTCGTCCCTTCGTGCGGAGAAGGTCCCCGGAGGGTCCCAGGACCTCCGGGCCCCGGGTCCCAGGGAACTTTCGAAGCGCCTTGGGCCTTCGTGCAGAGAAGGTCCCGAAGGGTCGCAGGGCCTCTGAGTCCGGGTCCCGCAGGGCCCCCAAAGCGCCTCGGCCCTTCGTGCGGAGATGGTCCCCGGCGGTTACCGGGGCCTCCTGGCCCCGGGTCCCAGGGAACTTTCGGAGCCCCTCAGCCCTTCATGCAGAGATGGTCCCCGATGGATCCCAGGGCCTCCGGGCCCCGGGTCCTGGGGAACTTCCGGAGCGCCTTGGGCCTTCGTGCGGAGAAGGTCCCCATGAGTCCCAGGGCCACTGGGCCCGGGTCCCGCGGGGCCTCTGGATCCTCTCGTCCCTTCGTACAGAGAAGGTCCCCGGCGGGTCCCGGGGCCTCCGGGCCCCGGGTCCCAGGGAACTTCCGGAGCCCCTCGGCCCTTCGTGCGAAGAAGGTCCCCTGCGGGTCCCTGGGACTTCGGGCCCCGGGTCCCTCGGGAACCAGCGAGGACACTTGTCAAGCATCCAAGCCCTTTGGCCGGTGAAATGACGCCAACGCCCCTCGATCCAACGGCTGTAGCTAGGGAAAAAATCTTTTGCGTGTTTTGGGGCCTATAAGTACCCCCTTGTACCTCATTTGTGAAGAGACTCCAATTCATTTGCAACACACTCAAACAATAGGCTCCCTTGGAGACCTCTCTCCCCGAGAGAGCTCCTCCCCAGCGGACTCGCGTCCGGAGGGTGCCGACAGGACTAGGGCCCCCACCGGGACCCGAACCTGTATAAAAATCTCCGTGTCAATTGCTGCGTTGCCCGGCGGGGGAGGACCGGTCACCCAGTCAACCCGCGTCGTATTTTCTTCGCTAGGATCGTCCACGAAACCTGCCGGGGTGTTCGCAACACCACGACATTTTTCTAATTCAAAGGATCAAAATCCACAAATAGGAGATATAACATACTATGGTGTCATAACTGAGATACTTGAGTTAGATTATCGTCGAAAGGGTAATGTTGTTCTCTTCAAATGTGATTGGGTTGATGTTCTCAGAAAGGACAAATGGGTTAAGAAAGATAGATTTGGGATTACGACAGTGAACTTCAAGCATTTAATTAATACGGGGGAAACATTATCAGATGAGCCATATATTTTAGCATACAAGCTACTCAAGTCTATTATGTTGAGGATCCTATCGATAAAGATTGGAAAGCTGTCATTGAGTCAAGGCCAAGAGACCTCTATGACATGTCTGCGGAGGAAGAAATTGAAAATACAGTGGTAACCGACAAAGTTAGTGAAATCTCTGAGTTGAATGTTGGTGCTGAAATAAATCTTCCAGATGGCAACAATAATTGTGTTAGAACAAACATTGATGGTATACTTGTTGAGAAATCTCCACCTCAAATGGGGAAGTAAGATGCTATTCATTGAATGTGTTGTTTATGTCTATGTTCTTTTATTTTTTCGTCTAATATTGTAAAATTTTATTGTAGCCGTAAAGATGCAAAACGCAAGAGGAAGAAATAATGGAGTTATGCGGAATGAGTATGAAGAGTTACGGCAAGCAAACATTGAAAGAAACAATGAGGTATTGAGAGCATTGCGCTTGCCTATACGACTTCCTGGAAATGAAATGAGGGAAAATGTCTTGAGACCATCTACAAGAACTAAAAAGGTTATTTGTTTTACTTGATGTGTTGCTAATTATTGTTTCTAAGAACTATTTTGTAATTATCTCCCAATATGATGCATGTTGATTATGTCATAGCACACCAATGATCAGCCTTTAGTTCCCCATCAAGAGCCATCACAACGTCAAAGGCATATCACTAGCAATGAACATATTGAAAATGAAGATCCTGACGACATTTCTATGGAAGAACAACAACTTAGTGATAGTGAAGATGAAACATTGAATATAGGTATATTTAAGTATAGTTTTGCATTATTTTGCTCTTTTTTTATATCATTGGTTATTATTTTCAATTGCATATTTGTGTAGAGCAAACTCATCCAGGTCAAAAAAATAAAAGGAAGGGACGAGGACCCACTACCAAGCATGACATATGGAAGCGAAGGAATGAACCAAAAATTCATGTTGACCATAATATGAATAATCAACCAGTTGGTGATCAAGCTTCACCATTAACCAACTTTATTTCTACAATAGTGAGATCAGGAATACCACTTTCCTATAAAGACTGGAATGAAATTGATGCAGATAAAAAGGAATCTGTTTGGGCTACTGTAAAGGTACATTTGTATACTACTAAGAATAAAAAGTCTAAATTAATTTACTCTCATTTCAGCCTTACATGTATATTTTAATAGAACTGAGTTATGCTTCAATAGCTCCTTTTACTATACATAGCACTGACTAATTTTTCTTCTAATTATGGGTGAAAATATATATGTGGAGCTTTGCAATTTATTATTAGATGTGTCATTCTAATATGAAGAGAGAGTTTGATTCTATATTTTATTTTTTACTTGCATTTTGAATTTTACTTCATAAATTGGATAGCATTCCTTTATAGTTATTTAAAATCATCAAAAAAAGTAACTAGTGACAAGTTTTGTAGGCTCATGATCTATGTATTCCATAGACATGTATAGTATAATAGTATATAATCATTGACAACTTGATAATTTTGTAGGAATTTTTTGATGTTCATGATGACCTTGAGGATTGGGTTTTACAAAAAGCGGCAGTGAAATGGAAAGATTTCAAATGTGAAATAAAGAGGAATTATTTTGATGAAACAAAAACTGATGAGGAACTTTTTTCTATGAAGATTGATTCTAGAGTACCTAAAACAGATTGGATGTGGCTTATAGAGCATTGGAGAGCTCCGAAAAGTCAGGTAAAACTTCTTTATAAATGATTCTTAATTACAAATAAAATATATTTTATGCAATTAATTATATTCTCATCTTATAGGCTCTAAGTGAAATTGGAAAAGCAAATAGTGCAAAAATGACAATGACACATACTGCTGGAAGCAAGAGTCTTGCTCGGATTGCACATGATATGGTATTAAATGTCTTAATATTTATTTCTACTTTCTTTATATAACTAATTGTCAATATTAATGGAAGTGCAGTCCAAAGAGCTGGGTTATATGCCCGCTAGACATGAAGTTTTTATCAAAGCACATACCCATAAAAATGGAGTTCCAGAAAAAGGAGCTGATGACATAATTGTAAGTGTCATTGAAGGGTTACATGTATTTATAATCAACGATCAAATGTAAACATATATATATATATAAATATAAGCTTTATCTAATTTTCAGAAAACAATTGCGGAGACATGTGCCAACAAGCCAGAACTCGCTAAAAAAACCATAACAGAAGGAGATCTATTTTACCATGTCTTTGGAAAAGAAAAACGCTCACGTGTACGTGCTATTGGTTTGGGCCCTACTCCTCAAGACTTAAAGATGCCGGGGGTACAAAAGTATTCATCCACTGAGCTTCAAATAGCTAATGCAGCAAGGATAAGACTTCAAAATCAGAATAATCTTTTGATAGAGAGGCTAGATAAAATGGAGAGTGAGAGTGTGGGAAACAAAGAGCAATTGGCACGGATGGAAAAAGAAATTGAAGAATTGAAGCAAATACTTGCTTCACAGGCTAGGCAAAATATAGATAATGATTACAATCAGAGATCTAAGGGTCATGTGCAGGTGATTTTTTTATATGTGTTCTTTATAATATTTAAGAAATAATATACATATGGTTATTTACTAAATTGCTCAAATGTTATGTACTAATTACTGTAGGACACGGGAGATGAAAGTGATGGTTGTTCTATAGAGTCATCTGTAGGTGAAAATAGGGTTCCACGAAACGTAAGTTTACATTTTATTATTTTACCTCAAAGTTGTACCTAACCTAACAATATTTAGACTATCAACTTATCCTTAATTTTTGTATAGATAATGCAAAGGAGAGTTGGTAAGACACATGATGTACCATGCTATAGGCATGAGGAGGTAATAGTTGCCAGTTAATTATACTCTATTGAATTTGGATGCTCATTATTGAGGTAACCATTGAGCTTATATGCAATTCTATTTGATCTTTAGGGAGGAAAGGAAGTTATTTTAATTTCTTTTATGAGGCCATATATTCCTGTTGCTAAGGGTACGCTTCAAAGGGCATCTCGAAGTGTAATAGTTGGTGACACACCTCTTGGGCCCGAGTGTTGTGAGGTGGTTGTGAACTATGTGTTGAAAAGAGATGCTCCATTGTTACGTCCATATGGGAATGTTAGAAAAATGTCTGATGCGCTTGGACGATCAATTGCATGGCCACGTGAAAAAGTAATCTATTCTATCTAGTATAATCACTCTTATTTACTTACTAATACCATCTAAGTAAACAAACTATGAACTTTTACTTGTAGATCCAAGATGATTCTACAATAGGTGTTGGTCCATCTCGTGTTCTAGGTATATATAATTCTAACCTGTTATTTACCTGGTTAGTTACTATTTTTCCATTTATTTTGTTTTGTTATTAATAAAACAATGCTTACAGGTGAAAAGGACAAGAGAATTAGTTGAAACTAAGTGGAAATACTTAATAATTTTATAAAGGTGAGGTGTTATCAACACAATCCACATGTTATTCATTTTTTAAATTTTAAGTGTATGTTAATTGTGCTTTGAACTAGTAGCTCACTTTCATATGATTAATTTATTTTATCAAGTGTGCAAGTCATGTCAACCAACACAATTTTCTCATTCGCATAAGCAACAGCTTGTACTTGTTCTACAACAATCGACCAACCATCTTTTATTATAATTGTCATATGTTTTATATGTTACTTAAAGCAAAAGTTATTGATTTGTATATATTTATCTCAAGACTATTGTAATCAATATCTTTTCTTATGCAGGTGGTTAACAGTAAGGTGTTAAAATCATATGAAGTGATGAAGATATTTTACGTCATAAGAGAAGTTTGAAAGTGGAATATTTTACTTTTGATAGTTATAGTTGGAACAAAATATATAAAGTTAGGAATATTATATATGGGCATACATTTGGTGTAAAGAATTCTTAAGTGATATTTTTATCGCAATTATTTCAGAGATTTTATATCTATTTTGTTTGGTTTTGTCAATTGAATAATTTGTTACCATTACGAATCTTGTCAATGGCTATATAAAGCAAAGAATTCAATAAAATATGGTGTGATTTCTGTTAGAATAGTTCATATTATAATTTTAGTTGTAATATTGTTGCTTAATTACCAAAAAATATATATTTAAAATTAATTATTGACACAATTCCTAGCGGTAAATTTACTACAAATAATTCACATATTTAAATTTGATAGTCTAAATTCTCAATAATAGATCAGCTGGTAATAATTTATTTCAAATAGTTGTACAGCTTGGAATAATGTATTACAAGTGGACATACAGGTGGGAAAAGTTTAAACTTTCCAAGCGACCTATAATTGGGAATACTCTTTGCCACTGGATCTACAGCTAGGAAAAATATTCCAAATAATTATACAGCTTGGAATAATGTATTACAAGTGGACATATAGGTGGGAAAAGTTCAAACTTTCCAAAAGACCTACAGCTGAGAATACTCTCTGTCACCAAAAAATATTCCAAATAGTTATACAACTTGGAATAATATATTACAAGTGGACATACACGTGGGAAAAGTTCAAACTTTCCAAGTGACCTACAGCTGGGAATACTCTCTGCCACCGGACCTACAGCTGGGAAAAATATTCCAAATAGTTATATAGCTTGGAATAATATATTACAAGTGGACATATAGGTGGGAAAAGTTCAAACTTTCCAAGTGACCTACAGTTGGGAATACTCTCTGCCACCGGACCTACAGCTGGGAAAAATATTCCATATAGTTATACAGCTTGGAATAATATATTACAAGTGGACAAACAGGTGGGAAAAATTCAAACTTTTCAAGCAACCTACAGCTGGGAATACTCTCTGCCATTAGACCTATACTTTTTACCACCAGATCTACAGTTGGAAAAAATATTCCAAATAGTTATACAGCTTGGAATAATATATTACAAGTGGACAACCTACCGCTGAGAATACTCTTTGCCACCAGACCTACAGCTGGGAAAAAATATTCCAAATAGTTATACAGCTTGGAATAATATATTACAAGTGGACATACAGATGGGAAAAATTCAAACTTTCCAAGCGGTCTACAGCTGGGAATACTCTTTGCCATTGGACCTACAGTTGGGAAAAAAATTACAGCTGGGAAAAACTTTTCGCAGCACCTTTTCGCCCAGCTGTAGCAAACCTTATTCCTAGTAGCTAAAGTGCTGGGAATACTGGCTTTTGCCAGCTGCTCAACTGCTAGCATTGAAGTGCTATCTTATAGTGAGAGCTCCCCTAGCCAACTCCGGTTGGGAGCACGCCGACAGGACTAGGGTCTCAACTGAGGACCGAACCTGTATAAACCTCTGTGTCACTTATTGTGTCTGTCCGACGGGGGAGGACCGGTCACCCGGTCAGCCTGTGTCGTATTTTCTTTGCTAGGATCTTCCACAAAACCTGCCGGGGTATCCGTAATAGCACGACAGTTGGTGCCGACCGTGGGGACTGTGATGAGACGCCATGGCTCTCCCAAGAACGAGGGCCCGCGCCCTTCCCGGTGACGCTGGTCCCGGTGACCCGGCGCCACCCGTCCGAGACACGACCGTCCCGACTCTTCCGCCCGGAGGTAGCCAGACCCAAGTACCGCCTCCCACCTTCCCTGTTAATTTCGGTGGTTCAACCTCCGGGTCAGTCCCGGTGACCGCGGTCGCCTCGGCCGGGACTAGTCTCCCCCCGACGGCTTCCCCGGCCCCCCGGGACGCCTTGCTTGAGGCCTTAGTGGAGGGCCAGCTCCGCGCCCAGTGCTCTATGGACATGTTGCTCCGCGTCTTGGCGCAGCCACCGGCCCCCACATACCCACAGTACCCATTCCTGGGGGCTATGCCCCTGTTTATGGGTCACCTGGCGCTCCCCCGGCGGGCCATCCTCCGGAGCCTTCCCAGCGCCAGGAGCCTTCCCGATGCCGGGGGGTTACTTCATGCCCGGGGCCTTCGCGATACCGGGGGGATACCCTGTTCCGGGCCCATTCCCGGGGCCAGGGGCCCACTACATGCCGGGGGGTTTTCCTGCGCCGGGAGCCAGTCCCACCCCGCAGGTCGCGTTTACTGCACCAGGGGCGGTTGACAGAGCAGCTCCTGTGCCGCAGCGGGCCTCCCCCCGCAACGGCGCCCCGGTTCTAGATGTCGCCGCGGGGGTTCCCCCCTCCCCGGTTCCGGATAATACAGGGGTTTCCCCCTTTCCAGTCCCGGGCGTCGCCGCGGGGGTTCCTCCCTCCCCGGTCCCGGATAATACAGGGGTTTCCCCCTTTCCGGTCCTGGGCGTCGCCGCGGGGGTTCCCCCCTCTTTGGTTCCGGATAATACAGGGGTTTCCCCTTTCCGGTTCCGAACGTTGCCGCGGGGGTCCCCTCCCCGGTTCCGGGTAATACAGGGGGTTCCCTCTTTCCGGTTCCGGGCGTCACCGCACGGGGCTCCCCCTCACCGGCCCCGGTGGCACCCGGGCCGGTGGCTACAGCGCACGAGCTCCCTCCTCCCCCAGGGCCGCCCCCAAGGGAGCCTCCGTGGGATCGCGTCCGCTTCGCCCGGGAGGAGGTTGAGCGGATGCGTGGAACCAAGTCCGGGGAGGAACCTCCCCCTGGTCGCGGACGCGGAGAGCTTCGCTCCCGCTCCGGTCGGGGAAGAGACCCGCCGAAGAACCAAGCTCTCCGGGGGAGCGCCCGGATGTCTTGGAGGTCAGCTCCACCAATCCGGAAGAAAAGCGCCGTTACCGCCACGCCGGTGGACCTCTTGGGCGCCTTCCCGACTCCGACAACGAGCGCGCGTCCCCTGTCAAAGGGGACAGTGATCGGGACTCTCCCCGAGAAGTGGAGGGGGCAAACCAGCCGCTGTGCCGCAGACTACGGTGCATTCGGTGGCCGCGGCCTTACCGCCCGCCACACATCAAACACTATAACGGTGAGGCCGATCCTTACGAATTTGTGCAGGTGTATTCCACAGCCATCTCGGCGGCTGGGGGGGACGAGTCAGTGCAATGCAACGTCTTCCCCCTCTACCTCACCGGGATCGCCCGCTCGTGGTTCTACAACTTGAAGGCTGGCTCCATCAAGTCCTTCGCGCTGCTCAAGTGTGAGTTCTGCGCGAACTTCCAGGGGAACTACGTGCGTCCCCTGGACTCCTCGCAGCTGTATACCGTCCAGTAGAGGACGGGGAGACCATCCGCAGCTTTTTCAAGTGCTTTGCCCAAGTCAAGGGCAAAGTGGCTCACGTCCCCGACTCCACGGTCATCGAGGTGTAAGAGGGGGGTCATCCCGGGAGAGCTCCACCGGAGGCTCTCCCGAAGTTGCCCATCCTCCGCCGACGAGCTCTTCAACGTACTTGAGAAGTACGCTCAGGCGGAGGAGGACGACCTCTGGAAGAAAAACCAGGGGGCTCCAGCCCCCGCTGATCCGTTTGAGACCTAGTCTTGGTTTTCGCACTAGGCTCGCCCAGATTCTAATATGCGGAATAACGGGATCTTACTCGGAAATACCGAAACCCAAAGTAATTGCACAACTCTTTATTTCAAAGAGGGCTTTACACGTCGAACGTTAGACACACTTGTCCACGTCGAAGGAACTATAAGTGTCTAAAACTCAAATAAGTTCTATGACTCTTTGATTGAGTTCGATGATCTAAACTAGACCTATTACAAGGTATTTATAGTCCAATCGTATGAGTACGTATCAGACTTAGTAATCCTAAACGTATTAGACTCATATAACTAACTTAACTAATCCTAAACAGATAAGCTTAGTTATATATATAGGATTACAATTCCGAACAGGGAACGAATTCCTTTTCCTGGTCGCAGACCAATCCATGGTCGCGGAACCTTTCCGAACACGGTTAAGGTCGCGAAGCCGCATGCGATCAGGATTTGGTCGCCAAGCCGCATGCGATCAGGACTTGGAGATCCTCCCGGATCATGACTCCCTTGTTGAGAAGGAGCCAACCCCTGTTGCGACCTCTCGATCAAACTGGAGATGTGGAAATTGGGCTTGTCCATCTTCTTTTGTGTACCACTTTGCCGCACGTGCTCGTTGATCTTTCCGACCGATTCGAAAAGTCTCCTTTGTGCCACTGCGGGTGGTAGTCACCTTCTAGTCTCCTTTGTGCCACTGCGGGTGGTAGTCACCTTCCTCTCCAGAATCACATCGTCACGTAAAGGTTCGCCTCGTTGATAGACCAAGTCTTCAACGGATGGTACTATGGTATCTGGCTCATCATCCAACATTGAAGGCTCGAAGAGTTTGAGGTGCTCAACATTGACAACCGAGTAAATATCCATGTATGGAGGTAACTCAAGCTGACAAGCATTATTACCCACTTTCCGCAAAATCCGAAAAGGACCATAACGAATGGGTTTGAGCTTCTTACCTTCACCTTTAAGTCTCTCCTTACTCAAATGTAACCATACCATATCACCTTCTTGAAATTGCGCATCAACTCGGTGCCGATCATGTCGCGCCTTGTACTTGGGTTGAGCTTTCAGCAAGTTCTGTTCAACCTCACGATGGAGTCGTTGAATACCTTCCAGGAACTTTTGTGCTCGATCCTGATCAGATGCTTCCTTGCTGTTCTGTGCTGAGGTAGGGATCACAAACTCCATATCGAATGGACTCTGTGGTAGAAATCCTAAACAGACCTCAAATGGTGACTTTCCAGTCGAACCATGCACTGCTCGATTAAAAGTAAACTGTAGGTACGGTATGCTTTCATCCCAGGTCTTCGGGTGCTTCGAGTTATATCCTCTCAAGAGATGAACGACTGTGCGATTAACCACCTCGGTTTGACCATCAGTTTGCGGATGAAAGGCAGTACTCCTCTTTAGCTTGGTGTCCATCATCGTCCAGAGCGATCAGACACAATAGAAGTCGGCAGTCCGAAGTGTGTCCAAACGTGTTGAAAGAATACCCGAGCTGCCTCTTCTCCCGTGATAATCTTCCGACAAGGTATAAGAACAATCATTTTGGAGAACCGATCAACGACCACGAATAGATAGTCGTTGCCACGTCGGGTCTTAGGCAATCCTCCCAAGAAATCCATGGATATGCTCTCCCATGGTCGTGATGGAACTGGCAAAGGAGTGTACAAACCTAATTTTCGGTTTGCCGGTTTCGAGATGCTGCAGAGACCGCAGCCTCGAACAAACCTAGCCACATCTTGCTGCATACGCGGCCAGAACATATGTCGGTGAAGATTTTGCAACGTCTTTGTAACCCCAAAGTGACCAGCTACCTTCGATGTGTGCGCTTCTCGCATCCATTGAGTTCGAGGTACTCCACGAGGTATGCAAAGTAAATTGCCCTTGTACAAGAGTCCTTCTCGACGAACGAACTCTGTAGGGTTCCCTGTTTCAACCTCAGTCAGTGCTGTTTGAAAATCAGGGTCTTCACTGTACATAGTGACATAGTCATCATGACATGATGGCTCGATCTGCATGAACGCTGATAAACAGAGGGTTGTAACTGGTGGTCGCGACAACATATCCGCCAATTTGTTGTGTACGCCCTTCTTGTACTTAATCACCAGATTAAACTGCTGCAGATACGACATCCACTTCATGTGCCGAGCTTGCTGTAGCTTGGACTGAGTTTGCAAATATTGCAATGGTTGATGGTCGGTGTGGACAACCGTCTCTTTCCCCAAGAGATAACACCGCCAATGTTTCACGGCCTGATGCAGTGCGCATAACTCCTTATCATAAGTCGGGTAGTTCTTCTGAGCTCCCTGGAATAACTCGGAGTGATATGCCACTGGTCGACCTTCTTGCATGAGCACTGCGCCCATCGCATAACCTGAGGCATCGGTTTCTAGCTTGAACGGTTTCTGGAGATTCGGCAAAGCTAACACAGGCGCGTCGCTGATCTTCCTTTTCAGCAAGAGAAACGTGTCCTCATGTTTCCCTGTCCACTCGAACTTCTGATCGATCCTGGTTAATGCATGCAACGGAGAAGCCATAATCGAGAAGTGTCGGATGAACTTCCGAAGGTATTGGCATGCTCCCACAAAACTACGCACATCCGTAACTGTTCGCGGTCGCGGCCATTCGCGAATCACTTTGACCTTGTCCGGGTCGATTTGCAACGTACCGTTGCCGATTATGAATCCGAGGTAAAGTAGAGTTTGCTGACCGAACTCGCACTTCTTACGGTTGAGGCGAAGTCGATGTTGCCAAAGCTGTTCGAACACCTTTTCGACATGAATGAGGTGCTCATCCCACGAACAACTATAAACCAATATGTCGTCGAGATACACGATCACAAAGTCGTCGATGAACGGTCTCAACACGTCATTCATAAGACGCATGAAAGTTGCCGGGGCATTGCAGAGACCAAACGGCATGACCAGCCATTCGAACAGACCTTGCCGTGTTTTGAACGCGGTCTTCCATGTATCCTCCTCTCGGATGCTGACTTGATGATATCCTGACTTAAGATCCAATTTGGAGAAGACAACAGCATGCTTCAATTGGTCTAGCAGGTCATCAATACGAGGAAGGGGGTACCGGTTCTTGATGGTGATCTTGTTCAGTGCTCGATAGTCGATGCACATACGCCAAGTCCCATCTTTCTTTGGTACTAACACCACAGGAGATCCACAAGGTGAACTACTCGGTTGAATGACACCATTGTTCAGCAACTCACCAAGTTGTCTCTTGATCTCTTCATTCTCCAATACTGAGTTGCGATACATACTCAGATTGGGCGCATCGGAGACAAGCTGAATTTCGTGCTCGACTGGACGTTTCGGCGGACGACCCTGGGTAGTCTCGAACAGATCACTGTATTTCTCCAGCAGTCCCGACAAACGACCAGAATCCTCTCGGCACGCCAGCGACAATGCTGACCGAGTACCCTCACCTTGAGCAATGGGTCGAATCATGACAAGCACATACTTGTGACATGCATTAACAATTCGTTTGGCTTGATTTGCGGTAATCAAGTTCGAAGTGTTGACGTGGACGTCTCTACTGATCACGAACTTAACTCCGTCTTTGGTGAGGTCGTACTCTTGCGCTCGCCGATGGAAGTGAGCGTCTCGATCATACAGATACGGACTCCCAAAGATCACCTGACAGATATCGATAGGGACAACATCGCATTGCACCTTATCGATATATCGTGCAGAGATCGCAAACTTCAACACACACTGACTCGTAATCTATTGGTTCACGTCAGATGTAAACCAACCCAGCGGATATGGTCGCGGGTGTGTGGTTGTCTTCAAACCAAGTCGCCGAACCAGTCCAGCGGAGACCAGATTCTTCTGACTTCCTGGATCGAATATCGCTGCGACCACTTCGTGCTTCACTTAGATGTTGATGGTGAACAAGTCCTCCGTTGGGTGATGGTCGTTCGGTGGATCGGAACCCTTCTCCTTCGGCATTGCCATCAATGACAAGGTCGTATCCGCCTCATTAACCGAATTCACTCGGACAACTTCCTCGTCGGGTGAAGTCGCAGTAGCCGTGGCTGTTCTTTTCCCTGGTCCGTTTTTCTTTGGTCGAAGTTCAGGATGAAGCTTGTAACATTTGTCCTTGGTATGCCCCGCGACTTGACAATTTTCACAAAAGGCACCCGTGCCCGATTTTGAAGCGTTCTTCTTCGGACTCGGCTTCTTCTTTGTCGAGGTCGCATTTTCCTTCGTGCTTTTGTCGCTGCGGGATTTATTCTTCTTCTCGATCGCCATAGCAGTTGTGCTCGCGGTCGCAATGTCTTGGACACCGAACAGACTTAGCTCAGTACTGATCGATTTCTGAAGTCCAGATGTGTACTTCCGAAATACCTGAGGGTCGGATAGTGAGATGCCAATGACCATTGCTTGTCGCCGAAACTCTGTCGTATAGTCTTGGACGGTCTGGTCGCGCCGTTGATACAATCTGTGCCAACGCTCCCATCTCTCCTCAAGGTAACCCATCGGATAGAATTCTTGTCGCAGAAGTCGTTTGAATTGACCCCACACAAGGTCGTCAGCTTCACCACTGGCGACAAGGGCCTTCCACCATGTCTTGGCGTGGTCCTTCATCTTCAAAGGTGCAAATTTGACCTTTTGAGCGCTACTGAACCCTTTAAGGTCAAAGTAGGTCTCAAGTTGGTCGATCCAAGAATCCAGCTTCTCGGCATCGATCACCCCATCATATATGGGTATATCAATCTTAGCGTCGACTTTAAAAGATCCGACAGCTAAGGAGGTGTTGGCGAGGTCGTCGGTCTTGTGGTCGCCTTCGTCTTCATCTTCGTCTGCCCTGTGCAAGTCTTCACCAGTCTTCTCACCCATAACCTTCCCTACTTCAGGAGGTACAATCATGGCCTGCTGCTTAATCCAAGCAAGCACGGTTTCCATGTCGGTGGAGAGCTTAGCCACTTGTTCGGCTAGGTTAGCTTGGACGGAGGTATCGTCAGACATTGTCGGAGACGCGGCTGTAGGAACCGTCAATTGATCGCCTGGAGTTTTGCCGGAGGTTTTGTAACCCTGGCGAGTCTTCACCATCCACAGGATAGGAAAGTTGCTCTGATACCAACTTGATCCGTTTGAGACCTAGTCTTGGTTTTCGCACTAGGCTCGCCCAGATTCTAATATGCGGAATAACGGGATCTTACTCGGAAATACCGAAACCCAAAGTAATTGCACAACTCTTTATTTCAAAGAGGGCTTTACACGTCGAACGTTAGACACACTTGTCCACGTCGAAGGAACTATAAGTGTCTAAAACTCAAATAAGTTCTATGACTCTTTGATTGAGTTCGATGATCTAAACTAGACCTATTACAAGGTATTTATAGTCCAATCGTATGAGTATGTATCAGACTTAGTAATCCTAAACGTATTAGACTCATATAACTAACTTAACTAATCCTAAACAGATAAGCTTAGTTATATATATAGGATTACAATTCCGAACAGGGAACGAATTCCTTTTCCTGGTCGCAGACCAATCCATGGTCGCGGAACCTTTCCGAACACGGTTAAGGTCGCGAAGCCGCATGCGATCAGGATTTGGTCGCGAAGCCGCATGCGATCAGGACTTGGAGATCCTCCTGGATCACCCGCTGACCGGGGGGCTATGGACTCCCTCTAACGCCCCAAGCAGGGGGGTCGTAGCGAGCCACAGCCTCGGGACACTTTCGTCCTCGAGGGGCAATTGCCCCTTCCCCAAGCCGAAAGGACGTGGGGGAGGACAGTTGTCTCGTAGCTGGGAAGGCCCCGCTGCAGGAAGCAGGGAAGGACCGTGGTGCACCTTCCACAGGTCCAGTACCCATGCCACCCGGGAATGCCACCAACTGTTGCAGCAGTTCGCTGTGTTCCTCGACCAGCATGGGCAGGGGGGACTCCGGCCTCCTTGCCCCCTCAGCTGGCCTTACCGGCCCTTCCTGCTCCCGTGGGGTGACAGCAGGGACGAACGTAGGAGGGGGAGCCGTCAGAAACTCTCCCCTTCCAAACCTCCCAAAGGTGTGTCAGCGTCATCACGGGAGGGTCCGCTTCCGGGCGGGATTCCAAGCGTTAGCGCAAGGAGTACGCGCGCGAAGTAAAGGTGGTGGGGGTGCTGCATACGTCTCTGCCACCCAAGTGGTCGGACGTTCCCCTCACCTTCACGGCGGAAGACGCGTGCGGGGTTCGCTTCCCCCATGATGACGCACTCATCGTCTCTGCCACCATTTATAACTGCCATCTGGCCCGCATCCTCGTGGATGGTGGGAGCTCCGCTGACGTCCTCTACCTAAAAGCATTCAGGGAGATGCAGGTAGATGAGAAGCTCTTGTAGCCCACAGCAGGGCCTCTACAGGGATTCGTCCCGGGGAAGGCGATCCACCCCGTGGGGAAGGTGGATCTCCCCATGACGTTCGGCACCTCGGACAACTACTGGACTAAGATGGTCTGGTTCGATGTGGTAGACCTCCCCTCTTCCTACAACACGATCATGGGGAGGACCACGATCAACCGCTTGGGAGCTGCGATCCACCAAAACTACCTCTGCGTGAAGATCCCCGGGCCTCATGGCGTGATCACCGCCCGGGGAGACCAAGACATGGCCCGCGCTTTGTATGAGCGTGCCGCCGCGATGATCGGGAGTGTCAACATCATCAAAACCCCGGGGGGGAGTCATCTCCCCCGGAATCAGACGTCGTAGCGATACCCTCTGGGAGGTTCCTCCCTAAGTCGCGCCCGGAGGGGGACCTCCAGAAGATCCCGCTGTCCCCGGATGACGGGGACAAGACCATCACAATTGGGGCTGATCTCCATGAAGAGCACGCGGAGCGGCTTGCGGCCTTCCTGCGCGAAAACTCTTGACGTTTTTGCCTGGAAGCCCTCCGACATGCGGGGTGTCGCCGGGGACGTCATTGAGCATAAGCTCACAGTGACCCCCGGTCGCCCCCTGATCAAGCAAAAGCTGAGGAAACTCTCCCTCGAACGCCAAGAGGCAATCAAGGGAGAGATCGCCCGGCTCCGAGAGGCGGGGTTCATTTGGGAGGTCTTGCACCCTGAATGGCTTGCGAACCCCGTCCTTGTGAAGAAGTCGAACAGAAAGTGGCGAATGTGCGTGGAGTTCACCGACCTCAACCGTGCCTGCCCCAAGGAGAACTTCTCGCTTCCGCGAATTGACCAGTTGGTCGACTCTACCGCGTGGTGCAAATTGATGAGCTTTCTGGACGCGTACTCGGGCTATCATCAAGTCCGGATGGCGGAAGGGGATGGGGAAAAGACGAGTTTCATAACTCCCCTCGGAACTTTCTGCTACGTCCACATGCCCTACAGGATGAAGAACGCTGGAGCGACCTTCCAGCGGCTCATGACGTTGGTCTTCAAGGACCAAATCGGTCGCAATGTCGAAGTCTACGTCGACGACGCGGTCGTCAAAAGTGCCCAGCAACTGCCCATGTCGACGACTTAGCGGAGACCTTCCGCAACCTCCGCGCGTATGGGTTGAAGCTCAACCCGGAGAAATGCGCCTTCGGCGTGCGCGGGGGGAAGCTCTTGGGTTTTCTTGTGTCCCAGCGGGGCATAGAGGCAAATCCCAAGAAGATCTGGGCGTTCCTGGATATGCCCCCGCCGCGCTCGGTTAAGGACGTTCAGTGACTCACCGGCCACTTAGCCGCGATAAGTCGTTTCCTCTCGCGGTTGGGGGAACGCAGCCTCCAATTCTTCAAAATCCTCCGGGGGCTCGAGGGGTTCCAGTGGACCCCCGAGGCCCAGGGGGCTTTTGATGACTTTAAGAAGTACCTCACGAGCCCCCCAATGCTCGTGAGCCCATCTCCTGAAGAACCCTTGCTCCTCTACCTTGCCGCGACCCCGGTCGCCGTTAGCGTGGTATTGGTAAAGGAGCAAGACGGGCAGTAGCGTCCCGTGTAGTACGTGAGTGAAGCCCTCCCAGGGGCCAAAACTCAGTACACGGAGATGGAGAAGATCTGCTACGCCCTCCTGATGGCGTCCCGGAAGCTTCGTCATTACTTCCTGGGGCACCCCATCACCGTCCTGTCCTCCCTCCCCTTGGGGGAGATGCTCCGAAACAAAGAAGCCACCGGCCGGATAGGGAAGTGGGGGGCCGAGCTCGCCCCCTTTTCCCTTTCCCTCATGGGGCGCTCTGCCATCAAGTCACAGGTCCTCGTCGACTTCGTGGTGGAGTGGACTCCTGCCTCCGAGGCCAGGGACGAAGACCTCCCCGCGCTGCCCCGACGCAGCGACCATTGGACACTCATGTTCGATGGCTCCCTGTGTCTCGCCGGGGCTGGTGCAGGAGTAGTCCTCCGGAGCCCCGAGGGGAGGGAACTTGAGTACGCGGCACGGCTCGAGTTGCCCGCCACAAACAACGTAGCCGAATACGAAGCTTTGCTCCTCGAGTTGTGCCTTGCGCGCTCCCTGGGGATTCGACGCCTCCCAGTGAAAGGAGACTCTCAGCTCGTAGTTTGCCAAATGGACAAGTCCTACTTGTGCCATGACGCAAACTTGAGCCTCTACTTGCAGGAAGTGCGCAAGATGGAGAAGCACTTTGACGGCCTAGAGGCCCAGCACATCCCACGAAGGGACAATCACCCGGCCGACACCCTAGCCCGGGCAGCCAGCGCGCGGGAACCGCTCCCCAAAGGGGCTTTCTTGCAGATTATTACGAAGCCCTCGGTGACCTCCCCGGACGCGGGTGACGAGCCCCGCATCCCGGAAGTCACCGAGATCACTCGGACTTCGTCTTGGATGGACCCCCTTATCTCCTTATCAGGGGGGAGGGGGACCCTCCCAACGAGACCGAGGCTAAGCGCCTCCGTGCCAAAGCTCGGGCATACCTCCTGTTGGAGGGGAAGCTCTACAAGCAGGGGGCTTCCGCCCTGCTTCGTTGCCTCCCGCGGCAGGAAGGACTTCAGCTCCTCGAAGACATCCACGCGGGAAGCTGCGGGTCTCATCTAGCCCCACGCGCCATCGCGGCCAAGGCTCTTCGCCAGGGCTTTTATTGGCCCACGGTGGTTCGTGACGCGCAAGGCCTCGCACGCGGACTATCCCCATCACTTGGCCCTTCGCGCGCTGGGGGATGGACCTCCTAGGCCCCTTCCCCCCAGCGCCCGGGGGCTACAAGTATGCGGTGGTCGCGGTCGACTATTTTACTAAGTGGGTAGAGCTGAACCTTTGGCCAGCATCACGTCCCGGGCTGTACAGCGGTTTTTTTGGAAAAATGTCATTTGCCGTTTTGGAGTCCCCCGAGAGATCACTGTCGATAACGGGACCCAATTCAACTCGGCTTATTTCCAGGAATTCTGCGAAGGCTTGGGGCTCACCATCCACTTTGCTTCAGTGGCCCATCCCAAGAGCAACGGGGCCGTTGAAAGGGTCAACGGCGTAATCCTACAAGGGTTACGCCGACGGCTCGAGCAAGCCGCTTCCAAGCGGGGTGCATGGGCAGAGGAGCTCCCCAGCATCCTCTGCTCCATGCGCACGACTCCAATCCGGGCGACGGGACATACTCCCTTCTCCCTGTATACGGGGTTGGGGGAGTCCTCCCCATGGAGATTGTCTTTCGGTCGCTGCGAGTCGAGCTCCTAGATGGAGCTACGACCGCGGCGTACCAAGCCAACGAGGCAAATCAACGACCGGAGGTCGATCTCGTGGAGGAGGAACGCAATCGAGCACTCCTCCGCCACGCTATCTACGAGCGCGAAATGGCGCGCGCATACAACCAGCGCGTGCGCGAGAGGGCTTTCTGACTTGGGGACGTTGTCCTCAAGCGCGTCACAGACCCCCAAGCCCAGGGCAAGCTCTCCCCCAAGTGGGAGGGCCCCTACAGGATCTCGGCAGTCCTGGGCTCGGGGGCTTACAAGCTCTCCAACCTTCAAGAGCAGGAGCTAAAGCACACATGGAACGTACGTTTACTTCGCAAGTTCTACGTCTAACCTACGGGCTCGTCCCCTCCCCCGGAGCGATCACGCCGGAGGGGGAGGGGGGACATTGTACTCACCGTCCCCTCCCCCGGAGTGATTACGCCAAAGGGGGAGGGGGGACATTGTAATCACCGTTCCCTCCCCCGGAGTGATTACGCCGAAGGGGGAGGGGGGACATTGTACTCACCGCCCCCTCCCCCGGAGTGATTACGCCGGACAGGGAGGGGGGACATTGTAATCACCGTTCCCTCCCCTGCCGCGGTTTCACGGGGGAGGCGTTGTACTTCGGTTCGTTATCAATACAACTGGTTTTTTCTTCAGCTCTGTCTCAATGCAAGTTTTTACATTTCCGTCCCTCGCGGCGATGCCCTCCCCGTGAGGATGCCCTCCCCGTGAGGAAGAGGGCTATCACGACCCAACAAGTCCCTACAACGGGAGTCCCACTCCCGTAGGGTGTTTTACGATCACCCCTCGTGGACTGAGGGTGTAAGTGGCAACCCAGTCCTCAAGGACCACGGTAACGAGTCAATTTGGGAGACTAGTCCCCTACCCAAACACTTAGACCCGTCATCGGGCGCATCCTCCTCCGGGAGTCGATTGTCTCAATGAGACGGAATTCTCAGATATTTTTCTCAGAGACATTGTTCCCGGCTCCTCGTCTTCACGGCGACCGGAGGGTTGTCTTTCAGAAAAATTATCCCCGGAAATTTCGTCTTGGATTTTCTTGGATGTTTTTTCCCGAAGATCTCATTCCCGGCTCTCCGTTTTTACAGTGACCGGAGGGTTCTCTCCAGGGAAAATTCCCAGAGACATTGGGCCTCTCGGAAGACACCTGGTTCCCCGTTCTCACGATGACCGAAAGGTTTTCACCCCGGGGAGAATTCTTTGGAATTTCGGAATCCTCTGATATTTTTCCCGGAGACCTCGTTCCGGGCTCCCCATTTTCACGGTGACCGGAGAATTCTCCCGGAAAAATTATCCCGGAAATTTTTATAACCTTGTGAAAACTTGGAAAAATCCTTAATGGGTCTTTATCCCAGGAGCTTTGTCACCCCCATAGCGCGCGGAGCTACCCTCCGGCCCGCTGTGGAGGGGGGGATAAAGAGCACTTGGGAATCACCCTGTTCCAGGACATCTAAGATAAACACGAGCAAACTTAGCTCTATCAAAGAAATCTATCAAGGATATCCGGGTAGACAAACAAACTTAGCTTTATTGAAGATAACTCAACCGGAGGACATCTTCCCCCTCCGGTGGGCATCATTACATCGGATACAATACAACCTGGGATACAACCCGAAAAGATCCTACGTCTAATAATCCCAGAGGCCTTCTGATATCTCCCGGGCTAGGTCCCGGTACAAGCCATGTATGTGACGCTGGGTCTCCCGGAGTAGGTCTTCGGGCCAATACTCGTAGCCCGCCGGTGGAAGTATTCGAAGAGGGAGAACCCTCCGGGACCCCGTCGCGGAGGAGATAGCTCAGTGCGATGATTATCGAAGTTGTTCAGGTGCCACTCTGGATGCCACCGCAACCGGATCGGCTCCCTGGAAACGCCCCCGTTGTGTCCCCCAGAGAAGAGACTCAACAAAATAAAGGCGGCCTGGACATCCCCCGGGTTACACCCACCGGGGCTCGAAGGGCTCGCCACCGGAGAGCTTCTCTGGGACCTTCACCCGGGAGTAACCTCCCGGGAAACCTAGTACATTTCATTCATTTAGAATTAGAAAAAATTTCAATTTCTATTGCATCAAAATGTCTTCGTACAAGTGTCCGGGGCTTCCTCTAAGAAGCTACCGGGGGCAAAAAACCTAAAAAGCAAAAATGGTCCTATCTAGACCCAGGGGGAGGCTCATACTTGGTCATTGGCGTCCTCCCCCCGGGGGACTCCCGCCAGAGCCGGAGCATCCGCTCCCAGAGGTGCCGGTGCCGGGAATCGCGCCCGGATTATCCGGTCGTAGAAGCCGCCGGCGAGCTGCTCCACTTCTCGCCGCGATGGCTCGAAGAAATCTGGGAAGCTCTGGGGGATTCGGCCCCCGATTGCCTGGGCGCCCACTCCCCGGTGGTCCAACAGCCCGGCCTCGGCAGCCACCACGGGGATCGCCTGGCCTCGCGCCCAGGCTTCGGCAGCCTCCGGAATCAGGGAGACTTGTGCGTTGAGAAAACGCACAGCCTCCGTGAGCGTCGCTGGGGCCGCCTCGGAGCTGCTCCCCGAGCCTAGGCTCACTCCAAGCCCCTCGAGGGCTGAACGCACGGAGCAGCCCGCGTTCGTCACGGCCCGGACGTTGGAGCCCTCGAGCTCCCGGAGAGCATCCTCCTTCGCCTTGGCCTCCCTCCGGAGCCGCTCATTGATGGTCTTGGAGGAGTGGAGCTGGGCCCGGACACGGGCCAACTCTCGGAGGGTGCCGTCCCGCTCCTCCAAGTAGGTGGCGGCCTTCTCCTTCGTTTCCTTCAGCGCCCGGCCGAAGCGCACCTCGATCCCCCAGGTGATGGCCGCCCCTGCAAGCGCGAGAGTTAGAAAAAATTCAAGATTGGAGGCGCCGAAGGAAACCGTCTACCGGCTCGAGAGCGTACCTGGATCTGGAGGGATTGAAGCTCCCTGAAGCGCTCGTCGAATATCCCTTGCGAGACATAGTCCTGGACCTTTCGGGTCTGCAGGCTCTTCGCGTATCGGTCGACCTCCCCCGCGGAATGCAGGAGGTCTCCCTCCCGGCGCCGGACCCATCACTACCGACGATGGGCCCCACACAAGAGTCGCGAGGGTGATGTGGACCGGGGTGGCGGTGGCTGCCGTCTTTGCCGCCGAAGTAGTGGCCGCCGAAGAGGAGGTGGCCAAAGAACTTTCGGAGGGGGTCCCTCCCCGGGGGGGATCAGGAGCCCTTTCCCTTTTCCAGGCCGAGGGGCCCCCGGGACCTCAGTCACCGGGGGAGCCTCGTAGACCGAGGGGCTTCCCCCTCGTCCACCGGCCACTCGACACACTGAGGCGAAGCCTCTGCGAATCGAACCTCCGGCCTCTTCGGCTCCGGTAGCCCCGGAGCCACCGGGAGAGCTATCACCGAAGGTGGCGAGGGGGCGTAATCCGCAGAATCGGACGCCCCCCCGTCGTTAGCTTGTCCCTTCCCCCGAGCCTCTCCGGGGTTCTCCGGGGGAGGGGGCGTCACTTCCTTCCGGGGCGGCGCCCGCACGCGCCCTGTCAGGGGGGCTGCGTCCCGGGCCTTCACGGGCGTGGAGCCCGGAGTCGTCGAGGGGCCGGGGGCTTTCTGAGCCTTGGCCCGCTTTGGCTCAGAGCCCCCGGTGGTCTCCTTCCCCCTCTTGTGGGAGCCAGGGGTGGGGAGGGGCGTTCTCGTTGGTAGCCTCAGCTCGAAGGCCTCGGCCACCAGGTTCCAGGGAGGGCCCTCCCCCATGACACGCATGATGCGCTCGTGCTCATCGGCGTAATACCTACCGAGGAGGTTCTCCGCCTTCTCCCGGGCGGCTGGATACGGTTGGACTGCAAAAGGTAAGAAGTTAGAAAAATTCATGAAAGAAACGAACAAAGTAACCGGGAGCTTACGTCGGGTCACCGGCTTCTGCGGGGGCCTCTGGGCCGGGCACATCCCGATCCCCCTCCTCCTGTGCGAGAAGGGGGAGATCTTCAGCAGCGTGAGCTCCTCGGCGGCGTCCCTCATAGAGCGGACACCCCGGGAGCCCACCACCTTGCTAAGGAGCTTCAGCTCCTCCTTGGTCCACACCGGGGTCTTCGGAGCGGACGACCGGTTGTAGGAGGGGGCCTCCGGGGACTACACCACCTCATTGTCCCGGACCCGGAGGTAGAACCACCTCTGAATCCAGTCCCCCCAGTGGTCCCGAGAGGCCACCACTGGGTACTCCGCCACTTGGGACGGCAGCAATTGGATCATCACCGAGCCAAAGGGAGACTTTGGTCCTCCCTTCACCAGGTGGGAGCTCCTTGCCGCTGGTTCGTAGAAGTACCGGAATAGCCAGAGCATGGGCTCCTGTAACACCCCAGTTTTTGATCATCTTTTCTGCTTGCGAATCAGCATAACTTCTTTGGAAACCCTGATGTTTTAACCCTATCTTGATCTTGGGTATGCCACTACCTTAACCTAAAAAGTTGGCTGCTAAACTTCTTTCCCCAGATCATTTTCACATTTCAGTCCAAAAGCGTTTCAATTTAGTCCTTTTCAGAAGTTTCAGAAAACCCAAAAAGGCTAAAAGTCCCAGATCATCTCAGAATCCAAATCTGATCAAGTGATAACCTTTCTTTCATTTTTCTGAACATTTTTTCCTTCTGGAAGAATTCCAGAATCTCGACCAAAACCCTAGTTTCAGCCTCGACAAAAGTTCAAACCCTAATTACCCTAATTACCCTGTTTTCGAATTTTGTCAAAACCACCAGATGTTATCGGATTTCATCATTTTTCCTGCTAGATGAGTCCAAGACATTTAGTAGCACTCATCTGCAAAATCAGAATTCAAATCAGCCCTTCAGATCTTCAGAATTGCAATTAGGCCCAAATTCTCGAGCCAAAACCTTCGCGTTTCAGTCCAAAGCCTTGCAAATAAGCCCCTGGCCTTTTCTTCGACCACGACCAGGAGACCGCGTGCACGACCGCGACCAGTGCTCGTTCGACCAGCGCCCTGCCGCTTTGCCGCACCGTTGAACTCGTCGCCGGCGAAGCCCCTCGCGCTGCCACCTCACGGCCACGTAGCCCCCAGCCGTGCGCACCTGTGCCGCCACCATGGAGCGCTCAAGCCCCACCGTGCCATCGTCTTCCTCGCGCGTGCTGCTGCTGCTGCCAGGAGCTTTATGCCACTTGGCCACCATCCCGAAGATCTTCGCCACCACCTCCTGACCGAATCCTGCTTCCCCGCGATTCGCCGCCTCTGGCAGAGCCCCGCCGCGTCCCGAAATGCATCGATGACCGTCCCGGCGTCAGAAGAAGATATCCCCGGCGATTGCTGCTGCTCCCGAGAGCCTCACCCACGGCTATATAAGCCCCCTCCCTTGCCCAGCATTGCCTCACACCACCTGCATTGTAAGCTTTAGCTTCCCCCACCCGAGAGCATCCGAGTTCTTCAGCGCCGCCGCGAAGCTCATCTTCCCCGGCGAGCAACCGTTGAAGCTCACGGCGCCAGCCTCGCCCGAAGCTTCCCCCTCCAAACCAACGCCACCAGTAAGCTCCCTACACCTCTCTCTACGTTTCATAGCCGTTAATTGGTCCCCGGCGCACCTCAACGCCGGCAATCACCGGAAAACCGAAAAGCCCCTGTTCCCGCAATGCCTAGCGATTTAGCCCGAATTGGCCTTCGTGCCAGTGATAGGAATTGACCAGTGCACCCATTTGAGCAAGCCTGTAAGCTTAGATTTCAAATTTGAGCAACAGTCATGGCTTTTCCGAAGTTTGCGCGCCACCAGTGAGCCGGTCCTCGTCGCCAAGCTTTTCCGGCCACCCTCCGGCCGATTCAACCCCGCAAATAGATCCCTCACCTCACCCTCTCACTCCCTGAGCAAGGGATCGAGCTCAAACCCTTTAGAACAGAAACGCCCAATCTGGAGGTTGTCTTCTCCAGCGCCGGTCGCCGGAATTTATCCCCGGCCGATCTAGCCTCGCTCACCTTGTCATTTAGATAGATCTCAATCCCCTGAGTAATTTTGTCTACTAGCCCGACCCCTAAATCGACCTGAATCAAAAGTTATAGCTATGCCAAGGTTGCTGTCCAGTGGCTCAGTTCATGTCCAGGCCACCGTGTTTGCTCACCGGATTTGGCCACCCTCCGGCCACTTTCAGCCCTTGAGCCTGTTGAGAGTTTTGTAGCTGATGTCAATGCCTAAACCCTAGACAAAGTTGTGCATCAATTGGAGCTCTGAGTCAAAAGTTATGCAATGCCCTAGTTTCTGGCCATGTCAAACACTATGTCAGTGCATGTCCACCTGTGGCATTGGATGATTTAGACTTGTTTCTTTTGAGCAATTGAAATGCCACTTTGTCCACTAAGCCTTTTGAGCCATGTTCTACAACTTTCCCTACTATCACATCTCCAGAAAACAAACCTAGAACCGATTTAGGGCAATGTCAAGCCATGAGTCGAACGTCAGCCCTTCGACATTCAAGCCCTTTGAACCCATCTCTCCAACCAATGTCAAGTGACCTTGTCTAAACCAATTCCCCTGCATGCATGATGTATTTACGTAATATTTTCTAGTGCTTGTGTGCTTATATGGTATGTATGTGTTGTTTGTACCCGTCGTGAAACCAGACGTTGAAGGAGCAGAGGAGATCCCTGAAGATTCATTTGAGCAGCTAGACCCGTCACTGCAAGGCAAGTCTCAAACCCTTGATCATGTCTCGCCTACTATTTTGAAAAGAAGTATGTTTTAACTGTTTTCAAGTATATGCATGCCTTAAGTTCAAATAAGAGTTATGTTTCAATAAAGATGACTAGATATGACCTAAATGATTGTAAAGCCCCTTTTGACATTGAATACCCCTGCACCCTTGTTACCCTAGATTATCAAGCTTAGGCTATGCTATGCTTAAAGATTATACGACAAATGTTGAATGGTCACATATGAGAAAAGCATGTTCAAAACCCCCTTTTGTGAAAGAAAATATGATTGGAATCGATAGTGAGGATGGTTTGATTGGATGGTGCTGTGTGCGCACTGGGAATGTGAAAGACTCCTCACTAAAGATTCATAAGGACTAGAACCTTGTGTTGTGCTTCTATGCGGCATGAAAAACGTACCAACCACCTGCCTGTTTATGGGACGGGCGCAACTTAGTAGCTTTCTTTAGTGTTAGCTTTTCCCTGCAATGGTTGTCGGTCCAGTTTCTTGCGAGAACTGGTGGGCCGCAGAAGGCCATGAGTGATGTGAGTTCAGAAAAATCATGAGAGGAAAAGGTGGAAAGAAGGAAGACGCCCTAAGCCAGATTAAGTCGTGCGCGACTGTAATCAAGAGAGGCTATGTGTCTTGCGAGAACATAGGCCCAGGCTAGGAAGTAAGGCAGTGGGGAGGACCCACAACGGTACTTGAGACTTAACTGTCTATTTACCGGGCAGGGAATGGTTAACACTAGGACTGTAAATTGTTGTGTCATCTCGGCCTTGTCACATGCGTAAAAGTCGCATGAAGCTGATCCGACTTGAAAGCCGAATGATTGGTGGATTAAGGTGGTACACCTTTGCAAAGTTTAAAAAGTATCGGATACTCTGAGCTCCCAGGTCATGGAGTCTGCGCGCTGTGAATTCTATTCACGTCGATGCAGCACAAGTAGCTTTTGGAAGTTTTTCACAAAATCTGAGTAAAGTGGTGACTCATGAAAGACCGCCACACACAACATTTCTGAAAATCTAGCTTAGGATTTCAAAAGCCCCGCTTTCGAGAATAAAGACCTTTCTTTAAGGCTACATGTGAAAATCTATTATATATTTATACACAGAGCCAAAGAGCTGTTCTTTGAGAAATTCCCCATCATCTATATATTTATGCATTGTTACTTGGGACTTGTTGAGCACCATGTGGACAATGTGCTCACCCTTGCTTTTCAAACAAATTTAGAGGAAGGATTCGCCGACCCTGAATCTTATGGTCTTGAACCCAATGTGGAACAAGAAGAAGAAACTGAGGACCCATCTAGTTAAAGGGTTATGCACCAAGGTGGAGTTCGATGTGGAGAAGGCCCAAGCAATACCGCCACGCAGAGAAAGAAGACTGAAGAAGTCCTTTTGTTTATTTTAGCTGTTTTATTTTGTGCCGACCTTTGTGTCGAAAACTCCTTAATTTGTATTAACAATTAAGTGCGTCATTTCGGCGCTAAGTTATTGTAATGTTGGTCCTTGTGATCAGCACTTGTTTTTAATTACTCGCATTTTTATATAATGCATTCTATTGTTGTGAGCTGTAATGTGCCTTTTCTGAGTGCAATCCACCTGGGCGATTGTCACTGGAATCCTCAAATGAGGGTCCCACAGCTCCCGTCCGGTGGCCGTCTCAAAGAGCCAAATGAATAGGCCCATCCGGACGAACGCGTTCGGCGTGAGGTGGTTCAGCGCCACCCCATACTCCTTTAGAAACTCCCGGAGCAATGGATGCACCGGAGCCAGAGCCCGGCCTCGAGGAAAGCCTCGAAGGCCACTACTTCCCCAGGCCTGGGGCGGGGGCTCCGTCCTTCTTCGCGGGGATCTGGATGTCCCCGTCCGCAACTACCCCCCAGTCTACCAGGGACTCCAGGTCCCCGGTAGTAAACTCGGAGGCCCAGAGGAAGTCCGCGGTGACTTCCTCCGGTGGCACCTCCACGGCCTTGGCACGGACCTTGGGTCCCATCTAATTTTTCCGGTGGCTTAGGCTTTGGAAAAAGGGGGGACTTAGGGGTTCCGGAGGCTAAGCTTCCAGGAATTAGCTTCCCGGAGAGGGGTACCAGGAAAGCTAAGGGCACTAAGGGAGTTTGAAGGTTTGAAGGTTGGAATGAGCTCTTCGGGCCCCCGGAGGGCCTATTTATAGGAGCCAAACGCGGCCCCGATGGGTGCCACATGGCCCTTCGTGGTACATCTGCGTCGTTCAATTCAAACAGTGCGCAGGAAACGAAGGGACGGGCGCGCGAAACGAGGTGTCGCCATTTCGAACCGCGAGAGGCCATTATGGCCGAACGTGCGCCCCCATCGAGATGACATTAATGAGCAACAGCGCGGTAATAAACGCCTGACACGGGGACCAAAGTGTCACGGCCCCGGTGGCCTGTCCTGGAGATTTTCCCGGTGACATGAACCATCCCCTCCGAGGACTCGAGCATCGTCCCCAAAGGGCATGGGGGGCTGCTGTTGGGGGAAATATCCGCAAGACTAAGTCGAGGTAAGAGGCTGTTCCATTTTCCCGGGGACAAAGCCCCCAGTGGCTGTCCCGGGCGCCGCCCTTCACCCGGGGACAAAGCCCCCGATGGCTATCCCGGGCGCCGCCGTTGGCCCGGGGGCAAAACCCCCGGTGGCTTGTCCCAGGCGGCGCCGTCCTTCCGAAGACAGAGGTCTCCAGTCCCGGGTCAAGTGAAGGTCACGCGAGAAGCACCTCGGGAATCAGCGGACGCCTGTCAAGCATCCAAGGTGCCTGGCCGGGAGAAGGACATTGCTATCCCTCGATCCAACGGTGGCCGGCGGGGTAGTCTAGTCTTTTTGCGTCTTTTGGGGCTATATAAGCCCTTGTACACCTCAGGTAAAGGACAGGTTGTTCATTATTACTTGGAATAGACAATCTCATAGGTGTGCTCCGGAGCCATCTCTCCCTCGAGAGAGCTCCCCTAGCCAACTCCGGTTGGGAGCACGCCGACAGGACTAGGGTCTCCACTGAGGCCCGAACCTGTATAAACCTCTATGTCACTTGTTGTGTCTGTTCGACGGGGGAGGACCGGTCACCCGGTCAGCCCGTGTCATATTTTCTTTGCTAGGATCTTCCACAAAACCTGTCGGGGTATCCGTAATACCACGACAGTCTAACTCCACACGGATGACGTCTTGTTGGTCAGTAGCAAAGCATCTGAGCTTTTGCTTTATTGGTTGCTGTGCAGGCCAGATTGCTAGCCTGTGCTCGATCACTTCCCTTGGGACTCCAGGCATGTCGGATGGTTTCCACGCAAACACATCTGCATTAGCTCAGAGGAAAGTAATTCATCCAAACCTGATCCAATCCGAATGGTTCTAGACAGATCTTCTGGGTACAAAGGAACTAACTTCAATTTTTCATCTGGTTGCGGGGCAACTTTGATCGTGTTTGGTGCCATGGTCGCAACCTGTACATCTAGTAAGGGGAAGTTGATCGACCAACTCCAGAGATAACCGATCACAAGAGAGAGCCATGTTTCGGCTGCCTCGGACCAAAATCACGCCCTTTGGGCCTGGAATCTTGACGTACTGATAAGCATACTGCGTTGTCGCCATGAACTTAGCAAGCGTCGGCCTGCCAAAAATAGCGTTATATGGTGAATCACAATCAATTACATCGAATGTAATCAAATCTGTTCGAAAATTGTCTGGTTCTCCCAATGTTACCGGTAATATAATTTGTCCAATCAGCATCATTGAGGGACCAGGAATTATCCCATAAAATGGATGAATTATGGGTTTGATCTTTGACCAACAATAGATCCAGAGAACTACCTCCGTCAATCAATACCCTCTTGACCTTAGCGTTGCTAATGATAGGGGTAATGACCAGAGGGAGTTTGAACGGTCATGTTAGACCCTTGGGACAATCATCCTGGTCGAAAGTTAAGGAATTTTCTGACCAGCGGGGGAATTGAGGCTCCCCAATTGGAGCTTCAACTTTGTTTACCTCTCGGTAAAGAGATTTGAATTGACGCTTAGAAGAATAAGAAGAAGAACCACTAAAAATGATATTGACATGGTTTTGGGGTACCTGATAGGCCATAACTTCATCTTCATTAGCAACCCTAACCTCGCAGGTTTGATCTTTCTCTGGTATGGTCGGAATGGGTCCAGTTCCCTGGTAAAAATCATCCAGATGCTTCAACTAGCTACGATAGTTCTTGAGATCATGTCCAGAAGTGTTGTGGAATGGACACCATTTCTTGTTTCTCTGCGGGTTAATCTATTTTCCCGAATGGTCGTTGTTGCGATCACTAGAAGGAGGCTTCTTATTTTTGAATATAAATTTGTTACCTTTTTCCGGCGGTAGTTTATCAGCAACAACCACGTTTCGGTATTGTCCAGCCCCATTCTTCTTGGGCTTCTTGGATTTCCCACATGATGATTCCGACTTCTTACCAGAGTCATCCTTCTTGTCATTCTTGAGACCTAGTTGAGGCGGCAAATTCCCTTTGTCCACCATGCTATTCCATTCCATGGCCTCAGCCATGTCAGAATAACGGTCCTCCATATCAAATAGATCTGATACCGACCTTGGTGGTTGTATGCTCAAATCTTCAGTGAATCTTAGGTATCGAACATGTTTGAAAGCCCTGATAACCAAAGTGTCTGAAATGTAAGGAATAGTATTCCTCACTCCAACAAACCTCTTAACAAGTTGTCCAAGAGTTTCGGTCGAAGTCTGGCGTAACCTATGAAGGTCATCTTCCTCACCAGGCTTTTCGTAACAATTTCAGAAATTGTTGAGGATTGCGTCACACAACATTTCCCAATTGTATATCGACCCTTCTGGTTGATTGAACAACCAAGTCCTTGCTGGTCCTTCAAGAACTGTTGGCAAGTAATTTGTCATCACTCGATCATCTCCTCCTGCTGCTTGAATGGTAGTGATGTAAATCTGAAGGAATTTTGATGGATTTTGGGTTCCATCGAATCTTTCAATCATACCAAGTTTAAACTTGTCTAGCCAGACCACCACACGGAGGCCTGGCGAGAAAGCTTTACAACCTACATAGGAACTTCGGGAATGTCTATCATCGCAACCTTCCATATGATCACAGGTGACATTACCTTGAGGAGATGCACCCCGTGGTCCCAGGAGAGAATGAACTTGTACGTGATTATGATCTCGAGAGCTTCCAATTCGCCTGGCTTTGTCATGCCTAATTGGCACCGCTGGCAACCGATTGCGTCTCCCATGGCTAGAGTAAGAACAATCCCACTCATGGGAACGAATCGTGGAACGGGACGACACTGTTGGAGTGGCATCAGATGCAACTTCGTCGAGTGTGTCCGCAAGGACTCTGGCGAAGGTCGTTTATCCGCATCTTCCAAACTAGGAGGAGGATTACGCAATGTATCTGCAATAACACGAATTTGGTCTTCTGTGCTCCTTCTGGGCGCCATGGGAGTTATTGTCTCCTCGACCGCCGGGGAATACTACGGGGCCAAAGATGGTGTCTGATCGCGCCTGCGGCCATGCGGATGATGAGAGGTGCTGGGACCAAGGTCTCGAACAATGGCATCTTGGCGAGATTGTGCAAGACGTAACGCTTCCTCAGTGGCCCTGCGAATCTCATTATCTCACTGTTCACGAGCCCGATCTTCCTCCTGCTTGCGTTCTCATTCCTCCCTGGCAATTCACTATTCAAGAGTTTCCTCCGAAAGCACAGAAAATTCCCATGGAACTGAGGTTGCAGACGGGAAAACATCTCTCCTTGTGCCGACTCAGACTGAAATCAAAAAGAGATTGGAGATTGTCCGGAGCAAACTTTTTGGGACTAAACTCAAGGTCATTGTCCTCCACATCTTCTGGGATGATATGCTGTGGCATGTATTCAACCTCTGATGTGGTGGGATTCACATGAGGGGAAAATCCATCTTCTCTGTCTCTTGGTCGACAGACATGACTAGAGTTGGAGAAGATGCATACTCAGGATGTGATTCATGGACATCTTCGCCGCCAACCTCTTCCATGGGAACAGGGTCATTAGGCGAAGGCATCTGAATATGAGCATAGTCGTTGAGAACGAAATCGTTCTTAGAATCGTACGCTCCAGACGTAACTTACCAGAACTCCTAATGAAGAAAATGCCCTGAGAAAGGCCCCACGGTGGGAACCAGCTGTCGACGATTGGGAGTCGGGTCCTTAGTTGATCTTATGCAATTTAGTTGTGTAGGAAGTGGAGACCTTTTGAGACACTCATCAGGTAAATAAAGACAGTTATAAACTAGAGACACATAAATTTATACATGTTCGGGCCCTCAAAGATTTGAGTAATAACCCTACGTCTTGTGGTGTTTTCACTATGTATATGAAAGATTACAGAAAGAGAGATTATTGCTAAGAACTAGTAATCTCTCGATATGTTGCTACTCTGTTGTTCGATCCCATCTTCTGGTATGCTTGTTGCCCTTTTATAATGATTGAAAGGGTGACAACATGGAGCAATTTTGGGAGGTTAGACTGTTGCCAATATGCAGTTTCAAGATAACTGCATATTTTAACTCCCTGGTGGTTATCTTCACAAATAAGAGAGGAAGTTATCATATCCTGGAACCGTGACTGGAAGACTCGGCCACTACTCAGGCTAGACATGACTCTCTCGATGCTATGGTCACGTACAGCCTGCGACCATAGGTCAGTACTTAGGTCATCATTAGTTTATGCGACCTTCTGGTTCACAGGAAACCGAGCTCTGCGACCATAGAGCCATATATCATATCCGAAATACCTTAAACATGATATAATAAATAAACAGATGACTAGCTCAAGTAATATTCATCGTCATTGTGATACTTTCAAGATTCATGGAGTAACACAGGATGCACTTTGTTTGAGGCTATTTCCTTTCTCACTTCGTGAGAAGGCGAGGGCATGGTTATACACTCTTCCTCTTGTGTCAATCACTACTTGGGACGAACTCTCACGAGCTTTTCTTGGTAAGTTTTTCCCTCCTGCTAAAACTGTTCAAATTCGCAACCAGATTGCATCTTTTTCTCAGCAGATAGGTGAATTACTCTACGACGCTTGGGAGCAGTACAAGGACTTGTTGATCAAATGTCTGCATCACAGACTAGAAAAGTGGCTTGTAGTTCAAATGTTTTATAGCAGATTGAATTATAACACATGGATGGCCGTAGACGATGCAGCTGGCGTCGCACTAATGAACAAAAGTGTAGATGAAGCATACGACATCATCGAAGTTATAACTCAGAACTACACACAATGGGGAACTGAACAAGCTGCTCAACAAGCCCCGACCAATAGCATGGATATGAGTGTAATGTCGCAATTAGACGAACAGGTAGCACTTTTAACCGATAAACTTGCTATTCTTGGATCAAATGCTACTTCGTCTGTGAATGTGATTACACCAAATGTGAACTGTGCGGCGTACAAGGCCACTATGGCCATGAATGCCAATTTAACCCATCCATGGAACAAGCAAACACTTTTTAGGGTATGCAACAACGGCAAGATAATACTTTTCCTAACTCGTATAACTCTGGATGGCGCAACAATCAGAATTTTGCATGGTCAGGACAAAACCAACAACCACAACGTCAACAGCAAAATTTTGGACAGCAACAACAACATCAACAAAACCCCCAGTTTCAAGCTCAAAGGCCACTGTTCCAACCACAAAATCAGCAACCTTACTGACCACCAAATCAATGACAGCCTGAGTAGTTGAACATGGAGTGCATGCTAGAGAACTTTCTAGCAAATCAAGAGAAAGAAAAGACGTCCATAAACCAAAAAATAGACTCCATATCAACTCATGTTCGCATGCTTGAGACTCAAATCTTACATTGGTGAATCCTGCAGCAAAAAATGATAACCCTCTGCCTTCTCAACCTATTAATCCTCGCAATTCTGAGCAAATTAATTCTATAGCTTGTTCTAAACCTCTTGTGTCAAATGCCGTTATCCTACGGAGTGGAAAAAATCTACCAGAGCGAATGCCATTGTCGCGCCCCGAAACTGGGACTACGACTACTCCTGTAGAGACCTAGCTCGCTGCAGCTAGTCCCATATATGCATAGCATACACATACCCTTGACTTCCCAGGATAAGTCAAGCACAGGAGTATATCACATTGCAACAGAGTAACTTACAAAATAGTTAAGCAGTGTGGCCTGCTGGCCTTAATATTACATAAAGAGATTACAATGCCTTCGCGGCATACATAGTTTAGCAAAATAACATCTACACAGCAGAAAGTAGGTGACCCACCCACAAAGAGAAGTGGACGGCAGAACAACACACATCAGGGCTCTGGCGGAACTGACACTCCTCCTTCTGGATCCAAGAAATTCTCCATACCTTCGTCTTGATTATTGAAAGCTCCATCTACTGATTTGTAGATTGCAAGAGTGAGCACTTACGTACTCAGAAAGTCATAGGTAAGAGTAGATACATATAGTAGTGATGACATGAACCTAGACTAGTCAAGAATTATGGCAGTTTATAAAATAACTTTTTCTTTCATACCTCATCTTATCTCATGGCAGCACTTTTCATAATATAGCATCACTATTCATGTTCACTAGATTATAGCACTCCCGCGACACGTCGACACATAACAGCCTACGGCAGCACTCCTTATCATGACAACACATGTCATTTGGGTAATCTTGATTTAACAAATAATTTATTTAGAAAAATATACTTGTGTCACACCCCGTGGATTTAATCCACCGCAGCAAACTCCTATAAACCCGGGAGCTCAGAGTATTCGAATACATTTTTAACTCTGCAGAGAGGTACCAATTTACCCACAAGATAATCCACTTTCAAGCCCATCCTATCAAAATGATTAGACCCTTCCTCACAACCATGTGTGAGTGGCAAGGTGGAGATAACAAGAACTTTTGTCATGTTTCACTTACAATTCACCCTTGATCCTGCAGTTTTCTTCACACAAACCGCAGTTGTGGCGGGCTATACCCCCACCCCTAAGCCTCTTCCCATTACTGGGTCAACGTGCTTGATCATAATACGTGGAGGAGCTAAACCCCGTGAGTTTAGTGTATTATTTTCCATCTCATGTAGGGGTTTCATGTGCAATCTACATAAGTACTTGTCCAGGCCTGTCCCATACCAGGCTTGCGGTTAGTACGTTTGTTCATGCCACTAGACACACAACACAAGGTTCTAGTCCTTATATGCCAGTGACCAGACCATCCACAACCCTGCACCTTTAGTGCCTGCTATCCTTTGCAGTTTAGCACCTCCAGTGCTACCACCATTCCATACCATTTTTCTGGTCACGGCTAGGGGTTTTATTTCATGAATATATATATATATATATATATATATATATATATATATATACATATATAATAGTTCATAGCTCAAAACTTGTTTATTTCACATTTCACAGATAACCAGTCTAATACTGCCAATTCATAAATCAACCATTCTCAATCTTTCTCATGCAATATTATCTATATTCAAGGTTATGTTATAGCAACTCTTAAAATATAGGTTCGAGATGACCAAGAATATGACTTGCCTTCCGCGTCGTAAAATACAGCAGTTGATGTTGGATCAGCAGTGAAGTCCTCGAACTCGGGCTCTTGATCTGCTCTGCAATCAAACAAACAACCAATAATCACAATCTTTTCAATACACTATTATACTATATGCAATAATGCAAAGATGAAGTCTTGATGATTCTGAAATGATTGGATTTAGAAGCTGATTAGGGTTAAGTTATGGAAACCAAGGTTAAGATTAGCTGTCAAAGGTTTACAAGGTTCCAAATGTCTCAAAATATCAGAATGATATCAAGGTTGCGACTGGTTTGCTCAAAAACAGTGAACATCTTTAGGTCGACATTCGGTTCAGGGCATCGACATAGGGCCGATGGATGATAGAAGGATTATCTCAACTTGTGGCAGTAGAATAAAATGTAGGGCACAACTCCACAAGTCTAAGGGACAAAGTTATTTTCATTTTGCACAACTGAAAAGAGGTGAAAAGAGCTAATGCCACTGGCTGACATGCTCTGGCATAGGGCTGACAATGTCAAAAACTAGGGTTTTAGCATAACATGAAATTCAAGGGCTCAAATCAAGTTATGATAGAAGAAAAAATTGTAGATCACAACCTCAGGAAGCTAAGGGACAAAGTTATGCTCAAAATGCACATCTGGAAGGAAGTGAAAAGGGCTAATGCCACTGGCTGACATAGCCTAGCATTGAATTTGGCATGGCCAGAAACTAGGGCTTGCCATAACTTTTAATCTATGGCTCCAATTGATGCACCACTTTGTCTGGGAGGTAGGCATTGATAACAGGAACAAATGATTCAATAGGCTCCAGGGCTGAAGATGGCTGGAAGGTGATGAAAATCAGTGAGGAAGTGTGGTGGCGACACGGCACAGTGAAGCCACTGGACAAAATCTTTGGCATGGCTATAACTCGAAATCTGAACAGTTTCAGAGATCGGGATAGAAGACAAAAATGCTTAGGAGGTTGAAGCACATCAGCTGGACAAGATGGCTGAAGCTAGATCGGCCGGGAATGGATTTCCGGTGGCCGGCGCCAGAGAAGAAGACACTGCAATTGGGGCTTTTCGATACAGGAGGTTTGAACTTAATTCCAAGCTCAGAGAGTGAAAGAGAGGTATGAGGAAGCTATTGGGACAATCAATTTGGCCGGAGGATGGCCGGTGTGGCCTGGCGACGATTGCCGGCGACTGGTGGAGTTCAAACTTAGGGAAACCTTCGATTCGAGCTCAATCTGGAAATCTGGATGCACAGGCTTGCTAATTAGAGATCACTGATCATTTTATTCCACAGAATCAAAAGCTAATTCGGGGTAAATCGGGCTGCATTGCCGGAACAGGGCATTTGGCAATTCCGGCGATCACCGGCGTTAGGGTCCACCGGAGAGCAATTCAATGCAACAGCACAATCAGCGGAAGGAGAGATACTCGCTGCTGCTGTTAATTTGAAGGTTTGCACAGTGGAATGTGCTGGCACCGTGAGCCCCCGAGCTGGACTCGCTGGAGAAGACGATGACAGCGAAGAGGATTTAGAATTGGTTAAGTTCTGGTGAAGTGAAGCTGATACAGAGTATGGGGCTGCTTAAATAGACCAGGGGTGGAGCTTGCAAGGAAGTAGCAGCAAGGAAATTGGCGCCAGTGACTTGACTGGCCAGCGCAGGCGCGACTACAGTGACGGTGAAGCGATGGCGCACAGGCGAGGTGACTACTGGTCAAGCTATTGCTTTATCGGGATGCAATGGTGTCGGGCGGTGCAAAACAGTGGTGACAATGGCTGGCAAAGCAAGAAATGTGGCGAGGAGTTGCTGACAACGGTCGCAGTTGCTGCTGCTGGTCGCGCACGGGAGTAAATGCTGTTCATCGGCGTTGCCACGACGATGGCTAGGACACAGACGCATGTGCACATGCAAACACAAGTGAGCACGAGCTCAGGCGCAGGCGAGGCTTGGCTAGCGGCGAGCGAGCACGGCGCAAGGATCACGGCGAGCTCTGGTCGAATGCTAGCTGCTGCCCTGGTCGAATCTGGACTTGATTGCAATATCCGATTCTTGGCTTTGGACTGATTTGTAATTCTGGAGATTTAGAAGATTAGAGTTGAATTTGATTCTGCTGATTTGGCAAACTTGATTCTACTGGTTTGCTGCTGCTGGAGCACGCGAGTGCGCGGGGAAATCGTGGCATAGGCGCGGCTGAGGTGGCTCTACGGTGGCGGCACGGGTGCGCACATGTGGTAGCTATGTGGCAATGGTGGAGGCAGCGTGAGAGCTTCGCCGGCGGCGAGTTCTGCGGCGAGGCGAAGTGGCGGGGCGCGGTTTAACAGGCCTGGTCGTGGTCGCAATGGGCTCAGCCCTGGTCGAGGTTGAAAATGGGGCTAGGGACTGACTTGCGAAGATTTGGACTGATCTGCAAGGATTTAGTTCGGGAACTTGGACCTGTTTGCAAATCTGGGAATCTGGAGGGCTGATCTGAGATCTGATTTTGCAGATGAGTGTTACTAAATCACTTGGACTCATCTAGCAAGAAAAATGGTAAGATCCGATAAGATTTTATGGTTTTGACAAAAATCGAAAATAGAGTAATTAGGGTAAACAGGGTAATTAGGGTTTTGAAAACTTTGGTGAGGCTGAAACTAGGGTTTTGGTTGAAATTTTGGAATTCTTCCAGAGGGGAAAAATGTTCAGAAAAGTAAAGGGGAGATATTCACTGAATCATATCAGAATATGGAGGTGGTCTGAGACTTTTAGTCTTTTTGGGCTTCTGACAAATTTGAAAAGAACTGATCTGCGATACTTTTGGACTAAAAAGCGAAAATGGTCTGAAAGGTGGAGTTTAGCTGCCAACTTTTTAAATTAAGGTAGTGGCATACCTAAGATCATAATTTTGAGATAAGAGATCAAAAATGGGGTTGAGACATCCGAGAATCCAATGAAGATATGCTGACTGGCATGCTAAAGAGGTGGCAAAATTTGGGATGTTACACAGCAGGTGCCCTCATTGCTGTTCGTGAGGGACAAATCACTTTTCTCATAGGGGAGGAGAAAATTTTATTTAAAATGTCTAAACTTGTTGACTATCCTATGTATGAAGAGAAAATTTGCAGTGTGGATGCTCTAGAAGAAGTCTTAGAAGAGGAGTTGCCACTTTAACTGACTTTGGGAGAAGAAATTAACGGATGATATATTCGAAAAAGAAAAAATGGACAGTACCGACAAAGATGAACAAAACGATGATGAACCAACAAAAGAACCATCCAAAGAGGACATCTCTGAATCCGACATAACAGGTAAGGAAAAGGTAAGTAAAGCTACACTCAAAACTCTTCCTCCCTCGCTGGAATATATGTTCTTGGATGATGATGAGATGCAACCTGTCATCATTAATGCAAACTTGACCAATTCACAACTAGAAAAATTTCTTTCTTTACTTCGTGTGCATCGCAATGCTCTTGGTTATTCTATTGATGATATCAAAGGGATTAGCCCTGAAATTTGCATGCATAGGATCTCTCTAGTTGATGAAACTAAAACCTCCGTTGAGCGTCAACGTAGACTAAACCCAAACTTGAAAGAAACTGTAAAGGATGAAATTTCTAAACTATTAGATGTGGGTAGTATTTATCCTATTTCTGATAGTAATTGGGTTAGTCCTGTTCATGTGGTTCCAAAGAAAGGAGGTATGACTGTGCTTAAGAATGCTAACAATGATTGATCCCAACTAGACTTGTTACTAGATGGTGCATGTGCATCGATTATCGTAAATTGAGTAGCGCCACTAGGAAGGATCATTTTCCATTACCTTTCATTGATCAAATGATGGAAAGATTAGCTAATCATGCATATTTTTGTTTTCTTGATGGGTATTCGGGATTCTTTCAAATCCCAATTCATCCTGTTGATCAAGATAAGATGACATTTAAGTGTCCTTTCGGTACTTTCGCTTACCGGCGAATGCCGTTTGGGTTATGTAACGCGCCTGCAACCTTTCAACAATGCATGATAGCTATCTTTTTGGATTTAATCGAGGAAATAATGGAAGTATTCATGGATGATTTTAGCATTTATGGTTCCTCTATCGATGCTTGTCTACAAAATCTTTCTCGAGTTTTATGCAGGTGCGAAGAAGTCAACCTTGTGCTAAATTGGGAAAAGTGCTAATTCATGGTTCAGGAAGGCGTGGTACTTGGCCACATGATTTCTAAACGAGGGATTGAAGTTGACAAGGCACAAATTGAAGTCATAACAAGTCTCCCACCACCAACAAATGTGAAAGGTATACGCAGTTTCTTGGGACATGCAGGTTTTTACCGTCATTTCATTAAGGATTTTTTCAAGACTGCCAAACCTCTCACACATTTGCTTGGTAAAGATGTGCCTTTTGATTTCAATGAAAAATGTCTTGATGCTTTGAATCACTTGAAACTTGCATTAACTAGTGCTCCCATCATACAATCTCCGAATTGGGAAGAACCTTTTGAATCGATGCTAGTGATTATGCAATTGGCACTGTTCTAGGGCAACGAAAAAATAAAGTTTTACATGCTATATACTATGTAAGAAAAACTTTGGATGAAGCTCAAAGTAATTACACTACGACTGAAAAAGAACTTCTTATTGTAGTATATGCCCTAGATAAATTCCATCCATATTTAATTGGTTCAAAAGTTATTGTGCATACTGATCATGTTGCTCTCAAGTATCTTTTGACCAAGATAGAAACTAAGCCACGACTTGTATGATGGATCCCACTACTACAGGAATTTGATTTGGGGACCAAAGATAAAAAGGGGTTGAGAATGTCATCGCCGATCACCTCTCACGACTCTTAACTGACACCGCTGATGTTTACATCAATGACGCTTTACCTGACAATTACCTTTACTTGATTCAACAAGAACCATGGTATGCTGATTATGCAAATTATTTATTTAACCATGAACTACCTCCAGGGTTGACAAGTTGACAAAGAAAATGCTTCCTCCACGGCATCCGACGCTACGACTGGCACGATCTGAACCTTTTCAAGAAAGGAGTTCGATGAGGACATCACCAACACGGATATGAACACCGCTCCTTCCACTCCTTCCACTCCATCACCCGAAGACCAGGGAGAACATCAAGTTGGCATGAACCCACATGTCAAGCCTATCAAGCCATCTACACTGAAGGACCAGCGTACCACGACACTCCAAGATGAGCCCAAGAAGAAGCCCAAGTCATCCACACTCCAAGACAAGCCCAAGATGAAGCCCAAGTCATCCGCGAGCCCGATTCGTCCATCCAGGAGCACGCCAACTTCAAACGGACGTCCAGGCCACGTACGGAGTCCGTTTGGGGTGAATGAGCACTTTATGGAGAAGCCCATGACGCTACCTTTCCAACGGATCTGGCCCCACTGCCAAATTCCGTCTTGATCTCCCGTAATCGACAAAACAAGTTGTGGACAGATTCTGCTGGGTGCTGTGCCACCTCTACTTTGGGCCCAAGGTCCGTGTATCCCTAGGGTTACGTGGGGGTGGGTTCTCTGGCCAGTGGCCTACCTCTGGCCGCCACCCCCTATCCTTTTCGTTGGGTTTTTCTTAGATTATACTGCTTAGATAGTTTTCGCCGTTCATCGGTTTGTGGAACCCCAACTCGTACTCTTCATTGGTAATTGGCAATATTCAGATTGCATCCACCGTGTTCTTGTTTGTGTTCTCAGTTTGCATGTAGGGGTAAGCCTTATTGGCGAGGTCAACCGTGTCTTGGTGTGGTTGATAACCAACGGAGCCGTGGTGTAGCGATTGCGGGGGTTTGAATCAGTTCTGATTGGAAGCCAGATCATCATCGTCGAGTTCTCCATCAATCGATTTACCTCTACCTATTGGAAGATCAAAATACTATTCACATCAAGTGGTATTAGAGCGAAGGTTTCCTGATAGGTAACACTATATCCCCTCCTTGTTTAGATTAATTATGTTCTTCGTCCTAGAGCCTAGAAAATTTTCCCTAAAAAAAATTGTTTACCTTGTCCAAACCCTAGCCATTAGTCTTGCATCGTTCTTGTTAGTTTGTATCTTTGAATTTTTGTTCATCGTTGTCGAGTGCTGGTTTTAGTTCTAGTCTTGGTCTAGTTTCCGTTTTGCATCTAGTAGTCTACTCAAAATCCGTCTTGTTTCCTCGTCATTGTGTCCAAATTCCAATCTGCTACTGTTCAGTTCATTGTTTTTATCATATCTTTCTCATACGAACTTGGATTCTCATATTCTTATACTTTCTGGAATCGCTGCGAGAAATCCCACAAAAAGTTAGTTGTGGACATCTTCAAATTAGGCCGTCTTTGGGACGCTTAATTTTGGGCAAACTCGAGTCCAATTCGGATTTGAGTTATTCAATCCGAGATAGTTTGGTAAAACTATCATATCTTTTGCTTCCCAACTCCGTTTTTGACGTTCTTGTACTTGTTGGAAAGATAAAAAGATTCTCTACAACTTTCCTGTTGGGTAGATCTTCAGATTCGAAGATTTTCGAGTGCGAAGTTGCTGAACAACATTTCTGTTTTGTTGTACAGTTGAAAAAGAAAGAGGCAAGTGCAAAAATAAAAGCCGCACTTGGGTTCATAAAAAAAAAGACAAAAAAAATCAGAGAAGAAAAATGTGTGTAGCAAAGAGGAGAATTTTCAGTGGCGCATCTTGGGTTATAGTCCTTTGTGATTCTAGTTGCTTGCTTGGGCTAGATCTGAGTCTAGGCTCGTTCCAGCATTTTGACTATTACTTTGGACTAATTTTCAATTTTGCATTATTGATATTGAATTGTTGCTACATATATATTAGCCTTCCGAGATCCACTTTCTTCCAACTCAGTTACAGGTTTACCTTGCAATCGCCTTGCTCATGCTGGTCACGGTATCACGAACCAACCACCGGTTGCACCCCTACTGCCTTAGTAAGAGTACTTGTAAGAGCATGGTAAGACTCTAGTGTTGTCTTCTGTTTTCTACTAACAATGACAGGTGATACATTTGATGGAGACGAGTGTATTACAAAAGGAGAGCTCATGAAACTCTTGATTGAACAACACAATGCCATTAATGAGCACCTTAATAGAAAGCTTGAAGATACTACCGCTACCATGAACAACTTGCGACGAGACATGACGACACTCACCGATAGCTTGGCCACACTCACTACAGGCATTGAAAGAATGGCAAGAAATCAGTCACCTAACAATGGTGCCAGACAGGGGGAAGAGCGCGATGCAGCACAAGATAATGAGGAGTCCGTCGGGGGAGATGATGATGATGTTCGGCGAGATCGCGATGCCGACGCTGAACTCACCGCTGCACAACATGCATGTCAACAACACCGCCTGAATCACAACCGTCGAGGTATGGGAGGTAATAATTTTAATTACCTCAATGGTCGTGGAAATGATGATCTTTTTTGCTAAAGTTAAATTTACCATACCTTCTTTTTTTGGTGTATATGATGCTTAAATACATTTAGATTGGGAAATGACAGTTGAACAAAAATTAAACTCCCATTTAGTCCTTGAGGTACATAGAGTCAGACAATCTATTAGTGAGTTCAAAGATTTTGCTATCATTTGGTGGAACGAAGTAGTTAATTCTGGCTTAGAACCTGATACGTGAGATAGGTTAAAGTGGGCTATGCATAGTAGATTTGTTCCCCCTTCTTATTAACGTGATTTGCGTAAGAAATTTTAGCACTTGAATCAAGGTAACAAGTTTGTAGAGTACTATCAAGAGCTACAAATAGACATGTTGCGTTGTGGGTAGTTAAGGATGATGAGGATAAGATGGCTCATTTTTATGGGGGTTTACGACGTGGAATCCAGGACCTAATTGATTACAAAGAATATGATATTGTCAATAGATTGTTCCATCTTACTATGTTGGCAGAAAAAGAATTGCAGGGAAGACCGCAAAGGACCAGGAGCAACTTTGGTACTACATCTACATCGAGTTCGACGCCGGGACAAGCCAAATTAGATCCTCCTCTTGCTATTTGGTCTGCTGCCCCCTACACGAGTAGGAAGCGTTCAGCAGCACCGCCAGCGCCGTCACATGCGCCCGAGGTGAGTAAATCTGCTAGTGTATAGATACCCGTGAAGAGTTCTTCATCGGTCGCTTCCACGGGTCGAACGACTAGAATCGTGTGCCACCATTGCAAGGGAATGGGCCATGTCATGAAGGATTGCCCAAGTCAGCGAGTGTTGTACATTGCAACAGAAGACGGTGGGTACATTAGTGCTAGTGATGTTGAGGATGAATATCCTCTTGCAGCTAACCTTGCAGGTAATGATGATGATCATGAGACGGACAGGGATGGTGAGGAGATTTTAGGCATCACTTCCACAGAGAGTTACAGGACCATAATTGTGCAGCGAGTGTTGAGCACTCAAATGGAGCAAGCGGAGAAGCTACAACGTCATAATTTGTTTCAGATGTTACTCATCATCAAGGATCGACGTGTTTTTGTCATAATTGATGGCGGAAGTTGCAACAACTTGGTGAGTTCATATTTGGTCAAGAAGCTTGGCTTGACCACACATGCGCATCTTCATCCATACCATATCTGATGGTTCAACAACAGTGGTAAGGAGAAGGTAACACAAACTGCGAGAGTGCATTTTTCCATGGGAACATACCATGATTTTGCTGATTTCGACGTAGTGCCTATGCAAGCATGTTCACTTTTATTAGGCCGTCCATGGGAATTTGATACTGATACAACTCATCATGGTAGAAGTAATAAATACACTCTTATGCACAAAGGAAAGAAAATCACTTTGCTTCCTATGACACATGCTGAAATTGTACAATGTGATAAAGAAAGAGCTAAAAGAGATAAAAATGAATGTGTTAAAAGTGAGAATCAAATTGTAGCTAAAGAACTGAACCCACTTAACAAGAAAGAATCTAGTTCTATGAAATCTGAAATTAAATTGAACGGTGCTGTTTTACTAGCTACTATGTTTGTTTTGCACGATATGTCTCCTGTTTTTCCGCCTGTTGGTACTAATCTTTTGCAGGAGAATGTACTTGAGTCGAGGACGACTCCAATTCAAGAAGGGGATGATGATGAGGGCATCACCAACATGGATACGAACACCGCTCCTTCCACTCCTTCCACTCCGTCGCCTGAAGACCATGGAGAATATCAAGTTGGCATGAACCCACATGTCAAGTCTTTCAAGCCATCTACACTGAAGGTCCAGTGTACCACGATGCTCCAGGATGAGCCCAAGAAGAAACCCAAGTCATCCATGCTCCAAGACAAGCCCAAGATGAAGCCCAATTCGGCCATCCAGGAGCACACCAATTTCAAACGGACGTCCAGGCCACGTACGGAGTCCCTTTCGAGTGAATGAGCACTTTACGAAGAAGCCCATGATGCCACCTTTCCAATGGATCTGGCCCCACTGCCAAATTCCATCTGGATCGCCCGCAATCGACAAAACAATTGACGGACAGATTCTACCGGGTGCTGTGCCACCTTTACTTTGGGCCCAAGCCCCGTGTATTCCTAGGGTTACGTGGGGGTGTGTTCTCTGGCCGGTGGCCTACCTCTGGCCGCCACCCCCTATTCTTTTTGTTGTGTTTTTCTTAGATTATACTGCTTAGATAGTTTTCACCGTTCATCGGTTTGTGGAACCCCAACTCATACTCTTCATTGGTAATTGGCAATATTCATATTGCATCTACCATGTTCTTGTTGGTATTCTCGATTTGCATGCAGGGATAAACCTTATTGGCGAGGTCAACCGTATCTTGGTGTGGTTGATAACCAACGGAGCCGTGGTGTAGCGATTGCAGGGGTTGGAATCAGTTCTGAATGGAAGCTGGATTGTCAATGTCGAGTTCTCCATCAATCGATTTACCTCTACCTATTAGAAGATCGGGACACCATTCACATCAATTGGTATCAGAGCGAAGGTTGCCTGTCATACTCCTACTACATATGGCCGTCACCCCCAATCCTTTTCGTTGGGTTTTGATTAGATTATAGTGCTTAGACAGTTTTCGCCGTTCATCGGTTTGTGGAACCCCAACTTGTAGTCTTCATTGGTAATTGATAATATTCAGATTGCATCAACCATGTTCTTGTTTGTGTTCTCGATTTTCATGTTGGGATAAGCCTTATTGGCAAGGTCAACTGTGTCTTGGCGTGGTTGATAACCAGCGGAGTCGTGGTGTAGCAATTGCAGGGGTTCGAATCAGTTTTGATTGGAAGTCGGATTGTCAACGTCGAGTTCTCCATCAATCAATTTACCTCTACCTATCGGAAGATTGGGACACCGTTCACATCAGAGTTGATAACATCTTTCAACATTGCGTGCTCGGACACGAGATTCAAAGCGTTCTTGAACATTGTCATTCATCTCCATGTGGTGGACACGCTGGAGCTTCAAAAACAATGGCTAAGGTATTGCAATTAGGTTTGTTTTGGCCCTCTTTATTTAAAGATGCTCATAATTTTGTGCAAAAATGAGATCCTTGCCAACGTTCTAGAAATTTGAGTAAAAGACATGAAATGCCCTTAACCAACATTCTTGAAATTGAGCTCTTTGATGTATGTGGGGTGTATTATATGGGACCTTTTCCATCTTCTATGGGTAACTCCTACATCTTGGTTGCGGTTGATTATGTTTCTAAGTGGGTAGAGGTGTTGCTACACCAACAAATGAATCAAAACATGTGATCAAGCTTTTCAAAACAGTCATCTTCCCCAATTTGGTATACCGCGAGCAGTAATTAGTGATGGCTGTGCGCATTTTACTAATTACCAATTTTAGAAATTGCTTATGAAATATGGGGTAATTCATAAATTTGCTCTTGCATATCACCCTCAAACAAGTGGTAGGTTGAAGTCTCAAATAGGGAAATCAAGTCGATCTTGCAAAAGGTGGTAGCTCCGTCTCGTACGGATTGGGCACTCAAACTTCTAGATGTCTTTTGGGCAAATCGCACTGCATTCAAAACTCCGCTAGGTATGATGCCCTAAACTTATGTTTGGTAAAAAAACTGCCATTTGCTTGTTGAACTGTCACACAAGGCGTTACGGGCGTTAAAAGAACTCAACTGGGACTTTGACAAAGCGGGGCGAAGGCGAATCCTTGAACTGCACGAATTAGAAGAGCTTCGGAATGACTCCTACAAAAGTGACTTGATCTATAAAGACAACACAAAGAAGTGGCACGACAAACGGATCCTCAACCGCGAGTTCAAACCAGGTGATTTGATTCTATTATTCAATTCTTGGTTGAAACTGTTCCTAGGAAAATTGAAATCGCGATGGACTGGACGATACGTGATAGAAAAAGTCTTTCCGTATGGTGCCATAGAACTACAAGTGCAAAACGGCACCACTTTCAAGGTAAACATGCACTGTATCAAGCTTTACAGTGCGGAAGACCAGTTAAGTCCACTAAACTTGGTTGATTCCTTTGATTCCATATATTTTTGATCGACCGAGGATGTTCCGTCGAGCGGGACGTTAAACCAGTGCTAGCCACGAGGCAACCCGGTACACTAACATGTAGTTCTCTCTTTTCTGAACACAGCGGCGTGAAAATCACTCAATTCTGATGCTGTTTGACCTCCCAAAACCTATTTTCAGTAGACTAGGGCTAACTCTTTTTGCAAAAACCAAAAAAATTACAAGTTTTCACACTGGCCGAGGTGGCCACGACCACTAGCATGACCAGTTTTGGGCTTTATTTGGTTCAAACTTTCAAAAAATCAATTTTTCAACACATCCAAGTCGACCACAACCAGGTTTATGACCAATGTTGCGTTTGGTTTGATGATTTTTCAAAAACTTTATGTTTTTCTTTTTACTCAACACGAGCACGACCGGTGGAATGACCAATGCCGCTTTCGGGTAGAAATTTTTCAACGAAAAGAATTTTTCAAAACCAACCGAGGTGAGCATGCACGGGTATGACCATGACCAGTGCCGCTTTTTGGTGTGAATTTTGTAAGAAAAATAAATTTTCAAATCCCCGAAACGACCACATGTTCGAACATGACCAGTGCTACTTTCGGGTGGATTTTCCAAATAAAAACAAATGTTTTTCTTTTAAACCGAACCAAGCATGACCTTGACCACGACCAATGCTGGTTTCGGGCAATTTTCAAAGAAAATTCAAAAAGTTTCAAAAACTAACTGATGGGGCCACGATCTCGAGCACTCCACGTGGCACGCCCAGGTTGATTTTTCAAAATATAAAAACTTCTTTTTATTTTTGACCGCAAAATCCACGACATGTGCTCGTTTCTTGCAAAACCAAAAAAAACTGTGGGACCCTCATTTGAGGAATCTGGTGGCAACCTCCCAGGTGGGTTGCACTCAGAAAGGTACATCACAAGCTCACAACAACAGGATTTACTTTAAACAGTAAAACATATAGCTAAAACAAGTATAAGGTCACGAGGACCAATATTACAATACCATAACGTCAAGGATGATGCTAATTAAAGTTGATGTAAAAATAGTGAGTTTCTCAATACAAGAGTCGGTATCAAGGTACCGAATACACAGGATAACACAGAAAGAAACAACAAAGATCTTCACTTCTTCTGCAGCGGCTCAGCATGGGCTTTCACCACATCGGACTCCACTGGGCACATGACCCTCCTAGAAGCTCGAATCATCTGGAAAGTTTCCTTCCTCTTCCTGGTACTCAAAACCAAAGGAATCAGAATCAACGAATCCCTCTTCTGAATTTGTATGCAAAGGCAAGGGTGAGCATGTTTTTACACGATGCTCAGCAAGTCTCGTTATGAGAATGCAAGTATATAGATGAGAGGTTCTCAAGAAATGAGGTCTTTGTTTTATAGATAAGAATAGAATAGATTTTCACTCTAAAGTTATAAAGAAAGGCTTTTAGTTTCAAAAGCGATACTTTGAAATCTTAAGTTATACTTTAGAAATCGTTATGTGTGGCGGTCTTTCATGAGTCACCACTTTTATTAACCCACATTATGAAAACATTCCAAATATTACTTGTGCTGAACCACATGGATAAAAATCCACCACAAACAGACTCCATAACCTGGGAGTACAGAGTATCCGATACTTTTTAACACTTTGCAAAGGTATACCTCTTTTTAAATCCACTTCTTCACTCGGCTTTCAAGTCAGTACAGCTCCATGCAACTTTTATGCATGTGACAAGACCGAGATCACACAACGGTTTTGCAGTCTAGTATTAACAGTATTCCTACCCAGTAAATAGACAGTTAAGTCTAAAGTACCGTTGTGGGTCCTCCCTATTGCCTTTCTTCCTAGCCTTGGACTATGTCCTCGCAAGACATATGACCTATGGTTGCAGTCGCGCATGACTCAATCTAGGCTTAGGGTGACTCCCTTTTTACTCCTTATCCTCTCATTATTTTTCTGATCTCACACCACTCACGGCCATCTGCGGCTCACTAGTTTCCACGTGAGAAACTGGACCGACATACCATGCAGGGAACTGCTAATACTAAGAAAGCTACAAAGTTGTGCCTATCCCATACCAGGCAAGTGGTTGGTATGTTTTCATGTCGCATAGAAATACAACACAAGGTTCTTGTCCTTATGAATCTATAGTGAGGAGGCATTCACATTCCCAGTGCGCACACAACAGCCAACCAATCAAACCATCCTCACTATTTTCAAGCATGTTTGTCATATGATTTACCATTAAACACTCAACGCATGTATTTAAGTATAAGCATAATCTCCTAGGGTGACAAGGGTGCATGAGAATACAAACATAAGGGGCTTCACAAAGATTTAGGTCATATCTATCCACATTCTTCCAATATAATTCTTATTTGAATATAAAGCATGCATATACTTGGAAAACAATTAATCTAATTCATTTTCAAATTATTGGGAGAGACATGATCAAGGGATGGAGACTTGCCTTGCAACGAGGGGTCTAACTGCTCTGCTGGGTCTTCAAAGATTCCTTCCAATCCTTCCACTTCTGGCTCTGCTCTCGCAACAGTGAAACAACACGACACATCGCAATACATAAGCATACAGAAAATACTTGCTATGGGAAAATAATAAGTAAAGAATAAGCATGTATGCAAACTAAATGATCTGGTCGAAGTTACTCGAGCTTGATTTAGACGATTTGGCTCAAATGCATCGAATGTCCAAGGGCTGACATTCGGTTCACGGTCCGACAATGCCTGAGAATGGCATAGAGCTAATCTGGAAGTTCTAAAAGATCAAGATGGGTTTAAAAGGGGGCATTAGGTGCCAAACACAGTAAGGCATCTAATTGACAAAGTGGTTTCAACAGAAAAGTCCAAGAATTAAAGAAAATTGCAGCAAAGTCCCTGGCACAGGAAAATCGAATGCCAGTACACTGCAGAGCACTAGGGCACGCGTGTCTGGACAAACCACGCATGTGCTGCTTTGCCAACCTTGTCAAACATGCGGGAGTGATCAAGATGAAGCTACTGGTGAAGTGAATTGGGCAGAGGTGGCTTAACGGCGGTGAACAACGAAGTTAAAGTTGTCAGCCGCTAGAAACAAAGATGGGCTACGGTGACAAGGAACTAGGGCTGATAAATCTTGAAATTGATCGAGGTGTTTTACTCCTGGGGTGGCACTCATCATGCTGGAGCGAGGGATTGGACGGCAATGATGTTTGGAGGCTCGCCGGCGTTGACGTCGGGCTTGAAGACGACGGTGAAAGGGGCACCGATGATACATGGCAATGCAGGTTAATTGGCTCTAGCTACACTGTCTGTGGGACCTAATGAACGTGTAGAAGAGATTGATTTGGCTAGAGGAACGGTGAGGCGTGCCGGCGACGTGAACTGTCCATGGTAGTGCGCGAAGAAACGGGGAACTCACAATGCAAGCTTTAATTTGAAAATTGGCTTCACATTCTTACTAAGAATCGGCTAAGGGTTGATTTGTTCTACAAAAACGAGTATTGAAACTGGCTGGAGGGAGATTAATTGCAGGAATAGGGCAATTTGGGTTTTTCGACGATCGCCGGCGATGAGGATCACCAAAGACATATTGGATGCTCAGGCACAGAGAGTTAAGCACAGGGGACTCACTGGTGAAGTGAATGTGGAGTTTGGTGCTGAGAATTCCTCTGGCGACGATTGCCTCAACGGTGGCTCGCCGGGGAAGAAGGAGAGAACAGTTAAAACTGGGACTTAGCTATTTTCGGAAGGCGTGAAGATAGCTTTGGACGAGAGGGGGCTTAGGCGAAGGATAGGGATTACAAAGGGGAAAAACAACGAGATTTGCACTAGGACGTGACCGGCCAGGCGCAGGAGAAATAGCGGCGAACGGCGAAGCGACGGCATGCAGGCGGCTAGCCAGCTTTGACAGCAACGGTCAGGGACTTAGGAACTTGGTCCAGTGCCGGTGCAGAAGTGGAGGCAGCGGAGTTACTCCGGCAACGACACGTACTCGCATGCAAAACAAACGTCCACGGGCTCGCGCTAAAGCTGTTGCTGCTGCTGGTCGAAGTACTGCCACGGCGAAGGATTTCGCGAAGACACGAGCGCACTTGCAGGCACGGGTGACCATGAACACAAGCGATGTCACATCTTGGCTGGCGGTGAGGAGACACGGCGAACATGCTGGTTGAAACGATGCTGGAGTCCTGGTCGAAGTGGCAGCCGGGGCTCTGGTCAAAAAGAACTAGAAAAAGAGATTTGGGCCGAATTGCAAATACAGAAACTTGATTTTTGGACTAAATTGTAAATCTGGAGAATTGGTAAGGTTGAGTTGAAAAGAATTTCACCAGGGTGGCTTACTAAACTTAACAAAATAGTTTAGCAGTGAAAAATAGCAGAAATTAGGGTTTTGATTAGGTTTTGAGCCAAAACGAAAATAGGGTAAAATAGCGTAATTAGGGTTTGGAATTTGGTGAGGCTGAGAACTGAGGCTTCGGATGATATTTTGAAATTCTCACAGAAGGGCAATTTGCTGAGAATAGTGAATGGGAGACATTCCCTAAATCAGATCAAAATTTGAAGTTAATCTGCGGCTTTTAACTTTTTCGGGCTCTCAGAAAATCTGAAAAAGACTAATCTGCGATACTTTTGGGCTGATTTGTGAAAAAGGATTAAATGATGGAGTTTTGCTATCAACTTCTGGGGTTAAGGTATTGGCATACCCTGGATTATAATTCTGAGAAAACAGACTTAGATTGGGTCAAGATTTGGGGAAAATAGGGATGTTACAAAAACCAAACCGAAAACCAAGTAGTGCTCATGTTCGCGGCCTCGAAGAAGAGACCAGCTGGTCGATGGCGGGTGCAACTGAACCAGCACGTCCCGTGACCATGGCCGTGGCCCTGTCAGTGCAACCACCTGTTCGTAGTGATGAGGAACGGGGTCCCGATCTTCCGACAGGTAAGGGATAGTTCGATTGGTGGAGACTCGACGTTGACGATCCTACTTTCGACCAGAACAGATCTAGGCCTGCAATCGTTACACCACTGCTCCGTTCGTTATCAATCGTACCGAGGCGCAGTTGACCTAGCCACGAAGGCCTGTTCCTGCAAGCAAATCGAAGAACACATGCAAGAACACAGAAGAAGCAATCTCGAATTGCAAGTATGTATTAAGATCACGAAGTGTTGGGGTTCCACAAACCGAAAGACGGCGAACTGCGACAGCAGAAAAATTCTAAGCAAAACCCGAATCTAACAATGACGGCTATGAGGTTTTAATATGCGAGAGGGGTGGCGTCTAGGGTTTGGGGCGCACCCCCCCACGCGGGATACACGAGCCGAGGCCCAATAGACAGGTGACGCAGCACCGCACGGCCCAACAGAATCTGGTCTCCACTTGTTTTGATGATTGTAATTGACTCAGAAGGATTCTGGACGTAGTGCCAGATCGGTTGGAAAGGTCTCGTCGAGGGCTTCTCCGTAATGTACTTGAACGCCCCAAACGGAGTTCGTATGCATCTGCTACACTCGTTTGAAGACAGGCTGCTCCGCCGTGGCCGACCCAGACTCTAGCTCGCGGTAGACTTGATTCCCGACCCGTCTTGGCGCAAAGTGACACTTTCGTTGATCAACACCATGATTCCTGAGCACAAGCACAATATTATTAGGTAGTAACTCGCTCTTGTCAATATTCTCTCATGTACTAAGAAACGAGCTTACCTGGTGATTTAGTTGACGTGCACATGCCCTTGTTATTGGTCCTTGCACAACGGGTATTGGAAGAATGGACACATCGTTAGGGGTGATGTCCTCATCATCCTCCCCCTCTTGAATTGGAGTCGTCCTCGACTCAAGCTCATCTTCTTCTCCCAAATATGGCCGCAAATCTGAAATGTTAAAAGTGGGGCTAACGCCAAAATCTGCAGGCAACTCAAGTTTGTAGGCATTATCATTTATTCGCTCTAACACCTTAAATGAACCATCCGCACGAGGCATTAATTTGGACTTTCTTAACTCAGGAAAACGCTCTTTACGTAAGTGTAGCCATACAAGATCTCCAGGAGTAAATATCAATTCCTTTCTACCATGACTACCAGCAATGTGATATTTTTCATTCATTCGCTCAATATTTTCTTTTGTTGTTTCATGTAGTTTTAAAATAAACTCAGCACGTTTCTTAGCATCAAGATTGACCTTTTCAGATGATGGAAGAGGCAATAGGTCAATAGGAGCACGAGGGTTGAGTGTAGCGCACGGTTGTAGGCAAACTCCACATGAGGAGGCACTCCTCCCACATCTTTAAGTTCTTCTTCAAAACAACTCGCAACATTGTGGACAAGGTGCGATTTACCACCTCCGTTTGGCCATTAGTTTGGGGATGACAAGTAGTAGAAAACAGTAACTTTGTCCCCAATTTATTCCATAATGTCCTCCAGAAATGACCCAAAAATTTTGTGTCATGATCTCGAATAGGCGGTAGTCCCAGGGGCACCTCAGCGGGAAACACATCGTCATACTCCTGCAAAAGGTTAGTAACAGCAGGTGGAAAAGAGACAGGCATATCATCAAATGAAAACAAGGTCTCTTTACATATCAAAGCAAAGCATGACGGTTCAGCAAGATCATATTCTGTAGCAAGCAAAACACCTCCCTTCAATTTAATTCCCTCAGTCTTAGAAGCAGGTACATTCTTATCTTTCTTATGTGGAAAAACAGTTTTAGCTACTTGCTGATTTTCAGATTCTGTGGTGTTCTCTTTCTTCTCATTTTCAAGTCTTTCCCTATCAAAATGCACAATTTCAGATGGAGTCATGGGAAGCAAGGTTATTTTCTTTCCTTTGTGCATGAAAGTGTACCAATTATTTCTACCATGATGAGTTGCATTAGTGTCATATTCCCAAGGTCGGCCTAATAAAAGTGAACATGCTTGCATAGGCACTACATCAAAATCAGAAACATCATGGTATGAACCAATGAAAAATGGTACTCTTGCGGTTTGCGTTATCTTAACCTTACCGCTGTTGTTGAACCATTGAACATGATATGGTTGGGGATGTGGTTGTGTAGTCAAGCCAAGCTTCTTGACCAGATCAGAACTCACCAAGTTGTTGCAGCTCCCACCATCAATGATTGTTCGGACACGCCGGTCGTTGACGACGAGGAACATTTGAAACAAGTTGTGGCGTTGGGCTCGCACGGCTTGCTTCATTTGAGTACTAAGGACCCGCTGGACAATGATGGTCCAGTATTCTTGTGTGGCTACCGTACCCAAAGCTTCCCCATCATCATCATGTTCGGATTCGTCATCAACATTACCTACAAGGTTAGCTGCAAGAGCATAGTCATCTTCAACATCAGAAGCACTAACGTACCCACCATCGTCTGTCGCAATGTAAGCTCACTGACTTGGGCAGTCCTTCATGACATGGCCCATCCCCTTGCAACGGTGGCATATGATACCTGTTGTACGTCCCGTGGAGGCAACAGATGAAGACGACTTTGCTGGTGCCTGCACATTAGAAGTTTTGCTTACCTCGGGTGTACGTGGCGATGGTAACGGTGCTACTGAACGTGCCCTACTGGTCGAGGGGGCAGTAGACCGAACAGTAGGAGGTGGCTCTGATTTGGTTGACGCTTGTCTTGGGGTGAAGGTACTACCAAAGTTGCTCTGTGGCCGCTGTTGTCGTCCCTGCAATTCTTTTTCTGCCAAAACAGCAAGCTGGAACAATCTATTGACATCATGATAGTCCTTGTAATCAATAATATTTTGTATATCATGCCTTAACCCTCCATAGAAACGAGCCATTTTATCCTCCTCGGTTTCCTCCACCTCACAACGCAACATGCCTATTTGAAGCTCTTGGTAGTACTCCTCTACCGATTTGATACCTTGATCTAAGCGTTGCAATTTTTTACGCAAATCACGTTTAAAGGAAGGAGGCACAAATCTAGCGTGCATTTGTCTCTTCAGATCATGCCAAGTACCAGGATGTACGTTAGACTTTACTAGTTCATTCCACCAAATTATAGCAAAATCCTTGAACTCACTAGTGGCTTGTCTAACTCTATGAATTTCAGGAACAAGATGGGAGTTAAATTTTTGTTCAATCTCCATTTCCCAATCTAAATACACCTCAGCATCATATGTACCAAAACAAGAAGGTACGGTAAACTTAACTTTAGCAAATGGATCATCATTGTGATAGTTATTATTACCATTGTTACCTCTCATACCTTGACGATTTCGATTGAAGCGCTCTAAGTCATGTGCCGCATGTCGCATAGCGGGTTCATTGCGAGGTGCCACATGTCCCTCTACATCATCATCGTGCTCCTGGGCTGCATCATTTTGCTGTTGTTGGACAGCAGGTGGGCAGTTTTCGATCACCTGAACCCTATCATCAAGCTGGGCAACACGTCGTTCCAATCTTTCAATACCTTTGGTTATCGCTTCCATCATGGTTTTCAGCTCAGCATGAAGGACACACTCGTTGTCCTCTTTATCAGATCCTGCCATGATTAGTAGAAAGTAGAAGAAACACAAGAAGTATTATCCCTACAAACTACCAGGTTCAGACAAGTGGATTCACACCCTCTCAAGCGTCTTACCACGCTCTTGCAAGGTTCTTACCAACGCTGCAGAAGGTACAACCGGTGGCTGGTTCATGATATCGTGACGAGCTTAAGTGTAACGATTGCAAGGTTGAATCCTGTTCTGATAGAAAGTATGTGGAGCTTGGAAGGCAGTTATGGTAGCAAAGGTTAACAATAATTGAAATCAGAATGCTAAGTTGAATAAGTGTCCAAAGTACGTGTCACAGTTGCTGGCCTAAAAGCGTTCCTAAAACTAGTTCAAGTAAGCAAAGTGATCGGCACAGGCGATGGATATGAAAGGATGCAAGCAAGCACTTCTGATCTCTTTTTTTTTCTAACCTTTCTTTTCGTGCGGCTTTTTTTTATGCACTTGCCTTTTTCTTTTTTCTTTTTTTTTACAAGAGTGCTGCAAAGGATGGATTACAACTAAAAATTTAAGAATTACGCCCGTGCCCGTATCGGGCATGCTCTGTGCCCGTGGTCGTGCCTAGCTCAATTTTCTTTCCTTTTTCGACCGAAACTCACCTTTTCTAACTCAACCTACCTCCCTATTTAACCATACCCATCCTCTCCAAACAGCAGTATCCATTAGTTTAGCCAATATTTTCTACAAAAACCTCTCTACACTTAGCTTCACAAGTCCAAATCCGACCGTTCAAACTTCGATCTGATTGTGGATTCCGGCTCCTCGCGCCTCGACACCCCGGATCTGCTGTTTTCTATGGCAATGACGACTCCCCTACGCCATGTAAAGAAGGTAACAAAGTGCAAACGCCGCGGTATGTCTCCTCAAACTTTTTCAGATCCAGATTTTTTGCAAATTTACTTCAAAAACCCTGATCATCTTGCTAGATTTATGCATTTAAAAAAGAGACCTTCGTGGCCTACTCGATTTTGGATGTTCATGCCACTAGATCTCTATGAATTGAGGATGATGTTAAACAGCTGCTTAGTAATGTAGGTTGGGATGCGCTTATAGGTGTTCCGGTTCTGACTTTTCACAAAGTCGTATGGGAGATTCTAGCGTCCTTCGAACAAAACACTATATGTGTTCCTCCTGATGAAACTGAAGGTGTTAGATTTAGATTTGCAAATGTGGATTACAATTTTTCAATTGATGAATTTGCAAATCTGTTAGGGTTTAAGCCTGGGGAACTTTTCATGCTTCTATTATTTGCACTCCTAATAAAATTTGGAGCGCTATAGTAGAAGAAGGGCAACATCTTTTTCCACCCCTGTAAATCCAAGGCCGCCAAAATTTGTAATCCGACCTTTCACTATTTACAGCGTCTCATGGCCGGCACAATCTTGGGTCGTGATAGTAATGAGGATAAAGTTTTAGAAACCAAGGTTCAATTTTTGTGGGGTATGTTAGGCAGAATTCATATATCATCTGCAGCCTATTTTGCCTGTCGCCTTGAAAGTATTGGGAAGGATTTACGCAAAACCTCACCCATTGTCTTAGGTGGATTACTCACTCACATAGCAAAAGCCCTAGGTTTTGATGCTACAGATTATCAAGAATTAGTGCTAGCAGCCACCTTAGATTTGAATGCATTGTTTTCAATGGGGTTTTGTAGGAGGGAAGAGAATTCTTTTCGTTGGATTATTAATGGCATTCCCTCTATCCTTTTGCCCAATATTTCTCGGACTTGCATATCTAATGAGCAGAATTGGAGAATGCTCCCATCTAGCTCATCTAATTCTAACTCCTCATGTGCGGTTGAGTCTGACCAACCAGCAGCGAATGTCATTACCACTCTGCATGTTTCCATAGAGTCCTTGCGCACTAGTATTTCTGACTTTAGGTCAAAATTTGCAGAATACAAGACTGTGATGGATTCCAGGATGAACCAACTCCAAGGCCGCATCAACATCTACAACTATCATGTACATGCAGGCTACATTTTTCTGGACGACACATTTCCAGGCGCACGTGCCCATTATGGGGACAACCTCCCCACCCATAGACTTTCTTCACATCTCTTTCATCCACCTACATATTCATCCTATCGCCACAATTCTACCATTCTCCTCCACTGGCCTCCAACAAGTGATCTCCATGGTATGCAAGTATTTTCTTTTTTTTTTCTTTTTATTTTCAGGTTATTCCTTGTGACGCCTTGGATTGCACCATTGGAGCTACGTGGATTGCAACATCCTCTTTCACTACACCATCTTCCACAACATCTACCAACCTGAACCACAACCGTAAACGGTAATCTGTATCTCTCTCCATACATTGAGGACAATGTCTGATTAAGCTTGGGGGGGGTGATAGCACCGAGGGGCGGTCCGATCTTCCTTGAGTTGTGGATACGTTCGATTTGGATGGAGTGTTGACTTTGACGATCTAACTACAAACCACGCATGGGCAGGAACCCGACAATCGCTAAACCACCAAACCTGTTCATTATCAACCATACCAAGAACGTGATTGACCTGACCACAAAGGTCTATTCCTGCTAGCAATCGAAGAAACAAGCAAGAGCAAGTAAAGGCAATCTGAAATTGCAAATAAGATGAAGCTCACAACGGTAAAGTTGAGGTTCCATAGCTCGGATCAATTGGCCAGCCAGCACAAGAGCAAACCGAGTGGTGTTTCTCACAAGGAGGAAGCACAAATGAACAAAACCTGAGGAAGGGAGGTGAGGAGTTCAGTCATATACCAGGGTGGCTACTGTAACAGTAGCAGGGAAACCGTAGGAGGTGAGAATACATGGGCCATGGCCCAACAAAGGTGGCACAGTACCAACAGCTTGAATTAGTTTCTGTCTGCTGGATTGTTTCAATGATTCCCACCGCTCCATAGCGAAGCTGGTAGTGGGACTAGATCCGTTGGAAATCTTATCTCCTAAGATTTCCATGAGGTGGTAGAACGTCAAAATCGGACTCCATATGCAGAAATTATGCTCATTTGAATGTAGACTGCTCCTAGGTGGGTGAACCGGTCTTTCTCCCAGGGATGGCTTATGCTCCAGTTTCTCTTGGTGAAGAATTGCATCCTTGCTGGTCCATGCCTTCATTCCTGAGCACAAGAACATTCTTAGGTAACCATCTATCCTCCAAAATACAATTAGACAACCCGAGGAATGAGCTCACCTGTTGATTTAATTGTCGTGCACGTGCTCTTGTAATTGGCCCTTGCATAGCAGATGATGGTGGGGAAGCCATGTGTGTATCTGGTGTGGTGATGTCCTCATCATCGTCCCCCTCTTGAAATGGAGTCGTCCCCGACTCAAGCTCATCTTCGTGGCCCAGATAAGGCTTCAAATCTGCAATGTTAAATGTGGGGCTAACCCCAAAATCTGCAGGCACCTCAAGCTTATATGCATTATCATGAATTCGTTCTAGCACCTTAAAGGGGCCATCAGCTCATGGCATCAATTTAGATTTTCTCAAATCAGGGAACCTCTCTTTGAGTAAATGTAACCAAACAAGATCACCAGGCTCAAAGGTCAATTGTTTTGTACCATGGCTTCTGGCAATCCTATACTTCTCATTCATGCGTTCAATGTTCTCCTTTGTAGTGGCATGCAACTTGAGAATAAAATCCACACATTTCTTAGCATCTAAATTCACCCTTTCCGAAGAGGGAAGAGGCAACAAATCTATGGGAACATGAGGGTTGAAACCATACACTACCTGAAATGGGCTTACCTTTGTAGTCGAATGTAGTGCACAGTTGTAGGCAAACTCCACATGAGGAAGGCACTCCTCCCACTCTTTCAAGTTCCTTTTCAAAACAGCCCGCAACATGGTGGACAATGTGCGGTTGACAACTTCAGTTTGACCATCGATTTCAGGATGACAAGTGGTAGAAAACAGCAACTTTGTCCCCAACTTGTTCCATAATGTTCTCCAAAAATGGCTCAAGAATTTGGCGTCATGATCTGAAACAATAGTAGAAGGCATACCATGCAAGCGAACAACCTCTTTGGAAAACAAATCAACAATATGAGTAGCATCATCGCTCTTGTGGCATGGAATGAAATGTGCCATTTTTGAAAACCTATCCACTACAACGAAAATGCTATTCCTCCCCCTCTTTGTCCTAGGTAAACCTAGAACAAAATCAATTGAAATATCTTCCCATGGTGCACTAGGAGCGGGTAGAGGCATATACAAACCGTGGGGGTTCAACCTTGACTTAGCCTTTGGGCACGTGGTGCAACATGCCATGTAGCGCTCAACATCGTGTAACATCCCTATTTTTGGCTATCTTTTCTGCTTACGAGTCAGCATATCTTCTTTGAAATCCCTGATGTCTCGACCCTATCTTGATCTTAGGTGTGCCACTACCTTAACCTAAAAAGTTGGCAGCTAAACTTCATCTCACAGATCATTTTCACATTTCAGTCCAAAAGTGTTTCAGTTTAGTTCTTTTTAGAATTTTCAAAAAGCCCAAAAAGGCTAAAAGTCCCAGATCATCTCCAAATTCAAATCTGATCAAGTGATTATATTTCTTTCATTTTTTTGAACATTTTTCCCTTCTGAAAGAACTCAAAAATCTCAACCGAAACCCTAGTTTCAGCCCCGACAAAATGTCAAACCCTAATTACCCTATTTTACCCTGTTTTCGATTTTTGTCGAAACCCTCAGATCTTGTCGGATCTTACCATTTTTCCTGCTGGATGAGTCCAAGTACTTTGGTAACACTCATCTGCAAAGTCAAAATTCAAATCAGCCCTCCAGATCTTCAGATTTGCAAATAGGCCCAAGTTCCCGAACCAAAATCCTCGCAGTTTAGTCCAAACCTTCGCAAATCAGTCCAAAACCTTGCAAAGAAGCCCTGGCCCTTTCTTCGACCACGACGAGAGCCGTGTGCACGACCACGACCACGAGGACTCTCGACCGCAGCTGCTGCCGTTGCCGTGAACCACCGTGGCCTTCACCGCTGGCCAGATTCGCCGCCGCCAACAGTTGAAACCAGCGTGTACCGCACGTGCTCGCGTAGCGCCAAGGAATGCCACCGTGGCGATGACCGGATACCGTGGCTTTGCCGTTCGCGCGCGTGCCCGACATTGTCAGGACTTTACCGCCACGCTGCGCCCATGCCGAAGCTCGCTATCCCGTCGTCCTGACGAAGCCCCGATTTCGCGCGATGCTCCTTCTCTGGCAGAGCTCCAGCAGTGTCTCGATGAGCCTCGCTGACCGCTCCAGCGCCAGGGAGTATCTTCCCGGCGATTGCTGCAACTCCCGAGAGCTCAACCCCGCGGCTATATAAAGCCCCCTTGCCCAGCATCTCTTCACACACCATCCCGCAGTTGTAAGCCTTAGCCTCCACCACCAGAGAACAACCCAGTTCCTCAGCGCCGCTGCGAAGACCTTCTTCCCCGGCGAGCTACTTTTGATGCTCACGGCGCCAGCTTCGCCCACAGCTTCCCCCTCCAAACCAACTTCACCAGTAAGATCCCCTTAACCCCCTGTATGTGTCATAGCCGTTAATTGACCCCCGGCAAGCCTCAACGTCGGCAATCACCGGAAAAGCCGTAATCCCCTGTTTCCCTAATGCTAAGTGATTCAAGCCAAATTGATTCTCGTGCCAGTAGAGAATAATGATCAGTAAGCTAGGAGGAACAAGCCTGCAAGCTTGGAATTGTCAATTTTGCCCCAAGCGTCGAAGTCCCATGTTCGAGCCTCGGCAGTTCGCCGGAGAACGCCGCCATGCTTCTCCAGCCATTCTCTGGCAAAATTGAGTACGCCAGTAGCTTCGTGATGACCCCTAGATGCTTTCCGAGTGTGGAATTGAGTTCAAACGCCCTGGAACGAAAACGCCCAAATCGGTGCCTTCGTCTTCGGCCCCGATCGCTGGAGTTAATTTTCCGGCCAAAACAGCTGATGAAACCTTGTCATCTAGCTAGACCTCAACCCCCTGAGCAATTTACTCCACTGGCTCGAACCCTGATTCGGCCTAGATCAAAAGTTATGATCATGCCAAGATTACTGTCCAGTAGTTCAGGCCACCGTGTTTGCTCACCGGATTTGGCCGCCCTCCGGCCACTTTCTGCCCTTGAGCCTGTTGAGAGTTTTGTAGCTGTTATCAAGGCCTAAACCCCAGACAAAGTTGTGCACCAATTGGAGTCCTGAGTCAAAAGTTATGCAATGCCCTAGTTTCTGGCCATGTCTAGCACTATGTCAGTACATGTCCACCAGTGGCATTGGATGATTTAGACTTGTTACATTTGAGCAATTGAAATGCCACTTTTTCCACTAAGCCTTTTGAACCATGCTCTACAATATTCCCTATTGTCACATCTCCAGAAAACAAACCTAGAACCAATTTAGGGCTATGTCAAGCCATGAGCCGAATGTCAGCCCTTCGACATTCAAGTCCTTTTGAACCCATCTCTTCGATCAATGTCAAGTGACCTTGTCCAAACCCTTATCCCTGCATGCATGATATATTTACGTATTATTTTCTAGTGCTTGTATGCTTATATAGTGTGTATGTGTTGTTTGTATCCGCCGTGGAACCAGACGTTGAAGGAACAGAGGAGATCTTCGAGGATTCATCTGAGCAGTTAGACCCATCACTGCAAGGCAAGTCTCGAACCCTTGATCATGTCTAGCCTAATATTTTGAAATGAAGTACGTTAACTGTTTTCAAGTATGTGCATGCCTTAGATTCAAACAAGAGCTATGTTTCAATAAAATGATTAGATATGACCTAAATAACTGTAAAGCCCCTTTTGACATTGAATATCCATGCACCCTTGTCACCCTAGAATATCATGCTTAGGCTATGCTATGCCCAAGATTATATGATAAATGTTGAATGGTCACATATGAGAAAAGCATATTCAAAACCCTTTTTGTGAAAGAAAATGTGATTGGAATTGATAGTGAGGATGGTTTGATTGGATGGTGCTGTGTGCGCACTGGGAATGTGAAAGACTCCTCACTAGAGATTCATAAGGACTAGAACCTTGTGTTGTGCTTCTATGCGGCATGAAAAACGTACCAACCACTTGCCCAGAATGGGACGGGCGCAACTTAGTAGCTTTCTTTAGTATTAGCTTTTCCTTGCAATGGTTGTCGATCCAGTGTCTTGCGAGAACTGGTGGGCCGCAGAAGGCCATGAGTGATGTGAGTTCAGAAAAATTATGAGAGGAAAAGGTGAAAGAAGGAAGACGCCCTATGTCAGATTAAGTCGTGCGCGACTGTAATCAATTGAGGCTATGTGTCTTGCGAGAACATAGACCCAGGCTAGGAAGTAAGGCAGTGGGGAGGACCCACAACGGTACTTGAGACTTGACTGTCTATTTACCGGGCAGGAAATAGTTAATGCTAGGACTGTAAACTGTTGTGTCATCTCGGCCTTGTCACATGCGTAAGAGTCGCATGGAGAGGTACCGACTTGAAAGCCGAATGATCGGTGGATTAAGGTGGTACACCTTTGCAAAGTTTAAAAAGTATCGGATACTCTGAGCTCCCAGGTTATGGAGTCTGTGCGCTGTGGATTCTATTCACGTCGATGCAGCACAAGTAGCTTTTGGAAGGTTTTTCTCAAAATCTGAGTAAAGTGGTGACTCATGAAAAACCGCCACACACAACATTTTCTGAAAACCTAGCTTAGGAATTGAAAAGTCTTGCTTTTGAAAATAAAGGTCTTTTCCCCAAATACTAAGTGTGCAAATCTATTCTATGTACTTATATAAAGCTAAAGAGCCATTCTTTGAGAATTTCCCCCATCTATATATACTTGCATTCTTATTTGGGACTTGTTGAGCACCATGTGGACAACGTGCTCACCCTTGCCTTTACAAACAAATTTAGAAGAAGGATTCGTCGACCCTGAATCTTACGGTCTTGAACCCAATGTGGAACAAGAAGAAGAAACTGAAGACCCAGCTTGCTAGAGGGTTATGTACCAAGGTGGAGTCATATGTGGAAAAGGCCCGTACAACACCGCTGCTGAAGAAGAAGAAGACTGATGAAGTCTTTTCGTTTGTTATTGTTGTTTTATTTTGTGCCGACCTTTGTGTCGAAAACTCCTTAATTTGTATCAACATTTAAATGCGTCATTTTGGCGCTAAGTTATTGTAATGTTGGTCCTTGTGATCAGCACTTGTTTTTAATTACTCGCATTTTTATATAATGCATCTTGTTGTTGTGAGCTGCAATGTACCTTTTCTGAGTGCAACCCACCTGGGCGGTTGCCACCGGATTCCTCAAATGAGGGTCCCACACATCGCGCCCCATATTTGGCCAATAGAAGTGTGCAGCCAGAACGTCCTCCGTCTTTTTACCGCCAAAGTGTCCCATCAATCCACCTCCATGAGCTTCCTACAACAGCATGAGACGAACGGACCCAATTGGAATGCATAATCGGTTAGCTCTAAACAAGAAACCATTATTGTACATAAATTTATTCCAGCACTTGCCCTCTCTCTACAATGTAGCAAGGCATCCTTAAAATCATCATCCAAAGCATAGAGATCCTTTATTGTTTCTAAGCCAAAAACACGACAATCAAGTTGAGACACCATGGCATATCTCCTAGACAATGCATCAGCAATCACATTATCCTTTCCCTTCTTGTTTTGATGACATAAGGGAAGGACTCAATAAATTCAACCCATTTAGCATATCTATGATTCAGCTTGTTTTGGCTTCTAATGTGCTTAAGGGATTCATGATCAGAATGTATGACAAATTCCTTAGACCATAAGTAATGCTGCCATGTCTCTAAAGAACGAACAATAGTATGTTGAATAATTAAAGACAGGCCCACTCAATTTCTCGCTGAAGTAAGCAACAAATTCACCTTCCTGAATCAATATACCACCAATACCAATGCCACTAGCATCACACTCAAGTTCAAAGGTCTTACCAAAATCTGGAAGTTGTAGTAGTAGTGTATTGGTGAGCTTCTCTTTCAAGTGGTTGAAGGCATCTTCTTGTGCTTGCCCCCAATAGAATACCACGCCTTTCTTTGTCAATTCATTCATTGGGGCAGCAATGGTGCTGAAATCTTTCACAAAGCGGCGATAGAATCCCACAAGCCCAAGGAAACTCCGCACTTGGGTGACCGTGTTAGGATTCGGCCAACTCTTGATGGCTTCCATCTTGGCTTCATCTACCTCAATTCCCTGCGGTGTGACAACATAGCCAAGAAATGAGACTCAATCGGTGCAAAAGGTGCACTTCTCAAGTTTTGCACCCTTTCATTGGTATGATCAAGATGTTCGGAAAGTGACTTGCTGTAAATCAAGATATCATCAAAGTATACCACCACAAATCTACCAATGAAAGGGTGCAAAACTTCATTCATCAATCGCATGAAGGAACTAGGGGCATTGGTCAAACTGAAAGGCACAACTAACCACTCGTACAAGCCAAATTTTGTTTTAAACGCTGTCTTCTATTCATCTCCAAGTTTCATCCTTATTTGGTGATAGCCACTACGCAAGTCAACTTTAGAGAACATGGTAGAGCCACTTAATTCATCTAGCATATCATCCAACCTAGGAATAGGGTGATGATATCTAACAATGATATTATTGATGGCTCTACAATCCATACACATATGTCAAGATCCATCTTTCTTAGGAACCAAAAGCACAGGGACAGCACATGGACTAAGGCTCTCACGTACGTACCCTTTGTCAAGCAAGTCTTGCACTTGACGCTGAATCTCCTTAGTCTCCTCCGGATTGGTCCTATATGGCGCACGGTTTGGCAAGGTTGCTCCCGGGATCAAGTCAATTTGGTGCTCAATTCCCCTCATTGGTGGCAGCCCCGGGGGTACCTCTTCCGGAAACACATCCTCATACTCCTGCAAAAGGTTTGCAATGGCAGGAGGCAAAGAAGTAGGCATATTCTTCAAAGAAAACAAGGCATCTTTGCAAATCAAAGCATAGCAGCAAGCATTATTCTCATCCAAAGCATGCAAATCAGATTTTTGTAGCAAGCATAACAGCACCTTTCAATTTTATTTCAGATTTCCTAGAAGTTCTTTCTTCTTAGGTGGAGTTATCTCTCCATCAACAATCTGATTTTCACTTTGCTCACTTTCTCTTTTTTCTCTGTCAGCTCTCTCTAGCTCATCCTTCAAAATGGCAGTAGGGGACATGGGATCTAAAACAATTTTTCTCCCTTTGAACATAAGAGTGTATTGGTTATTTCTACTAAGATGAACGGTGTCTCTATCATATTGCCACAGTCTACCTAACAAAGATAACATGCTTGCATAGGTACGACATCACAATCAATATGGACCAATAGAAAAATGCACTCTCACGACCTTTGTTGACGTGGGTACTGATTCGTGGTCAAGCCAAGCTTCTCGACCATCTCCATGCTAGCAAGGTTGTTGCAACTCCCACCATCAATGATGACCCTAACTGAACGCTCCTTGACCACAAACTTAGTTTGGAACAAGTTGTGGCATTGGTTCTGTTCGGCACGGTCCATTTGGGCACTAAGGACATGCTTGACACTGATGCTCATGTACCTTTCAGACATTTCAGCGCCCAAATGCTCCTCATCAAGATCATCATCACACCCTTCACCTACAGGGTTAGTTGCAACCAAAGCATGTTCATCTTCCACGTCACTAGAGGAAGTATACTCACCATCTCCCTTAGCAATGAGAGCTCGCTGGTTTGGGCAATCACGCATGAAGTGCCCAAATCCCTTGCATCGATGGCATTGCACATCACGTGTGCGGCCGGTGGAAGCAACCGAGGAAGCACTCTTGCTTGTCTCAGAAACATGTGTAGGGGTTGAAGTTGAGGTAGGGGCAGCAGGGCGTCCACGGTTGGAGGATGGAAGTGCACGGCCAGCGGGGGTAAATGATTGTACCTTGGCTTGCACTTGGCTTGGCTGCGAAGAAGAAGAGCCTCCAAAAGACCCCCTCACCTTGGAGTGTCGACCCTGTACTTCCCTTTCAGCTTTACAAGCAAGATGGAACAAGTGGGTGATAGAATTGTAATCTTTATAATTAAGGATGTCTTGGATTTCCTGGTTAAGCCCTCCCAAGAACCTAGCCATCTTAGCATCCTCAACTTCCTCTAAGCCACAATGCAACATACCAATTTGCAACTCTTGATAATATTCCTCTACAGTTTTATTGCCTTGGTTTAAGTGTTGCAACTTGTTAAGTAAATCACGAGCATAGTAGGAAGGGACAAATATAGCTCTCATCACTTGTTTCAAGGCTTCCCATGTCCTAGGAAGGTTATCTCGGGTCCTACATGTCTCCCTCCACCAAATTGAGGCAAATTCAATGAACTCACTAGTGGCAGCCCTAACCTTTCTATCCTCATGGAAGTCATAGCAATCAAATTTTTGTTCAACAGCTAACTCCTAGTCAAGGTATGCATCAGGATCATATCTTCCATTGAAAGAAGGTATGGTAAATTTAATCTTAGCAAATAGGTCAGCACATACCTCCCTTGGGTCTTGCTGAACTCTACCCATACCTTGTCGGTTGTGGCGGAGTCGGCGGTGATCTCGATCGTTGTGGACATTGAAGACGCCATCGGGCTCCATATCCGCAACGTAGTTGTTCTCTTCATTGTCCGCCTCCTCGGCCCAAGAGCGGGCAGCCGGCGGGGAATGGCAAGCATGGGCACCATCTTCTCTCGGCTCGTAATGGACAGCAGGGGCAGCAAGGGGTGTCCCATTGGCCGTATGGGCAGCAGGGCATTCTGTCCTCTCAATGTGACCTATTCTTGTGACGAGGTTGGCTATGCTCCGCTCGCTTCACTCCATTCTTCACTCCATTCATGCCAAAATTGTTAGTAGGAGACAAGAGAAAGCACAATGTATGTATTTTTTTCTATCAGCTATTGGGATGTGGAAATGGACAAGTCTCACTCGCTCAAGCCTTCTACCTTATTCTTACAAGTTCTTACCACGCCAGCAGGAGGCACAATCAGTGGCGGTTCATGACAACCGAGCTCACATGGTGGCAAAGCAATAGCAAGGTCCTGCACTTGTTTAGTTAGTAGTAGAGTGGAGCTTGGACAAGTTTCTCTATGTAGCAAAGAAAGACAATTAGCTAATTTCAGAAATTGCACATAATTGAGTAATCATTTGAATCTAGCACTTAGCCTAAGTTGCTGATCAAACCAAGGATGGATGATAGGCTCAAAGAATTATGTAGCAATGGATACAAGTGGTAGACATGACACAACTTAAAGATATGCAATTTGGAAATTGAAAGCACAAGATTGATCCCAACTAGAAGATTGTAGTTTTTCTGTCCACAAGACAGTAGCTTGGTATTTTGGCCTTAACTTTTTGTCAGGTGCCTCTTTTGCTATGTTTTTTTCTCTGCTTCCTAACGTCTTTTTCTACAACTTTTCTTATAGAACAACCTTCTGAGAACCAACTGAAAAACTTGCACAAAAATCACAAGTGCGCGTGGTTGCAGATCTTAGAGCAGCAAGTAGGCCTGATTGCAAAGTGCATAACTTTTTACTGCTTTGAGGGATGAACGTTGTAACACCCTGAGTTAGGGGTGAAAATTTCCTTTTTCATAAATAGCATGCATGCATGTATCAGTAGTAGTAGCCAGATCAGTATCTATCTTAAACCCTAAAATCTCCAAATCTAACCAGTGACCTCAAATCAAGATCAGATTGTTCAGATGTGATCTATCAGTTATCCTGAATCTAAAAGTCTTCAGAACCCAGATTCAATTACATCTCTAAATCCCAGATTTATCAACTCCATTCTGTTTTCGAAAACAGAAATACCTTATATTACCCTAAATACTCCGAATTCAAATTTAATCAAAATCTTGACCAAGTTCAGATCAGATTATTCTTGAAATATGATCATGGGTATGCCAATACTTTAAACCAGAAAGTTGGCAGCCAGATTTTATCATCTAGACTCTTTTCACAAATCAGTCCAAGAGTTATTGCAAATTAGTCCTTATATGACATCTGGAAACCCAAAAAGGCTAGAATCTCCAGATTAACTTCAAATTCAGAATTTCTTCGGCAAATCTTCTCAAAATGCTATTTGCCACAAGTCTCTCTTCTGTGCAGATATCAAAATCAAACCCTAAATGCCAGAATTCGAAATCGACAAAACTCAAATCTTATTTTACCCTAAAATACCCTATTTTCAGTTCATATCAAAAACTATTCAAATGTGCCAGATTTTATCAAACATCTTTTCCAAATATTTTGTTGAATATATCTGCCAGATTAGTGAAAGAAAATTCAGTTTAAACCTTCCAGAATTCCAGATTTACAGAACAGTCCAAAATTCAAGATTTGAAACTGCAGTTCAGTCCAAATTTCGACCAGGCCATTTACTGTGCGCACGACCAGAAACCGCCGTGCTTGTGCGCCGTGGTTGCTCGTCGCCGGTGAGGCTTCTCCGCGCTCGTGACCGTGCATGTTGTGTGTACGTGTCCTCGCTCCAGCTGGTGCCGTGGCAAGGTCACTGCTACGTCGACGACCAGCGCCTGCTCCCACGCGCGATCAACGGCTTTTGTCAGTAACTTCTCGCCACGTCGTTTTGCCACGCCAGTTGCTGTCGCCACCGCTTGCTCCATCTTTGCAAAGTCCCGATGAACGACAATGTGGACAGTTGCAGTCCTGTCGCCGTCGCAATCACCGTTCTTTGCTGTGTCTTCGCCGCTGATGTTCTTCACGCAATCCATAACATCTCTGGTGCCAAATCACTTCTTTGTCCCCTCTTTGCAAGCTTGCTTGACCTATTTAAGCCCCACTGTACTCAGCAGTTTCTTCACACCTCACTGGAATCAGCCAAGTCCTGGAATTCCTGTTTTCGTTTTCTTCTCCGGCGAGCCGTCGAGGAGGCTCACGGTGCCAGAACGCCCTACTGCATCAATCTTCGAATTAAATCCATCAGTGAGTTCCCCTACTCATTCTCTCTGTGTAGTATCGTTTAATTGCTCCCCGATGACCTCTAACGCCGGCGATCACCGGAATTGCCAATTGCCCTGTTCCTGAAATGTAGCTTAATTCAGCCCGAATTAGCTTTCGATTTTGTAAGCAAAATTGATCAGTGAACCTTTTTAAGCATGCCTGTGAACTTAGAACAATCAATTGATCCCAATTTGAAGCTATTCCCGATTTTGCAATTTGACAGCCGCTGGCTCACGTCGCCAGGCCATACCGGCGATCCTCCGGCCAAATTGACGTCGCCAGTAGCTTACTCATACCCTTCTATCACTCCTAGAGCAAGGAATCGAGTTCAATCGGCTTGTGTTGAAAATGCCCAAATCCAGAGCTTCTTCTCCGGCGCCGATCACCGGAAAGCTTGTTCCAGCCATTTCAGCCCTCGAAACCTTGTCCAGTGTGTGTGCTTTGATCTCCTGAGCATTTTTGTCTTCTAGCCCGACACCTAGATCGGCCTAGATTGGAAGTTATAGCTTTGCCAAGATTGTGCCCAGAAATGATCTAGTGCAGTGTGTTCATCTCAGTTCATCATCAGATTTCTTGCTGTCCAGCCATTTTCAGCCATAGATCCTATTGTAACTTTTGTTCCTGTTACTCAAGCCTACCTCCTAGACAAAGTTAGCACATCAGTTGAGCCCTTGAACAGCATTTTATGCTAAGCCCTAGTTTTTGGCATTGTCAGCTCTATGCAGAGCTTGTCAGCCAGTGGCATTGGCCTTGTTTACCCACTTCTGGTTGTGTAATTTGAAAACCACTTTGTCCACTGAATTTATAGAGTTGTGATCTACATTTTCTTCTACTACCACAACTTGAGATAAGCACTCTAGCTTTTCTTAAAGCTATGTCAAAGCCTTGATCCGAATGTCGATCTGTTGACATTCGTTGTTTTGATTAAACCAGCCACAAAATTGTTATCCCTATTGTAATCCTGAAACCCTAAGATTATCTAATCACCATCCTTAGCCCAAATTCCTTGAAACCCTAGAATCTCGACTCAGTTCAGTTTGCAGTTCAAATTATCTCCTGTATAGTTCAATCATTCTTGTTGAGCATTTCTGCATATAAGTCATAAAACATTTTAATATTATAAGTAATCATTGTGTGTTTGTTTGTCGTCGAGCAGATTCAGAAGCTGACTTTGAAGATTTTGCTGTTGACCCGTCATCAACTGCTGTATCTTACGACGCGGAAGGCAAGTCATATCCTTGGTCATCTTGAACCTATATTTTAAATGTTGCTAAAACATAACCTTGAATATAGATAATATTGCATGAGAAAGATTGAGAATGGTTGATTTATGAATTGGCAGTACTAGATTGGTTATCTGTGAAATGTGAAATAAACAAGTTTTGAGCCATGAACTATTATATGTATTTATATATTTATATTCATGAAATAAAACCCCTAGCCGTGACCAGAAAAATGGTGTGGAATGGCGGAAGCACTGGAGGTGCTAGACTACAAAGGATATGCAGGCACTGAAGGTGCAGGGTTGTGGATGGTCTGGTCACTGGCATATAAGGACTAGAACCTTGTGTTGTGCGTCTAGTGGCATGAACAACGTGCTAACCGCAAGCCTGGTATGGGACAGGCCTGAACAAGTAATTATGTGGATCGCACATGAAACCCCTGCATGAGATGTGTAGTGATGCACGATAAACACAGAGTGCGGCTCCCACACATATCACTGAAGGTGATCAAGCACGCTGACCCAGTAATGGGAATAAGCAAAGGGGTGGAGGTTAGGATACAGCCTACCACAACTGTGTCTCGCGGAGAGCCACAGGATCAGGGGTGAATTGTGAGTGAGACATAACAAAAGTTCTTGTTATCTCCACCTTGCCACTCACACATGGTTGTGAGGAGGGGTCTAATCATTTTGATAGGATGGGCTTGAAAGTGGAATATCTTGCGGGTAAATTGGTACCTCTCTGCAGAGTTAAAAACGTATTCGAATACTCCGAGCTCCCGGGTTTATAGGAGTCTGCTGCGGTGGATTAAATCCACGGGGTGTGACACAAGTATTATTTTCTAAATAAAATGTGTTAAATCAAGATTACCCAAATGACATGTGTTGTCATGATAAGGAGTGCTACCGTGGGCTGTCATGTGTCGACGTGTCGCGGTAGTGCTATAATCTAGTGAACATGAATGATGATGTTACTTTATGAAAAAGTGCTGCCATGAGATGAGGTATGGAAGTAAAAGATTATTTTATAAACAACCATAATTCTTGACTAGTCTAGGTTCATACCATCACTACTATATGTATCTACTCTTACCTATGACTTGCTGAGTACGTAAGTGCTCACCCTTGCAACATTCAACTCAATAGATGGAGCCTACCTTGATCAAGATGATGGCATGGAGAACTTCTTGGATCCAGAAGGAGGAGCGTCAGTTCCGCCAGAGCCCTGATGTGTGTTGTTTTGCCGTCAACTTCTTTTGTGGGAGGGTCACCTATCTTCTACTGTGTAGTTAATATTTTACTAAACCCTGAATGCCTTGTAGGCATTGTAATCCTTTATGTAATATTAAGGCCAGCAGGCCACACTGCTTAATATTTTGTTAGTACTCTGTTGCAATGTAATATACTCCTGTGTTTGACTCATCCTGGGAAGTCAAAGGTTTGTGAGAATGGGACTAGCTGCAACGAGCTAGGTCTCTACAGGAGTAGTCATTGTCCCAGTTCCGGGGCGCGACAAACGTGAAATTTTACAGAAGATGCAACATGGAGATAGGAATCTTCTGGTTTTTGTTTCACTCAAAAAGGATTTGGAAAATGAAAGTTATGGCATTTTTGGTGGTGACTGCAGAAATGGAAAATTTCTGGTCGAGATCTGTACCTTTGTTTTGGGGTTTTATGGAGAGATTTTGATGTGGGGGAAGGACAAGAACACGAACAGCAACTAGACAAAGCTATAACAGACACAAAACTCAATTTAGCAAGCCGAAATTAACAGTTCGAAAGGCACAACGAGTTTGGATAGCGGGTAGATGCAAACAACAAGTATTTTGTGGGGTTTTTCTGGACTCTAGGTAGAAGAACAAGAACAAAGATACAAGAATCTCACCAGGCAACCGGAAGCTCTGATACCAAATGACAGCACCGAGGCGGCCCGATCTTCCAGTGAGATGTGGATATGTTCGATTTGGACGGAGTGGTGACTTTTGATGATCCGACTACAAACCACGCATGGGCAGGAACTTGACAATCGCTAAACCACCAAACCTGCTCGTTATCAACCACACCAAGAACGTGATTGATCGGACCACGAATGTCTATTCTTGCTAGCAATCGAAGAAACAAGCAAGAACAAGTAAAGGCAATCTGAAATTGCAAATAAGATGAAGCTCACAACGGTAAAGTTGAGATTCCATAGCTCGGATCAATTGGCCAGCTGGCACAAGAGCAAACCGAGTGGTTTTTCTCACAAGGAGGAAGCACAAATGAACAAAACCTGAGGAAGGGAGGTGAGGAGTTCAGTCATATACCAGGGTGGCTGCTGTAACAGTAGCAGGGAAACCCTAGGAGGTGAGAATACATGGGCCATGGCCCAACAAAGGTGGCACAGCACCAACAGCCTGAATTAGTTTCTGTCCGCTGGATTGTTTCAACGATTCCCACCGTTCCATAGGGAAGTTGGTAGTGGGACCAGATCCGTTGGAAAGCTTATCTCCTAAGCTTTCCATGAAGTAGTACAATATCGAAATCGGAGTCCATATGCCAAAGTTATGCTCATTTGAATGTAGACTGCTCCTGGGTGGGTGAACCGGTCTTTCTCTAGGGGATGGCTTATGCTCCAGCTTCTCTTGGTGAAGAATTGCATCCTTGCTAGTCCAAGCCTTCATTCCTGAGCACAAGAACATTCTTAGGTAGCCAGCTATCCTCCAAAACACAATTAGACAACCCGAGGAATGAGCTCACCTGTTGATTTAATTGCCATGCACGTGCTATTGTAATTGGCCCTTGCATAGGAGATGATGGTGTGGAAGCCATGTGTGTATCCGGTGTGGTGATGTCCTCATCAGGGGGGTGTTCACTTAACCATTTGCTTAGTCTGATTTAGCTTGGGGGATGTTCACTTCACCATATATTTGGTCTTCAGCAAATCATCATTCCACCATATTCCATCATAAATTGAAAAATGAAAAAAAAAAAAGATTTAACACTTGGAATGCCTGGTTCTGAAGATGATCTTTAATCAATTAGTTGATTATTCTATCACATCTTTGCATATGATCCATTGAACTTGGCACTCTTACAATTTTCATTGCTTATGTTCTGTTTTATCGTAAATCAACATTAAAGTTTGAACCTATCTATTAAATTGTACTTGACTTCTTCCAAATTGAAGATTTCTAATAAAATCATTTTTTTGGAACTAACTCTCTTATGTTACTTTTTATGCCTAGATTGCTAATTGTTCCTCTTTTTAAAATAAAAAATGTGTAAGCGTAAAGTATAAACGACCCACTGGGGGGAGGCGGTGGTGAACCGTCGACCAGCTGGGGAAGGGAAGATTTACTTAACTTATGCACACAAAAATATTTTCAATAAAACGATTTCTTAAGCTGCGGCTTTGTCTAATCTCATGTAACGTATATGCGATCCGCTGGGGGGAGGCGGTGGTTAATCGTCGACCAGCTGGTGAAGGGTTATCTCATTTATCTCCATAATTTAATTTCAAATTTTTGGACCTTGTGTACATATGTTTCTATGATTATAAAGAAGCCAAAGTGTTTGAGAAAATTTTCAGTCAAATTGGATGTCAATCTCTCATTCCTTTTAAATAACTAAAAATTTGAGTCTTGGATCTTCATGGAAAATGTTTGTATTGATGTTATATATCTTTGTGCAACTTTCGATGATTTTTTATGCTTCTTTGGATGGTTTCTCGATCCTTCTTGATTATCTTTGTTTCAGGCCATAAAGAGGGGAGTTCATGACCTTTATTTTGTTTTTGATTCTTGTTGAACTCTCTTTATTCGCCAATAGGTCATTTCTATCTCTTGCACATAATTTATGACCTAACTTGGATGATTATTCCTCTCGTAGTCCTTGTTTCGTCAAATCTCCATTTTGGCGGAATTGATGGATTTTGATTTATGCAAAATTTCTTGAAATTGGAGCACATGTTTGAATGGGTTATCGATTTGAGTACTCTTTGTGGAGATTTGAGCTCTTCCTTAGGTCATATACTTTTCTCCTATTTTTTTTGTGACCTAAAATTGTTTTGTCAAATCTTTTTTTTGGCATACCTTTCATTTGTATGTTTTTGGTGATTAATGCCAAAAAGGGGGAAGAATTTTGTGAGGGTTAAAATTGTTATTTCCTATTGATCATTGCAAATTGAGCTTGGTATGAACGTTTTAGAGACTTTATTATATCAAAAGGATTTAAAATTGGGAAGGTAGACACAGCCCTATTTACAAAAGTGGTTGAGAAAGATTTTTTTGTATGTGAAATATACGTTGATGATATCATATTTGGGTTTACTAATGAATCCTTTTGTCATGAGTTTGGAGAAATGATGTCCAGGGAATTTGAAATGTCGATGATTGGAGAGCTAAGCTTCTTCCTTGGATTCAATCAAGCAACTCAAGAATGGAACGTTCATGAGTCAAACCAAGTATGTGAAGGACCTGCTCAAGCGCTTTGGGATGGAAGATGCTAAAGCCATCAAAACTCCCATGGCCACTAATGGACATCTCGATATGAACAATGACGGAAAAGCAGTTGACTCTAAACTTTATCGATCTATGATTGGTAGCTTGCTTTATCTTACCGCATCTAGGCCCAACATCATATTTAGTGTTTGCTTATGTGCTAGATTTCAATCATCTCCTAAGGAATGTCATTTCATTGTTATTAAAAGAATCCTTAGGTACTTGAAATGCTATCCCAATATAGGACTTTGGTACACTAAAGATGCAAACTTTGAATTAATTGGTTACTCAGATTCAGATTATGCGGGGTGCAAAATTGGTAGAAAAAACACATTTGGTAGTTGTCAAATTTTGGGGAGATCACTAGTCTCTTGGTCATCTAAGAAACAAAATTCTGTAGCTCTCTCCACTGCCGAAGTAGAATATGTTTCAGCAGGTAGTTGTTGTGCTCAAATTTTATGGATGAAGCAAACCCTTTTGGATTATGGAATTTCCTTTGAAAAAGTGCCACTCTTGTGTGATAATGAAAGTGCCATAAAGATTCTAAACAATCTGGTTCAACATTCTAGAACAAAGCATATTGATGTTAGACACCATTTTATAAGAGATCATGTGGCAAAAGGGGACATAGATGTGAATTATGTAAGAACTGACTTGCAACTAGCAGGCATCTTCACCAAACCTTTAGATGAGACTAGATTTTGCTTTCTTAGAAGTGAATTGAATATTATTGATATATCAAATGCAAGTTAAATGTTTGCTTTGCTGTCCTCCTGCCTTTTTGTGCTTGATGTCAAAGGGGGAGAGATTAGGGAGAGATTAGGGAGAGATTAGGGAGAGCTTAGGGGGAGATTGGGAAGAGACTTTTGTATGACATTATTGATAGTTTATATGCTCATTGTTTATTCTTTGTGGACTCTCAAATGACTCATATGTGTATTTATATATGCATGCATTAACGGGGAGTTTTTGTATATCTAATGCCCATGCATACACTTAGGGGGAGTCATTAATTTTTATTCGTTTTCAACACTTGTTGTCATCAATCATAAAAAAGAGGGAGATTGTTGCATCTAGGCCCTTTTTGGGTTGATTTTGATTATTGATGACACTAAGTGTCTTAGACTAATCGTGTCTTTGAGCTATTTGTATGCAGTGTTATTTCTGTAAAGTTTGCAAGTGATCCAGGAAGGTCTGCAAGTCGCAACACAAGGTCAAGCGCAAGGTCATAGTGTCGCCCGAAGTCACAGTCCGAGGACGCAAGCCAAAGCCACAAGTGCAATGTCCCCAAGAAGGAAGCAGCAAAGACCTAAGGTAAGTGCTTGTTTATTGTACAGGTCTTGGAGTTTGGAGTTTGACCGGTTTTATAAGAAATTCTTTTTTAGTTTAAACCGTACTATTAAGAGGGGTTGCAAAATCTCATTTAGTTCCTGCAAAAACTGAGAAACTCTTAGGTCATATGTTGCATTCGCATTCATTCACAATCTTAGTCAATAATCTCAAAGAGGAACTGAAACTAGTCATCCGAGTGCTGTTTATTTGACCAGGTACTGTTCATACGACCAGTGGTCACACGAGTATTGTTCATTTGACCAGACAATATTCATGGACTGTTCATTTGATTAGTTACTGTTCATACGACCAGTAACACTGTTCACTCGACCAGTAACACTGTTCATTCGACCAGAGATTCCAACGGCTATTTACTAGCCGTTAGAGGTTGAAGCTGGCCTGTTTCTTTCCTTATTCAACCTAACGGCTAGCTGAAATATTGGGCTATAAATATAGGAGTTTTGAGCAGTATGTTCACACATCTCAAGCTACATACTCATACACATTTTTGAGCAGTCTCTATACACAGCTTTGAGCATCTTTTCTATTTGTTTTGAACAGTTTTTAGAAGAAGTTTTTGAGCAGTTTTTAAAATACTTTTGAGCAGATTTTTGCTACTGTTTTTGATCAGTTTTTAAAATACTTTTAAGTAGATTTTCGCTACTGTTTTTGATCAGTTTTTAAAATAATTTTGAGCAGATTTTCACTACTGTTTTGAGCAGTTTTTAAAATACTTTTGAGCAGATTTTCGCTACTGTTTTGATCAGTTTTTCATAAACACTTTTGAGCAGATTTTTAAACACCATTTGAGCAGATTTTTATACATCTTTTGAGCTGTTTTTCTAAACATTTTCGAATAGTTTTTGAGTAGTTTTTCCTACATATCTCTGAGTATATACTTGAGCCCAAGTGATAAAATCTTGATCTTTTGATCAAGTATCATCTATTGTGATTGAGAGAGATCTTCTGAGAGCATTCATTTGCATCCTTAGAAGTCTATCGGTATTTATTGGGGGTCAAGATAAGATCTTGCAACTTATTACTCTTGGTGAATGCCCTCACCTAGACGGTTTGGAGGCGTGGCTATTGACCTCTCCATTAACGGAGATTGTCGGAGATGCTCCGCATATTTTGTGAAAGGCATCGGTGCTTGCCTATCCGGAGTGGAGAAGGAGCAACTTTAGTGAAAAATATCCTTCGTGGATATTGAAGCAAGACTCATTCATTTGAGTGCTTCAACGAGGAGTAGGGGAGACTGGGCGAGTCTCCGAGACCTCGGGATAAATCACTGTATTTGTTTTTCTTACTCTTTCTTAGTGCAAAATATTATTAAATTATTTCAGTTTATTTGCTCTTAGTCTTTTCTTTGCAAAAATTGTTTTTAGTTGAAAAGTTTTAAAGCCTCCTATTCACCCCCCTCTAGTCGGCATCCTCGATCCTATAGGTGCCAGACACTCCTAGGCACCCATTCCATTGTCCCCAATGAGCTGCAGCAGTAGGATTTCCACCAATGGTCGATTTAGGCTATTTGAAAAATTACTGCTGATCATGCCAAACGTCATTTCCCCGATTTAATGAACTGTTGACTAAATTGGCTATACTATCATCTTTGTCACTATTTTAGCTATCTCTCCACCAAATTTGGCGAAGTCCGATGGCTACTCGCTGGAGAATTGCCATCATACTGCCACAGGCGATGGCAGAGCACCGAAGTCAAATTTGACCATCTCCGTCCAATTCCCTGCACTTACACCAAATTGGGGTCATCCTCAACCTCGTTGAAGTCACCGTTGGTGACCTCGCCACTCTTACTGTTCCGGCACTAGCAAAATTAATATTTCGCTCTGTTCTCACGGCCGCACTGTGGGACCCTCATTTGAGGATTCCAGTGGCAATCGCCCAGGTGGATTGCACTCAGAAAAGGCACATTACAGCTCACAACAATAGAATGCATTATATAAAAATGCGAGTAATTAAAAACAAGTGCTGATCACAAGGACCAACATTACAATAACTTAGCGCCGAAATGACGCACTTAATTGTTAATACAAATTAAGGAGTTTTCGACACAAAGGTCGGCACAAAATAAAACAGCTAAAATAAACAAAAGGACTTCTTCAGTCTTCTTTCTCTGCGTGGCGGTATTGCTTGGGCCTTCTCCACATCGAACTCCACCTTGGTGCATAACCCTTTAACTAGATGGGTCCTCAGTTTCTTCTTCTTGTTCCACATTGGGTTCAAGACCATAAGATTCAGGGTCGGCGAATCCTTCCTCTAAATTTGTTTGAAAAGCAAGGGTGAGCACATTGTCCACATGGTGCTCAACAAGTCCCAAGTAACAATGCATAAATATATAGATGATGGGGAATTTCTCAAAGAACAGCTCTTTGGCTCTGTGTATAAATATATAATAGATTTTCACATGTAGCCTTAAAGAAAGGTCTTTATTCTCGAAAGCGGGGCTTTTGAAATCCTAAGCTAGATTTTCAGAAATGTTGTGTGTGGCGGTCTTTCATGAGTCACCACTTTACTCAGATTTTGTGAAAAACTTCCAAAAGCTACTTGTGCTGCATCGACGTGAATAGAATTCACAGCGCGCAGACTCCATGACCTGGGAGCTCAGAGTATCCGATACTTTTTAAACTTTGCAAAGGTGTACCACCTTAATCCACCAATCATTCGGCTTTCAAGTCGGATCAGCTTCATGCGACTTTTACGCATGTGACAAGGCCGAGATGACACAACAATTTACAGTCCTAGTGTTAACCATTCCCTGCCCGGTAAATAGACAGTTAAGTCTCAAGTACCGTTGTGGGTCCTCCCCACTGCCTTACTTCCTAGCCTGGGCCTATGTTCTCGCAAGACACATAACCTCTCTTGATTACAGTCGCGCACGACTTAATCTGGCTTAGGGTGTCTTCCTTCTTTCCACCTTTTCCTCTCATGATTTTTCTGAACTCACATCACTCATGGCCTTCTGCGGCCCACCAGTTCTCGCAAGAAACTGGACCGACAACCATTGCAGGGAAAAGCTAACACTAAAGAAAGCTACTAAGTTGCGCCCGTCCCATAAACAGGCAGGTGGTTGGTACGTTTTTCATGCCGCATAGAAGCACAACACAAGGTTCTAGTCCTTATGAATCTTTAGTGAGGAGTCTTTCACATTCCCAGTGCGCACACAGCACCATCCAATCAAACCATCCTCACTATCGATTCCAATCATATTTTCTTTCACAAAAGGGGGTTTTGAACATGCTTTTCTCATATGTGACCATTCAACATTTGTCGTATAATCTTTAAGCATAGCATAGCCTAAGCTTGATAATCTAGGGTAACAAGGGTGCAGGGGTATTCAATGTCAAAAGGGGCTTTACAATCATTTAGGTCATATCTAGTCATCTTTATTGAAACATAACTCTTATTTGAACTTAAGGCATGCATATACTTGAAAACAGTTAAAACATACTTCTTTTCAAAATAGTAGGCGAGACATGATCAAGGGTTTGAGACTTGCCTTGCAGTGACGGGTCTAGCTGCTCAAATGAATCTTCAGGGATCTCCTCTGCTCCTTCAACGTCTGGTTTCACGACGGGTACAAACAACACATACATACCATATAAGCACACAAGCACTAGAAAATATTACGTAAATACATCATGCATGCAGGGGAATTGGTTTAGACAAGGTCACTTGACATTGGTTGGAGAGATGGGTTCAAAGGGCTTGAATGTCGAAGGGCTGACGTTCGACTCATGGCTTGACATTGCCCTAAATCGGTTCTAGGTTTGTTTTCTGGAGATGTGATAGTAGGGAAAGTTGTAGAACATGGCTCAAAAGGCTTAGTGGACAAAGTGGCATTTCAATTGCTCAAAAGAAACAAGTCTAAATCATCCAATGCCACAGGTGGACATGCACTGACATAGTGTTTGACATGGCCAGAAACTAGGGCATTGCATAACTTTTGACTCAGAGCTCCAATTGATGCACAACTTTGTCTAGGGTTTAGGCATTGACATCAGCTACAAAACTCTCAACAGGCTCAAGGGCTGAAAGTGGCCGGAGGGTGGCCAAATCCGGTGAGCAAACACGGTGGCCTGGACATGAACTGAGCCACTGGACAGCAACCTTGGCATAGCTATAACTTTTGATTCAGGTCGATTTAGGGGTCGGGCTAGTAGACAAAATTACTCAGGGGATTGAGATCTATCTAAATGACAAGGTGAGCGAGGCTAGATCGGCCGGGGATAAATTCCGGCGACCGGCGCTGGAGAAGACAACCTCCAGATTGGGCGTTTCTGTTCTAAAGGGTTTGAGCTCGATCCCTTGCTCAGGGAGTGAGAGGGTGAGGTGAGGGATCTATTTGCGGGGTTGAATCGGCCGGAGGGTGGCCGGAAAAGCTTGGCGACGAGGACCGGCTCACTGGTGGCGCGCAAACTTCAGAAAAGCCATGACTGTTGCTCAAATTTGAAATCTAAGCTTACAGGCTTGCTCAAATGGGTGCACTGGTCAATTCCTATCACTGGCACGAAGGCCAATTCGGGCTAAATCGCTAGGCATTGCGGGAACAGGGGCTTTTCGGTTTTCAAGTGATTGCCGGCGTTGAGGTGCGCCGGGGACCAATTAACGGCTATGAAACGTAGAGAGAGGTGTAGGGAGCTTACTGGTGGCGTTGGTTTGGAGGGGGAAGCTTCGGGCGAGGCTGGCGCCGTGAGCTTCAACGGTTGCTCGCCGGGGAAGATGAGCTTCGCGGCGGCGCTGAAGAACTCGGATGCTCTCGGGTGGGGGAAGCTAAAGCTTACAATGCAGGCGGTGTGAGGCAATGCTGGGCAAGGGAGGGGGCTTATATAGCCGTGGGTGAGGCTCTCGGGAGCAGCAGCAATCGCCGGGGATATCTTCTTCTGACGCCGGGACGGTCATCGATGCATTTCGGGACGCGGCGGGGCTCTGCCAGAGGCGGCGAATCGCGGGGAATTGGACGGAGATCTTCGGGATGGTGGCCAAGTGGCATAAAGCTCCTGGCAGCAGCAGCAGCACGCGCGAGGAAGACGATGGCACGGTGGGGCTTGAGCGCTCCATGGTGGCGGCACAGGTGCGCACGGCTGGGGGCTACGTGGCCGTGAGGTGGCAGCGCGAGGGGCTTCGCCGGCGACGAGTTCAACGGTGCGGCAAAGCGGCAGGGCGCTGGTCGAACGAGCACTGGTCGCGGTCGTGCACGCGGTCTCCTGGTCGTGGTCGAAGAAAAGGCCAGGGGCTTATTTGCAAGGCTTTGGACTGAAACGCGAAGGTTTTGGCTCGGGAATTTGGGCCTAATTGCAATTCTGAAGATCTGAAGGGCTGATTTGAATTCTGATTTTGCAGATGAGTGCTACTAAATGTCTTGGACTCATCTAGCAGGAAAAATGATGAAATCCGATAACATCTGGTGGTTTTGACAAAATTCGAAAACAGGGTAATTAGGGTAATTAGGGTTTGAACTTTTGTCGAGGCTGAAACTAGGGTTTTGGTCGAGATTCTGGAATTCTTCCAGAAGGAAAAAAATGTTCAGAAAAATGAAAGAAAGGTTATCACTTGATCAGATTTGGATTCTGAGATGATCTGGGACTTTTAGCCTTTTTGGGTTTTCTGAAACTTCTGAAAAGGACTAAATTGAAACGCTTTTGGACTGAAATGTGAAAATGATCTGGGGAAAGAAGTTTAGCAGCCAACTTTTTAGGTTAAGGTAGTGGCATACCCAAGATCAAGATAGGGTTAAAACATCAGGGTTTCCAAAGAAGTTATGCTGATTCGCAAGCAGAAAAGATGATCAAAAACTGGGGTGTTACACGCACTATGGAGAAGAGCTCTGGCGAAGTCGCTGTTGAGACCACCTCCACTGATGCACTCCATTAGTGTCTTAGAAGGTACGTGGTAAGCCTTTAGTTTAATCTTCGTTGCCGTCATCTTCTTCGTTGCCGGCTGTGTTAAATCAGTGGGCGCCATTGTTGAACTTCGGCTGTGGGTCAACCGTCATCGTTGTTGTCAATGATCGCACCCGAAACGGTTGAGCACGATGTGTAAAGTAATAAACCGCAAGTGAATGGTTGAATATTGAGCACTTGAGGGTCGAATTCCACGAGGAACAAGCGTATTCATCTTTCTAGCTTAATGGATCACTGATTTAGTCTAAACAAGTTGTGGGTGTGATTTTCTACAACTAAGCTATCAATCTAGGGTTTGCAAGTTGGAATGAAAATCTAGAGTTTCCGGGGGTTCCATAACCATCCGACGTAATTCTATCTAAGGTTCGAGGATTGTAAGTAATTTCAATTATTTTCCAACACAAATTATGTTTCCAGTTCGGGGCACTGGGTTAACAGTCAAAGGATCACTTCCGCTGTCACGTTTGGCGAGCGCCTCTCTCCTATTCAAGATCCGGTGTCAAAGTGCTAAGGATTCAAGAACTCCCCTAAATTCTTGTTAGGACTCAACTGTTACGTCCGTTGTCAAAACAAAGAATTAGGGTTTGGAGGCAGAAAATATCAAGATATTACTCCAAAACTTGAAATAAAGACCAAGAGAGAATCACGCCTTCCGGATTAGGTCATCCCTAACCCTAGAGGGGATCTACTCACTGAAAGCCATAATAATGCAGAAACAAAAATAACAATTAAATAAAATTTCACTTGATTGCTTGGAAATTGAAGTTGCCATCCTTGCTGGCTTACAAAGGCAATAAAAATAGAGAAGGGGGCTCTACTAAACTAAAACTAAGCTAAACTAAGCCCTAACGGCTTCTAAAACTAAATAAAGAGATGATTAATTGATTCAAAAGTTTCTCTATTTATAGTACACAGGTAAACGTGCCCAAAAAACTCCTTGACGTGTAGGCAATGAAGTCTGGCTTCAAACGGTGCGAGAACGGATAAGTCTGAGTCAAAACCGACTAGATTCGACCAGTTCTGATCAAATACGGTTAAAACCGACCAAATATGGCTAAAACCAACCAAATTCGACCAATTATGGTCAAAACCGGATCAAAACGGCCCAAACATGACTAGTCATGGTCAAACCCGACCCAAATTGACCAGTTTTTTATCAATTACGATCAAAACTGACCAGTAAAAAGCCGAGGAATCCAATTCAAACACAAGCGGGACACATGGAACAATCACGGCCACACACGCGTTGTGATCGAAACCGAATCGAACACGAGCGGGACACGTGGCACAATTATGACCAAACACGTGTTGTAACCAAAACCGAGTTTCGGCCACATTGTATTCGACCTGGATTCCATTTTCAAGCAAGAGTTTTTTCGAGTACAAGTCCTTTTTCGCCCAGATTCATACTGATAAGGATTTTTTCCTGCCAAATCGTCTTCGACCAGGAGTTTTCGACCGTGGAGTACTCGACCATGCCTTTTGGCTTGTCCAGTTAAGTTTCTTGGTCGTGTGAGTCTCAAATGTGGTCAAATTCTTCCCAAATTTGGTGAGTTTGATCCTTGAAACATGATGAACACAACCATGAAAAAACTTTGTGAAAATAATCAAATTTTGCACATAAAATGTCGCATCAGAGGAGTTTTAAGCATGACTTTGCACGTTTTCAATAGTAAACCTAGAGTAAAAATGCTATCAAGTTAGCACTTATCAGTCAACACCACCAAAGTCACTAGGGCTCCTTGGTGCTATGACCCCAAGCCTGGACCAAATTGCTAGCCAACTTGCCACCGACGAGGTCATTGCCATTTGCTACTTACAACCACTACTACATAAATGCATTCCACTAACCCATATCTTCTAACAGTTATAAGCAATCTGGGAAAAATCCGATAGAATAGGACGACAGCGGCGGAGAAGAGGATTTTTACTATCGGTTACACACTGGTCCACCGTTAGTGAAATGCAAACATTTTTTGCTATCGGTCCTTACTGTACAAACCGATATAATATATGAAATAGTACTATCAGTTTTCCATTCGTAACTGATAGTAAAATTACTCACTTTATACTATCGGTTAGTAATGTACCAACTGATATAATATATTAAGTAGTACTATCGGTTTTTCATCCGTAACTGATAGTAAAATTACGCACTTTATACTATCCGTTAGTACTGTACCAACCGATATAATATATTAAATAGTACTATCGGTTTTTCATCCTTAACTGATAGTAAAATTACTGACTTTTTACTATCGGTTCTTACTGACTAACCGATATAATATAGTAAAGTTTACTATCGGTTATATAAAACAAACCGATAGTAAAATGACGTCATATAAACTAATTGTTATGACAGTGGGGACCTTATTTTACTATCGGTTTGTGTTTTTGAACCGATAGTAAAATTGTACAACTTGATTAGGTCGACCCCTGCTCTGCACTCTGCATGTTGGAATCATTTCTACCGTACGTGCATCCACGCTCCAAGCTAGAGTGATCTGGAGAAGCTATCTGAGAGGTTGATAATTCCATCCCCCTTGGTATTGCCATCTTCTCATCACCTCTCTCTCTCTATCACTCTTTCAGACTCTCCCTCTCTCTCTCTACTTGCAATTCATTAAACTAGATACATGTAGCTCCAAACTAGCTAGAAAGCTGGGTTGGCTAGCTAGCTATAGCTTGCTGAAGTTAAGCAGCTAGCTAGCTGGCTCTTCCAATTAATGCATCAAGTTAATTAGGGTTTCATATATACAAATCCATTTAATGTAATTAAGCAGCTGTACACACATATGGCCTAGCTAATTATGTTTCATGCATATATGCATGCCCTGAGTAATTAATTATTTATTTCAATTTGTCAATTTTGTGAAATAATTGTAGATGGACCGAGAATATTGGATGTATGAAATAAAACGTACTACTGTTGAGTATTTGGAGGGTGTGAATGGGTTTATTAAATATGCTGAGCAAGAAAAGGCAAAGAAGGGAGAGAAAGATATGCATTGTCCTTGTATAGATTGTATGAACTTAAAAAGGTTCGGCAACTCTAATCAGATTAGGAGTCATTTGATTCGTCGTGGTTTTAACGCACGCTATACCCGTTGGATATGGCATGGTGATGATCTTGAGGAAACGAGCACCGCTACGACTCAGCAGCACCCAGAAGTGGATTGCAATAATGATGATCATGATCAGAACATTGGTAATGTTCATTCGGAAGTCCATGTAGATGACGACAATTTAGATGAAATGTTACGTGATGTAGAAGAAGATTACAGCGGAAACGATTTAGCTAAATTTGAGAAATTAATTGTTGATTTTGAAAGCCTTTGTTCCCCAGATGTGCAAAATTTACAAAATTGTGTTCTGTGTTGAGATTATATAACTTGAAGGCAAGCAACGGTTGGAGCGATAAGAGTTTCACGACGCTATTGGATCTGTTAGCGGACATGCTTCCAGAGGGAAATGAGTTGCCAAGATCGGTTTACCAGGCCAAAAACTATTGTGTCCGTTGGGAATGGAAATCGAAAGAATACATGCATGCTCAAATGATTGTGTTCTGTACCGTAACGAGTACGAGGATTTGCATGTTCGTCCAAGATGCGGCGCATCGCGGTGTAAGCATGGGGACAGAATTTATCACAATGGATGTGATGAGGTAAAGAAAGGGTCTCCGGCCAAAACTGTGTGGTATTTGCCTGTGATTCCTAGATTGAAACGGCTGTTTGCAAATCCGAAAGATGCGAAGTACTTGCGTTGGCATGTTGAAGGTCGGAAACAAGACGGAAAACTAAGACATCCAGCTGATTCCATTCAATGGAGAAACATTAACAGAACATTCGGTGAGTTTGGCGGCGAAGTGAGGAATATAAGGTTTGGGCTCAGTACGGATGGTATGAATCCACACGGAAATATGAGCAATCGACATAGCACTTGGCCGGTTCTTTTATGCATCTACAATCTTCCTCCTTGGTTATGTATGAAGCGCAAGTACATCATGATGTCGTTACTAATTTCAGGACCCAGACAACCCGGGAATGATATTGATGTGTTTCTATCACCGTTAGTCGAGGACTTACATAAATTGTGGAGCGAAGGGGTGCGGGTGTGGGATGCACATAAGCGAGAGAATTTCATGTTGCGGGCCATGATATTTTGCACCATAAATGATTTCCCGGCCTATGGAAATTTGTCGGGGTATAGTACGAAAGGAGGCAAGGCTTGTCCTATTTGCCTGGATGAAACTGAAAGCATGTGGTTATCGAACTGCAGAAAAACAGTGTACAAGGATCAGATTGGTCGCAATGTCAAAGTCTACATCGACGACGCAGTCGTCAAAAGTCTCCGCGCGGCTGCCCACATCGATGATCTAGCCGAGACCTTCCGCAACCTCCGCGCATACGGGTTGAAGCTCAATCCAAAGAAATGCGCCTTCGGCGTGCGCGGGGGGAAGCTTCTGGGCTTCTTGTGTCCCAGCGGGGCATAGAGGCCAACCCCAAAAAAATCCGGGCACTCCTGGATATGCCCCCGCCATGCTCGATCAAAGACGTTCAACGACTCACCGGCCGCTTGGCTACGCTAAGTCGCTACGTCTCGCGGTCGGGGGAACATGGCCTCCAATTCTTCAAAATCCTCCGGGGCCTTGAAGGGTTCCAATTGACCAACCGAGGCCCAGGAGGCCTTCAACGACCTAAAGAAGTATCTCACGAGTCCCCCATTGCTCGTGAGCCCGTCTCCGGAAGAGCCCCTGCTAATTTACCTCGCCGCGACCCCAGTCGCCGTAAGCGCGGCATTGGTAAAGGAACAGGACGGGCAACAGCATCCCGTGTAGTACGTCAGTGAGACCCTCCAAGGGGCCAAAACTCGGTACACGGAGATGGAGAAGATCTGCTACGCCCTTCTAATGGCATCTTGGAAGTTTCGTCACTACTTCCTGGGACACCCCATCACTGTCCCGTCGTCCCACCCTTTGGGGGAGGTACTCCGGAACAAGGAAGCCACCGGCAGTATAGGAAAGTGGGGGGCCGAGCTTGCCCCCTTTTCCCTTTTCCTCACGGGGCGCTCCGCCATCAAGTCACAAGTCCTTGCCGACTTTGTGGCGGAGTGGACCCCTGCCTCCGGGCCCGGGGACGAAAGCCTCCCACACCGCCCTGACGCATCGACCATTGGACGCTTATGTTTGATGGCTCCTTGTGCCCCGCCGGGGCCGGCGCGGGAGTAGTCCTTCGGAGCCCCGAAGGGAGGGAACTGGAGTACGTGGTGCTGCTCGAGTTCCCTGCCACGAACAACGTCGCTGAATACGAGGCCTTGCTCCTTGGGTTGCGCATCGCGCGCTCCCTGGGGATTCAACGTCTCCTCGTGAAAGGAGACTCCAAGCTCGTAGTTTGCCAAATGGACAAGTCCTACTTGTGCCATGATGCAAACTTGAGCCTCTACTTGCAGGAGGTGCGCAAGATGGAGAAGCACTTCGACGGCCTAGAGGCCCGGCACATCTCGCGGAGGGACAACGACTGGGCCGATTCCCTGGCCCAGGCAGCCAGCGCCCGGGAACCGCTCCCCAAAGGGGCCTTCTTGGAGACCATCGCGAAGCCCTCAGTGACCTCCCCAAATGCGGACGATGGGTCCTGTGTCCCGGAAGTCACCGAGATTACCCGAGCCTCTTCTTGGATGGACCCCCTTATCTCCTTCATCAAGGGGGAGGGAGACCCTCCCAACGAGACCGAGGCCAAGCGCCTCTGAGCCAAGGCTTGGGCATACCTCCTGTTGGAGGGAAAGCTGTAAAAGCAGGAGGCTTCCACCTTGCTCCACCGCCTTCCACGGCCGGAAGGGCTTCGGCTCCTCAAGGACATTCACTCGGGAAGTTGCGGGTCTCATTTGGCCCCGCGCGCCATCACGGCCAAGGCCCTTCGCCAGGGTTTCTATTGGACCACGGTGATTCGCGACGCGCGAGACCTTGTCTCCGCGTGCGAGGCCTGCCAGAAGATGGCCAAGGGTTCCAACCTCCCCTCTGTAGCCCTGTAGACTATCCCCATCACTTGGCCCTTCGCGTGTTGGGGCATGGACCTCCTAGGTCCCTTCCCCCCAGCGCCCGGGGGCTACAATAAGCGATGGTCGCAGTCGACTACTTTACAAAGTGGGTAAAGGCCCAACCTCTGGCCAGCATCACGTCCCGAGCGGTACAGCGGTTTTTCTGGAAGAATATCGTATGTCGTTTCGGGGTCCCCCATCGGTATATTTTTGGGTAGAGGCCAATTCAACTCGGTATATTTTTTGGAATTCTGCGAAGGCTTGGGTCTCACCATCCACTTCACCTCGGTAGCTCACCCCCAGAGCAATGGGGCCGTCGAAAGGGTCAACGGCATAATCCTACAAGGGTTACGCCGACGGCTCGAACAAGCCGCCTCCAAACGGGGTGCGTGGGCAGAAGAGCTCCCTAGCATCCTCTGTTCCATGCGTATGACCCCGATCGGGGCGACGAGACGCACCCCCTTCTCCCTCGTGTACGGGGCCGAGGCGGTTCTTCCCCCGGAGATTGGCTTCCGGTCACTGCGGGTAGAGCTCCTAGACGAAGCTACGACCGCAACATACCAAGCCAACGAAGCAAATCAACGACTGGAGGTCGACCTCGTGGAAGAGGAACATGACCGATGCTCCTCCGCCATGCTATATGCGAGGGCGAAATGGCACGCACATACAACTAGCGAGTCTGTGAGAAAGCTTTCCGTCTTGGGGACCTCGTCCTCAAGCGCGTAACCGACCCCGAAGCCCAGGGAAAGCTCTCCCCCAAGTGGGAGGGCCCCTACAAGATCTCAGTAGTCCTGGGCTCAGGGGCTTACAAGCTCTTCAACCTTCAAGAGCAGGAGTTGAAGCACACGTGGAACGTACACTTGCTTCGCAAGTTCTACGTCTAGCCTACGGGCTCGTCCCCTCCCCCAGAGCGGTTACGCAGGAAGGGAGGGAGACATTGTACTCACCATTCCCTCCCCCATCGTGATCTTGTGGGCGGAGGCATTGTGGGACCCTCATTTGAGGAATCCGATGGCAACCGCCCAGGTGGGTTGCACTCAGAAATGGTACATTGCAAACTCACAACAACAAGATGCATTATATAAAAATTCAAGTAATTAAAACAAGTGCTGATCACAAGGACCAACATTACAATAACATAGTGCCAAAATGATGCAATTTAGTGTTGATACAAAATTAAGGAGTTTTCTTCGGCACAAAGGTCGGCACTGAATAAGACAACAACAACAAGCAAAAGGACTTCAACGATCTTCATCTTCAACTGCAGCGGCGTTGCGTGGGCTTCCTCCAAATCGAGCTCAACTTGGTAAGTGACCCTCTAGTAAGATGGATCTTCTGGATTAGTTTCTTCTTCTGCCATGTTGGGTTCAAGACCGTAGGACTCGGGATCAATGAATCCTTCCTCTAAATTTTGTTTTCAAAAGCAAGGGTGAGCACATTGTCCACATAGTGCTCAACAGTCTCACATAAGAATGCAGGTATATAGATGAGGGGGAAATTTCCAAAGGATGGCTCTTTGGCTCATAGAATAGATTTTCACTCTTAATTTTGAAGAAAAGGTTTTTGTTTTCAAAAGCGAGGCTTTTAAAATCCTAAGCTAGATTTTCAGAAGATGTTATGCGTGGCGGTCTTCCATGAGTCACCACTTTACTCAATTTTTGTGAAACACTTTCCCAAAAGCTACTTGTGCTGCATCGACGTGGATAGAATCCACCGCGCACAGACTCCATGACCTGGGAGCTCAGAGTATCCGATACTTTTTTATAACTTTACAAAGGTGTATCACCTTAATCCACCGATCACTCAGCTTTCAAGTCAGTACCTCTCCATGCGACTTTTACGCATGTGACAAGGCCGAGATCATACAACAGTTTACAATCCTAGCATTAACAATTCCCTGCCCAGTAAATAGAAATTTCAGTCCTCATTACCGTTGTGGGTACTCCCCACAGCCAATTCTTCCTAGCCTTGGTCTATTGTCTCGCAAGACACATAGCCTCTCTTGATTACAGTCGCGCATGACTTAATCCAGGCGTAGGGCGTCTTCCTTCTTACACGTTATCCTCTCTTTATTTTTTTGATCTCACATCACTCATGGCCCTCTGTGGCCCACCAGTTTCCTCTCGAGAAACCGGACTGACAACCATTGTAGGGAAAAGCGAATACTGAGAAAGCTACTATGTTGCGCCTGTCCCATACCGGGCAAGTGGTTGGTACGTTTTTCATGCCGCATAGAATTACAACACAAGGTTCTCGTCCTTATGAATCTTTAGTGAGGAGTCTTTCACATTCCCAGTGCGCACACAGCACCAACCAATCAAACCATCATCACTATCGATTCCAATCACGTTTTCTTTCACAAAAAGGGGTTTTTAATATACTTTTCTCACATGTGACCATTTAGCATTTAACATATAATCTTGAGTATAAGCATAGCCTAAGCATGATATTCTAGGGTGACAAGGGTGCATGGATATTCAATCACAAAAAGGGGCTTCTCAGTTATTTAGGTCATATATAACACTTTATTTGAATATAATTCTCATTTGAATATAAGGCATGCATATATTTGAAAACAACTAACATACTTCAATTCAAAATAATAGGCAAGATATGATCAAGGGATTGAGACTTGCCTTGAAGTGAGGGGTCTAGTTTCTCAAACGATTCTTCATAGTCTTCTGTTGACTCTTCTGTTCCTTGCTCTATTCGCGCACACAACAACGAGGCAATTCAATACATCGGACCACAGAAACATGCAAAAAATAGCTTTTATAGGAAATAATAAATAAAATATAACATGCATGCAGGGGAGATGCTTTGGACAAGGTTACTTGAGCGCTGCTTGAAGAGATAGGTTCAAAGCGGTCGAACGTCGAAGGGTCGACATTCGGTTCGCGGCTAGGCATAGCCTTATGTTGGCTCTAGGTGGGTTTTCTGGAGATGTGACAGTAGAGAAAAATGTAGAACATGTCTCCAAGAACTTAGTGGACAAAGTGGCATTTCAATTACTCAAATAGAATGGGTCAAACAAGGTTAATGCCAGTGGCTGACATGCACTGACACTGTCAAAAACTAGGGCAAAGGGGCAAATCTGATTCTGGGCTTCAAATACTTCGCCAACTATGTCTAGGAGGTAGGCGTGAATGCCAGGAATACATTGGTGGTGGTTTCAGGGGTTGAGGCGGCCGGACGACGACGAACGATGGCGATGAACTACGGCGGCGACACGGCACAGGTACAGTTCTGGACAAGAACTTGGCAAGAGCATATCTCACGATCTGGGCAGATTTAGAGGTCGGGCTAGTAGAACGAAATGCTCAGGGGGCTGAGACCTAGCTAAGAGACAAGGTGGCATTGGCTAGATCGACCGGGGAGCAAACTCCGGTGAACTGTGCCGGAGACGAAGACACAGAAATGGGGCATTTTTTATTTAGAGTATCTGAGCTCGATTCCAAGCTTGTGGAGTAGCTGAGGGATATGGAGAAGCTACAGGTACAGCCAATTTGACCGGAGCATCACTGGAGAAGTCTGGCGACATGAACCAGCGGATGCCTGAGTTCAAAATTGGGGAAAAGCTTGATTTGAGCTTAAATGATGGATCTTGGCTTACAAGCTTGCTATGTTTGGCTTACTGTCCAAATTACTCTACATATTCGAGGGCTAATTCGAGCTAAATCAAAGTGCATTGCTGAAACAGAGAAAAAGAGGATTCTGGCGATCACCGGCGATGAGGTGCAAGAGAACTCAATTAAGTCCTACAGCATGACAAGGGAGATGAGGACTACTCATGGGTGTGGTCAGTTTGGAAGAAGATGCATTGGAGAGCGCTGTCACCATGCTCCCCGAACTGGGCTCGCCGGAGACGAAGAAGAAACGCGAGCGCTGAAGCTTTGTGGCTGCTGGAGTGGTGTGAAGAACTATGGGCGAGGGGAAGCTTATATAGGCAGTGGTTGGGGCTCTCGAGAGTTGAAGCGAATCGAAACGGGATACGCGTGACTAGCACCGGAGTAGGATCGAGACGGCGTGCACGGCGTTGGGACGCGGCAGTGGCTCTGCCAGAGGAGAAGATTGCGCCAAATCTGGCTGGAGCAGAGTGATGGGGTGGCTGGCTTCGGCATGGCGGCGAAGTGGCAAAAAGGTTCTGATAGCAGCAGGCACGCGCGCGCGTAGAACGAACGGCGTTGCTGGCGGTCATCGGTTGTCACCACGGTGGAGGGTTTTGGCGCGATATGAGCACCACGTGCGGACACGTTGGACACGAATGTAGGTGGAGACAGATGCTGGCCGGCGGTGAAGATCGCGGCGGCGAATCATGGCGAACGGCACTGGTCGTAGTCGAAACGGTGTCTGGTCGTAGTCGCAACGGGCTCAGCCCTGGTCGAGGTGGAAAAAGGGGCCAGGGACTGATCTGCGAATATTTGGACTGATCTGCGAGGATTTAGTTCGGGATCTTGGACCTGTTTGCAAATTTTGGGATCTGAAGGGCTAACTTGAGATCTAATTTTGCAGATGAGTGTCACTAAATCACTTGGACTCATCTAGCAAGATAAATGGTAAGATCCGATAAGATTTGGTGGTTTTGACAAAAATCAAAAACAGAGTAATTAGGGTAAACAGGGTAATTAGGGTTTTGAAAACTTTGGTGAGGCTGAAACTAGGGTTTCGGTTAAGAAATTGGGATTCTTCCAGAAGGGAAAAATGTTCAGAAAAGTAAAGGGAAGACATTCATTGGATCAGATTAGAATTTGGAGGTGGCCTGAGACTTTTAGTCTTTTTGGGCTTGTGACAAATCTGAAAAGATTAAATCTGAAATACTTTTGGACTAAAATGCCGAAAATGGTCTGAATGGTGTAGTTTAGCTGCCAACTTTTTAAATTAAGGTAGTGGCATACATAAGATCATGATTCTGAGATAAGAGATCAAAAATGGGGTTGAGATATCCGAGAATCCAATGAAGATATGCTGACTGGCAAGCTAAAAAGGTAGCAAAATTTTTGGATGGTACAGGCATTGTATCTCAACTCCTTATTAATACAACTGTTTTTTCCTCAGCTTTAGCTCACTGCAGGTCCCTACATTATCGTCTCTCATGGCGATGCCCTCCCCGTGAGGATGCCCTCTTTGTGAGGATGCCCTCTCCGTGAGGAAGTGGCTATCACGACCCAAGAAGTCCGTACAACGGGAGTCCCACTCCCGTAGGGCGGCGTACGATCACCCCTCGTGGACTGAGGGTGTAAGCGGCAACCCGGTCCTCAAGGACCGTGGTAACGAGTCAATTTGAGAGACTAGTCCCCCTTCAAACACTCAGACCCGTCATTGGGCACATCCTCCTCCGGGAGTCGACTTTCTCCTCGGAATTCTCAGATATCTCATCCCCAGCTCCCTGTTTTCACGGCGACTGGAGGGTTTTCTCCCTGAAAAATTATCCCTGGGAATTTTGGAGATTCTCTCCCAGAAAAATCACCCCGGGAAGTTTCGGAGACTTTCTCCCGGAAAAATCTCCAGAAATCTCGGAGACTTTCTCCTGGAAGTTTTATCCCCAGCTCCCCGTCCGCACGGTGACCGGAGGATTTCTCACCGGGATTTCCTAAAAATCGTTCCCGGAAGTTTTTTACCCGACCCCCCGTCCTCACGGCAACCGGGAAATTTCTCACCGGGACCTTTGGAAAATTTTTTGGGGAATTCTTACCCCGGGCTTTCACCTTTGCAGCACGTGGAGCCACTCTCCGGCCCACTGTTGAGGGGGGGGGTAACTCGTGCCTAACTTGTGCCTGGGGATCTCCCTGTTCCGGACCACCATTTGAGAATTCGCAAAAGTAAACAAGCAAACTTAGCTTTATTAAAATATTTAACCGGAGGACACCTTCCCCCTCCAGTGGGCATTGATACATTAAACGCAAGATACAACCCGGAAAGCTCCTACACCTAATAATCCCAGAGGCCCTTTGATAGCTCCCGGGCCAGGTCTCGTAAGCTTCGTATACGTCGCTAGGCCTCCCGGAGCAAGTCTTTGGGCCAATATTCATAGCCCGCCGGTGGAAGTATTCAAAGCGGAGGAACCCTCCGGGACCCCGGTCGTGGAGGGGATAATTCAGTGCGGTGGTTGTCGAAGTTGTCTAGGTGCCACTTCGGAAGCCACCGCAACCGGATGGGCTCCCGGGAAACACCCCTACCATGTCCCCCGGAGAGAAGACTTAACAAGATGAAGGCGGCTTGGGCATCCCCCGGGTGACACTCGCCGGGGACTGGGGGCCCCACCTCCGGAGAGGCTCCCCGCAGCATTGGGGCGTCCCTGAGGCTGCGCTCAAACCTCGGGGGTTCTTGCCCGGGAGTAACCTCCTGGGGCGCCTGGTAAATCTAATTCAAAATACTTAGCAAAAATTCATTCTATTGCATCAATGTTTTTGTACAAATCTCCGGGGATTCTTCTAAGAAGCTGCCGGGAGCAAAAACCCTAAAACAAAAAAGGGGGACCTATCTAAAGGCCGGGGGGGGAGGCTCATACTTGTTCATTGGTGTCCTCCCCCCGGGATGCTCCCATCGGAGCTGTAGCGTCTACACTCGGAGGCTCCGATGCCGGGAATCGTACGTGAACGATCCGGTCATAGAAGCCACCGGCGAGCAGGTCCACTTCTCGCCGGAGTGGCTCGAAGAACTCGGGAAAGCCCTGGGGGATCCGACCCCCGATTGCCCGGGCACCAACCCCACGGTGTTCCACAAGCCCCACCGCGGCAGCCACCATCGGGATCGCTCAGCCCCGCGCTCGTGCATCGGCGGCCTCCGGGATCACGGAGACTTGTGCGTTAAGAAAACGTACAGCCTCCGCGAGCGTCGCTGGCGCCACCTTGGAGCTGCCTCCCGGGCCAAGGCTCACCTCGAGCCCTTCGAGGGCAAAGCGGACAGAGTGACCCGCGTCTGTCACCGCCCGAGCACTGGTGCCCACGAGCTCCCGGAGGGCATCCTCCTTTGCCCTCGCCTCTCTCTGGAGCCAGTCGTTGGCGTTCTCGGAGGCGTGGAGTTGGGCCCGGACCCGGGCCAACTCCCGGAGCGAACTGTCCCGCTCCTCCAAGAAGGTGGTAGCCTTCCCCTCTGCCTCCTTTAGCGCCTTGTCAAAGCGCGCCTCGATGCCCCAGGTGATGGCCGCCCCCTACGAATGCGAGAGTTAGTCAAAACCCGAGAGTTGGAATCCCAGAGAAAACGAACCACCGATTCGAGAACGAACCTGGATGTGGAGCGACTGCAGCTCCCCACAACGTTCGCGGAGCGTCCCTTGAGAGATGTAATCCTGAACCTTCGGGGTGTGGAGCCCCTCCGCGAACCGGAAGACCTCCCCCGCAGACAGCAGGGGGTCTCGCTCCCGGCAACTCTGGACCCATCAGCACTGGCGGGCCCCTTCACGAAGGCTGCGGGGGTGATGTGGACAGAGGTGGTGGTACCCAGAGTCCTCGCCGCCGAGGAGGTGTCCAAAGAAGAAGACGATGAGCTCTCCGAGGGGGTCCCCCTCGGGGGGGGATGAGAAGCCCTTTCCCCTTTCTGGGCCGCGGGGCCCCCAGGACCTCCGTCGCCGTGGGGACCTCGTAGACTGAGGGGCTCCCCCCCTCGTCTACCGGCCATTTGACTTGCGGTGGGGAAGCCTCCGCGAAATGAACCTCCGGTCTCTCCGGCTCCGGTGGCGCCGAAGCCACTGGAAGAGTGATCGCCGAAGGCGGCGAGGGGGCATAATTCGCCGAGTCGGATGCCCCACCGTCATTGGCCGGCTCCTTCCCCCGAGTCTCTTTGGAGGCCTCGGGGAGGCGCGCAAGCTCCTGTGCCTCCACTGCCTCCCCGGAGTTCTCTGGGAGGGGGCGTCACGTCGCGCCGAGAAGGTGCCCGCACGCGCCCTGACCGGGGGGCGGCGTCCCTGGCCTTCATGGGCGTGGAACACGGCGTCATTGCCAGACCGGGGGCCTCCTGAGCCTTGGCGCGCTTCATCTCAGAACCCCCGGCGACCTCCTTCCCCCGCTTGTGAGAACCGGGGGTGAGGAGAGGCGTCCTCTCCGGTAGCCTCAGCCTGAAGGCCTCGGCTACCAAGTTCTGGGGAGGACCCTACCCGATGACACGCATGATGCGCTCGTGCTCATCGGCGTAGTACCTCCCAAGGAGGTTCTCCGCCTTCTCCCGGGCGGCCGGATATGGCCGGAGTACAAAAGCAAAGAGTTACAGAAATCAACAAAAAAGCGAACAATGTAGCCGAGAACTTACGTCGAGTCACCAGCTTTTGCAGAGGCCGCTGCACCGGACACATCCCAATTCCCCTCCTCCCGTGCGAGAAGGGGGAGATCTTCAGCAATGTCAGCTCCTCTGCGGCATCCCTCATGGAACGGACACCCCGGGAGCCCACCACCTTGCTGAGGAGCTTCAGCTCCTCCTCGGTCCACACCGGGGGCTTGGGGGCAGACGACCGGCTGTAGGAGAGAGGCTCCGGTGAGTAGGTCACATCGGCATCGTGGACCCAGAGGTAGAACCACTTCAGGACCCAGTCCCCCCAGTGGTCCCGAGAAGCTACCACTGGGTACTCCGGCACTCGTGATGGTAGGAGCTGGATCATGACAGAGCCGAACGGGGACTTCAGCCCTCCCTTCACCAGATGGGAGCTCCTTGCCGCTGGCTCATAGAAGTACCGAAACAGCCGGAGCGTCGGCTTCCATCTGGTGGCTGTCTCGAACAGCCAAATGAAGATACCCATCCTAACGAAGGCTTTCGACGTCAGGTGGTTGAGCGCCACCCCGTACTCCCAGAGCAACGGGTGCACCGGGAGCCGAAGCCCAGCCTCGAGGAAGGCCTCAAAGACGACCACTTCCTTGGGCCTAGGGCGGGAGCACGTCGACAGGACTAGGGTCTCCACTGAGGGCCGAACCTGTATAAACCTTCGTGTCATTTGTTGCGTTTGCCCGACGGGAGAGGACCGGTCACACGGTCAGCTCGCGTCATCTTTTCTTCGCTAGGGATTTCAACAAAACTTTTCGGGGTATTCGCAATCCACGACAATATATATATATATATATATTTGAATTGAGCTTAAATTGAGTTTCACTGAGCTCGAGCTTGGCTGGAGTTAGAGTTAGAGTCAATATCAAGCTCGAGTTTGGCTCGAATTTAGCTTGAACTAAACTCAAGTCGAGTCTAGATATGAACTGAGCTCGAATAGTTTGTAAGTTCGAACTATTTTGACAACTCTACCTGTAAAGATATCAAAGGAAATAAGCCGAGCTGAGTTGGATCTATCCCGGCTTGATTGTCATCATGACTTATGAGTTGAAGACAAGGCTTGGACTTGGCTCATGAGCTGCGGTGGCCAAGAATGTGGCTCCACAAGAGTAGTGCCATTGCACGTTCTCAGGCGTGAAAAATTCTTCCATATAAGCCCCCCACGATCCGATAATTCTACCTCTCACAGGATGAAGGTCCATAGAAGTAGCCTCCAACTAAGGAGCACAAGGATGCACATCGCGGCTGGTTATGAGCCTACTACTACCTGATCCAGCCACTGATGCACCTACCGGCCGTGGTTGTACAATAAACAATTTTTGCATGGTTTCTGTTGTGATTCATAGGTCATAGAAAAATTTTAAAATAATCTACTAAAAAATGAATTACAGTAATAATCAATGATAAAAAAAACAAAACTAACCCACATACACAACATCACAACCCGCCACATACTACATGAACTGAGACCCAAATATATACATTAAAGATGAAATAGTACAACAGAGTTATAGTTTAAAGTGTAACAATAACTAAAGTGATAAATAAATTTAAAAACTGACAAAACTTACCGCAAGATTCTAGGCTCCAAAATTAATCTAGACCCAAACAAAGAGACTGAAAAATAATGAGGTCACACATTACAAATCATTACTCTGGTTTTCTTTGTTTTGAAACTTAAGGCAATCACATTTGGCATCTTCATTCGATCTTTCTCTCCTTAACTGACTTGAGAGTTTCACCACCTGATTTATCCGATAAATACCTAGCTACACAATTGTCTCTCCTCGAAACTGGGACTACGACTACTCCCGTGGAGACCTAGCTCGCTGCAGCTAGTCCCATATATGCATACCCTTGACTTCCCAGGATAAGTCAAGAACAGGAGTATATTTACATTGCAACAGAGTAACTTACAAAATATTTAAGCAGTGTGGCCTGCTGGCCTTAATATTACATAAAGAGATTACAATGCCTTCGCGGCATACATGGTTTAGCAAAATAACATCTACACAGCAGAAGATAGGTGACCCTCCCACAATGAGAAGTTGACTGCAAAATAACACACATCAGGACTTTGACAAGACTGACTCTCCTCCTTCTAGATCCAAGAAATTCTTCATGCCTTCATCTTGATCATTGAACTCTCCATCTACTGATTTGTAGGTTGCAAGGGTGAGCACTTACGTACTCAGCAAGTCATAGGTAAGAGTAGATACATATAGTAGTGATGATATGAACCTAGACTAGTCAAGAATTATGGATGTTTGTAAAGTAATCTTTTCTTTCTTATCTCATCTCATCTCATGGCAGCACTTTTCATAGCATAGCATCGCTATTTATGTTCACTAAATTAAAGCACTACCGTGACACGTCGACACACGACAGCCCACGGTAGCAACCCTTATCATGACAACACATGTCATTTGGGTAATCTTGACTTATCAAATTTTATTTGAGAAAACATACTTATGCCACACCCCGTGGATTTAATCCACCGCAGTAGACTCCTATAAACCCGGGAGCTCGAAGTATTCGAATATGTTTTTAACTCTGCAGAGAGATACCAATTTACCTGTAAGATATTCCACTTTCATGCCTTTCCTATCAAAATGATTGGACCCCTGACTCACTTCATATTGTGAGTAGAAAAGTGGAGATAACAAGAATTTTTGTTATGCTTCACTTACAATTCACCCCTGACCCTGTGGATCTCTCGCGAACCACAGTTGTGGCGGGTTGTACCCAAACCCCCACGCCTATGAATATTCCCATTACTGGGTCAGTGTGCAAGATCACCTTCAGTGATATGTGTGGGAGCTGCCCTTCGTACAAATTGTGCATCACAACACATCTCATGCAGGAGTTTCATGTGCGATCCACATAAGTACTTGTTCAGGCCTGTCCCATACCAGGCTTGCGGTTAGCATGTTTTTCATGCCACTAAACGCACAACACAAGGTTATAGTCCTTATATGCCAGTGACCAGACCATCCACAACCATGCACCTTCAGTGCCTGCACATCCTTTGCAGTTAAGCACCTCCAGTGCTACCACCAATCCACACCAAAATTCTGGTCACGGCTAAGGGTTTTATTTCATGAATATAAGTATATATATTAGTTCATGGCTCACTATTTGATCATCTCACATTTCACAGGCATCCAGTCTAGTACTGCCAATTCATAATTCAACCATACTCAATCTTTCACTTGCAATATTATTTATATTCAAGGTTATATTATAGCAACTCTTAAAATATAGGTTCAAGATGTCTAAGAATATGACTTGCCTTCTGCGTCGTAGGAAACAGCAGTCGATGTAGGGTCAACAACGAAGTCCTCGAACTTAGTTTCTGGATCTGCTCAGCGACAAACAAGCATACAATAATTACTAACTATGATAAAAATGATTTATGATCTATATGCAGATATGCTTAGAAGAATAACTGAATGATACTGAAGATAATTGGGATTGCAAGCTGAATTGAGTCGAGATTCTAGGGTTTCAAGGAGTTTGGCTAAGGATGGGTGTTAGATGCTCTTAGGGTTTCAAGGTTGCAATAAGGACATCAAGTCCGCGGCTGGTTTGTTCAAAAATAGCGAATGTCAGCCAATTGACATTCGGATCAAGGCTCTGACATAGCTTCGAGGAAAGCTAGAGAACTTATCTCAAGGTGTGGCAGTAGAAGAAAGTGTAGATCACAACTCTACAAATTCAGTGGACAAAGTGGTTCTCAAATTGCACAACCAGAAGTGGGTAAACAAGGCCAATGCCACTGGCTGGCATGCATTGACATAGTGCTGACAGTGTAAAATACAGCAAATGCAATTCAAGGCTTCATCTGCTGCGCCAATTATGTCTAGGAGACAGGCTCAAGTAACAGGAACACAATGCAAGTGGTTTCAAGACCTAAGATGGCCGGATGGTGACGAACTCCGGCGAAGAAAGACGGTGGCGACACGGCAAGACAATAGCACTGGACAGAATCTTTGGCATAGCTATATCTTGTGATCTGGATGGTTTCAGAGGTTGGGCTAGAAGAGAAAAGTGCTCAAGAAATCAAGGCGAAGATACTACACAAGGTGGATTCGACGGCGGTGGCCAGAAACAGATTCCGGTGAACGGCGCCGGAGAAGATGACACTGAATTTGGGTTTCTTTGCTACATAGGTTTATAGGTCGATTCCTTGATGTGAGAGTGGAAGGGAGGTGTGAGAATGCTACTGGAATGGTTAATTTGGCTGGAGGATCGCCGGTGTGGCCTGGCGACGTGAGCCAGTTTCTGGTGAAGTGCAAATTTGGGGAAAGTCTTGATTTGAGCTCAATTGGTGATTCTAGGTTCACAGGAATACTCAAAACAACTCTCTGATCATTTTAATTTACAGGTCAAAGGCTAATTTGGGCTGAATCGGGCTGCATTGCCGGAATAGGGCAAATCGAGGATTCCGGTGATCGCTGGCGTTAGAGGTCACCGGTGAGCAATTGGATGCTATCACACAGAGAGAAGTATAAGGGAAGCTCACTGGTGGATTCAATTTGGCAAATGGTACAGTGCTTGAAGCTGGCACCGTGAGCCTCTGTGTTGAGCTCGTCAGAGAAGGAAGACAAAGGTGGAGGAGATTTGGGACTTAGTTGATTTCTGATGAAGTGGAGATGATACATGGTGTTGGATTGCTTAAATAGGCCAGGGCGGACATGGCAAGGAGGGAACAGCAAGGAAATTGGCGCCGGGGACTTGACTGGCCCGGAGTAGGCGCAACAACAGTGAAGAAATAGCGGCAAAGACGGGACGGTGAATAGGCGGCTCTGCACTGATCAAATTGTCGATTCATTGGGACTCAACGACGCTGGCTGGTGAAAGCGGTGGCGACAATGGCTGGCACAGCAAGGCAACGTGGTGTGGAGTTGCTGACAAAAGGCTGATGTTGCTGCTGCTGGTCGCGCACGGGAGCGGTTGCTGGTCGTTGGCGCTGCCACGGCGATGGCTGAGGCGCGGACGCGTGCGCATCAGCATGCACGGGCACAAGCGCAGGCGAAGCTTGGCCGGCGGTGAGCGAACACGGCACAAAAACCACGGCGAGGTTGTGGTCGAAAACACAGCTGCTGCTCTGGTCGAAACAGCAGGCTGGACTGATTTGCAATATCTGATTCTTGGCTTTGGGCTGATTTGTAAATCTGGAGATTTAGATGGTTAGGGTTGAATTTGATTTTGCTAATTTGGTAAACTTAATTCAACAGATAATTTGGTACAAATAGAAGATAAAATTTGAAACGTTTGAATGGTTTTTGAGTGAAATTGATAATAGGGTAAATTAGGGTATCTGAAATCTGGATTTTGTCAAATGCTGAAATTCTGGGATTTAGGATTTGATTTTGAGATACTCATATAAGAAGATTTTGTGTTGAATGGCATTTTGGAGGTGTTCCCTGAATCAAATTTGGATTTGGAGATGATTTGTAACATTTTTCCTTTTCAGGCTTCTGGAAAATCTGGAAAAGGACTGATCTGCGATACTCTTGGACTGATTTGCGAAAAGGGTTTAGATGATGAAATCTGACTGCCAACTTTTTGGATTAAGGTATTGGCATACCCTTGATCATAATCCAAGAGTAATCTGGTCTGAACTTGGTCAAGATTTTGATTAAATCTGAATTTCTGAAACTTAGGGTATTTGGGGTAATATAATATATTTCTATTTTTGAAAACAAAAAGGAGTTGATAAACCTGAAAGTTAGAGATGGAATTGAATCTGGGTTCTAAAGGCTTTTATACTCAGGATAGATAGTAGATCAAATCTGAAAAGTCAGATCTTGATTCGGGTATACAGGATAGATTTTAAGATTTTGGGCTTAGAACAGAATAAAGCTGGGGCTGATTTGGCTGATCTAGAAGAAACATATGCATGCATGAATTTTTAAGAAAGAAATTTTCACCCCAAACCCAAGGTGTTACAGATCTACCCTCCTTAAAGAAATCTCGCCCCGAGATTTACCTAAGACAAGAAAAGATAAGGATAGGCTTGCTTAAGATCCTCTTCCTTCTTCCAAGTGGCCCCTTGTTCTGGATGATTTTCCCACTGAACTTTACATAGCTTGATCTTCTTTCTTCTGAGCTGACGTTCATCAGTGGCTAGGATTCTGATTAGATGCTCAAGGTAAGTAAGATTCTTCTGTAATGATATGTCTTGTACATTTATTTGGTCAGTAGGCTCCTTCAAATGAGAGACATGAAACACATCATGCACTCTTGTTAATCCTGAGGGTAATTCCAGTTTATATGATACTTCTCCTTTCCTCTTGATTATCTTAAATGGTCCAATATACCTGGGAGATAGCTTTCCTTTCACTTGAAATCTCTGCAATCCCTTAAATGTCGTGACCTTGATATAAACAAAATCTCCTGGTTCAAATGATAATTCTCTCCGTTGGTTATTTGCATAACTCTTTTGTTGGGACTGTGCAATCTTCAACCTTTCTTTGATGAGTTTGACATGAACTTCTGCTTCTTCTACTCTACTATCTCTGGTCCTATGACTCTTTGTTCTCTTGGCTCATTCCAATGCAATGGGGTTCTGTATTTGCGTCCATATAAAGCTTCAAATGGTGCCATCTGTATACTAGCTTGATTACTGTTATTGTATGTAAACTCTGCAAATGGTAAACATTTGTCCCATGATGTTCCATAATCTATTATACAAGCTCTTAGGAGATCTTCCAAAATTTGGTTTACTTTCTTTGTTTGTCCTCCTGTTTGTGGGTGATATGCAGTACTGAAATCCAACTGAGTTCCTAGGGTTTCATGCAGTTTATTCCAAAATTTGGAGGTAAACTGTGCTCCGCGATCTGAGACAATCTTCTTTGGGGTACCATGCAATGCTACTATTCTTTGCATGTATAACTCTGCCAATGTACTGCCATCGTAGACCTTTTTGACTTGTATAAAGTGAGCTACCTTGGTGAGTCTGTCCACAATGACCCATATGGAGTCATATCCTCTTCAAGTTTTAGGTAATCCTACAATAAAATCCATACCAATTTCTTCCCAGTTCCATAATGGTATTGGTAAAGGTTGTAGCTTTCTGGCTACCTTCTGGTGCTCTGTTTTAACTCGCTGGCATGTATCACAGTTTGCAATGTATTTTGCGGTCTCTCTCTTCATATTATCCCACCAGAATCGGATCTTCAAGTCCTGATACATCTTTGTGTTTCCGGGGTGTATCGAGTATGGAGTTTTATGTGCTTCATGGAGAATTAATTCCTTAAGGTCTGCTCTTTGAGGTACACAGATCCTTCCTCCATACCATACAATCCCTGATCGTCTTCAGTAAAACCTTGAGCCTTTCCTAACTTGATCCAGTTCTTAATCTTGCAAATCTCTTCATCTTCCTTCTGGCATTTCCTATCAGTTCTTCAAGTTGAGGCTTTACTGTTAAAGTAGCTGCCATCCCTTGTGGTACTATTGTAAACTCATACAGCCCGTATCTGGTAGTAAAAGCAGTCTTCGATATATCTTCTTTCTTAATCTTCAACTGATGATATCCAAACTTCAAGTCTATCTTGGAGAATACTTTGGCTCCTCGAAGTTGATCAAACAAGTCATCAATTATTGGTAATGGATACTTGTTCTTTATGGTAACTTCATTTAGAGTCTGATAATCTACACACATACGTAAGATTCCGTCCTTCTTCCTTACAAATAATACCGGGGCTCCACAAGGTGAAGTTCTTGGTTTAATGAATCCTTTTCTTCTGGCTCTCTTCCCTTATATTCTTTTTCTTTTCTACCTTCAAAGCTCTATTCACTAGTGTTTGGAATCCTGAAAACTCATGGAAAGCAATTTGGTACTGCAAGTAGTGTTGAAGTCCTTCTGTAAAGCGTTCTATCTTCTTCTCTTTGGTATCCATATCTTCAGGTGAATTGGTGCAGATACTCAGTGACTGACTTGTTTCCTTGAATCATGTTACGAAATTTTCAACGTTTAGCTGCCATGATACTGGTGGGTATGTGAAATTTCTGAAATTGATCCTTAAATTCCCTCCAAGAGATATTGTTTCTATCCAAATGAGCTTCTTAGTAGTTCATCTACCATACTACTGCAGCTCCTGCCAATTGATGAGATCCGAACAAAACTTTTTCTCTGTCACTACATTGAACTGTGTCTAATTTCCTTTCTATATCCCTCAACCAATCATCGGCAACCATAGGATTGGTCGCATTAGAGAAAGTTCGTGGATGGCTTTTCTGGAAATCTGTTAATCTTGTTCCTACAGTAGTTCCTTCTGTTGTTCCAGTAGGCAATTTCTGAGCTATCTGAGCTAACAATTGGGTATGGGCCGTCTGAGCTTCCTATCGATTCTTCTCCATCGACAAAAGAATTTCCTGCAAACTGGGTTGCTCATTCTGGGAGGATTGGAACTCTGAGATCCTTGCTGAAATAAAGGACTTCTTGTCACAGGATCTTCCTCATGCGGAGTCTGATCTCTGTCTTCTCTACCGCTTCGGGATCTCCTTCTTGTATCAACCATGGTGGCTCTGGAAAGGGTTCAGACCGATCTAACTAACTATGGCCAACTAAGACAGCAGTGTAGAAATTAATGCAAACTACTTAATGCATAAAATACTTAGGCTACTAGCCATAATACACAAGTTAACCATTGCAAAAGCAACAACGAATCACAAAGCTATCAAGAGCATCACCAGCTCTATCAACACCAACCCCTAAGACACTCTGAAACAATAGAACGCACTCTGACAATCTTACCGAATTTTATAAAACCCAAATAACATATTGAAATAAAAGTTTTTAGGAGCTACAAAGCTCATTATTTTTTTTCAAAATAGAGTTTTCAATAATTAGTTTCTTGATAAATTACGTCTTCCTGGCACAGCCAATCCCTAAAGGTGTCGTCCTACAGACAAGTTCTCATGCTACTCTGATACCATAATTTTGTCGCGCCCCGAAACTGGGACTACGACTACTCCCGTGGAGACCTAGCTCGCTGCAGCTAGTCCCATATATGAATACCCTTGACTTCCCATGATAAGTCAAGAACAGGAGTATATTTACATTGCAATAGAGTAACTTACAAAATATTTAAGCAGTGTGGCCTGCTGGCCTTAATATTACATAAAGAGATTACAATGCCTTCGCGGCATACATGGTTTAGCAAAATAACATCTACACAGCAGAAGATAGGTGACCCTCCCACAATGAGTTGACTGCAGAATAACACACATCAGGACTTTGACAAGACTGACTCTCATCCTTCTAGATCCAAGAAATTCTTCATGCCTTCATCTTGATCATTGAACTCTCCATCTACTGATTTGTAGGTTGCAAGGGTGAGCACTTACGTACTCAGCAAGTCATAGGTAAGAGTAGATACATATAGTAGTGATGATATGAACCTAGACTAGTCAAGAATTATGGATGTTTGTAAAATAATCTTTTCTTTCATATCTCATCTCATCTCATGGCAGCACTTTTCATAGCATAGCATCGCTATTTATGTTCACTAAATTATAGCACTACCGCGACACGTCGACACACGACAGCCCACGATAGCACCCCTTATCATGACAACACATGTCATTTGGGTAATCTTGACTTATCAAATTTTATTTTAGAAAACATACTTGTGCCATACCCCGTGGATTTAATCCACCGCAACAGACTCCTATAAACCCAGGAGCTCGGAGTATTCGAATACGTTTTTAACTCTGCAAAGAGGTACCAATTTTCCCGCAAGATATTCCACTTTCATGACTTTCCTATCAAAATGATTGGACCCCTGACCCGAGTCCGAATCGTCGACAACTGGTGCCCATCGTGGGGCCTTTCTCAAGACGTCCTAATTTTCATCTGGAGGTTCGGTGAACCATGGCTGGAGCATATGATTCTGAGAACAACTTCGATCTCAAGGATTATGCCCACATCCAGATGCCTTCACCCAGTGATCCAGTTCCGATGGAGGAAACCAGAGACGAAGATGTCCCAGAGGTTGATTCGACCACTCAGGTCATGTCTATCGACCAGGAGGCGACCAACGCAGAACTGGAGCCTACTGAGGTTCTTAATGCGTTAGAGGTTGAATCTGGTCCATGGTATGACCCTGCAGAGGGTAAGAACGATGCTGACCAGGAAATCAGCTCGGGGAGGTTTGACCCTGATAATCTCCACCGCCCCTTTGATTTCGAGTCTGATTCAGAACAAACGGAGATGTTTTCTCCATCGGCGACCTCACTCCCTAGACAGTTCGCTGCCTTATCGAAAGAAACGCCCGATCAACGTGCTGCTAGGGAAGAACAGGAACGCAAATAGAAGGAAGATCAAGATAGCGAGCAACAAGACAACGAACTTCGCAGAATAGCCCTAGAGGCTCTTCAAAATGCGCAGCCTCGTTACGATGCTGCTCTGAGTTCTTCCCGACGATCACGTGGTCGTAGACGCGACCAGACACCGTCCTTTCCCCGGAGTGTTTCCCGGTGGATGAAGAAACGGTAACACCTGGTGCCCTAGGAGAAGTATGCATGGCCGTCTTTGATCTATCTCAGAGGTCTTGCGTTATTTCCCTCCTACGGTCACGGATGTGCAGAAACCGGCCTTCGCCAGAATCCTGGCGGAGAAGTTGGATGAGGTCGCATCGGAAGCGACCCCAACGGCTTCTTCCCGGTCGGCGACACGTTCCCATAATGGAGAATACTCTAATTCTAGTTCTGGTAGGCGAAGTTGTTCACCACCCGTCCCGTCTCGGCATGACAAAGTCGGACGGGCTGAGGATTCTCGTGATAGGGACCGAATTCCTGTTCACTCTCGCTTGGGACCACGAGTGACTTCTCCATTGCGTGAGGTCGCCTGTGAACGGGTCGAGAGTCGCAGGTCAGTTTACGGTCCCTATGTTGGTTGCAAAGCTTTCTCGCCTGACCTTCGTGCAGTCGTTTGGCCAAACAAGTTTAAACCAGGGCCATAGAGAGGTTTGATGGAACTCAGAACCCATCCGAGTTCCTCCAAATCTACATTACTGCTATCCAGGCAGCAGGCGGCAATGACCGGGTCATGGCCAACTATCTGCCTACAGTCCTCGAAGGACCAGCAAGAACCTGGCTGTTCAATCAACCTGAGGGTTCGATCTATAACTGGGAAATGTTGTGTGATGCCATCCTCAACAATTTCCAAAACTATTATCAGAATCCGGGTAAAGAGGACGACCTCCATCGATTGCGACAAACTTCGACCGAAACCCTTCGTCAGTCTGTCAAGAGATTTGTCAGGGTGAGGAATACCATCCCGAACATATCTGACAGCTCCGTTATCAGGGCGTTTAAACACACCGTTCAATATCGGAGATTCACCAAAGATTTGCTTATCCATCCTCCTTGATCAGTAGCCGATCTCTTTGATATGACTGATCGATATTCCGACGCAGCCGAGGCTGTTGAATGGAATCAGATGGTTGATAAAGGTAACCTACCACCTCAACCAGGTCTCAAGGATGTTTAAAGAGATGATTCAAGCAAGAAGCCAGAATCTTCATCAGGCGGCAGGTCGAAGAAGTCAAAAAGGAGTCGATCTAGACAGTACCGAGAGGTCGCGGTCGCAGAGAAGTCTCCATCGACCAAAGGTAACAAGTATTCATTTAAAAATAAAACTGCTTCAGGTGGTCGCAATGCCGACCAGCCAGAGAAGTCGACTAACCTGCAGGAAGGCAAGAAGTGGTGTCCACTCCACAACTCCGCAGGCCACGACCTCAAGAACTACAGGAGTTGGTTGAAGCAGTTGGATGACTTCTACCAAGGAACAGGACCTATGCCGACCTTACCAACTAAGGAACAAGCTTGCGGGCTGAGAGACGCCGATGGGGACGAAGAGATGTCTTACCAGGTACCTCGTAATCATGTTAATGTTATTTTTGGAGGTTCCTCCTCTTTTGTTTCTAAGAGGCAATTTAAAGCCTTTTATCGAGAGGTTAACCAAACGGAGACTTCCCTTGGTGAGCCTCAGTACCCCCATTGGTCAGACACGCCTTTGACATTTGATCGCTCTGATTGTCCTGCGGGGCTTACTCGACCATTGAGGCTACCTCTGGTTATTACCCCGATTATCAGTAATGCGAGAGTCGCAAGGATCCTCATCGATGGAGGTAGCTCCTTGGACATCTTATTGGTCAAGGCGCTTCACAAGATGCAGATTCCTCATTCGAAAATCAAGCCCATAATCCATCTATTTTATGGGATAATTCCTGGTTCCTCTATGATTCCATTGGGACAGGTGGTGCTCCCGGTCACGCTGGGAGAACCAGATAACTTTCGAACCAAATTAGTTACTTTTGATGTAATTGATTGTGATTCGGCTTATAACGCAATCTTTGGTAGGCCAACTCTTGCTAAGTTTATGATGACTACGCACTATGCTTACCAGTGCGGCATGTTGCCTGGCCCCAAGGGTGTTATCTCGGTCTGAGGCAGTCGCAATGTGGCATTTACATGTGATCGGCTATCCCTGGAGATGGTGGACTAACTTCCCCTCCGAGACGCTCAGATCAACACAATGTCCACTGATGCGATCAAAGCTGCTCATCGACCAGATGAGACACTCAAACTGGTTCCATTGTACCCAGATGATCCGTCCAAGACAATTCGGGTTGGATCAGGCCTCGATGATAAATAGGAACTCGAGCTCAATGCTTTTCTCCGGGCTAACGCAGATGTGCTTGCGTGGAAACCATCCGACATGCCCGGTGTCCCAAGGGAAGTAATAGAGCACAGGTTAGCAATTCGACCTGGACAGCGACCAATAAAGTAGAAGCTCAGGCGTTTTGCTGTTGATCGGCAGGAAGCCATTCGAGAGGAGTTGGACAAACTCCTAAAAGCCGGGTTTATTTGCGAAGTTGATCACCCGGAACGGCTTTCAAATCCGGTCATGGCCCGCAAGTCAAATGGCAAGTGGCGCATGTGCGTCGACTACACCAGCCTCAATAGTGCCTGTCCGAAGGACGACTTTCCCTTCCCCGCATCGACCAGCTGGTCGATTCTACTGCGGGTTGTGAACTGATGAGTTTCCTGGACGCTTACTCGGGATATCATCAAATTAGCATGGCAGAATAAGATGAAGAGAAGACTGCCTTCATCACACCGTTCGGCACCTACTGCTACGTCAGAATGCCGTTCGGTCTCAAGAATGTAGGTTCCACGTACCAGCGCTTGATGCAAAAGACCTTTTTTTCCCAGATGGGGCGTAATCTTGAAGCTTACGTAGACGACTTGGTTGTAAAAAGTTCAAAAAGATTGTCTCATTTAGACGATCTCACTGAAACCTTCTGTAATTTAAATCGATATGGATTAAAATTAAACCCGGAGAAATGTTCTTTCGGGTTTCATCAGGAAAACTTCTTGGTTTTCTTGTTTGTTCCAGAGGAATCGAGGTCAATCCTGAAAAAATCAGGGCTATCGAACAGATGAGGTCTCCCTCGACCATCAAGGATGTTCAGCGCCTAGCAGGTCGCATGGCGGCATTGAGCCGGTTCATATCACGACTAGGCGAAAGGGGACTACCTTTCTTCAAAGCCATGCGCAAACATCACAACTTTACATGGTCCTATGAGGCCGAAAAGGCATTTCAGGAGGTAAAAGTGTATTTATGCAGTCCGCCGGTCTTAGTTTTCCCCGAGAAGGAGGAACCATTACTTCTCTACTTGGCGGCCACACCTCACGTGGTCAGCGTTGTCCTGATCGCAGATAGAGAAGGTGTGCACAGACCCGTCTACTATGTAAGTGAAGTACTTCATGGTCCTAAGGAGCGATACCCTGAGGTCCAGAAGATACTTTACGCACTATTGATGGCTTCCCGTAAGCTACGACATTACTTCCAAGCACATAAGATCACAGTACCCTCATCTTTTCCATTAGGGGATACTGTCCGCAATCTGGAAAAATCTGGTCGAATCGCCAAATGGGCCGTCGAACTTGGAGCGTTCGACATCTATTTCACGCCTCGCACCGCGGTCAAGTCTCAGGTCCTGGCCGACTTCGTGGTCGAATGGACTAATCCTGAGCCACCCGCGCAGGCGCCTGAAGAATTGGAATGCCCTGATCACTGGAGAATGTACTTTGATGGCTCTCACAGTTTTCAACACTCGGGGGTTGGAGTGGTCTTAGTTACGCCTCAGGGCGAACAGCTGAAGTTTGTCTTTCAACTACACTTTGTTGCGACCAATAACGCAGCAGAGTATGAAGGTCTTCTTATAGTGCTCCGAGCGGCAAAATTCCTCGGAATTCGTCGACTAGTGGTGAGGGGAGACTCACAGCTGGTTGTAAACCAGGTAAACAAGGAGTACAGCACCTCCGATGAGACAATGGCTCATTACCTGGGGGAAGTGAGGAGATTGGAAAAACACTTCAGTCATTTTGAAGTCCAATACATCCCGCAAAAGGACAACATTCTCGCAGACCAATTATCCAAAATTGGGTCCTCAAGCACATCCACTCCGGCAAGAGTGTTCGTCGAACACTTGGAACATTCTTCGATCATGACTACGGTCGAGGATGATCCGGTAACAGTCTGCGTTACCAACCTCGGACAGGAACGAGATTGGACCCATCCATTGAGGGTCTATCTTGAACATGGGACCTTTCCCGAGGATGAAACCAAAAGTGATCGTTTAGTTCGAAAAGCGCGTGTATGCAAGCTAATAGAAGGAGTTTTGTATAGAAAAGGTACTCAAGGAGTATTTATGCGCTGTGTGTCCCAAGAGGAAGGCAAATCCCTCTTGAGAGAAATTCATGACGGTGTATGTGGTGCGCACGCGACATATCGCACACTGGTCGGCAAGGCTTTTCGACAGGGATTTTATTGGCCTTCGGCACTTGATGATGCCAAGAATATGGTCAAGACATGTCCTCATTGTCAATTTCATGCAAGACAGGTTCATCAACCTGCCTATGCTCTACAAACCATTCCTCTTTCATGGCCCTTTGCGGTTTGGGGGATGGACATTGTCGGCCCTATGCCACAAGCGACCAATGGATACAAGTTTCTATTCGTAGCCATTGACACGTTTACAAAGTGGATTGAGGCCGAACCAGTATGCAACATTACCACTACTGCAGCACAAAAGTTCTTTCATGAGAACATTGTGGCTCGATTCGGTGCTCCAAATCATCTCATCACTGATAACGGTTCCCAGTTCGCTAGCGGTCTTTTTCTGGATTACTGCGATCAGATTGGAACCAAGGTGTGCTTTGCCTCTGTAGCTCATCCGCAGAGCAATGGTGCCGTTGAACCTGCCAACGGGCAAATATTATAGGGCATCAAAAAACGTGTTTTTGATCGCCTTAAGACACGCTCGGGGGCTTGCGTAGACGAACTCTACACCGTTCTATGGGCGCTACGTACTACTTCTAGTCGAGCCACCGGTGAGACGCCTTTCCATCTGGTATATGGGGCTGAGGCTGTGTTACCTATGGAAATCAGTATTGGTTCTGTTCGCACAGATCAATTCAAACAGGTTGATTAGACCGGACAACAAGTACAAGATCACATCCTCTTAGAAGAGAAACGTGATCTAGCTCTGATCAAATCCACGGTATACTTGCAAGCTCTGCACAAGTACCATAACAAAAGGGTGCGACCACGCAGTCTTCATGTGGGCAATCTGGTTTGACGTAGAATACAAAACCAATCTAGTCGCAACAAGTTTTCCCCACAATGGGAAGGCCCCTACACTGTTGTTTCAGTGCCACGACCAGGATCAGCTGGGTTAGCGATGGAGGATGGTCGGATCTTATCCAATACTTGGAACATCGACCAACTACGCAAGTTTTACGTGTAAGTGCCCAATTCCTTTTTCCTTTTCAATTAGCATGGTTTAATAAAACGGCTGCTTTTAGTTGTTTCATATGTGGATTATTCCTCTCTTGCACATATATGTAACGAGTCTGGCTCGGGGGCTGGTCGCTGATGGTTATATTATCACAATATCTTGATCGGATTCGCTGGCCGAGCTCATGATCACTTCCAGGGAAGACACCCCTCAATAAGCCGTTTCTCAATGCACACGGGGCTTGTTGGCATGTCCTTGATCATCAGAGTGGCTGCCGGTTTGCAATAAGATTGGATATTGTGTTTAGTATGATTGTTAGCCTGGTCGGGTATCCCTTGTCATCGCTACACATATATTTCTCCTGTGCTCATAATACTAAGTTTTCAGTATACATAATCACAGGCGGGGGCTAGGGGAATATGTTCGCAACATGAAACAAAGAGAAGTGTTTCCTTTTTAAAGAAACATAGCATGCATTCGCATTGTATCAATTATATTTGTACAGGTGAAAGAATTACATTATGCCGAGATCGTTCAAGATTTTCTCTACAAGGGGCTTGACTTCCTCCATAATAGACCCAAGCTGGTCTTCACTCTTGACCTCTGCCTCTTCCGCCGCTGCGTTCAGATCAAGATCTGGGCCATGGCGAAGACGAAGTCGACAGAGGATGGCGGAGGTAGTTGATCGAACTCTTGATTTGATCGCCTTTTTTTGCCGCCTAGTATCTTCAGGAAGATACTCAAGAAGTGACTCCGCTTGGGTCGCGACTAGTGTGGTCCAGTCGCTAAGACTGAGGTCGTCCACCGAGGTTTTGACCACATCAGCCCTCAGCAGACCGGCCACCATCTTCAGTTTCTCGAAGATATTTCCTTGAGCACTGCTGCAGGCTGAGATTGACGTGCTCAAATCTTTGTTCTCCCTGCGAACAGAGTCAATGGTCGCTTGGAGGTTTGCCTTCTCTTGATCGTGCCGGCTTATTTGGTCATCTCGCGCTATGACAAGAGGCCATTACAAGCAGTTCATACGACGAAGTTAATTTACTCTTGACAGAGGTATGCTTACAGGAGAGTTGTGACCGCAATTTCTGGAGTTTGCTCTCCAGGAATGAGATGTGGGTGGCTGTCCGGAATTCTTGATTTTCCCGTTCAGCGAGGCTCTTCATCAGATAAGCATTTTCTCTGTGACAAAAGGGATGATTACCAATATAAGGACTTGCATTTGAATAAGTAAAGAAATATCTCCCTTACCGCTACAGGCGACCTGTTTCCTCTTCTGCAGCCTCGATGCTATCCATCATAGCCATCGACATGGTCGCCATGCAGGTTATTTCCTATGACATGGAAGGAGATCAGTTTCAAAACACAAATGCTCTTATGCAAGCTCAAAAACCATAAGGGGTGTTCGACGTACCTCGGCAGACTCCCGGAATGAGAGTTTTCTTGGTGCAACCGAAGGTTGAACCACTGGGTTCACCTTATCCCCAGCAGGAACAGCGGATGATTCTCCCCACTAGTCTTTATTCTTGGCTAAGGTTGTAGATTCCAATACATCTGATTGGACTTCTGTAGACAGCCTGTCTACCATGGCCCGAACTACTTCTCAGACCGAAGGGATGGAGCTTTGCTCCCCGGAGACCTCAGTCGCAGGGGAAGCCCCAACACTGGCCAAGGCCGCTGAAGGGCTAGGCACTGGGCTTCTGTGCCTGAGCAAATGGAAATGTCATCAGTTGAGATTTCTATAAATAATCATTGTGATCTAGCCTTGTCCCAACAAGGGAGATTTCTTACCTTACTCGGATTCCCTACAATTTTTGGGATTTCGAAGAGGGTTCCCCAAGGAAAAGGGGACAGTCGTCATTTGTCCTGGTCTTCCTCTTCGTAAAGAGGACCCTGCCTTTTTCTCCCTGTGTGCACCAATTCATGAACATGCGCATGAGGAATGATAAAGATTGAGACTTGGATGATCCTTACGTGGATAACCTCCTTGGTTGGTAGGGATACAGTCGTTCGACCAGGTGTTTCCTGGACCATAGTCGCTAGGACTACATCTCCAACCACCGGATCGCTGGTGGTCGTGGCGTCCTTCTCCATTATTTCCTCCCCAGGTGTTAGGAGCGGAGTGCTCGCCGCCCCAGGACTGGCCGCAATCACCTCGTGGCAGACGGAGGGGATGTTTTCTTCCTCCTGCACGAGTACTACTTAATTGATGTTCATAGACAAATAACGACCACCAAGACTGTGAAGGATTTTACCACGGTCACCCCTTCTATTAGGGGAAGAGGGGTAGCTAATCTTGAAGCCTCTTGAGCTTCAAGTATTGGGACTTCACCCGCAACCTCAGGGTTATTAGTGGTCGCGGGGCCCGCTGTGGTCGTTCCTGGTCTCCCGGGTGAAGGCAAGACTTCGCTGGATAGGGAGGCGATCATCTTCCTCTTACGGCGAATCAGAGGGACGTCATCTAACTCTTCCTTGCTCCCTTCACCCTGTACGACGAAGAAGTGATTCCGGTTTGTACCTAGGATAATAGGGAGCATTGAGTATCTTACCGCGGTTCTCTTTGTTGTAGAAAGAGCCTTTGGCGAGGGAGCCTCTCCCAGAAGTCTCTTAGACTTCTTGGGAACGCTTTCCTTTGTTTCGCGCTTCGAAGAGATTTTCTTCACTCTCTTCGGAGCCGGCTTGCCTAGGAGGCCGACGTCTTCGACTGGGCATGTTGCCTCACCGAATTTTCCCAGGAGCTGTGTCACTCGAGTTGTTCTTGTTAATACAAGATCAGTAGATGATCTGTAAATAGAGCTTGGTAAGAAAGTCTGTACCTTTCGGCGCTCTTGTCTAAGGTCGTCACCGGCATTGATCAGGCTCTGTGGGCAAGGCAACCGTTTAGCTCCCTCCACATCGGCACTGTACGCCTTGAGGAGGTAGTTCGTCCGTTTTTCGATTTCGGACGAACTCAGAGCTACATCACAAACAAACAAGTTAACAGATACAATTTTTCGGAAGAAATTTGTGTTTTTGTTGACTGGAAGACATACCATTGTTATAGTCCAAGGTGCTATCCACCATGGACTGTATCTCCCAAGCCGGATGAGCCCTTTCACGCAGGGGCCTCACCCGGTTCTTCACCAAGTCGTGCATGATATCGCGAGCAGTTAGTCCCTCCTGGACTAAGTGAAGAATCACCTGGGCCTGTTTCTTCTGCTCCGCGCTTAGAGCAGGGAGAGAGTCCAACTCGCTGGACTTCTCTGGCCGAGAGTTTTCGAACCATAACCCGCTCTCGGACGGAGGGGTGCAGTAAAACCACTTCTGGTACCACCCGTGCACAGAGTCTCGCAGGGGTGGGAAGGGATACTCTTTCTTCTTCCTTATCTGGAAGTAAATCCATCCGGCGGCATTGGAGCTCTTCGACCATGCCGAATATTAGAAGCGCTGGAAGAGCTCCACGCTTGGGAGCACTCCGACAAAAGCTTCGCATAAATTCTGGAAAATCGCCAAGATCAGGACAGCATTAGGGTGGAGATTCACCAACTCCAACCCGTAATGCTCTAAGATCCCCTTCAGGAATCAGCTTTCGGGGAATCAAAACCCGCATCGCAAGTATTCCTCGAAATCCACCAACTCGCCCTCTTGGATGATTGGGGTTTCTTGGTCCTTCTCCGCGGGCCGCCAGTTAATTAGTAGCCGCGGAGGAAGGATCTCCTCCTTCTCCAGCGCCATCAGACTCTCCTTCGTATGGTGGACTGATCGGCTCCAAGACGCCATTTTTTGCAAGAGATTGTGACGAAAACCTGGCGGCTTTAGGGGCGATGGAAGACGAAGGATGAGGGTTTTTGTGCGGCAGAAGTTCTAAGGCAGGCTGTTGGTTTTGTGGCTTCCTCAGGAAGCTACCTGCTCCTTTTATTGGCCCGAGGCAACGTTCCACTGAGGGCAACGTTCCATTGAATACTTTATTCATTTCCCATAATGGATGCTTTCTCTTGGAAACCCGTTATGCATTCCCCGCCCCGATTCCGAAGCGAAAAGTGTTCTTTGTTTCGAATTTGGGGATTAGGGTGAATACAAAAAAGTGAAAATGCAGCGAAGATTTTCGGGGGATATTATCCTTCATGTTCTTTGGTAAATTTTCACGTGTTGATCACAATGTGTTCGTGTGATCACTTTAAAATTTGCATTTTGATCATAATGATATTCGGTGATCATTGCAAATGGATAACCGTTGTGCGAACGATTATCGTCTGGTCAAGATGTTATTAAGGCTTCAATTCAGATCGGATTTCAGTTCTGATCGCGATAATAGTCTTGGTCGAATTTCAATTCTGATCGCGATAACAGCCTTGGTCGGATTTCAGTTCTGACCACAGCTTTGGATCTGATTGCAGTATCAGTACTGGTCGCAGTATGACATATTGATGCATTTCTCATCGCAGTACTCGGATTTACCTATACATGTGTGGTCATAAAGACATTACTTATGGCCATATTTTCACACAGAGATTATGAAGAGTTTTCAAATTATGTAAGGTAAAAGAAATCTTTATTTCTGACAATCCTTGCATACAAAAGGGATACAGGAGACCAGAGCATCAACCTGATCCGAGAGAAGCTTACAAAGTTCTCCTAGGGACATATTGGCGTCAGTAGGATCTACACTGATGGCCCCAAGGGAACTAGCGACTACTCTAAGCCTATCTACATCATCCCTAATCAGAGATGCACTACCATCCCTGATCGAATCGGAGAGTTCTCACTGTTGTCGAGCGAAGTCCCTCTCCAGGCGGAATTGGTGGGCCTCTTCGCGGGATCCGTCAAAACATTCTGCCAGGTGCAGAATGGCCGAAGACATCTCTTCGGTCTTCTTCTCCAAGGCCTCTTTTTCCCCTTGGAGAGTCTGTTCGAGGGGAGGAGGTTGAATCTCAGCTGCCTGGTCACTGGGGGCTCCAACAATTTTGATCTCCTACAATTGTATATGTTAGTTTTACGAACTAAAACAACGTGCAAAGGAGATGAAAATAATTACCAATCCTCGCAAGTGAGAGGTTGAAGTATCTCCCCCAGAAAGTAGATCACCTGACAAAGGTCGAGGACCATCAGGTGATGGAAGTACAATCTTCCCACCAGAAGATTGTTTCCCCAACGCAAATTGAGGATTATCTTGTCGTGGGAGTACACCTTGCCAACCAGAAAATTGATAACCCGTCAAAAGACAGGAATCATTGGGATGAAATGGAGAAAGGTGAGAAGGCCTTGAAGGATTATCATGGACCTCGAAAGGAGAAGATGAATGTTCAACTGCCGAGGTGCACGAACCGGGAGAACCACACGAACCAAAGGAAGAGAGATCGGTGGTGCATTTCCCACCCTTGTACTACTGGAAGATCCCTCATCAATCTTGGATTTCTTCTTTGGAGGAACCTGGTCTTCGGTCGTTTGTGCATTTCCGAAAAAGTGTTCGAAGAAATGATCAGAACATAAGATGGAAATTTGGACCAAGAAATCTAGAAGAGACTTACCTTTCGTGAATCTTGGTCGAATTCAAGTACCACTTCCTCTTCATCGCTCTCAATCTCTATGATGCTTTGATCTGCCATTGAGATGAAGACGAAAGAGAAGAAAAGATGACTGTGGAAAAGACTTAGCCGAGAAAAAGCTTGTGAAGGTTTTAGGCTAAAGGGCTCTAGTATTTATAGCCCCGCAGGTGACGGTTCGTTTTTCGAACGCCTCGAGCTTTTAAAACATTTACAATTTTACCTCGGGTTAAAAAGAATTCTATGGCACCATCATTTCCTATCAAATACCGCTCAGAGATCATCTCGGGAAATAAACCGCCACACTTAGTGCGTCACAGAGTGGAGGATTTGAAGCGTCGGGTCACTTATCCGATGTAAGTCTTAAAATTTGAAGTAAATATGTCTCTTCGTTTTCTTCAAAGTTGGGGGCTAGCTGACGAGGATTGTTACCTAAGCTAGTTCCAAATAAATGCATGTCTGGTCCAAGACAGATTCAAACCAAGTGAGTGTCCGTTGATGTGATCTCAAGCTGTCCTGGGAAGCGTGGACACATGGTCGCAAGCTTTACGCGATCAGGCCGCAGATAGTGCGCGGTCCGAAGCCCGTATGCGATACGCGCATGGAAGGCTGCAGATAGTGCACGGTCAGATGATTGCAAGCAATGCGTAGTCAGAACACCCTCGACCGGGAGACGAGGGGCTGCTTAGACCTTACAACAAGCATATCCCGAGTCTCCCGAAGATTCCACCACGTGTAGAGACAACCGTCAGGAGGTTAATACGTGCAATTATTCCTTAATTACACATGTTAAGCCTGCGTGGAGGTTAAGTGCAGTTACCCAAACTTCACCCGAGCAACTATTCGAAGCCGTTATGCCTTGGCGCCCTTTCGACCAGTATAAAAGGGTAAGCCAATGCATCAAATGGAGGGGGGATCGGAAGATCAACAGAAGACATTAGACAAAACCTACTAGCTTTTATAGGCCACTTTAGTAGTTTTTTATATAACCACACGAGAAGGATCTTCGCCTGTGAAGACCCTTTCCACAAACTTGTAATCTTTTTACATATAGTGAAATCCTAACAAGATGTAGGGCTGTTACTCCCACCATCGAGGGCCCGAACCTGTCTAAAACTCTCTGTGCTTTAACTTACTTTGGTTCATCATCCCTTCCCGGAGGGACACCCTGAAAGGTCTCACAACTCACAAAATTCTGCATAAGTTCGACTAAGGACCCCGAGTACAAATCGTCGACAGTACCTACTCTGGAATGAATGCTCTATAATGTGACACACTTCTCATAACATGTCATCTATCACCGAGGAGACAGAGCCTTCTGACACCTCCAAAAAACGGTGCTTTGAGTAATAACCACAAGTGAACGGCTGTTTGTTGAGCACTTGATGGTCAAATCCACAAGTAACAAGCGCAAATCCAATTTCGATCGAAATTACTAAATTAAATCATGCAAGTGTTTTTTTTAAAGCTATACCTAAAATTACTAAAACTATAGAAGTTGGTTTAAGGAAGTCAATAAGAAAACCTAGGGTTTTGGAAATTCCAAAACCTTCGGGCGCGATTTATAGCAAAGGTCAATAGATTGCCGAATTAATTTCCTAAATTTTCAATGAGACAAATTAAGTTGTTGACTCCGAATCCAACAACAGCCACAGAGGATTGCACCTGCTACTCTAACCTAGCTAGGTGAAAAACCCCTTCCAAACCTTAAATTTAGTGTTAGGGTGCAGCGGTCGCGTGTTTCCCTAACATACAATACTGATCGTCTCGTGGAGTACGAATGATATCATGGATGAAGCACGAATCCATAGTTTAGAGAATAAAATTTAGGAAATTAAGATGACAAACTTTTAGACAAAATTAAAACCAAAATCGCGCCCTTTGGATGAGGTCAACCCTAACACTAGAGAGAAAAATACTCACTAAAAGGCATAAAAAGTAGTAAATATGAAAGAAATAATAAAATTATACCAAATTTAATTAATCATGAAGAAACAACCATCCATGTCAGCTTACAACTTGATGCAAGAAATTGATTGAAAAATAGACTATAAACTAAACCTAAAACTAATCTAAACTAGAGAGGAGAGCTAAACTTAATTTTCTTGGATGATAACAAATCGAAAGTTTCTATTTATCCTAATTACAAACCTCCAAAGAAAATCCATGCAAAAATGAGTTTGCATCACATAAAATGACACAATGCAGCTCGAGATAGAGTTCTACATGGGTGTGGGCATGCCGCATGCCTGCTGCTGGCAAGTGTGTGCCACAGCCCGTGTTGGCTTATGTCCTCTGTGTTTTGTTCGCATTTTCACACCTTTGTCTCTTGGAATTCTCTTGGCTTCATTCTTCTTCAGAATTTCTTCAAATTTGGCATGTTCTCTCCCTAAAACATATGAAACAAACTAAAGCGGTTTGTCCATATCTCAAATAAAAGCACACAAAATGACAAGTCAAATGCATTCTAGAGCCGAAAACGGCCTCTAACCTAGGGAAAAATGTATATGAATATTGTGCTAATCACCTTCCATAGATCGGCCATCAGTACACATCTACTCACTCTCCACACAAACATGTGCCAAGGTCATGCCTTGTACAATGTCCTTTACGAGCTCAACTCGGACTAGAACCCACACACACACCTCAGTAAATGTAAACTAATCGTCCTTATAGTCTACTCTGCCCATCCCATGCCAGGTCCATGACTGGTACCAAACATTGAGGCCATGAGAAAACCACCAACTGGTTATTACCTTAAGTATTCCACCACTACCACCATTGCTCACCTATCATATCACATAGCACACCACATGGTGCAACAAGTCTCATATAATCTGCCACATAATCATTACCATATTCACTACTCCATGCAAGGGAACGGGCCATAGATATGCATAGGTTATCTTGAGTAAATATCACATACACTATGTATATATAAGTTCCTTGATACTTCTAGTTTAGTTGAGAAAATAACACTTGCACAAATGAGAATGCTAAATTAGGAGCAATATGCATGAAACCATCATTTGTAAGGATGGTTACATAGCTTGCCTTAATAAAATTGGGCATCTCTTGCCCTTAATGAGCTTTCAACCTTCAAGTCCTATTATAAGGGCAAATGCTGACAAACATTTCCAAACATATAAGTAAACAAGCATGTAAACAACAAACAACGACTTGATGAGGGTTGGAAAGGTTTTAGGACCAAACGGGAAGAACCAAGGAATTTAGGTAGTATTTGACCAAGACCCACATATATACAATCAACCCAAGTAGATCAATCATGCATTCAGAAAATCATCACAAATATGTCCATAATGTTGAACTCAAATAAAGCTCATGCGGATCACATTCTATTAGATTTTGATGTCACCAAAACATACCCAATATACCAACATAGAAACAGGACACTAACCATTCTAAAGAACTAGAAATTCAATCACATTTGTTGAAAAAGGGCAAGTTTACAAAAATTCCGGCAAGCAATGCACTTGCAAATCCACTTTACTATGCCTCTTTTTGTACAATTATAACTGTTGACGATTCGGACTCAGGGTTCTTAGTCGAACTTATGCAGAATTTTGTGAGTTGTGAGACCTTTCAGGGTGTCCCTCCGGCAAGGGATGATGAACCAAGGCTAGATAGAGCACAGAGAGATTTAGACAGGTTCGGGCCCTCGATGATGGGAGTAACAGCCCTACGTCCTGTTAAGATTTACTATGTGTAAGAAAAAGAGTTACAAGACTAGGGAAAGGATCCTCACAGGCGAAGATCTTTCCTGTATGTTTATACAAGACAATGCCAAGAAGACTTATGAAAGCTAATTGACTTAAACTAATGTCTTATGTTGGTCTTCTGATCTCCCTCTTGTCTGATGCATTAGCTTATCCTTTTATATTGGTCGAAAGGGTGCCAAGGCATAACGGCTTCGAACAGTTGCTCGGGTGCAGTTTTGGTAACTACCCTTAACCTCCACATAGGCTTAACACGTGTAATTAAGGAATAACTGCACATATTAACCTCCTGACGGTTGTCTCTATTCGTGGAGGAATCTTCGGGATATTCGGGATTTGCTGGTTGTAGGGACTAAGAAATCCCACGTTTCTTGGTCAAGAGTATTCTGACCGCGTATTGCCTACAGTCATCTGATCATGCACTATCTGCGATCATCTGTCCGCGCATCGCCTATGGGCTCCTGACCGCGCACTGTCTGCGGCCTGATCGCGTAGAACCTGGGACCATGTGTCGGCGTATCTCAAAACAGCTCGAGATCATATCAACGGACACGCATCTGGTTTGGATCTATCTTGAACCAGAAGCACATTTATTTTGAACTAGCTCGGGTATCAATCCTCGTCAGCTAGCCCCCAAATTTGAAGAAAACGAAGAGACATGTTTACTTCAAATTTTAAGACTTACATCGGACAAGTAACCCAACGCTTCAAATCCTCCACTAGTGGTGCACTAAGTGTGGCGATTTATTCCCCGAGATGGACTCTGGGCAATATTTGACAGGTAATGATGGCGCCATAGAATTGTCTTTTAATCCGAGATAAAATTGTAAATGTTTTAAAAGCTCAAGGCATTCGAAAAACAAACCGTCACCATGGGGGCTATAAATACCGAAGCCTCTCAACTTTAAAACTTCACAAATCCTTTTCCGACTAAGTCTTTTCCAAAGCCATCTTTTCTTCTCTTTTGTACACTCTTCAATGGCAGATCAAAACATCATTGAGATTGAAAGTGATGAAGAAGAAGTGGCACTTGAGTTCGACCAGGATTCACAGAAGGCAAATCTCTTTTGGAATTCTTGGTTCAAGTTACCATCTTAGATTCTAATCATTTCTTCAAACACTTTTTTCGGAAATTTACAGATATCCGAAGATCTGGCTCCTCCGAGGAAGAGACCCAAGGTTGACGAGGGATCTTCTAATAGGACAAAGGTGAGAGATGCATCATTGCTCTCCCTTCCTTTGGTTCCCGTAGTTCTCCCTGTTCATGCACCTTGGTAGGTCGAACCTTCATCTCCACCTTTGGAGGTTCATGATGATCCCTCAGGGCGTTCTTCTCAGTTTTCTCCATTTCATCCCAATGATTCCCGTCCCTTGACGGGTGATCAATTTTCTGGTTGGCAAGCTGTACTTCCGTGACTAGATAATCCTCAACCCGCGTTGGGGGAAAAATCTTCTGGTGGGAAGATTGCACTTCCACCATCTGATGATCCTCGGCTTTTGTCGGGTGATCTACTCTCTAGGGGAAATACTTCAACCTCTCACTTGCGAGGATTGGTAACTATTTCCATCCCCTTTGCTTGTTGTTATAGTTTGTAGAACTAACATCTGCAAATGTGATCAAAATCGTTGGAGCCCCTAGTGACCAGCCTGCTGAGATTCAACCTCCTCCCCTCGAACAGACTCTCCAAGGGGAAAAAGAGGCCTTGGAGAAGAAGACCGATGAAATGTCTTCAGCCATTCTGCACCTGGCAGAATGTTTTGACAGATCCCGCGAAGAGGCGCACCAATTCCGTCTGGAGAGGGACTATGCTCGACAACAGCGAGAACTATCCGATTCGATCAGGGATGGTAGTGCGTCTCTTATTAGGGACGATGTAGATAGGCTTAAAATAGTTGCCAGTTCTCTTGGGGCCGTCAATGTAGATCCTACTGACGCTAATATGTCCCTAGGAGAACTTTGTAAACTTCTCTTGGATCAGGTTGACGCTCTGGTCGCTTGCATCCCTTTTGTATGTAAGCATTGCCAGAAATAAAGACTTCTTTTGTCTTACATAATATGGAAACTCTTCATAATCTTTGTGTGAAAACATGGCCATAAGTAATGTCTTTACGACCACACATACACAGGTAAATCCAAGTACTGCGAATAAAAACACGTTAATATGTCGCTCCACGACCAGTACTGATACCGAGATCAATGTTGTTATCGTGATCAGAACCGAGATCCGATCAGAACTACCATTGCAATCAAGATGGAAGTCCGATAAAAATCATAGTCTTGACAACACAACAACTTGTCCAAATGATAACTACATGCATAGTAGTTACTTGTTCGCAATGATCATAGAACATCTTTATGATCAAAATGTATATTCTAAAAAGACCACAGGAACTCATTGTGATCAACACGTGAAAATTTACAAAAAACATGAAGGATAATGTCCTCTGAAAATCTTTGTAGAATTTTCATGTTCTTATGTTCACCCCAATTCCCAAATTCGAAACAAAGAATACTTTTCGTTTCGCATAACGGATTTCCAAGAGAAAACATCCATTATGGGAAATAAATAAAATATTCAATGGAACGTTGCCCTCGGTGGAACGTTGCCTTGGGCCTATAAAAGGAGCAAGTAGCTTCCTGAGGAAGCCATACGCAGCCAGCATCCCTCCTTAGAACATCCGCCGCACAAAACCCTCATCCTTCGTCTTCCATCGCCCCTAAAGCCACTAGCTTTTTCTTACAATCTCTTGCAAAAAATGACGTCTTGGAGCCGATCAATCCACCACAAGGAGGAGAGTTTGATAGCACTGGAAAAGAAGAGATCCTCCCTCCACGGTTGCTAATCAACTGGCGACCTACAGGGAAAGATCAACAAACCCCAATCGTCCAAGAGGGCGAGTTGGTGGTTTTCGAGGAATACCTACGACGTGGGTTTCGATTCCCCGAGAGCAGGTTTGTGAAGGGGATCTTGGAGCATTATGGGTTGGAATTGGTGAATCTCCACCCAAATGCTGTCCTAATCTTGGCGATCTTCCAACATTTGTGTGAAGCATTCGTCGGAGTGCTCCCAAGCGTGGAGCTCTTCCAGCGCTTCTATTTTTTGGCATGGTCGAAGAGCGCCAATGCCGCCGGATGCATTTACTTCCGGATAAGGGAGAAGGAGTATCCCTTCCCGCCCCTGTGCGATTCCGTGCACGAGTGGTACCAGAAGTGGTTTTACTATACCCCTCCGTCCGAGAGCGGGTTATGGTTCGAGAACTCTCGACCAGAGAAGTCCAGCGAGTTGGACTCTCTCCCTGCTCTAAGCATAGAGCAGAAGAGATAGGCCAAGGTAATTCTTCACTTAGTCCAGGAGGGACTGACTGCTTGCGATATCATTCGCGACTTTGTGAAGAATCGGGTGATCCCCCTGCGCGAAAGGGCTCATCCGGCTTGGGAGATACAATCTATGGCGGATAGCACCTTGGACTATAATAATGGTATGTCTTCCAGTCAACAAAAACATAAATTTCTTCCAAAAAATTGCATCTATTAACTTGTTTGTGTGTGATGTAGCTCTAAGTTCGTCCGAAATCGAAAAATGGACGAACTACCTCCTCAAGGCGTGCAATGCCGATGTGGAGGGAGCTAAAGGGTCACCTCGCCCACATAGCTTGATCAATGCTGGCGACGGCCTTAGACAGGACTGCCGAAAGGTACAGACTTTCTTGCCAAAGTCCATTCGTAAACCGTCCACTGATCTGGCATTAACGAGAACAACTTGAATAATACAGCTCCTGGGAAAGTTCGGTGAGGCAACATGCCCAACTGAAGATGTCGGCTTCCTGGGAAAGCCGGCTCCGAAGAGAATGAAAAAGATCTCTTCAAAGCGTGGAACAAGGGAAAATGTTCCCAAAAAGTCTAAAGGACTTCTAGGAGAGGTTTCCTCTGCAAAAACTCCTTCTACCGCAAAGAAAACCGCGGTAAGATACTCAACGCCCTCTATTCCCCTAGGTACAAACCAGAATCACTTCTTCATTGTACAAGGCGAAGGGAGCGAGGAGGAAGAAGATGACGTCCCTCTGATCCACCGCAAGAGAAAGACAATTACCTCCCTGCCCAGTGACATTTTGTCTTCACCTGCAAGACCAGGAACAACTACGGCGAGCCCCGCGACCATCAATAACCCTGTGGTTGCGGGTGAAGTCCCAGTACCTAAAGCTCAGGAAGTTTTAGGGCTTGCTACACCTCTCCCCCTGACAGAAGGGGTGACTGTGGTAAGATCCTTCACAGCTTTGATGGTCGCTATCCGTTTGTGAATGTCAATTAAGTAGTGCTCGTGCAGGAGGAAGAAAACCTTCCCTCCATCCGCCAGGAGATGGTTGCGGCCAGCCCTGGGGCGACGAGCACTCCGCTCACAACGCCTGGAGCTGGAATGACAGAACAAAACACTGCGTCTGCCAGCAACCCCGCGGTCGTAGATGTAGTCCTTACGCCTATGGTCCAGGAGACATCTGGTCCAGCGGCTGTATCCTTACCAACCGAAGAGGTCACCCAGGTAAGGATCATCCTAACCCCAGTCTTTATCGTTCCTCATGCGCATGTTCATGATTTCATGCACCCAAGGAGAAAAGGACAGGGTCCTCTTTACGAAGAGGAAGACTAGGACAAATGATGACTGTCCCCTTTTCCTTGGGGAACCCTCTTCAAAATCTCAAAAATTAGAGGGAGTCTGAATAAGGTAAGAAATCTCCCTTGTATGGACAAGGTTATAAATCTCAACTGATAACATTTTCTATTGTTTAGGCACAGAAGTCCGGTGCCTAGTCCTTCGGCGGCCTCGGCTAGTGTTGGGGCTTCCCCTGTAACCGAGGTCTCCGAGGAGCAAAGCTCAATCCCTTTGGCCATGGAGTTCGTTCGGGCCATGGTGGATAGGGTCTCTACCGAAGTCCAATCAGATATATTGGAATCTGCAGCCCTAGCCAAGAACAAAGGCTAGCAGCGGGGAACATCGGCAATCTACGAGGAGAGGGAAACCTTGAAGGCAACAATTTCATCCTGCAATAGCATTCAGTCAGGAGTTTTTGAAAAACTAAAGACGGTCGCAGATTTGCTGAAGGCTGACATCATCGATCCTCAAAAGGGGAACTGAGCCTTAGCAAATCATGCAAACTGGTTGCGGCTCAAGCTAAATCACTCCTCGAGTAACTTCCTGAAGATACAAAACAGAAATAAGAGGCAATGAAGACCAATGCAAGATCTGTAGCCTCTGCCATTTTATGCAAATTAAGACATCACCATGGCCCAAATTTGAATTTGAATCCGGTGGTGGGAGATGCAGAGTTCGAGAGTGATGATCAGCTTGAAGCTATCATGGAAGAAGTCAAGCCATTGATTGAAGATCTTTTGAAAAAACTTGGCTTATTGTGATTTCATTGTAATGAATAATGATCCTCTGTTTAAATTTTACCTGGAGATATACAATTACAGTAGGAAATATGCAAATGTGTGCCTCTCAATTTTCCAAAAGATGTACTTAATTTTGTTTTATATTATGTCCATATTCCTCTAGCCCCCTCCTGAGGTCATACATACTAAAGGTATTGTATTATAATATTAGGAGAAATATGGGTTATTAATGATCAGGGAATATCTAGCGAGTTCCTTATACATTAAGAAATAGTTTATAAAGGAAAGTCTTATCTAGATACGATCATCTGGCCGCACCAATACTGATCTTAATATAATACTGAAGTTTATTATGAACTAGCAGCCCCTCGAATGATCAGAAACATGCTAGTAAGTCCCGTATGCATTGAGAAACAACTTATTTAGGGATGTCTTATCTAGATGCAATCATGAGATTGGCCAGCGAATCCAACATGGTTACCATAATAAGATGATCATCGGTGACCAGCCCCCGAGCTTAGCTTGGAAAGGATGAGGCAAAGCTTGTAAATATACTACAGACTTAATCAACGCCTGATCGCATTTCTCCTCAAGGAGGGTAATATCTTGGGCACCTTGTTCATGTTGATGAGAATGATCAAATTGGTTTACACAAACAGAACTAATTCGAATTTCCGTAGATAAGACAGCCTCAACACCATATACTAGTTGAAAATGTGTCTCACCCATAACTCGACTACAAGTAGTGCGTAGTGCCCATAGAACGGAGTAGAGTTCATCTACCCAAGCCCCCGAGCGTATTTTAAGGCGCTCGAAAACACGCTTCTTAATGCCTTGTAATATCTACCCGTTGGCACGTTCAATGGCTCCATTGCTCTATGGAGGAGCCACAGATGCAAAGCACACTTTGGTCCCAATATATATATGAATACACCCAAATAATCAATTCACATTTGATATATCAATGATATTCAATTCACTTCTAAGAAAGCAAAATCTAGACTCATCCATGGGTTTGGTAAAGATATCCGCTAATTGCATGTCAATTTTTACATAATTTACATCTATATCCTCTTTTGCCACATGATCTCTTATAAAATGGTGCCTAATATCAACGTGCTTTGTTCTAGAATGTTGAACAGGATTGTTTACAATTTTTATGGTACTTTCATTATCACACAAGATTGGTACTTTTTCAATGAGAATTTCATAATCCAAGAGGGTTTGCTTCGTCCATAAAATTTGAGCACAACAACTACCCATCGAAACATATTCCGCTTTGGCGGTGGAGAGAGCTACGGAATTTTGTTTCTTAGATGACCAAGAAACTAGTGATCTCTCCAAAAGTTGACAAGTACTGGATGTGCTTTTTCTATCAATTTTGCAACCCACATAATCCGAATCCGAGTAACCAATTAATTCAAAGTTTTCATTTTTAGGGTACCAAAGTCCTATATTTGGATAGCATTTCAAATACCTAAGGATTCTTTTAATAGCAATCAAATGACATTCCTTAGGAGATGATTGAAATCTAGCACATAAGCAAACACTAAACATGATGTCTGGTTTAGATGCGGTATGATAAAGCAAGCTACCAATCATAGATCGATAAAGTTTAGAATCAACCACTTTTCTGTCATTGTTCATATTGAGATGTCCATTAGTGGCCATGGGAGCTTTGATGGCTTTAGCCTCTTCCATCCCAAAGTGTTTGAGCAAGTCCTTCACATACTTGGTTTGACTCACGAATGTTCCGTTCTTGAGTTGCTTGATGTGAAGTCCAAGGAAGAAACTTAGCTCTCGAATCATCGACACCTTTGTCGATGATTGGGACTCTGGTCCTTAGTCAAACTTACGTAAAATATTAAAGGGACACTAGTACAGAAATGCAGTCTACTAACCCTTATCTTCTAACGGTTATTAGCGATTTAGAAGAAAACCGTTATAAAAGGTGCCTCGCAGTGGTAAAAGGCATAAGGGAGGCATTTTTACTATCGGTTTGTATGAAATTTACCGATAGAAGAAGCAGAATGATTTACTCTAGCGGTGATGAACATATTTACCATAAGAAGAGATGCATAAGTACTGACGGCAGACTGTTGTGTACCGTTAGAAGAGTTCGACTTCTACAAATAGATTTATTCTATCGGTACTGTATGTTTATACCGTTAGAATAGATCCCAAAATTACTAACGGCAGTCTGTTGTGTACCGTTAAAACTATTCGTCTTCTACAAATAGTTTTATTCTATCGATACTGTATGTATATACTGTTAGAAGATTTCACAAATTCCTATCGTAGGCTATTGTGTACCGTTAGAACTGTTTGTCTTCTACAAATAGTTTTATTCTATCGGTACTGTATGTTTATACTGTTAGAAGAGATCTAAAATTACTAACGGTAGGCTGTTGTGTACCGTTAGAACTGATCTGGTACTATAAATACCCGGGTATGGCTCTTCCATTTGAACAGTTCCTTGGGCCCTCGCAGCCCTAACCCGTAAGCTCCTTGGACGGCTGGCGCACCACCACCAGCGACCGCTGCACTTCCGCACCTCCATCGATGCCCACTAGATTTCGGCATGGCAAGCAAGGTGTGTAAAATTTCGGCAATATTGTTAGATTATTCTAATCCGATTATGGCAATTATCCTGCAATTTTGTATCCTTTATTTTAATGTGTCTTCTTTGCAATATGATTATGTACGGTGTCTTGCTCCTTTTTTTTTATTAAAACAACTAAATAATATCATTGTGGGACAGATAATGTTCAATTGTTTGCTGATCCTATCAAATGAAGAAAATTATCAGGATATTTGCAAGACAAACGCTAGCTAACATAATCAAATGCCAATAAGAGTATAAATGTAATACCTTCATCTCTCAGTAGGTTGCTCAATACCAACTTGGACTTAGTAACAATTGAAATTGAAAGATCATGAAATTGAAGATGAAATTGAAATATCATGAAATTGAAATTGAAATTGAAAGATATTTGTAATTGAAATTGAAATTGAATGATCATGAAATTGAAAGATCATTAATATCAAGATATTTAGAAATATCATGAGATACACAAATATCTTGATCTCTCTGTAGGTTGTTCAATGCCAATAACATAGTCAAATGCCAACTAGGTTGCTCAATGATCAAGTGCATGTAAAAAGTTCATCAAATAATTAATATATGTATATTGGCAAGGTAATTTCTTCTGATGAAGTAGAGTAGAAATGTAATTTCTTGATCTCAAGTTGCAAGTTGACATTACTATGACGAAGCATAACCTAACCTTCAGTTGGTAGTCCTTCTCAGATAGGGAGTCATTTAGGAAACAGTAAACAATCCTAATTTGCTCTAGAATGCCTATTTATGATCTGTGTAGGTCCTTGGACGATGCTCATGAGGGGCAACGTATTTCACGGTTCTTCATCGCAGTATGCTGCATACGTTGGCTTGTTGGCGAAAGAAAGGGTGAAGATCACCGTCGAGAGCTGGAAGGACGTGAAGGGTGAGATCTTAGTTGGCTCGGTCGAGAAGATCCTCAAGCTCGACGTGTTTCTCAAATCAAGACCTATAGAAAGCATCTTACATTTGTATCGGTGATTTCCTCGGGCTCAGACTCGATCAACTCAACTCAAGTCAACTCAGTAATATAAGTAGTTTCCTCTTCCATTTTCTTGAAGGAATACAAATGTCACTCGACGCCAGTTCCAGCTCCTCGGGCGTCTTTGAACTAAATTCCTATGGTTAAGTCAAATGTAGTTCAGACATTTGCTGTTTCGGATGAATGGATTTGTGATGTATCAGGTCTAACTTCTAGTCGGTAGTTACATTGTCACAACTTGCAAAGGTTCTCTTTTATTTAAAATGTATGGGCCACTGGGTCCTCGTGACGATATGTTGTTAATTTCATACATGACTTTTTTAATATACATCAAATGTGTGAATTGTTGTATTCGTATATTGTTGTATATTTGTGTATCATGTATTGCTATTTGGGACATGAACTTGAATGTGTACATGGGGGTATTTGTGTATTTAATTGTATTGGTAGGTAGGTGTGTATTTGTACTACTGTTTCAGACATGCACTTGAATTTGTAAACTGGCAAGTGTATGTTTGTACCTAAATTGCTGTGTCAAGTACCTAAGAAAAGTATTTTTGTGTCTCCTAGTTAATCTACAAATTAGCATCTCTTCAAATATTTATTTATCTTCTAGTTAAGATTTGTTTGATGTTACATTGTGTTTAGATATGATTATTTGAAAGCTTGAACTGGTGTGCATGTGAGTACTTAGATTGCTGTGTCATGCATTACCCAGCTTTCTTTTGTTTCAGCCATGCAACAGTACCTGTTCTAACGGTAAATACACATATTTAACGATAGAACAAACACATGTATTTGCATATGTGCCTCAGGTATGCACTTTAATGTGAGAACTGGTGTGCATGTGTGTACTTATATTGCTGTGTCATGCATTACCTAGCCTACTTTTGTTTCAGCTATGCACCAGTACCTGTTCTAACGGTAAATACACATATTTACTGATAGAACAAACACATGTATTTGCATATGTGCCTCAGCCATGCACTTTAATGTGAGAACTGGTGTGCATGTGTGTACTTAGATTGCTATATCATGCATTACCCAGCTTGTTTTTGTTTCAGCCATGCCCCAGTACATGTTCTAATGGTAAATACACATATTTATCGATAGAACAAACACATGTATTTGCATATGTGCCTCAGGAATACACTTTAATGTGAGAACTGGTGTGCATGTGTGTACTTAGATTGCTGTGTCATGCATTACCCAACTTGCTTTTCTTTCCGCCATGCACCAGTACCTGTTCTAACGGTAAATACACATATTTACCAATAGAACAAACACATGTATTAGCATATGTGCCTCAGGCATGCACTTTAATGTGAGAACTGGTGTGCATGTGTGTACTTAGATTGCTGTGTCATACATTACCTAGCTTGCTTTTGTTTCAACCATGTAGCAGTACTTGTTGTAACGGTAAATACACATATTTACTGATAGAACAAACACCTGTATTTGCATATGTGCCTCAGGCATGCACTTTAATGTGAGAACTGGTATGCATGTGTGTACTTAGATTGCTATGTCATGCATTACCCAGCTTGCTTTTGTTTCAGCCATACACTAGTACCTGTTCTAACGGTAAATACACATATTTACCGATAGAACAAACACATGTATCTGTATATGTGCCTCAGGCATGCACTTTAATGTGAGAACTGGTGTGCATGTGTGTACTTAGATTGCTGTGTCATGCATTACCCAGCTTGCTTTTGTTTCAGCCATGTAGCAGTACCTGTTGTAACGGTAAATACACATATTTACTGATAGAACAAACACCTGTATTTGCATATGTGCCTCGGGCATGCACTTTAATGTGAGAACTGGTGTGCATGTGTGTACTTAGATTGTTGTGTCATGCATTACCCAGTTTTCTTTTGTTTCAGCTATGCACCAGTACCTATTCTAACGGTAAATAAACATATTTACCGATAGAACGAACACCTATATTTGCATATGTGCCTCAGGCTTGCACTTTAATGTGAGAACTGGTGTGCATATGTGTACTTAGATTGCTGTGTAATGCATTACCCAGCTTGCTTTTGTTTTAGCCATACAGCAGTACCTGTTCTAATGGTAAATACACATATTTACCGATAGAACAAACACCTGTATTTGCATATGTGCCTCTGGCATGCACTTTAATGTGAGAACTGGTGTGCATGTGTGTACTTAGATTGCTGTGTCATGTATTACCCAGCTTCCTGTTCTTTCAGCCATGCACCAGTACCTGTTCTAACGGTATACGTGTGTTTTTACCGATAGAAGATGTGTGTACAAAATTACCCACACATAGTCTAACAAGGATTTCATGTATTTACCATTAGAAATGTGTCCAGTATAAGTAAAACCCCACTGGACCATTGCTAAGCTGCTGTCTTGTTCTGTTGCACTCTATACATAAATATACATATATACATATACATACATAAATATATATAGATATACATAAATATATATATACATAAATATACATATATACATATACATACATAAATATATATAGATATACATAAATATATATATACATAAATATACATATATACATATACATACATATATACACATATATACATTTATATGTGTATTAATATACAGCTCCAGCACCATTAGAGCAGTAAAATCTCCTAGCCCAACTGGTTCCCACCGCCGATTTGCACTCCAGTGGCTTCGGTTTGAATCCCCACTCTCGCTGTTAAAAACCATTTTTGTCTTGTCGAGTGTTGGGAGTGCGACAAGCTGTGGTCGTGCGACAGGACCTGGTCGTGGTCGAATAAACTTGTCGAGCTCTGGCCGTGCGACAGGACCTGGTCGTGGTCGATGGCATCTGCTGTCGAGCACTGGCCGTACGACTAGTTGTAGAACCGCGACAACAAGTTTGTCGAGCACCCAGTGCTCGACAGGCTGACGTGGCGGCCCAGAGTTGTAAATTTTTGCAACTGTGGGTCACTTTTGCAATTATTTTTTCAATATAGATTATTTATAAAAAAACTCATAAATGTCGTTATACGCTATTTATAAGCTTATCTAGAATTTAATGCTAATTCTTAAATTCTATGTGATATTCAAATAGACTTGAATATAATTAGACCTCTTGACCCAGCCCATCAAACCCCTCAAGCTCGAATAGGTTTGGTCTGGCTCGTCTCAAAGTTAGGACTGGATTTGGATTCTCTACACTTGATTTAAGACCTTAAAATTCAAAAAATTAGATTCAAATCTAATTTTACCTAATTTTTTGAATATAGTCTGATTAAACCTATTTAACTCGATTAGAGTCCGACTTGAATTCGATCGGCCTAACATGTATATCCAAATGTGCTGGATTTATCTCGAGCCGGCCCAAAAGAACCTATGCTTTTTTGCGGCCAATCCCAACTCAGCACGAGCCCTAAAAAACTGAGATGTGGATTTAAGCGCGGTGTAAACACTAGAGAATAGGAATCCGTTTTGTGGTCTCCCACCAAACACACTCCTCAATGATCTCAAAACCCTAAACCCAACCCTCGTCTTCCTAGGGCTGGACAAAAAGATCGAAGCTCGCGAGCTATTCGGAATCGAATCGAAACTCGGCTCGGTTCGAGCTCGGCTCGAGCTCTTAACGAGCCGAGCTCGAGCTTGAAGTAAAGCTCGAGTGAGTATTCGAGCCGAGCCCGAGCCTTCCCGAGCTCGCTCAAGTTCGGCTCGTTAAAGCTCGTTATATCTTACAGGGCCTTATCTTATATTCTTATTTCTTAATGGGCCTCGAGCCTCAGCCGAGCCTAATCGAGCTCGAGCGAGCCCAATCACATTTGTTTGTGTATACAGCCTTATCGAGCTCTATCGAGCTTTTGTCGAGCTTTGTCGAGCTTTATCGAGCCGAGCCTGAGCCTGGTTCTAAGCTCGTTAATGTTTCGAGCCGAGCCCGAGCCGAGCCCAGTACATTATCGAGCTCGAGCCGAGCCTGCCTGGGCTCGCTCGAGCTCGGCTCGTTTCCAGCCCTACGTCTTCCCCCGATCTCCCCTCTCCTCCCCGAAGGACCCTGTTTTTTTGGTAGTCCAAATACGGTGTGAGCCCGAAAATGCTGAGGTGTAGATTTAAGCACGATGTAAAGGTAGGGAATAGAGATCTGTTTCCCACCAAACATACTCCTTAATTTTCAAGAAAGTACTAAATTGATCTCAAAACCCTAAACACTACCCTCGTCTTCCCCAGATCTCCCCTCTCCTCCCCATGGCGCCGCCGCCGCAGCAACTGGTGCTCGCTGCCTCCTCTGCCGACGCCGGTGTGGCCGCCTGGGACCTCCGCTCCGGCGGCGCCGAGGCCATCCGCCTCCGCACCTGCGCCTCCCCTCCCCACTCCCTCGCCGACGTCGCCGGCCGCTTTCTCGCCGCCGCCCAGTCCCCCGCATCCTCCTGCTCCTCCGCCCCCATCCACTACTACCACTGGGACAAGGTAAACTCCCCCTCAAGCCCCACACCTTGCCTTATAATTCGAAACCCTAACCATGAGCTTATGCTTTTGGGTCCACTTGCAGCCGCAGGTGGCCGTCAAGAGCTTCCCCGCCGAGCCGATCCGCGCGCTCATCGCCGACACGGAGGGGAACTATCTGATCGGCGGCGGCGGTGCCTCCGGTGATATCTTCTTGTGGGAGGTGAGGGTTTTGTGATCACCTGTTGTACGTTTCGTTTACCATTTCCTTTGTAGCTGAGGGGATGAAACAGTTAGCTGTTGGGTTCTGGATCCGGTGTTTTACGGTGAGGTAAATGTTTGCAGGGTGCTAAGTTTGGGAGGTGAAGGCTAAAGTTGAGAATTTGCATATTATTTTGTGTTTTGTGGATTTACTGATTGCCTTGCGCTAAATGTCGGGTTGGCTGGTGGGAAGTGAAATTAGCTGGTTCTTACTAAATTTCTAGACTATGTACTGACTTGTATAGGAGCAGATTAAGTTGGTTTATTTGTCTTATATTATGTTTTTGATGAACTATTTGATCCCTTGCAGTCAATGCTTGTTTTTGTAATGAAATTGTTCTTCTCTTTCCCATAGCTTGTGGTGTGCTTTATGGTAAACAGGTGAAGGAATATACCCTTCTGATGCTAAAATTTATGATCTTTAGAATAAATTCGGTCTGGTAATATGGTATTTTATACAAGTGTATTTTTGGTGGTAAAATTTAGATTAGGTGGATTAGTGGTTAAACTAGAGATTTTCAGGAGCAAGTAACTGTGCCATGTGATGATGAATTTCTGTGTTTAGTGCAGAAGTCTGAAGTTGAGAATGTGGAAATTATGTTAGAGAAAGTCATTTTTTTGGGTTTAAAGCTAGGATCTTCGAATATACGTTGTAAAAAACCACAGCCATTTGGTGTTTAATTTTGAATTCTTGGGGGCAAGGATTGGATCCAGGTGTTTTATGATGCAGTTAATGGCAGCCTGTTATCCCAGTTGGTAGTTTGTGATGTTGGCACTAGATTTTGGAGTTTTTTCCTTATAGTGTTCATGGTGATTTCTATATCAATGTGCTGCTAAGTTTGGTTTGTTGGGCTCAAGTTGGTTTCTTGATGGTTATGCTCTACAGTGTTTGCCATATTATTGTTGAAGTTGAGATTTTTTGCATGTTGATGACACATTGAAGCAAGGTTGTCATGGCAGCTAGGCAAAGCGAGGTGCCGTGGGACTGCCTGGACGCCTAGCCGCCCATGGGCTTGTCTAGGAGACAATTAGGTTATAAATTTCTATATATAATATATTATAAATTGTATCATATTATATATTATAAACTATCAATAAACACTATAGAAGATCCAGATGGAGTATAATAAGGGCCCATTTGGCTGAGTTTGGTTTATCAAATAAGCCGAATAGTTTGATAAATATGTTTTTTGTATTTGTAAATCGTAAAATAGAAGTGTAAAATAGAAATATGTTTAAGGAAATAGCAAAAGATTCCTAGATTATTTTTAAGATTCCATTATTTTTCTATTTCCCACCCAGTCTCTATGCCTCCTCTCAGATTGATTTTTTCTTCTCATCCTTGCTCTCAGAAGTTGATTCCATTCTTCTCAGATCTGTCCTTTTAGATCTCATCCATTCCTCTCAGATCTCTCAGATCCATTCTTCTCAAATCCGTCATGGCAGGTAGTGGCATTGAATCGGGCGGCGGCGGTGGCGTCGTGATGGTCGGCAGTGGCGTTGAAGTAGGCCACGGCAGTGTTGTGATGGTTTGGGGGCGATGGTGTCAGCAACTGCTGGGCCAACGGCGGATGGCGACTGCCTAGGCCTCCTCATAAGGAAAGACGACCCGACTAGGCATCCGGTCTCCACCAACTGGATGCCTAGGCGTTGCCTAGGTGACGCCGTGATAACTATGAATTGAAGCATTTGAGTGTTTGATTATAAATTTTCAGTTACTCTGGTTGAAGCTTAGATTTGTAGATTCCTTACTGTTTTTTTGCACCCATGGTAAAATGCTAGCCTCTTGTGCTCAGAATGTGTTTTCTTAAGTCTTAAGTCTGGTTGTTTATTGTATGTAATACTCTGTTTTGTGGTTAACTATGAGCTGATTATTTCTACTTTTTATTCTGGGGCAGGATTTTTAACATCTTGGTAGTTTATACTGTGTAATCTGATCCATCGAGCACCTTTTAGTTTAAATTTGAAAAATTTCATAGCTTACACCCTGTTTTCCTTGATGGCTCTGTATGTAGGTGGCTAGTGGAGAGCTGCTTATCAGATGGCATGCACACTACCGTGCTGTTAGGTGCCTTGCGCTCTATGACTCGTTGCTTGTCTCGGGATCTGAAGATGGGAGCATCAAAGTTTGGGATCTTCTCATGTATGTGTGTTGATTATGATGACTCAGTGTACTGTGTATCTGTGTTGTTTGATTGGGTTTGGTGATGTTGACTGCAGGATGCTTGATGAAGAGGCAAGCTTGGAGGTGAGGACACCATACTTATATAGCTTCAATCAGCACACGCTGCCTGTGACTGCTGTTGCTTGTGGCCATGGAGCAATTGCTATCTCATCTTCGGAGGATCGCACCTGTAAAGTACGTATTCTAAATCTGTAAATGTACTTTCTTGTTGCATTGAGCATGCACCAATTCACTCATCTATATGCTCTTGCTATTCTTGTTAGCTTGCTTGGTTATAATTTTCCACTAGTATCATTGGGCAATTTTACAGCTCACATTTGTTCCTCTCCCACCCCAGATTTGGAGCTTATATGAGGGTAGGATACTAAGGAGCATTTCATTTCCTGCTATTATTGATTCTGTGGCGCTAGACCCACGAGGTCATATTTTCTATGCTGGTGCTAGAGATGGAAAGATATATGTTACTGCTATTGGTGTGGATTTCACCTCTCACGGCAATGCTGAGTCATCTATTCTTGGTGCTTTCAATGATCACAGGTTTGCCTTTTGACCTAGTTTTTCCTTGTTGGTTTGTCGGCACTTGTTTCATTTCTCCTGTGGAATAAACAACTTTAATATGTAGTCTAGAATATTTTGCAACTCAACAAATTGTTAGAAATTCTCTGTTCTCTTGTGTGGTTAGGCTTTAACTAATGCTGTGCAAATTTAAATGAGCTTCCTTAATCTTTTGATATCAAAATTAGACTGAAACAGCATTGTTTTTTTCCCTCTTTCTGTATTTTGCTGATTTTTAGTTGACTGTGGATCAGCATGGATCGCAAAATAGTATAAGATGTGTAAAATTTTACTAAATGTAAGAATAGGATTGAACTGAATTTTACCAAACATGGCCCAAAGTGTATTGGAGGATAAAATAGAGTTGTCAGCAAAATAACATCTTTGTCAATAAGTAGAATGGACCTTGTGCACTGCTGTGGCACACATGTGAAAAGTTGCCCCTTTTCTATAGTAACTAACATATTGTGTTCAATGTTAAAAAAAAAAGTAATTTATTAAGCTGTGAAGAAAACAGAATCACAAGGAGCTGAACATCATACTACAAGTTATTAAGCATTATCGTTGTTTTACATTTTTTTTTCTATTTCTAGAAATAATGTACCTTACCTGCTTTAACTTGCAGCTTGCTAATAATTTACATTGAAAATGATCCTTCAAAGTATATTAAAGCTGAACACTATGCCTAGTGCATTATTTTACTATCAACGAGCTCCAGTTGGAACCAATATCTTTAGCTAGTTACTGCACCTTATTGAGAACTCTTTTGACGTCAACAGCCTGCAGATGGCTGCCCGATAGCCACAGAAGATCATACAAGTAGCTTTACCATTTTCCTGTACTTCCCTATGTGGTTATTACCTGTATCTCCCTATGTGGCTATGTGCACTACAAGAGGTGCATTTAGTGGAATGTTTAGAGCCTCACGTGCTTCTCTCTGTTTCTCCCCCCTCCCTCCTTTTGGAACAGACTCCTTTCCTTCCAAGGAGCCTTTTCCTAGGTGACCCCTTCCTTTCCAAATCTAAGGCACCTCAGGAGACATGAATATGTAGCTATTGCTCCTCATGAAGGGTGAGCTGCTGCTGCCTTCTCAACTTCCTAAAGCTAGCCTCCGATCTGTTGAGCCGCCGCCGTCCATTGCACCAAGTTTGCCCTTGAGTTGCTGCCATTGTTGTACCAGTCCTCTGTCGAGTTTTGTCGTCCTCGCATGGATACAAAACTCAAGTCAGTGAGAAGCTTCAGGTTACTTGCTCTCCTCTTCGTCTCTCCTCCCCCTTGACTTGAGCTTTCAATAATTTGGGGTTGCTAGTTTTAGTGATCCAGATTGCATACCAAAGTAGTCCGGATCACTGGCGATCTGGACCCGTCGTCAGGGTACATAGGTTGTTGGGTTGGGGGGGGGGGGGGTTGGAGTTGAGTGATCTAGGTAACTATGAACCGGAGAATACTATAATGATTTTAGAAATGCTTCAGACACAAGTGGCATGTTGAGTTGACCGTGATCCCTGTTGGCAATCTCACCGGCTGCTTGTTGCCACACGTGCAGTGCATTTTGCTGGTGGCACCCTGTGCTGACTGTGCCTTTTTACAGCTTGCTCAATTCTCGACCGCAGACACTTTTGATTCTCAAATTATGATCAATAAAAACAAATATGTAAATTATGCATACATTGGAAATCACAACCTCCTTAAACATCGGCGAGCTGGTCGCCATAGCCGTGGAGTGCGGACTCGAGATGCTTCGAGTTGACAAACTTATGATCTTCATGGTGACATCACAACAACTATTTCAAAGGGAAGAGATGGTTGAGGGTAGGAGCCCTTGGAAGTTGATGGTGAGTGGGAGGCTGAGGAGAAGAAAGGGACTGGAGGAGGCAAGAAGAGGGGATGAATTTGTGTTGGGATGGGAATTTCTGCAATCGTCAATTGGAGGGGGACGATAGGGCCCTATTTGGTGGAGGGTTGGAATGGGAATTGCCACAACTGTCAATATACCGGATGGAAAGTGATAGGAATAGTGGAATTGCTGAATCAGGAATGTGGGGCAACCATTGAAGATGAGCTCTTTGTTAGCAATGATCTTGTGGTCTTTTCCGGATGAAATAATCAAATGGATGCTATTTTGTTGATGATGTGGCTTATTGAGGGTGCATTGTCAGAAATAGGACTTTTTTGTGCTTTGCATTGTATTTATTTGTATTGGTGGGAGGTTGAAATGGAAATTGCCATAACCAATATGTGGGATGGAAAGTGATTGGAACAATGAAATTGCTGAACTGGGAATGTGGGGCAACCATCGTGGATGAGCTCATCTTTGTTAGCAGTGGTCTTGTGGTCTTTTCTGGACGAAATGATCAAATGGATGCTATTTTGTTGGTGACAACTTATTGAGGGGGCAATATTCAGAGTCAGAAAATAAAAGGACTTTGTTGTGCTTTGTATTGTATTCATCTGTGTTAGATATTTTTAACCGGAAGTGGACATAGGTGTATTGATTTGATGCAGTTGTTGGTGTTATACTTGACAGTTTTTATAAAATAGGGCCTGGGACTTGACTATACTTGCTTAGTCGCTTAAGTCAAATAATTTTTTCAATCTTGTTACAAAATATAAGGCGTGCATGTAAATTCATTGATATTTTCCCTATTTCGTTCTTATTTATTTGCCCTCCTCTCTCTCTAATATTTATGACTAATTCCTCATATACTACATTTTCTCTCTAATTTCCAAGAAATTTCCAAGGATAGTTTAGTCATTTTTCAGTAGTGTTCTCTTAAATTATAACCTTCTTAATCTGTGCATGTGGTCAAAATATGCCCTTACTTTACAAGAAGTATAAGTTAATTTTATTTGAAAAATGAAATTGAGAAATACTTTATACAAAAGATCATTGGAGTGCATGGGTTCCTCATAATAATCATGTCCCATCCCTTTAGCCCAATTTTCTCAAATGCAGGATCATTTTCTTCAGTTTTTTTGTTGTTGGGATGGGTGAATTTGTTAGTATTTATCCTCCAATGGAACTAAACATGATAATTTTTCATCATCATCATTAGGGGTGTAATTGGTCCCATTATGTATCAGATAGTGGTTGTACCAAATATGCTTTCGCATTTTCAGAAATGAATCTGGATTCAAATTTGAATATTGCTTGGATTCGATTACGGTTAGATAATTACCGAATATAGATACTGATCAGGTTTTGATATTTATTGGGTGTTAGAACTAATTTTAAGTTTGCTATTTACTTAGGGTCTATTTGGAAGATAGGAATTTTGGAGGAAAATGTCCATGAGCTCTCACAAAATTTCAAACAGGGCCTTAATAAAACACTTATGTCATATAAAATTGCTTATATTTTGTATTGCCCATTCATAGATTTAGCTAGAAATTAGATACATCATAAATTTAGACAAACAGCTTTATGTAACAAAAATCATCTATGGAATCTATATTTGGATATATTATTTTATTGGATTCAGATTTGGACATGGATATTAAGTCTTGGATTTAGATACGGATCAAATAGACAAAAAATATTAGTAGTTAGTTGCAAAATCCTTATCTAGATTTGCACTCTGTCGAATTTAGTTGATTGGATGGTCGAATGTTATCCGCCCCTATTATACCCATAAACGTCATTAATGATATTGTTATATTGCATGGCTATGTCATTAATAGCTAGCCATATAAGGTCTTGTATTTGTATCAATGTAACAACCAAACAAACATTCTAAAAAAAAAATAATCCTACCATCCCTCTCCTCCGAGCCACTTCCTCCGCCTGTTCCTCCCACTTTCCCTGCCCGTTCCCTCTCACCTTTCCTTCCTTTCTCCCAATTTGCGTGATGCTTGTAGTTTGATGCGCTCCTATTGCCTGCTTTGTAACTTCCATTCCCTGTGTTTGGCACACATCATGCCATGTCTGACATGTATTGAAGCTAGGACATGTGTTGTGACATTCTTTTTTTGGACTTGTGTATACAGGTAAAACTGGCACCCCTTGGTTGTTGCTTATAAATCTCTATTTATAAGCAACTCAGACAATGAATGGATTTCAGAATTGCTATCTTCTCACCATATGCTGATAATCTATTGGTTGTTGCCTCTTAAATCCTGTATGTGGCATTACAAAAGTTCGAGGAATTTCCTGTCATGCCTTTTAAGTTAACATTTAATTTTGATGTGGGGGCAGTTGCATATATCCCTTTGTTTGTTTCACTTTTCCACTTGCAAGCGGTTATCGCTAAGTTTGTATGCTGGGATAAAATTCCATGAGTCATTATTTTCTTGACCTTTTAAAAAATCAATTTTCCCTTTTATTTTAGCCTTAAAAACTATCTAACTAATGTGGTAGGGTTTCCATGTGCTACCCATTAACTCTAGCTTTTCCTCTAGAATTCAGCAAATCAAACTGTATCGCGGTGAGCCTCGAGGTTGCATATACCCTCCACATCAAATTTTTTGTTGCACTTCCATCATACTGCTTCATGCTATCACATTAACAGTAAGCTGCCAAGGGCATCCTAGGGATCTGAGGCCTTCACTGAGAACAAGCCTTATTCATGGGATTGACTTCTTGATGTAACAAGCACCTCAGCACTATCATGCCAGCGAATCCAGATAATCTAGTTGGGGATGAATCTGGACAACATAGAGATTGTCAACGGCCTTATGGTATCTCATCTGCACACACTTCATTTTCTAAGTGGGCCCACACATGATAAATGGGGCTTCCAATGGTGTCCTTAAAAAGTTATCAATTTTTGCATATATTCTATTATTCTTACAACAAAAGGATATCATATGCATCGTGGTGAAATCTATTGATCGAATTATGAAATCATGTATCCTTGACTTCAGTATTCCATTAAAAAATTATACAACTGCAATTAACTTCTAATTTAATCACTGGAGTTATTGCTTTTGTTATAAAAAGGCAGAAACACCCTCTAATTTTTTCTATCACTTTATTTTATCTTTTATTTCATTAATTTCATGTTGCTGCTTTGCTGTTTGTGAGGCTGGACTCCTGCGCACCCTTCTCTATCATGCTGGCAATTGCTGGTATCATGTTGTAATCCTTCACTGCTAGATTGATCTCCAGCTGCAATATGTACGTATTCATCCGCTGTGCATTGCCCTATTGTGCAGTGCCAAACCTGGATTGGAGATGGAGCAAAGTTGGGTAGTATTATGTTTAAACAATATTGATGATTGATGGATGATGTTAGCTCTAAAGAATATATATGCAATGGCCTCGGGTTTGTCAAGATAAAATGATATTTTGGTCCTGTTTGGAAACACAGTATTGGAAAACTGCAGTATTTTAAAATCATGGTTTTGGAATTGTCATGTAACTCAAACCATAGTATTTGTAGTATTACAAAACTACAGTTTTTGAGAAAACTATAGTTTTTATTAGTGTTTGAATACATAATTTTTTTTTCAAAGTTTTCAGTTTGGTGTTTAAATGAACTAACTGTTATGAGAATTTTAAAAAATAATTTTATTCAAATAATTATATGTTAGATAAATTATATTCAATAATTTTATACAATACTCTTTTGCAAATTATATTCAACAATTTTTAATATAATATTTTATCAAATAAATATACAAATTCGTCGGAGGAGGTGGCGCTTGGTGGGGAGCAAGAGCGGGTCCAGAGGGTCTAATAGGTGTAATTAATTTGAACTACGACACATCTTATGAGGCTGACAACGGAAGCTCGTTTTCTGGTGGTGCGGGGGCTTGCCGGTGATGACGATCAAGGTAAGGGCTTCAAGATCCGTTTGAGTAGAAAAGTTTCTGAGGCCAGGAGGTGTCGATTAGGAAGAAAATTTCGGAATTTTTCAGTTGTTTTGGTGGTCCGATGGGCGGCTTAGGGGTCACGGCCGCCGCGAAGGAAAACGGTGGTCCGGTGATGGATTTTTGCCGGAATTGGGTTGAGGTGGTTGCCAGTTGGAGGAACTTAGTAGTAGTAGTGGGAGGCTCGATCGTGGCTTAGTTATCGTTTGCTGGCGTTAGAACGGTGGCCGACAATGGGGTAGGGGTGAGGAGGTGGTAGAGTGCTATCCCGGCGTCACGACGCGCGTGCAGTATGGGCGGCAGAGGTGAGGAGGTCGAGGAGAGAGAGCATGGCACCGAGCACTCCAATGGCGGTGCGGTTGTCCTTGTCGAGGGCTAGGCCGAAGAGGGCGCTAGCGGCGTGCTCGCGCGCCTCTGGCGCAGTGGTGTCTGAGCGAAGCACCTCGATGAGTGGTGACACGGCGTCGACGCGGACGATGGGCACTTTGTTCGCCGGCTCGAGGAAGAGGTTGACCAACCCCGCGGCTCGAGGAAGAGCGCACCTGTGGTCAAAGTTTTGTGTCAAAACTTTAGACCAAACCAAAGTTTGCAAAACTGAGGAAAAACCATGGTTTTGAAGAAACTATGGTTTCAAAAACCATAAAATACTTTAGAATCAAACACCTGTTTGGTTTTTAATACCACCGTTTCTTTTAAAACCATAATATTGGATAAAAACTCCAAAAAAAAAAAAAACTTTGTAACCAAACAAGATCTTCATTTTTTTTTATGCTGACATTTGTGTCCTCTCCAAACTTCTCTAGGACATGGATGCACTCGTCCCATTAATAATTGGTTGGTTGTTTGGTTTGATAGTTCTTTATGTTAATGATTAATACATCTGATATTATTTGGGTTAGCAATTTTATTCTAACATTTAGTTACACTGTTTAGTTTGTGTTGAATTGCTCCAGTGTAAGCTCTCTGTTATTGCGTGGCAAGATTTCTGGAGTATATTCAGTTAATTTCATTTGTTTTTTTTGATCCAGCAAGGCGGTAACCAGCTTAGCATTGAGCACAGATGGACTTCTACTTGTCTCTGGATCAGAGGATGGCAATGTTCGGGCTTGGGATACCAGAAGTCAGCAAGTAACCCGAAAATTCAAACATTCCCAAGGTTCAATATTTGACATTATGCTGAAAAAAAAGCTATTTTAATAATCACGGACATTTTTTTTGCGAATTTGTTAGTAAAGTAATGCAAGAGTTTGAACTTATTTCATTTGTGGGATAATGGCAAATTTGGTCCCTCTACTTTGCCTGAAGGTTCATTTTGTTCCTCCACTTTCAAAAAGGTCAAATTTGTCCTTATACTCACTAAACCAGTGCAAAGTAGTTCTTTTGATAAATAAAATCCAGTTTGAAAATCCAATTTGGCATATATTTATGGATGACATGGTGGCTTAACTCTTTCCAAGAAAAACGTTAATTGACATCTTAAGTCCACAGGTTTTGTTTTTTTTTTTTCACTTGTGTGTCAGTGCTGCCTGGATCTCCCAAATGCAATGGCTCACCTGATTGGCAGTGATTTCATTTAGACCTCATTCCTAGTGTTTAGAGGAATGGTTGAGAGAAGGTAAGTTTGTGGTGTTACTACTGTCAAATGCAACTAAGGAGAGGAGGGTGGTTATCATTAGATTCTTGGTAAAGAATAAACTGGTTTTGTTTTGATAAAAAAAAGGCTGGGTAAAAGTAGTATTTTGTACCAGTTTAGCAAGTACAGGTACCAATTTGACCTTTTTGGAAGTAGAGGGACTAAAATGAGTTTTTGGGCAAAGTAAAGGGACTAAATGTGCAATTATCCCTTTAGTTGTAATCCACATTTTTGTTTGGAGGTGAGATTTGGTTGCAATGATGCTTCACTGACTGAAACTTTCCTGCCAGATAAACCCATTCAGATGATAGTTTATAAGTTGCCTGGTACCTTCGGTTGGTTAGCATAAGATCAAAGTTTCATTTGTTGCCTCTGTGATTAGTTGTATGTTGAACTCCTTAAGTGTCATCTGAACACAGATATCTAATGCATCTGAATGGTTTGATTTGTCTCGAGTGTCTGCATCAGTGCTAAAATGCTGTCATGGACTCATTCCCTAAGTCAAAGACTCAATATACTTTTTTTGAAACAGAAGTGAACAGCATTGGAGAAACGGTTAAAGAAAAGAAAAACAGATATAGTAGTACAATTTATAGTTATTGTTATCTTTTACAGACATAACCAAAATAGGTGAGTACAGTATGTTGTTAACAGAGTGGTACTCTCGCCATATCCTTGGTGTGAAGTATATTTTGGTGTGTATTACGCATTTTGCATGTACAAAAACAATAACATTCTTGAGTTAAGCTGCCAATACTTTTGCAGGTCCAGTAACTAATGTTCTTATAGTAATGCCGAGACGAGTAAATCTACCACATCTACAGTCATTGCGCAAAGTTTGTTCACCGAATGGAGAAGCTGAAGCACAGGCTGTAATTCTGTCCCAACCTCCTCAAAATGACAACTATGATGCCAGATGTTTCAGCTCAGATTATCTGGAGAGCTACCTGAATACTCTTGAGGTCTACTTTTGTACTGCCTTGTTCATTATGGCGGAATGTGTTCTCATTTTTTAAGATTTAATGTTCTCATTCTAGTTTGGTCCTGCAGGAGAATTGTTCTTCCATGTTCACTGATTTTGGGGTCATTGCAGTGTCAGGTCAACAACAATCAGCAGAATGGAAACAGAAATACTTGGAGTTACAGAATCTTTTTGTGCATGGGGTTCTGGATGAAATTTCATCTGCAAAGCAAGTGTGATACAATGCAAATGGATTCTATAGGTCATTATTGCTAATTAGGTGAGAAGGGCAACATGCTTTCTACTGTTGTTTCATCAAAAAGATAAGAAAGCAGAGATATGTTTATTAACATGCAGCCATCTGGGCTCAAAGATGTCAGATTGTAATATATCCTCAAACATCGGACAATTTTAGCTGTTATTTTTGAACTAATTTAATTCGAGTATCTTAATCAGTTTCAGGTACCTCTTGGAGTTACCTAATCAATTTTGTGCTTGATGACCATCCCTCTGTAACTTGCATCGTAGGTCTCAACTCATACATGTGCTTCATTTAGGTCTGAATTTAAGATCTTCGCGTTTGGATCCCCGGGTGTTCTCTTGATCCTAATTGCAACTCAACTCTAATTACACTCATTAACAGTAAATGGACCAAATACCATAGAAGTGTTATTTTAATGTCATCAACAGAACTAATTCAACTATACCTGATCCTCATTGCATCAAAGACTTGCTATTTGCTGCAATTAGTGTTTGGTCTACTGATGACTTTTTTGGTTGCAATTAGGGCAAGGTATAGTTGAATTTGTTGCGATTAGGGCTGCTTATTATTATGGGCTAATGGTGTCATTTAGAAGGGTTTGGCAGAGCAGTGTAAGCTCTTTATCTCCCTTAGCACTCCAAAAAAGAATAGCAGCCGTTAACGGGTCTCACTAGAGCTATTAAAATTATACACGTCATGTGATATGTGGGTTTGGATTTGATATGAATAGGTTTGGTTCATAGATGGGTGGACACGGTTAACTTGTTTAATAAATGAACCTGTTTATTAAATGTTTGGTGTTTGTGTTTGTTCACGATAAATAAATCATACCGTGTATGCTCAAAAGGATCAAGTAGGATGATTATTGAACCAGCTAGACTTGCTGTTTTAACTCATCTAATAATCATTTTGTATTAACTGTATAGTGGTAGTCATGTCATATTGACCTTTCTAATAGTCGTTTCATGTTTGTGTCAAGTCAACTACATTCGTGTCATGATCTCAACCCGGTTAGACCCATTTATTGCTCTTTGTATGACCCACATGCTAGCGCAGATCCAAATATTGAACTCACCATGGTTTGTTTTACTTTTGTTTGGTGGCTATCACTGCTATGGTCTTCTGATGCATTCTAGCATGAAGCGATGCTATCAATTCTCGATCCATGTACCAACCCGTACATACTGGTTTACATGTCTTTTTTGGCCAACAAACTAAGAAAAATACTAAGGCCCTGTTGGGTAGGGTTTACATGTCTTTTTTGGCCAACAAAATAAGAAAAATACTTAGGCCCTGTTGGGTATCTAGCCAAAAATTTTTAGTGGGGCAAAAATTCTGTGGAATGTACGCACTTCATATCCCCCGTTACATCATATTAGGTTAGGATCACTGTTTGTTTGGATGCACTTTTATCCTACTCGGAACTGGCTCTAAAATAGAGTTATTGCACAAGTATTATATTTTTTTTCTATTGGATCAAATATCAATATTCATAATTGGCCTTTTAATTAAAAATATTTTTCTATACTTTTCAATTTTTCCAATTTTGAGATATTTAAAACACTCAATCTGAGTTGTCTATTATAAAATCGGACATGTAAAATACACATAATATTTTTTGTATAGTAACTCTTCTTTAAAAGTGCCCCCACTAGGATCGGAAATCTTGTATTGTTTTTTTTTATTCTGAAATAGCCTTCAGTCTTGAATGCATAAACTGGCAAGATCCGTCGAATGCCAAAGGAATCCAATGGGGCAAAAAGATGGGCAATTTAGTGCACCTCACCATCAATACACTCAAAAGATCATAGTTTGTACAAACATCTCGTGATCAAAATAAACCAAATTACTACCTAAACAAATCAGATTAGCTTCCAAAATCTAGCCCACATCATACTAAACCAATGGAAGTTCACAAAAAACAAACCTAAACTCCCCTGATTACGTACATCCTTAAACAAAACGCCACACACAAAAACAAATCACAAAAAAGGTCTTCGAAAAATCGAAGAGCTAAACAAAATTTCTAGCTCCAAGGCGCTGATATTGTGTGAAAATGGCAACGTATATGTAGTGGGGATGACGGTATAGCGGCAGTGACTCGAGGTCTGGGAGTGGGAGAGGGCAGTGGTGGCACGAGGAGGGGAGGGTAGCGGCTTTGGAGGGAGCCGGTGAGAGGGGGTTCATAGGATTCCAAACCTTGTTTTTGTAAGGTCTGTTTGAAAGGACAATGTTTGAAAGACCAAATTTTGACTCACTTTTATGGCCTGAGTTTGGAATAATAGTTTAATTCATACTAAATCTCGATGAGACCCTCATCCTCAAGAAATTTCTTAAGTAAACAGGACTTGAGTCATTTATTTTTCCTTAGCGGATTGGGCATTCCGGCCTGAGTTCGCACCTTAATCCCCGCCCACTCAAACATGCGCCTAGGGCTTTTTAGTTTCCTAATCGTAGTCATTAGGTTTCTTAGGGATCATAGCAAATCCTCCTCATCCAAATGGGACCTAAATAGTTATGTTTTTATATCACTCAGACTTTCTGTCTGTTGTTTTAATGGGTATGTTCAATTCCGGATATCTAATTTTTTCGAATTAGATACTAAAGTTTTAGAAACGCTGCGCATCGATATTATTAATTGTTATTATTAGTGCATGCCATAACCAAGAAACAATACACAGACCAAGCATATGTTCACATGGAACTATCACAAGAAAACAAGTTTACAACAACTACCCTATCACCTTGGCTGGATGCCACCCCTCACCCTCAGCCTCTCCCTCGCCACCTCGCCGGAAATTGGTGTTCGCCGGTGTCGCGGCAACGGCCCGAAATTCTGGGCCTCGTCATGGGCCTTTTCCGGGCCGGGCCCATTATTAACAGGAGACTCTTCTTGTGCTCCATCAGTTTCTTGTGCACCATCTTCCACTGTGCTACTCCAGCCTTCCATCATGCGTTGCTGGTAGCACTTCATGGCCACCACCAACATGAACACTGAAAAAAAAAAGTAGGAACACTGATGGGTTGTAATTCTTGACTGAAAAAAATTGTGGATAAGAATCGTGGCGGTGGATCCAAAATTTGTATCCTATGCGATCTGTGTAATTCAATGGAGTTGTCTTTTAGAATTTACATATTTTACTAGGGTCAATTTCTTAAAATCTTTAGAATTCATAAAAAATCTATGAAAAATTGGATTTTTTTTGAGTTTTGATAGTAGGTATGTACTTATTTTTTTCTTATCTTACATACATCTCTCTTCATTCTCGATTCACTCTATCTTTTTAGATCTAGTTTTTTAAGATTCATCTAGTCTCTTCAATTTTTCTGGCGGCAGACGGAGGTGGGGCTACGATGTAGTGATGGTGCGGTCGGTTGGATGTGGCAGCGGTGGGAGGTGGCATTTGACAGCAGAGATGTTTACGAAAAGCGGTGGTCAAGGAAATGGCATTGTCACTGGCCGTAGGTGGTGGTCGTAGGGGATTGACTGGGAGGAGGAAAAGAAAATATGTGGGAGAAAATTAAAGGTAGAGAGATTAAATATAGATCTACTTGTGTGGTGTAAACAGTGTAAACTTTTTAAGAAAAAAACAACTATATACATCGAAGTATCTTTTTTACTTTTTGTCATAAAACTATGGACCAATAGATCCAACTTTTTTCCCTTAACTTGGAGGGTGAATTTAAATATATAATTCATATTTTAGTGAGTCCAGTTCCTTCAAAATTTTTATAATACAATAGTTTTTCTATAAATTATCATATATAATAGATATTTTTGCAAAAAAAAAAAATTTGTGAGGTTACGTGGCCCTAAAACTATCATACTGCATCAGCCACTAATAAACAACTAACGCGCAAGAAGAGCTTGGGTTGAGTAGGGTTCAAAAAACTGTTCAAAGCTGATCGATTTCTTACGGTTACTAGTCAAACTGGCAAGGGGCGAGATATGAATTACAGACATTTTTAACTATCACTTGTAACCGAGTTAACTGGCAAAGCTACACCTGATCCAAAAAGCTTACCAGCCCAGACACGAGCAACTGTGGAGGAGACATTCCAGACAAGGGTGAAGACAGCAGCCACAACGGCCTTCTTGTGGGAGCAAGATTCCCATGCATCCCTGAACCTCTCCAGCCAAAATTTACCTGCCATGCACACAGAGCATAGTAATTTTAGCCCCACACACAGTAAAAAAATCAGAGATTTCAGCACATTGTGCCCAACATGGCAAATATTTTTTGCTCATGAAAACTTTAGAGCGATGCGATGGATCTCAAATCCACATCCCGAATGAATATATATAGTCTTCATAGGATTGGCCAAGAAAAATAAGAAAGAGGAAATTGCGGTGGGGGTTGATTAAAAAAAAGTTTTCGGAGATTTAGTGAAACTTTTTTCAAAATAGTGGATGCTCACTGCAATTTCCACAATAAGAAAACTATCTAGCAGTTATACTTCCATATATAACCGATTATAGTGGTGGATTTAGAGAGTACATGCAATTTTGATACTTAGATTCGGACTTATAATGATTCTGATAATATAATTAAAAATCTAAAGAACTTTAAGAATAATATTTTAGTAATTTTTCCTTTAAATCTGAACGACCGGTGCATATTATGTTGAGTCGATCTCCATTAGTTGATTATTTTAGTGATTATTGGCAAATTTAATTGTGAGACTAATATATTTGTTGAGTTTATATTTTTTAATCTCAATTAGATTGCGAGATGATCATGAAAAAAATTATCTTAGAGAGGATGCATGATCGAGTTTTCTCAAGTATAGACAAGTTTCACTAAAGGTAAAATTGAAAATTAAAAATCTATTTTCTAAGATTTTATTGGTTTTGGTGTTTGGAGATGACCGGATTACTACTCTTATTTCGTAGTTTTGATTATACTAGAAAGAGGGATTTGGGGTTAGTAGCTTGATGATATCTCGTGTGTGAAACTTAAATGCATATATCATTTATTTACTAGGTCATCAAATTGTTTTTGAGTTGTTTTGGATGGTTAGTGAGGACATCCTTGTTTAAATTTGAAAATTTTAGTTCGGGTAGAGGTTTTGAAGTGGCAATGCTAAATATTTTATATTTTCTAGAGTAATTTAGGCTAAACTAAGTCTTGATTTGATTTTATTGAGAAAGCTGTAGCCACTCGAGTTAGCTTTCGAACAAGCTAAGGAACACCTAAATCTGATATATAAATCAAAAGTTATGTCCATTTTACTGAAAATTGCATAGACTCCCCCCGAATTGTTCAAAAAGATTGTCCGGGTTGATCGGATTGTCCGAAAAGATTGTCTAGAACATTTCTCCAATGAGGGTGTATTTCTACTCTCAAAGTCTTTTTATGTATCGAACTGTTTGGAAATTTTCTGAATTGTCCGATTGCATTCTCACCTGCTCTCAACGGCTTGCTCTGAAATTTATCAGTAACCGTTACAATTGTTCTGGACTGTCCAACATTTTTCTTGGATCGTCTAGAAAGGCTGATTTATGCACATTTCAAGTGTAACGGCTAGAATTTTTAGGAGTTATATATTCACCCTTTGGTCTAGTCTCTAGCAACACTCTGGGAATATTCATTGTATACACTTGAGTTCGAACTAAATTTTGTACTCTTGAGCGTAAAATTGCCATATGTTGCATTAGAGTGAGATTATCTAATGAGCTCATTTGCATAAATAGATCATTTAGTGAGTTGAGAGTGTTGTATGAGTTTCCTCATGTGTTTGAGCTTCCTAGCACTTAATTGGTGTGAAGTGAAGAATTTGAGTCTATTACTCTTGGTATTCGCTGACATCTAGATGGCTTGGTTGATCCGGTGATCTCTCCACCGTCAGAGTTTGTCAGAGAGACTCAGAAAACTGTTGTGAAGGTTGGTGCTCACCTATCTGGAGTGGAGAAGTGCAACCATAGTGGATATTTGAAACAAGACTTCACGAGTGAGTGCTTCAACGAGCAATAGAGGAGACCCGACGAATCTCCGAGACTTTAGAAAATTTTTTTATGTCATCTTGGTTTATTATCTTGCTTTCTTTTATTATTGCACTAGTTTTAGTTTGCATATTTGCCGTTGTTATCATATCACTCTAAGTTTGCAAAACTCATTTGATCACTTGAAGCACTAGATTTCGTTTAGGGTTATTGCAAAATGAGTTTTATTCTCATAAGTGCAAAAATCGAGTTTTAACTAAAAAATTTTAAACAACCTATTCATTTCCCAGTAGGTCGGCGTTCTCGATCCTATATATTAAAGTTGGTGGGTGCAAATGAATGTTTGGACGTGGATAAGTACAAACCTATTTTTGTAAAGATTTTATCCAAAAAAATGTAGCACGTGGAGTAGGGGTGGAATTTTAGCTCGCGGATCGTAAGCTATTCGGGCTCGACTTGCTAACAAACGAGCCGAGTTCGAACTGTCCTTATAGCTCGGTTCAAAAACGAGCTGAGCCTGAGTTAGACTCCGGTTCGCTCAGGCTTGACTCGGTATATATATCAATATATGCATAATTTCACTGTGGCTCTGTCTCCTCAAGTCCTCATACTCCATCTCTCTGTCTCATCTCTGCCGTCGCCTATCTCGCCTCCACCGCCTCCTTTACCACTGCACCTGGCTGCTGAGCATGGGGCACCCCGCGCCTCTTCCATGGCCCCCGGCCACCCGCTGCCGCCCCGCGCCTCCATCGTAGAGATCCGGTGTGGAGGTAGCGCGGTGGCAGCTTTAGGGTTAAGTGGCAGCGGAGGCGAGGTGCGCAGATCCGGCGAGATCTGGTGTAGAGGCGATCTCAGAGCGGTTGCAATGGCGGCGGTGGGGTATGGGTGCAGATCCAAGAGCGAGGCGGCGACGGATGGTGAAGGCGCAGCGGTGTTTCATAGCGGCTAACTGACGGCGAGGCAGCAGGGAGCAACCGAGCTAGTCCAGCTCGCGAGCTGGGTCGAACCAAGTTCGAGTTGGCTGTTTAACTCGGTGACCTAACTGAGCCGGCTCGGCTCACTAGGCTAAGCGAGCTCGAGCCGAGTCAGAGCCAGCACTTGAACTCGGCTCGTTTTCACCCCTAACGTGAAGTACTTTTGATTTCGGTTAAATGTCCCTTTCTTTTCTTTTTATTTTATTTTCTTTTAGAAAGCATTAAGCATTAGTTATGATTGTCACATCCATATAGGCAGGGTGATATCATGTTCAACTAATTGATGTTTGCTCCTTAGAAAAACACTAATTGATGTTTGAGAGAGCTTTATTGTTCAGATTCCTTTTATCTTGCCTTTTTTAACATTGGTTAATTGATCTGCTAGATAGAACTAGACAATATGATTAAGGACAAGTGAAGTGGGGTCTAATTAAGTGCCCTAGTATCATGAAAAGAAGTATTCAGGGAATAAAGCATAAAGTTAATGCTGTTCTTTTCTTTTCTTCTTTTTTGATTCTTTTGATTTGGGCAGGGAAAAAAAAAGTGATGTTACTGTTGGTACAGATGACAACTATAAGTAAAACAAATCCATACGAACAGTGGGTGACAGGCGGACCCTATAATTTCCACCGCATGCTAGGACTGCATGCCGGTCACTGTTCATACCGATGGCAATGCTCAACTACAAAAGCAATTTATAGTGAACAATGATACTCTGCATTAGTGAAACAATTCACTGTGTATATTTCACATTCTCGGGAACTGTCTGATAAAAAAATGACACCTCGGATTGTACACAGAGGGGAGATAACGAGAAACTGATGTTTTCAATTTCATCAACTTCTTGCGAGAAATTAACAATTTCTCGTACAAGTGTGATTTGAAATGCTTATTTCGATTGACGGTTCTCGAAAGGAATAATACACATGTATTTTTTTCACTAATAGATATGATCTAGATCCATTAATGTGTGTACATCTTAAAAGGAAAAATTTGAGAGATGGAAGTAAGGAACATGCAAATAAAGGTTTGGAGAATGACAAGGTATCTACCAACTACACAGGCTAAAAAATATGAAGAGGATTTGTGACTCAACTAATTATCTAATTGGTAAAGCACACATCACATCACTATCAACTTCGTCGCATGATCAAGATTGTGTTAGCACTCCATTAAAGCAGCGCAGATATGGTAGCACAACAACATAATTTAGAACATCTATGGTCTTGTACTGTTGTTGAAGAGATATAAATTTGATGGCCATGACATGACATGAGCTTTTTTATATTTTTTGCAAGTTCGCAACAACCCTCTAGTGGGTTGGTGAACAAGAGTTGTCCCCACAGCGGGGCAGCATGGGAGGGGGATTTAGATCTAGGGATAGGAAATATATTTGGAGGGTAGTGACCAAGTGCCAACACCACACATGCACAAGGCACAGCTAGGAAGCTTCAGTACATGCCTAGGTGAAAGAGTCCCAAGCAGTAACTATTTTTTTACTAAATAATTATTTTTTATTAAAAATTTAAATATATAGTACCACAAAATAATTTCTTTAATGGGATGAGAATCGATCCGCGGCATTGGCGTTAGGATACCAAAACAAACGCCATAAATTTTGGCGTTAAATGTTGAGGGGCTACCACCACAGGCTACTGAGTGAGCCCCGAATCCGAGTCCATTAGCGGGAGTCTTAGTCCTTACAGCTTGATCATCGGCGTTAGCCACATTAGATTCATTTTGGGTTCATTTTTAGAAAGTTCCCTTAAGTTTTTTTTGAAATTTTAATAAAAAAATTATATAATTAAAACCTTCTCCAAGGGAGTCACTAGATTTATTTTGTATCCACTCATAAAGAAAATTCTGTAAATATCTATTTTTAAGTTTTTCTAAAAAAATGATTATTTCATAAAAAAAATTTCTCCAAGGTGAGACTCACATTTACTGTAATAATGCATGCACAAAAACAGAGTCAAATACCTCAATGATATATAAAGGGCAAAGAATTAGATTCACCAAGCTCCTATAATATTAATATACATCTTCCAGGAGTAGGTGACCCTCCCTAACCACACATGCTCAAGATGCTAATTAAATTAATTTTAGACAAAAATAATTAACTAGGAAAAAAATATTACACCTTAAGTAAAATAAATGAAGACACGTGGATTTAGCCAGCCCCACAAGTTTTCGGTGTTTCTTTAAGTAAAACAAAAAAAAAATTTCCAAAAAAAAAAAAACCTAAGTTTGACTCATGTTTTAGCGTATGCATGTATGGTTCAGTCACACACGTTTTCGGAAAGATTTTTCTAGAAAAAAACTTAAGTTTGACCCATGTTTCAGCGTACACAAATCACAGAGGGTCAAACTCCTGGTTCCGCCACAACTTCGAAAGGTAAAAAGAAAAAATATGCCACTAAATCGTTCGTAGCACAAATGATACGTGAAAGTGAAAGGGGACATTAGCTGGAAAATAATGCAAAAATAAGATTTTGCTTAAAACACTGGTTAGAGATTGATATTTAAGTCCCAACATCACATATTAATGAGATAGTATTGTATAGTTAAATTTAAAATTTTTGTAGTGTTATAACGTATATTACCTCCTGTGTGATGAAATAAAAGACCAATTTGAAATTGTATAATTTAAGTTTATAATTTCAATAAATTAGTGGAGTAGACTTAAGTTTATTTGTAATTTTTAGTAGACTTAAGTTTATTTGTAATTTTTAGTTTCTATGAGATGTTTCACTGTTTTACCCCTTTAGAAGAAAAAAAAAAAGGAAAAGCAAAAGGAAAAAAGAAACAAAGAGGTGTGATGTGGGCCACTTGCATAGTTGCATCATAGCCTTTTGTGCAACAACATAAATCGAAATGGAGTTCTGTTGAACATGCGACACCTCGCACGTGCAAAAGCTAGGAGGAAGAATCCTGCACGCTCCTAAATAAGTCCTAACCGGCTAACCCTAATGGATTAATGCAAAAAGTTACTAATTTACTGTAAATTTCATCTCCAAAGAAAAAAGTTACTAATTTACTTTCCACCGTCGGGAGCAGGACTCGGATCTGATGTAGTTGGTAAAGTAACTAGAACGGATCACCTATTCGTGTTTGTGTGGATGGATCCTTCTATGTCGAGATGAAGAGAGAAAAAAAAAATATAGTCCCTATCTCTTCATGTGTTGATCAAGTGCAGTGGTGGATTTAGGGATGGGGTACGACTACAACAACAATGACGATAAAATTGATAGCTTCAAGAATTATTTTAATATGGAGCCCCAACTTTGAATTTAAAACTTAAAGAGGTCGAAAGCTGATGTTAAAGATTAATATTTGGAGAAGTGCTAAAAGTTTCTGAGTATGAATTGGATAAAAAAAAAATCTGAACTTCTCAACTATTTGAAACAGAAGAATTTTATAAGAACTTTACTGGAAATCTCATATTCAGTGAAATTAGATAATTTTTTCTCCAAAATTTTTATGTTTCAGACATACCGTTTGGATGAAAAAAAAAAATCTAACCATGACGGTCTATAGAAAAAAAAAGAAAAAATATGTTTCATTTAGGATTTGAACCCAAGACATCTGTTATGAAATCAAGTCTTAGTGATCACCCAAGCTAACATGGGAACTCAAAAAATAAAGGGGTGTAAGGGATGCAATTCCACCCCATGAACCTAGTTAGATTCACCACTGATCAAGAGGGTCGACTTTTGATCCATTGGCTGCACGGTGTCTGTTTACTTTACCACTGCAGTGGATCCATGTCTTAAGTGAAAAACCTAGGTAAAATTACATTCTTACCAGTAATTTATTAGATAAGTATACTTTTGTCCAAAGCAGAAGTTACTGGTCCAAAGCAAAAGTTACTGGTTCGCTTCCACCATCAGTAGCAAAAACCCCTAGGCCTAACTACGTTCTTAATTTCCTAGCTAAGGCGAACTAAAGAAGACAAACTACTGGTGGTTCTCATTGGGAGTGGTAAAAGATTAACTGGAGTTCAAAATCAATAATCTTTTGTACATATGGTATAAGCGCGCTTCCTAGCGAATAAATATATTTCAATGGGAATTACAGCTCAATTATCATTTTTCTAACCAGCTACTTAAAAGTATATAATCTCTCTATTTCAAAATATAAGACTCCGATTCTCACCAGAGTGGTGAAATAAAACTAGCATAATTAGATTTGAGATTGTGCTTTCAAAAATACTTTCACAATACTATATGACACCATTTTGCAAAATAATAAAGTTATAACATCTAAGTTGATTTTTACCATATTATTTTATGGCTGCGAACCAAACAACATACCAAGGAGTTAGGACACACCTATGACACCAAATCAAATAGTTCCTTAGTTTCAATTATCCTACGAATGGACTCCTGTCAAAATTTGGAACTTTTTTTTCATCAATGTAGGCTCATAAACAAAAGGGCCCAAAGAAGTTACTTCCAAAGACAGTTAAACAAGCCAGGAACACAAAATTACCACTCCAGGGAATCTGAAACCTAAACTGTACCCCAACCTCGTGTGTGTCTTCACATATACCAATGTCCCTAACTTTAATAAAATTCTTGTATGGTTCCATAATTTATTATTACTCACTTATTCTAGTGCCTTGGGGGACCAAAAAAAATATTGTATACTAATCTTTGAGAAGAACAAAAAAAAAAAAAAAATCCTTGGATCTAACAATCACGAAAAATTCAGAAAAAAAAGGACAGCTTTCACTCACCATATCTTGCTAGCTGAGTGGAGTAAGAGCAGCACACCTTTGGAATGATGAAGACCCCAAAGAACACTGCATCAAAGTCATTAGTGCAAAAGAAAAGAAAAGGTCAGTGGCCTTCAGAGTTCTTTATATCTTTATTCTCTACAAATTTTCTTTTAGGAAATTTCGTAATAGTCACTGAAGTATAGGTTAGATATGTACACTTGACTAATTGAGTCCGCACATGACTATAAACACTACCTCTATTTTTTTATTTGTTGTTTTAGAACTTAGAATTTTTACTTAAAAGAATGTCATCATATGTTTTTGAGATAAAATTAATCTTATATTATTTTCTTAAAGCTGCACAAAAACTAAATGACTAATAAAAAAGAACAGAAAGAAAGAGTATAAAATTTCTTTTTGTGCATCATTTTCTATATGTCTATAGTATGATCACATCTATTTTTTTATTGCAGATATACTGAGATAGAGAGAGATGGTGATGCATGTATGTTGTTGTTCCAGTACTTACCAAGTTTGGCTAGGGTCCAGAGTGTGACAAAGTTGCCACACCGGGCCATTGCAAACAACAGCATTGCCAGCTGCAGAGCACATGTCAATGTTAGTACAAATCTATAGAAGCCCATGCATGTATGTGTTATTATAGTAACTAAGGTTCGGTTTTTCATCCAAAACCAACTGGTTATCGGACTTATCAGTATGGTGTCTGAATTGATATGACAGATGACAGTTGATATTTTGGATGATTGTGTATTTTTTAAAAAAATGTATAAACTAATGATGATAAAAGATTGAGACAATACAGAAACTTGAAAAAAATAATAAAAAAAAGAAACACAAACAGTAGATCAGAATTTGTTTGGAAAATTGGCTAGCAACTAGTCGATTTCTGGTCTGCCAATTGGGTAAGCGAACCACCCTATTTCAGGGATCCCTAACAGTAACCATTAACCAATATGGTATGTATGGTATGCATAATATTTATAGAAATAGAATATTTAAAGAATGGATAAAGTAGTGTTGATTTAAGATTGAGGTAATGCTAAACAAAACTTAAAGAGAAAAAACAAAAAAGTAATAGTTAGCCGGAATTTTACCAAAAATAGGCCAATAACCTGCTAGTTTCTGTTCTCCCGATTGGATCCGAAAAGCACACAGTTTCCAAGATAGTAACTATTAACCAATATGGTGAGCCTAATATTTACATAAAACAAACAAATTAATAAATATGTAAACTAGTGTTTATTTAAGATTGAGGAAATTGAAAAATTTAATAAAATAAAAAGAAAAAACAAAAAAAATATTTGGCTAGAATTTTCAAAAAAATAGGCCAATAACCTCCCGATTTCTGATCTCTCTATTAGGTATGAGATCCGCCTTATTTCTGGATAGTAACTACTAACCAATATGGTGTGCCTAATGTTTATAGAAACGTAAATTCATCTCACCTTCATGGTTGTTGCAGGCTCACCAGCGAAGAGTGATCTAAGGTTGATGAGGACCTCATTGACGTAGGGCAGTACAAGCCTCAGCAGCCAGATGGCCTCCTCCTCTCCAACCAAGAACTTATCATCTGTTCCATCACTATCCTCCACACTTGCACGTCTGCATGTTACAACAAAGATGTAAAAAAAAAATAAAAAAAAATGACTTGCATTTCTTGTGCTCCTTTTGTTGTTTTTTATTTATCATTTGATATGTGTGCAAACCAAATTTTTAAAATTTTGACCACCAATACATGAAATGATATCAAAATATATAAAAATAATATTAATAAATTTTCATCATATTTATTTTCATATTATTACTATGTTATAATTTTTGACACATATATAGTTATAAAACTAATGATCAAAATTATATTTTAGAGATTATGAAAAATCTAAAATGACAAATAAGTAAGATTGGAGAGAGTATGTAATTGTGTATGTAATTTGGGGGCAATTGTACCTGTTAAGTAAGGACTTGTACAGGAACCTCAGGCCAAGATAGAGTAGGCCAAGGTAAGAAGCTGCTGAGATTGTGCTGTAGAGTTGAGAATTTCACAAGAAAATTTGATAATTAGTATTGTATTTTGTATCTAAAACTTATCTTTTGTTAATTCGGAGAGTAACGGTGTGGTGAATAGTGTCTTACTTGAAGTTTAAGTCTTTGGCATAAGAAGAGGAGATCAGAAAGAAAGTCCCAAACCCAAACACAAGTGCAGACTTTGACACATCCCTCCACATCACCAAATCCACTGAGAAAACACAGATGAAAAATAAAATTAACCATCAATTCCATAATTCATGAATTAACACATCAAATTGGCTGCTTTATAGTTAATCAAAACACTAACCGATGTTCTGCATTCTGACATTGTTTGTGCTGTATTCTGATGGCCTGCCTTGCACCTCCTCATGCTTTTCAACTTTGAGACCAAGAAATTCCAATGCATCAGAATTCAGGACACAAACAAACAAGAACACCAAGAACACAGAAGGAATAGTCAGATGCTGCTCACCAGGAGAAGTTTTGAGGGGCTCTTGCTTTGGAATCCGGCGGCCGATCACCGGAGAAGGCTTCTTCTCTGCATGAACCAAGATAAGAGGAATTGAACTATTGAAATAGGCCAAAATGTGAAATTGAACACAGTTTTTACAGAATTTGCACAAGTTTGACCTGGAGAAGGCCGTGCCGGCTCCGCATTCATCGTGCGGGGAACTATCACCGGAGTCGGCTTCTTCTCCACTGCAGATCAAGAGGAAAGCTAAGTTGCTAAAATGGACTTAAAATTAGCCAAAATTAGGACAATTTTGCATCCAAGAAGAAGGAATTCACAATTTCACACCTTGAGGAGAGGTCATGGGCTCCGGATTCATCGCTCGGAGATCGACCGCCGCGGCCAATTTCTTCTCTGAATCATTCAAGAACAGAAAATTTTGCGTAACTCTAACAAAAAAAATTGCGAAATTGAACAGACCCAAGAACAGAATTCTACCTGGCGGAGGCTTCACCGTGTCCGGTTTCGCCATTCTCTCATCTTCCGCAGACTTAATTCCTCCTACATTAAAAATCAAGAATCACAACACAACCCAACCAAACACAAACCAAAGAACAGAAGGGAAGATAAATCCCCAAATTTGCTCACTTTTAGCTGTTGTCTCAAGATCTTTCTGAACCACTACAATTTGGTACACTAATTGCCAAATTAGATCCAAAATTACAAAAATTCACCAAGAAATGAAGCTAATTACACACAATTTTTTTTAAAAAATATTCTTGCTTGCCTTGATGTAGAGGTGCTTCTTGAACGCCTTCTCCATCAATGGCCATGTGATCTTGGTCCACCTCCTTCACCATTGCCTCCTCCTCCTCCACGTCCTCCACGTCCTCTTCTTCTTCCACATCCACCTCCACCACTTCCTCCTCGACCTCCTCCAATGCCGTATCCACCGCCTTCTCCACCTCTACCACCACTACTTCCTTCACCTCGCTGCCGGGAGCCTTCTTCTCCGGCGTCCCCACCGGTGGTCCCCTCCTCGCCGCCGCCGCATCCAACCGCGATTTCCTCAGCTCCCCGATCGCCGTCACCGGCTCCGACGCCTTCCAATTCCGCCTCTTTTTGGTGGCGGCGGCGCCGCCGCCGTCGCTCTGGTTCCGCCGCAGGCGGCGGATAACCCGCATCCCCTCCTCATCCGCGTCGTCGCCACAAGCGCCGCCTGCGGCATTGAAGACCTTGATGCCGCCCTTCACCTCGTCCATCCTCATCCTCGTCTCCCACACCGACACTCCGGCTGCCGCCCCGCAGCCGCTTCTTTCCGCCACCGGCGCCGGGGCCCGCCTTCTTGCGGCCGTGCTCCCCTGCTGCTGCATTCTTCTGCTTCTTCTTATCTGCTCTGCTCTGATTCGATGCTTTAATTTTGGTGCACTCTGTTTTGTGTTTGATGGCTCTGTTTTTCTGTTGGTGCTGTCCCCTACCAATTCCCATGCTTCTACTTGCCTTGTGTTGCACTCTAGCTCTGTTTTTGTGTGCAAGTGTCATGTGTTTTAGTGTGTATGTGCGAATTTTTTTTTCCTGAATAACCCATAAAAAAATAATCCAAATTTTTTTAAAATTTCAAAAATGGCTTTCAGTTGTGCATGGGCTGGCGCGACTGAACTTCAGTTGCTAACTACAACGCGCCAGGGAGAGTTAGCCTGTAACTAGTTGGGTTTCGCGGCTTTGCTGTTATTTGTTATTATCGCACGTTCTTGCACGTGGGAGCGTTAACCCGTAACCAGTTGGGCTACGTTCGATTTCTGTTATATGATACCCTTGTATGTACTAGTAGTTCGAGAATTGCAGCAAAACTCTGAAACAAAACGAGGCCTAACGAACCCGTGGATCCTCAAATAACATTCGAAACCTAACCCTAAACTCTCCTCCGCCGCCACTCTGGCCGTCGACAACCACCCCGCGCCGCGCCTCGCCGTGGAGCGCCGCCGCTCCCATCGTCGTCGTCCGCCACTCTCGTTGTCGTCCTACGGCGTCGTCTTCCGTCGCCGCTGCTCGCTGCCGCCGTTGTCGTCGGCTAGGAGCAACACAAGAGGACGGCGAAGAGGCCCGTGTTGATCAGGGGAGGAGGAAGGGGGAGAAGGAGAAGGAAGGGGGAGAAGGAGAAGGAAGGGAAAGAAAAAAGAAAAAAAAGGCAGGGAGAGAAAGAAGAAGAAGAAGAAGGAAAAAAAAAGAAAGACATAAGAGAAGAAGAAAGGAAAGAAAAGAAAGAGAAGAGAAGAAGAAGAAGAAGAAGAAGAAAAGAAGCGAATTCTTCGTATTCCAGATTTCAACATATCGAGAATTTCGACGATTACCGAGGTGCATATTCGGTAACTCGTAACTAATATTCAAATGGAGTTATTTACATTATTATAGATAATTTGAAATAAGCCTATGAGATCTGGAACCATACAAAGGATATATCCGTAATGTCATTGGTCTAAATCAAGACCGCTCGAGTCATATGTACGTGCAGTTACATAAACGTTAACACTAGATCCACCATCACACTATGTTATTTGACTGTTTATGTGTTGGTTATGTTCAGAATATAGTGGTTTAACAACATTCATCACATGCTACACAGTTTATTAAATTTAACCATTACTGGTTCATGCATGGAATGTCATGCTTTATCACCACATATAACTCCAAAGATAAAACCACCAAATTGGTTGAGAATTCCATAATGCAAGCACATAACAACTGAGTTGTCGAGAAGATTGGTAGATAATAAGCAATACAATGTGACTCATGGATACAAAACTACTCTATGAAGCATTTGCTTAAATATGATTTCACCTTAGGACAAAAAAGACTCTAGAGGTGGCTCTCTGAACAGGGAGATTAACTTTCTCTTTGTTGTGATAGCAGTAAACTAATAAGGATTACTAATTATTTTCATTGATCCGTTGTACTATTTATCAATCAACTGTAATAAACTTGTTATTTATATTGATAATTTAGTATTCAATTATACTAAAATAAGAATTAGGTATTGAGTTATTTACATTGATTATTAACTTAGGGCCTGTTTGGATACACAGTATTTGAAAATCGCAGTATTTGAAAATCATAGTCTTCAAATTGTCATGCAATCAAAACCACAGTATTTCATAGTATTACAAACCCTCTCCGTCGCCCTCACCCCCTCACTATGGACTTCTCGGTATTACAAACCCTACGATTTGCGCTTCACCGTACTGCAAAATTGTGTGATTTGAGGCAAAAAAATATATTGTCCTGTTTTGACCTGACACGGAAAGTAAATCTAAATAGGTTATGGAGCACCCCACAACGGTTTCTGTTTATTACGGTGATGGTTTAATTCATAATGGAGCAGACAGTGATGATTTGAGTGCGTGTTTCCATGCATATGGTGAAATGTCACAACTATAGTTAATGTGTTTCAATGACTTGAAATTTGGATAATCAATTTGTTACAACTGAATCCTCCGATGGATAGTGTAAGGGTTGAGGGCCTACTGCCGGAGGGAAAAAAATGGGTACTTAAGAGACTTAAAGGAGACAAATCGTGGGGCTCATTTGTACAAGTGGTGACAAATCCAGACAATGGTATCACAGTCTTTGTACTTTACGCAGAAGTTGTAAACGTAGATAGTTCGGAAGATAGTCATTCCATCGCAGGACCAAGTTACATTGGTAATCTCAATACTGCCAGTGGTAGTGGCAGTGCAAGTGCAAGTGCCAGTGCAGCTATGCCAACTGCAAGAGGCCCGCCGACAAATCTGTTTGGTGACCATCAAGCGGACGCAGGTGATGAACTGCCCAAAATAGAGGAGAATTTCAACTAGGAGGAGTACACTGATCTGTTAGATATGTACGAGTCTCCCACGCAACCCAGAGGGCAGTAGGATCCTATAAATGAATGGAATGATCCATCATCTTTGATGTCAGCTGTGGTCCCTGGAGATCTAAATTCACAATGGTCTTTCAATGAAGCATCAGATTTCTCTGGGCATTCCAGTAGTGTGTTGCATCTTTTACGTACATGAGGCCCGTTCTTTGCATCGACGGAACATTCTTGACTGGGAAGTATCAGGGGACACTATTGACTGCCGTGGGAATTGATGCAAATGACCAGCTTCTTCCCATAGAATATGCAGTAGTCGACGGGGAGAACTACAGCAACTGGTTGTGGTTTTTGGGGTTACTGAAGAACAGGTTGGTGAAAGATCGGGAGCGTGTGTGCATAATTCACGATAGAAACAGAGGAATGCTGAGTGCAATTGAATACATTCAATCTGGAGTGGATCCATCTCTAACCTGGGATGACCTACAGAGTCGTTGGTGCTCTCGGCATCTTGGCGCGAATTTTCATACTCGTTTCAAGAGTAGGCGCCTGATGCAGCTGTTCAAAAGACTTGCCAGACAGAATCAACAATCCAAGTTCATAGCAATATGGAAGTCACTGGACCAGAGTACTTTGAAGCTGAGCCACCAGCAGGGCGGAGCCGAAACTGGGGATGTGAGCACTGATGGAAACAATAGGAGGCGACCAAGTTTCAGTCAATGGATCCAGCCGAAACCAGTGCAGAAGTGGTCGCTGCTGCACGACACAGATGGGGCACGGTACGGCATTATGACAACCAATTTTGCCGAAGTGTACAATTTCATCCTTAAAGGTGTGCGATGCCTACCTCTTACCGCCATTGTTGAGATGACATTTTATCGCACAATAGCCTACTATGACAGCCGGAGTTCTGCCGCAGTAATACTTGTGTGCGACCCTTTAGTGCATTGGCCCAAGAAAATTAACGACTACCTTGAATTTCGGATGGGAAAGTCATTGTCACACGAGGTGTCCGTGCTAAGCTGGCTGAATGGAAACTACGAGGTCCGGTTAAGGCACAAATTCGTTCATGGCACCTTGAGAGCCAGACGGGTCCACGAGTGTAGAATTACAAATACACATGTGGAATGTACATGTAGGAAGCCGCAGCTGCTGCACATTCCTTGCTCTCATGTCATCATTGCCTGCGCAGTTCTTGGAATCACTCTGACGCAATACATCTTTGAATATTATACTCTGCAGAACCCGTCTAACACTTGGGATGGTGTCTTCCACGGATTTGCAACGACAAGAGACTATCGGGAGATATCGCTTGAAGATGGCGTCGCGTGGATCCCGGACAGGAGGCTCCTTATTGGCCATGCGGGTCGACGTCGAACGAGGCGGATACACAATAATATGGATGTAGCCAAGCGTGAAGAAGAACTCCGTGGATGCACGATTTGCAGACAGCCTGGTCACCGGAGAAACCAATGCCCGCAAGTGGTAGGGACATCCACAACATCAACAAACTGAAGCACTTTTGTAATATTTTTCCACTCTTGTAAAGTTTTTTCACTTCTGTAATGTGTTACATACTATGTGTTTGAATGTAAATCATTAATGTAATGTGTTACATTCTCTATGTAAAGTTTTTGTACTCTTGTAATGTGTTACATACTCTATGTTTACCTTTCGTAAGTGAATGTATGTTATTGCTAATGTTGCAAATGCATCGAATCGGACAATAAATGATAACTACAGGTATGGCCGACGACCAAGAGCTTCCTGAGTTGATTGCACCGTACCATCAGCAGCAGCACCGTGCTCGTCGTCTAGTACAGGGCATCGTTTTGTCCGCGTTGTACACGAGGGCACCGCAGGAGTTGTGGGTTCTGGATGAGCGGTTCGCACCTCACTTTCTTGAGGTGGGATTACTTCCGTTCGCCTGTATGGTCGATCGGGCACATTGATTTCCGTTCGACCGATCTCTGATCAGTGCGCTTGTGGACCGCTGGAGGTCAGAGACGCACACTTTTCACTTCAGTTTTGGAGAGCAGACTGTGACACTGGAGGACATTAGTATGCTGCTCAGCTTGCCCATCAGAGGAGAGATATATGTTCCCGTTGCGATAGACCGAGCTGCATGGCGTCTGGATTTTTTGCAGCGCTTTCAGGGGATTGGGCCAGCAGGAGGGTTCGCGCAGACGGCGGTAGTTCCCCAGGCATACCTGCATGACGTTCGAGATGCCGCATTCCCAGTGGCCACTCCCGAGGAGGTAGTCCGCCATCACCTCGAGGCGTACTTACTGTACTTATTTGGGTGGTTGCTGTTCCCTGGCACCCACGAAGACATCTCGCCAGACTTATTGCGGACTTCGACCTGGGGCATGTACCGCAGTTCAGTTTCGGATCGGCCATGTTGTGCCACACATATAGGGGATTGTGTGATGCCACGAGTAGAGACTAGGCGCATTCCATATTTGCGGGGTGTGCCATACTCCTATAGATCTGGTCGCACTAGCACTTCCCGGTCGGGTGATCACTGGTGCCACGGGATCAGTTCGCATTGGGCCATGATATTCGGGATGGCCCGGTGATGGGATGGAGGTGGGCTAGGCTGGGTTTGCCCTGGGCCATGGATCAGGCACACTTCTGTTACGCTTCCTATACCATGAGCTTTGATTTGCTACTCAATGATAGTGTCATCTGGCGTCCGTGGACACAGCAGTACATCCAGGACATCGCCCCAGCATGCCTTTCATCTCTATGCACACAGGATGCTGCTTATTGGCGTACCCAAGTGCTTCTTATCTTCTCACACATGGTTGAGGGGTACTCGCCTGAGCGAGTTATGCGCCAGTTCGGCCTACGACAGGATGTTCCTGTGCCGCCTCCTCGACAGATCAGACACAGTGTTCACGAGTATGTACATGACACTTATATATATATTTTTTATATAACTTAGACATCTATTCTGACCAATAATTTTTTTATCCATAGGTAATCGAGGAAGGGTCGACATAGGGACGATTTCATCGTTAGGCAGCAGCCCTATGTGCAGGAGTAGATGGATCAGGCCCACACTCGGACGGTTGATGAGGACAGACCTTACTGCCACAACATCCACTCTTCGTACCTGGCATGGTGCCGACCTCGCACGTTGTACAGACTGACGAGTGGTCTACCAGTGGCGAGTGAGGAGGCCATCCGTCCTTCGACCATTGACGAGTGCTTCGACGGATGCCTTGCACCGTGGGTTCACTCCTTTGTAAGTACTTTACCTCCCCATAACTTAAACACTTTCACAATTATCGTCATTCCATAATTGCATGTGCGTCGTGTATGTAGCTCGACACCATCGGAGCCATCTCTGCTGATCTAGGTGACATGGAGGTCCGATTGCGCGATGGTCAGGACGTGAGTAGAGCAGAGATGCAGGCATTTTGTGCGGATTCCCAGCGGCGGATGGATGGGATTCTTGCTGATTTCAGAGTGCTGCTGCCACCTCCACCATCACCGTTGGCTCCTCGTCCTTCTGCCTCGCATATGCCACCGGTGGATCGCCCTTCTTCGTCGCGCCCTCCACCTCCACAACCGCGTGTTAGTACTCCTGATGAAGACTCTTCGGACGAGGAGTTCGACATTACTGCACACATGGTTGAGCTGGACCATCGGTTGGCTCAGGACTTGGCATCAGACGAGGGACAAGGCGCGATGCAGTATGAGATCATGGCTCAGATGCAGGTGCCAGCTCCTGCGTGGTACCAGTTTCCTATCCAGTCACAGCATCATCCTACGCAGGCTTCGCACCGTGCTGATGCTCCACCTCCTACGCAGCCGACACAGCATTCGTAGGCTCCGCCATTCGCACAGACACCGCCTATGCAGACACGACGTATTAGGGATCGTCATGCCCCCTCTCGCTACACACCATCCGAGTATCAGCACCAGCCAAAGAGGAGGAGGAGGTAGTAGTTTCATGTAGGGTTTAGTTACATTTTGGAATTGCAAGTTCAAACGCAGTAGATAGATTTTGTTTGTTTTTTAGGGTTAGGGTTTCGAACGCGGCCGACGGATTTGGTTAGTTCTCTTTCTATTTAGTAAGAGTATCCCAGAAATATAATTCTTAATAACTCGCCACGTCTCATTTTTGCTTTGCAAGTGCTCCCATTTTTACCTTTTTTAAAAAAGTATTGACAGTACCATTGCAAGAAGAAAACTAATAAGGCCCTTTTGGCTTCTAAAAAGTATTGCGTCTTTTTGTACATAAAACGGAAAAGCAGTCGAACGCACAAAGAATAATCTGCTAATTTGTTCACATCAATTAGATCCCTAGAAAAACGTTATAATCATAAAACAAATTTAAATTTTACACAAACAAAACATGTCTCCATAATTCCATCATAAAAATTAAGTTAGTTGATAAGGCATAAAAAAAAATTAACCGAAGTTGAGGGCAACAGGCCTATATTAACCAGCCGTCTCAAAAAAAAAATTACTTTGATGGACAGGGCAATGACTTTGAGACTCTAGTTGAATTTAACAAATAGTGTTTACAAAATGCTTGATTTAGACATGTTCCTTAAAGTCAAGGGACAAAATATACCATGAACACAATAGTAGAGCCCAAAACTTGAGAGCCACAAAAAATTGTAGCGCAAGCGTTGCAACACGAACAGAGCATATGTATATACATATATCAACTCTATCTTGTATTTTTTTTTCAGTCCCTTCTAATCTAAAAGAAAATCCCACGTCTGTGACCTGGATTCGAATCCCAGTGTCACCAATATATATTAATTTTGTGGTTTCGGCCGCATTTCTTGAACTACTAGTACGTGCGATAATTGATAAGTCTTAATTTGGTAGAATTTTATCTAGGTTTAGTATTGAAAATGTGCAAAAATGATGCTTAAAATTCCTTTGATAAGTCATTTTAGTGACTTTTTGTAACATTTTTACAATCCTCTTTCACGAGTGTGTTCGTCATGTTTCAGGGAACAAACGTACCAAATTTGGAGTTATTTCGATATCGTTTGGATAGGAAATGAAGTGGAGAAAGAAGATGCTGAAAATCTAAAAAACAGGAATCCAACTCGAAAACCGACTCAAAACCCGAAGTCCGAATCCAAAACAGACCCGTTAGTCGGTTTAAAGTCCGAATCTAAGACAATTTCCTTCCTAAATAAGTCTTGAGTTGTAATTGGTTAATTCTAGGAATTATGTACTATAAATAGAGAAACTTTTGGCTCAATTAGACATGATTTTTCTTAGGTTTACTAGCTATTAGGGTTTAGTTTAGTTTTAGTTTAGTAGAGCCCCCTTCTCTATTTTATTGCTTTTGTACACCGGCAAGGACGGCAACTTCAATTCAAGCAATCAAGTAAGTTTTTATTTTTTCTTATTATTATGGTTTTTTGCGAGTAGATCCCTTCTAGGGTTAGGGATGACCTAATCCGGAAGGCGTGATTCTTAGTTTTGATCTCAAGTTTTGGTGTTATTTTCTAATGTTTTTTTTCCTCTAAACCCTAAATTCTTGTTTCGGCAATAGACGTAACAGTTGAGCCTTAGCTAGAATTTATGGGAGTTCTTGAGTCCTTAGTGCTTTGACGCAAGGCCCTGAACAGGAGAAAGGCTCTCGCCAAATGTGACAATGGAAGCGATCCTCTGACTGTTGACCCAGCACCCCGAACTGGAAACTTAATTTGTCTTGGAAAACAATGGAAATTAACTCACAATACTCGGACCTTGGATAGAATTACGCTGGATGGTTATGGAATTCCCGAAGCCCTAGGTTTTAATTCTTGCTTTATAAATTCAAATTTCATACCTACAATTTACAGCTTAAAACCCTAGATTGATAGCTTTAGTAGTAGAATTAGTTATAGAAAAACAAACCCAAAACTCGTTTAGACTTAATCAGTGATCCATTAAGCTAGAAAGACGAATACGCTTGTTCCTCGTGAAATTCGACCCTCAAGTGCTCAACGTTCAACCGTCCACTTGCGGTATTACAAAATCACACCGTTTTAGAAGCGATCAAGTTTTTGGCGCCGTTGCCGGAGAACAACGGTAATTCATCTTTTTAGATTAATTTTTGCTGATATAAGTCAATATCACTTCTCAATCTTGCTTCTATTTTTCTTTTGGTTTTATTTTCTTGTGCACCACTAACCTTTTAGGAAAGTAGTGCAAATCTGATACAATCAAGAACGAGCCACATTGGACAATCAAACACCGAAGGAAGCAGAATCACCAAAGATGGGTGAACAAAAGAAATTGAAGGATTATGGAATCCCGTTCAGCATGGGGTTTCAGTTAGGTATTCTTAGACCAGCAATCGAAACAAATAATTTTGAAATTAATCCTTCACTATTAAACCTGATACAACAAAATCAATTCAGTGGTTTTGCCATAGAAGATCCTTCGTTGCATCTCCATATTTTTCTTGAACATTGTGATACTTTTAAAATTAATGGAGTTTCGCAGGATACGCTACTACTGCGTCTCTTTCCTTTCTCTCTTCGAGATAACGCGAGAGCATGGTTGTACACTCTACCGCCCGCTTCAATAGCAACGTGGGATGAACTCTCACGAATTTTTCTCAATAAATTTTTTCCTCCATCTAAAACTGCATATATTCGAAACTAGATTGTTTGTTTTATCAGCAGGGAGGAGAATCACTCTACCAAGCATGCGATTGGTACAAGGAACTTTTGAGGTCGTGTCCCAAACTGGAAGCGATCCTCTGACTGTTGACCCAGCGCCCTGAACTGGAAACTTAATTTGTCTTGGAAAACAATGGAAATTAACTCACAATCCTCGGACCTTGGATAGAATTACGCCGGATGGTTATGAAATTCCCGAAGTCCTAGGTTTTAATTCCTGCTTTATAAATTCAGATTTTGTACCTGCAATTTACTACTTTAAAACCCTAGATTGATAGCTTTAGTAGTATAATTAGTTATAGAAAAATAACCCTAAAACTCGTTTAGACTTAATCAGTGATCCATTAAGCTAGAAAGACGAATACGCTGGTCCTCGTGGAATTCGACCCTCAAATTCTCAACGTTTAACCGTCCACTTGCGGTATTACAAAATCACACCGTTTTAGGAGCGATCAATAAGCAATTTGAAAAATTGTTTGAGATCTTGAAAAAGCTTAATGTGACTGTGCCTTTCACTAATTTAGTAACTCAAATGCCTTCTTTTGGAAAATTCTTGAAACATATACTTTCTAAAAAGAGGGATTTGAGTGAATTTCAAACTGTTGCTTTAACCGAAAATTGTAGTGCTTTAATTCAGAACAGGATGCCAGCAAAGCTACGGGATCAAGGGAGCTTCTCCATCCCTTGTAACATAGGTACGATATATATCAATCGAGCTCTTTGTGACCTTGGTGCAAGCGTTAGTGTGATGCCTCTTACCATCGCACAACGTTTGAGCATGGGTGAGATTAAGCCTAACGCATGGTTTTGCAACTTGCTGATAGTTCGGTAAAGCATCCGGAAAGAATCATGGAAGATGTGCCTCTTCAAGTCGGTAAATTTTATCTTTCGATTGATTTTGTCGTTCTTGATATGGATGAAGATGTTGCTATACCTATTATATTGGGACGACCCATGCTCCAGACAACAGGTGCCCTCCTGAGGGACGAAGTACATTTCGCATAGGAGAGGAGAAAATTTTATTTAAAATGTCTAAACTTGTTGACTGCCCTATGTATGAAGAGAAAATTTGTTGTGTGGATGCTCTAGAAGAAGTCTTGGAAGAGGAGTCGCCACTTCGACTCACTTCTGGAGAGGAACGAATGAACTATTCGAAATAAAAAATGGACAGCAGCAAAGAAAATGAACAAAACGAAGACGAACCAACAAAAAAACTATCCAAAGAGGACATCTCGGATTCCAACGACACAAGTAAGGAAAAGGTAAGTAAACCTACACTCAAAACTCTTCCTTCCTCGCTGAAATATATGTTTTTGGATGATGATGAGATGCAACCTGTCATTGTTAATGCAAACTTGACCAATTTGCAACTAGAAAAATTGATTTCTTTACTTCGTGTGCATCGCAATGCTCTTGGTTATTCTATTGATGATATCAAAGGGATTAACCCTAAAATTTCCATGCATAGTTGTGTCAACGATTTGGACTCGGGGTCCTTAGTCGATCTTATGCAAATTTGTGAGTTGCAGGACCTTTCAGGGCGCTCCTCCGGGAAGGTAGAATGAGTAATATCTGTATGGGCACAAAAGATTTTATACAGGTTCGGGCCCTTGATGGTGGGAGTAATAGCCCTACATCCTATTGTGATTTCACTATATGAAATAAGATGTTTACAAGAAGGAAGAAGAGATGATCACAGACGATGATCTCTTCAATGTTAGTGTCTATCTAACTGTATCTAAGTCTTCAGGTTTGTTGAACACCTGGTAGTGTTTGTATGCTTGACTGAATTCTTAACTGTCCTTAGAACGTGCATTGACTACCTTTTTATACTGGACAAAAGGGCGCCAATGCGAAACGGCCGTGGACAATTGTTAGGATGCAGTTTCGTTAACCACACTTAACTTCCACACAGGCTTAACATGTGCAATCAAGGGATAACCGCACATGTTAACCTCTTGGCAGTTGTCTTCATACGTGGAAAAATCTTCGTGATTCTCGGGATATGCCTGTTCAAAGAGTTAGGCCTTCCTGAATTGTTCTGGTCGCCGATAATCAACGACCCTCTGACCGTGCACTGTCCGCAGTCTCCTGACCGCACACTGTCTACGACCTCATGATCGCGCAGGGGCTGCGATCATGAACTATCTCTATGTCCGCGCCCTTTAGGTCGTCTGAGACCATAGCGACGGACTTATAGACACACGTCTAATCTGATTCTATCTTAAACAGACATGTATTACTTTGAACTAGCTCGGGTGATAATCCTTGTCAGCTAGCCCCCAAATTTGAAGAAAATGAAAGGCATATGTACTTCAAATTTTTATCCTGCATCGAATTATGAACCTGACGTTTTAACTTTGGCTAATACTGTTCCGCAGTGTGACGGTTCATATCCCAAGAAAAACCCTGAGCTTTTCTTGGCTGGCAATGATGACTTAGGCGACTCATCGTGATGGCAACCGTAAATGCGATTTTAAGAACCCGTGACGTGTGTGGAAATGAACTGACGCCTTTTGGCTCTATAAAATGAAGTGCCCTTTGGTTCTTTGAACTCACGAATTTCTCACCACGTCTAAGTTTTTTTTAGAGTTTCTTCTTTTCTCTAGCTACTCCCTCTAAGCCTCAGTTCTTGTTTCGATGGTAGATCAAGGCCCCAGGAACATTATTGAGATTGAGAGTGATCAAGACTCTCAGGAAGTAAGTCTTTTTCTGAAAGTCCTGGTTCAACTTTTTTCCTGCATTCTGGTCGGTTCCAAAGTAATGCTTTTTGAACTTACAGGTGTGCGAAGAGCTAATTCCTCCAAAGAAGAGATCGAAGAATGACGAAGGATCCTCCAGTGGAACTGCATCAAAATTGGTAAAAGGAGTCGAGACCTGGGCTGTCACATTACCTTATTCTTCAGCCCCAGCAGCTCCTCCAATCGCATCATCTCCACCTTTGGAGATCCATAACAATCCTTCCCACCTTTCTTCTTCTGATCAGCTTTCTCTATCGCGACCAAGCGATCCCCAGCTTTTGTTGGGTTATCAATTTTCTGGTGGGAAGGTTTCACTCTCGCGACTAGATGGTCCTCGACTTTTGTCGGGTGATATACTTCCTGGGGGAAGTGCTTCATCCTCCCGTCCAATCTTACTGCGAGGATTGGTAATTATTTTCATTCTCTCTGCTGGTCATTTTATATTCTAAACTAATGCATACATGTGCAGGAGACGAAAACCTCCGGAGCCCCCAGCGATCAGCCTGCTGAAGTCCAACCTCTTTTTGGTGAGAGTGTTTCCCTCGAGCGAACTCTCCAAAAAGAAAAAGAGGCCCTGGAGAAAAAGACCGATGAGATGTCTTCAGCCATTCTGCATCTGGCAGAATGTTATGACAACTCCCGCAAAGAGGCGCGCCGATTTCGCTTGGAGAGAGATTATGCTCGGCAGCAGCAAGAACTCTCTGATACAATGAGGAATAATAACGCTTCTTTGATTTGGGATGATGTAGGATAGGCTTTGAGCTATAGCCAGTTCTTTAGGGGCAGCCAGTGTTGATCCCACTGGTGTTAATATGTCCCTGGGAGAACTTTGTAAAAGGCTATCAGACCAGGTTGACGCTTTGGTCGCCTGTGTCCCTTTTGTATGTAAAGATTGTCAGAAATAAAGAATTTCTTTTCCTTACATACTTGATCTCTTAAAAGGATTATGTAGAACTTATAATCCAAATTAAGGTTCTTTACATTCTGTGAGAAATAGTTACACGAGAATGCTTCTGTGACCAAAAATACACCAGTAAACTTCTGTCCGAAACTGGCTCAGTTCTTCGGTCTTAGAATAGCATTAAGGCCGTAAACTGTGATCAGAACCAGAGTAACGATCACAAACAGTTATTCGGTCTCAGAATAGCATTGAGACCGTAGACTGTGATCAGAACGATCATAGAAAAGTTTTTTGACCATACGGCGACCATAGCTGTTATGATCACACATATCCGTTGTGATCACAGGATTACGTTGCGATCAGTATAGAGGTCATAAACTTATTCCAAAGCCATAAAGAACTATTCCCTTAGTAAATATTTAGGAATTTCCAATATTTTATTTGTACCATAGCCCCGAATGCGAAATAAAATGATAAAAACACATTTCATTTCGGATTCATTACTGGGTATGGATAACGGATTCCAAGAAAAAAGACACCCATTATGGGAAATTAATAAAATACTTGACGAAAGGTTGTCTTGGACATATAAAAGGAAGAGGTAGCTTACTGGAGAAGCCAAAAACCCTTCGTCGCCTTAGACCCTCCTGCTACACAAAAACCCTTTTTTGCATTCCTTGTCTTCGTCGTCTCCAAAGTCACCACTTTTCTTCTCAATTCTTCATAAAAAATGGCGTCCTGGAGCCGATCCGTCCACCATACAGAAGAGAGCCTGGTGGCACTAGAGAAAGAAGAGATTCTCCCCCCATGGCTGCTGATCAATTGGCGGCCAGTGGAAAAAGATCAAGAAACCCCAATCCTCCAAGAAGGCGAATTGGTGATCTTCGAGGAATACTTGCGTTGCGGGTTCCGATTCCTAGAAAGCGAATTTTTGAGGGGAATCTTGGACCATTACGGGTTGGAGTTAGTAAATCTCCACCCAAATGCAGTCCTTATCCTGGCGATTTTCCAACATCTCTGTGAAGCCTTTGTCGGAGTGCTTCCAAGCGTGGAGTTTTTCCGACGCTTCTACTTTTCGGCATGGTCAAAAAGTGCCAATGCCGCTGGGTGTATCTACTTCCGTATAGGGAGGAGAAGGAGTACCCATTCCCGCCCCTACGGGACTCTGTTCATGGGTGGTACTATAAATGGTTCTACTGCACCCCTCCGTCAGAGAGTGGACTATGGTTCATGAACATCCGACTGGAGAAAGCCAGTGAGTTAGACTCCCTCCCTGTTCTGAGGGCACAATAGAAGAGATAAGCTCAAGCTATTCTTCACTTAGTTCAGCAAGGCTTGACCGCGCGTGATATCATACGTGACTTCGTGAAGAATAGGATAAGCCCCCTACGTGAAAGGGCACATTCAGCTTGGGAAGTGGAGTCCATGGCGGACAACACCCTGGACTACAATAACGGTATGTCCTTTAGTCAACAAAACATACATTTTTACTGATTAAAAGACGTTGCATTTGTTAACATGCTTGTTTGTGACACAGTGCTATCCTTGTCCGAGATTGAGAAACAGACAAACTACTTCCTTCGGGCGTATAACACCGTTGTGGGAGCTAAAGGATCGCCTCACCCCCAGGGCTTGATTAACGCCGGCGATGATCTTAAGCAAGAGCGCCGAAAGGTATGATTTATTCAAACAAGCTCTGTTGGAAACCATCCATTTGTCTTGTATTACCAAAAACATGTTAAATAATACAGCTTCTGGGAAAATTTGCTGAGGCAATGCGTCCAAGCGAGGACGTTGGTCCTTCGGGAAGACCGACTGCAAAGAGGGTGAGAAGGGCCCCTTCAAAGCACGAAGTGAAGGAGTCTGCTCCCAAAAAACCTAAGAAGATCCTGGGAGAAGCTTCTTCGCAAAAGAAAACCATTACCGTGAAAAATACTACGGTTAGATTCTCGATACCTCCTGTAACCCCAAGTACGAGTGGAGATTACTTCTTCGTCGTACAGGGCGAAGGGAGCGAGGACGAGGAAGACGACATTCCTCTAGTTTGTCGCAAGAGGAAAACAACTAACCTCTTGGGAACAAGCGTTCCAGAGAGGTCGACTTCCCTTCCGGTCGACGAAATCTAGTCCCTGACCGCAGGGACAGAAATGGCTATAATGGGCCCCGTGACCACTGACAATCCCGTGGTTTTGGGTGGAACCCTGGTGCCTGAGGCTCATGAAGCCCTAGGGCTTACAACACCTTCCCTACCGATAGAGGGAGCGACTGTGGTTAGAATCCTCACAATCTCGCACGTTTTCGTTCCTCTGTACGCACCCATTGAATTGTGTTCATACAGGGAGAAGAGGATGCTGTCCTTTTTAAGAGAAGGAAGACAAGGAAAGAAGAAGACTCTTTCCCAAAAGCAACCAGTAGGCTTCTTTCTTTTGGGAGCTCGTCATCGGAACCCAAACCATGGGTGGGGTTTCGAATAAAGTGAGAACTTCTTCTATCGCCATCTAAATATGACTAACGGGAGGCATCTTCGCCTTACAATATGTTTGTGTGTCTGTTGGCACAGGGATGCTGCACCTAGTACCCCGGCGACCTCGACAAGCCATGGTACACCCACAGCAGAGGTCGCGGGAGAGCCAAGTCCGACTCCCATGACCGAAGAGGTTCTTCGGGCAATCGTGGATGGAATGGCAGCGGAAATCCAATCCCAAGGGACGGAAACCGCAGTCCCGGCCATAGAGGGGGATCAACAGGAAAGATCATCTGCTGCCCCTTCTGTGGACACAGCAAGTCTTGAGGTTAGACCTCACGTTGAAGTTGAGAGCGGCTCATTCAGCGATTACATAGAGGAATGAACAACTCTTCTTTTTTTTATTTTCAAACTCACAACAATTTAGGAATATTCAAATCTTAAGAGCAATTGCTTATTGTGTTCTAGGACTTAACCAGGGTGGCGACCAAGTAGACAGCTATAGCAAAGCATATCGAGGTCCCGCAACGGGAGATCAGCCGACTGCAACAGTAAGTATAGTGCTCTTTATTCGTGTTAACTTGAATCCATTTTTAAGCGTAACTGATTGTCCTTCTTGTTACAGAGAAAATGCCTTTCTGAACAAGAGCATGGCTGATCGAGAGAATCAAGAAGAAGCTGCAGCTACGAGATATTCTTCTCTGGAGAAGGAACTTTGCAAATCCAGTCAAAGCTTTCTTGTAAGTATACTTCCGACCAGAAGAAATCTTCTCATTGTATGAACTTGTTTATAGTAAATGTTCACTGTGTTCATACAGCACAAGAGGTTCAGTTGAGCGAACATGTCCGCGAATTGTGCAGTCACATCTGACCGTATCTTCTTAGATAGCTCCGATTCCCTTTCCTTCCAGCTGCGATCCTTCTTCGCCTTTTGCCCGGGCTTCGAGAAGCCTTCCTTCCATGGCACCACAACCCCCATGATTCGTGTCCGCCCTGGATGCTCCTTGTTCCCTTGAGCCCGGGTTAGGATGTCGTTCTCCCTATGGGGAGTGAACAATCCCTGGGTCACCTCCTTCGAGCAAGAGATTTATTACATTCAAAGCTCTACATTGTGAGGAAAAAATATATACAAACTTGTGCACACATGTGTGATCATAGTTTTTTCTACCGCACTCTATGATTCCAACCAGGAAGTTAGCCAACTTACGATTCGCTACACGACCTCGACGTCCCTGGGGTTTGGGAACTCCACAGTCCCCGTGGACGACACGGTCCCTCTGGCCAACCACCAGCGCTTGCATGGCGGAACACGGATCTCGAAGAGCGGCCGGTCAGGGGAGTCGATGAAATTCGACGCCTCGTCTTCAGCCTTCTTCCACTGCTCCTCCTTCCCCGCATAGCCACGAGAGCCGAGCCGGTGCGGGTGGTCGTTCCTCCTCTGGATTGCCTTGTTCTTCTTGCTAAGGGCCTTCGTACCAGAAACAAGAAAATTAATGCACCTTTGGTTACTCCATACAACGGTGTAACCAATCAAAGGAAGCATACATACCTTGAACTCAGGGGTCCCCTTCTTTTGGGTGAATTGCTCCCATACCTCCTCTGTTATGAAGGGGTATTTCTCGCATGGAGATTTGTCTTTAGCAAGGAAGGTACTGACGAGGATGCTCTTGAAGGTTTTCCATGTGTTGTACATCCTTCAAGTAAGCTATCTTGGGACCATCGTCGGGGATGTTCCACTTGGCCTGTTTCAAATGGTGCATATAAGCAGGACTTACTTAATCTCTGGGATAAACCAAGGGAATGTGATTACTCAAGAGTTCAGTGATTTTGATTAATTTTACCTTCACTTCTGCCCACAGCCTATCCCTCTCGTCGGCCTTAACGTCCTTCCAGCTCTGGACGGTGATCTTCACCCTTTCCTTCGCCAACAAACCAACATAGGCAGCATACTGGCCGGCGTTCTTCCCGATCGGTCTCCCGAACTGGTTGAACTCACATGAAAGATCCGCACGTTTGGCCAAACGGCACAACATCGTCACGCCTCGCACCTTCCTCTTGCACTGGGATGAAGCAGCATCATCTACGTTGGCCCTCCTCGAATCACTACTATCAGACGAGGAATATGCCGACATGACTTTACCTAAAATTCCATGAACAAACCATCAATTGATATGAAGAAAGGTACATGACAAAGTTCATAACTAAAATGGAATGGCAATGATGAACCACCTCTTTTTGTTAAAATGTCAAATTTTCATTCAAAAGGCCAAAAATCATCAATTCCTATCAACATGGTCTTCAAAATGTATTTAAAAGGTTTTTAGAGGCTTTCGACTATCTTGTTTTTTAACCAAATCAGTTTCGAGTGCTAATCAAAATCTATTTGAATTGTGCCAAAACTTGTTTTTACAAAAGTCCTAGATATTATTACCCCGAAGAAGTTCGAAATTGAAAACTTTCTCAAAAGAGTTTCAATTTGAAACTTATGGGTGTTTGAATCTCACCGGAAAACTTGCTTTGACCCGAAAAACATTTGGCTCTTTCACAAAGCCATACTTCCATAGATTGGATAATAGAAATTATTTTTAGAACATGCAGTACAACTGCATATTTTCATTGAAAGAAAAAGGGGTATACTGGGTTAAAGTTCATACAACAAAAACTCCCAGCATGGTACAGAGTACCTAAGAAAAATAAGAAAGAGCCACTACTTTTTACACAAAATTGGATAATAGATAAGATTAGCAGTGCAAACTATGCTAGTCTCTCTGCAGGAGGGGCACCCATGAATGCACCACTGTAATGAGCAACACTATGCATAAATTTTTCTTTATGTAAAACCCATACAATCGATGGTGCAGTTCAGAAGTAGATAGGTTTTAGATCAAGCATCAATGGTAGGATTGAGCCTGGGGAATTACTGATCATTGTTTTGCAAGTTTTTTATAAGTTTTTATAAGCATCAATGTCTTATTAGCTCATCACAAACTAAAAAAGTCAATCTTTAACATTCAGGCAAATCTCTTAAGACTCTAAGCAAATCTAATGTCATAGCCAACAAAAATAAAGAATTTTTTAGGAAATTTAAATGAACCAAAATTTCATATGACAATTAGAAAATGGGAAATAATTAACAGAAAATTCAGACTTCTCATGGTTTTGTGGCTGATCAGGGTCTTGTACTATCGGTTCAAAATAAGCAACCGATATAGGGATCATGCACTCAAAGATATGATTTTCCTATCGGTTCGACAATTAAAACCGATAGTGGACGACTATGTAACGAAATATTCTTAGTGATGTTCATCAACTTTGTAATTCTTATATCTATCATGTTTGTAATTCATGCACTTTTCATCTAGTTATATATTTGTTATATATTGAATCACATATGAACAATTCGATATCAATTTAAGAAATTGACGCGATGAAAGGGATCTAGGATATCGACTAGAGGGGGGTGAATAGGCGATTTTAACAAATTATCAATAAAACAAACAATTAATAGTAAATGAGAGCAAATAAATAACACAAGATGAACAATGAACAATTTCAACACAAGGATATATCCCGTGGTCTCGGTGATTTGCCGATCACCCCTAATCCACGTTGAGGCAAACCCAAATCTCTAACCGCTCCTCTATCTAGTCAACCTTCTCTCGAGAAGTGACTTAGATCTTGAGCCGGATTAGTGTGATGAGTTATCCAAACCTCGATTTCACTAAGGATGCACTTTACCGCTCCGGCAAGGCGTGCTCAACCCTTTCACAAGACGTTTTGAGGCTTCTTCACAATCTTCCTTGAAGAGCTCACCAAAACCTTTCTCCTAGCCGTCTAGGAGCCGACAAACTCCAAGAGTAACAAGCTGGTGATGATCACTTAGCCTTCTTCTAGTGCCACAAGATTGATTTAATGATCTAAATGCAATGCACTAGAAGATCTCAAATGCACACTCTCACAAATTCAAGAATTTGAACCCTAGAATGTATGAAACTTGCTTAAGTTCTCAAGGATGATGACAATGCTCAAAATTATGCCAAAAGTTATGAACAGGGCCGTGCATGGGAGTATATATACCCCCCACAATAAATATAGCCGTTACAGGCCGTTGGGAGAAAAAGATCACTTGGCGGTCAGACCACGGTCAAACCGATTTCTCGGTCAGACCGGTCTAACAAACGGTCAGACCGTCATAGCACAAAACAACAGAAAGATAAATCAAGAAGTTCCAGGAGATTGATCTAGGACTTAACTACGGACAGACTGACCTTTTTAAGGAATAAACTACACTTAGACATAACTTCGGTCAGTTCGAGATCCTATTCAGTTAGTCCGTGTATTCGGTCAGACCGGTCTAACAACCGGTCAGACCGACTGAGACAGTGCTGAGCAGACATGAGCTGAAACAAGCATTTTCAAAGTATATGACCTTCTAGTATGCAATGTAAGTTGATTTTATGATTTGTGGCACATAGATGAAGTATTTCGTGATACACCACATGCTCTTCTTAATAGTACGGCAACTATCCTAAAACCCGGTCAAAATTCTTCTCTAATCACCTTAGACCGGTAAAAATGGAAAAGACCCTATTTCGTACCTTTGCCTTTTTGATCAATGCCCTTTCTTCATCATAAGGCTCTTTCTTTGCCTTTCATTAACCTGTCTTTTAAGTTTCTTCTTGACACAACTTAGCAGGTATCGTTAGTATAGCATTTGTAGTTGTCATTAATTACTAAAACACTCTTTAGGGGCCTAGAAGCTACACGCGAGCGGCAAGATCAATTCTAATCGGGTTGGTCAAGAACACTTACAGTTTGTGGAGTAACCTACATGGCCGGCAGCGGTGGAGAACCCAAATGCGAGCGGCAATGGTGGTGCAGGAGCGAAAAAGGGAACGTCGGGGAGGCTAGGGTTTTCCATGCGCGAGTACACACTTGTTTGGAAATGTGTTCGGTTGGACTGGAGGGACAATCCCGTGGGTTTAACCTATTATAGAGGTATGTACTATCGGTTAAAAATAAGAAACCGATATAAGACACTAAGGTTCCTATCGGTTTGCAACTAAAACCGATAGTAAAGTAACCGATATCAGAGTATTGATATTCCTATCAGTTAAAATTAAGTAACCGATATCAGATATTAAAATTCCTATCGGATTGTTAATATAAACCGATAGTAAATTAACAGTAACGACCAGTCATGGAAGATGAAGAATCATGCATAAACAACACAATGGCAGTCTAGTACTATCAGTTGGAAAAAAGAAACCGATATAAGTTATCAATTACCTATCGGTTTGACAATTAAAACTGATAGTACAATACAATCGCACTAGAACTTAGGGTTTTTCCTAAGAACGGTTACAGGTGTGTTTCAATAAATCATTTTACACTTGTAAAGACACCTGAAAATCCATGCAATTAATTGACTTCTAATAATTTTGAAATAAATTAACAGTAATGACCAATCATGGACCACAAAGAATCATGCATATAGAAACTTTCTTCGAATAGCCAATCAAGATGGAGATATGAAAATGACAAATCAGCCAAAAACCATGAGGAATCTGAACTTTGCAGTTTTCATATTGATTTGTGAAAAGAATCAATTATTTCTCAAATCAAGTCCAATTGAAATAAAAATTTGCAGAAATGATTCTCAATGCCTCACATATATTTTCCCAAAGAATTTTTGAAAAATGATTTGACAATGAACAAGCACATGACTGGGTGCATAACCACAGTAATCACAATTTTCACAACATGATCAGTATTTATATTAATTCTTCAATTAAAGCTCCAAGTAATATACGTCACTTACATATTGCAAATTAATCAAGAATGGTTGTCCACCCATAATCCTTCTTCGTGGTCGTCTCGCAGGTAACTTGTTTCGTCAATATCTTTGGTAGGGACAGATTGAAGAATTCTATCTAAAAATAGAGGTAGTTCATCAAACTGATTATACTATTCTTCATCCACAACGTCTTCGACCCCAACAATACGTCTCTTACTGTGAAGGACAACCTGCAACTTTGTATTGGACGGGTCAACGATGTAGAGCACCTGTGTGGCTTGCTTAGCAAGTATAAATGGATTGTCTTGGTGTGCGACTCTACTCAGATCGACGAGAGTAAACCCATAATTGTCGACTTTAACACCTCGAGGGATTTCGACCCATTGGCATCAAAATAAAGGAATCTTAAGTAATACGTAATCGAGCTCCCATATTTCCTCAATAACACTGTAATATGAGTTGAGTGCCCTTACTGCTCTACCATCCTTTGAAATAGCAAGTAGTGTCACTCCACTACATTGCATACTACTCTTCTCATCCTGAGTTCTCGTGTAAAATGAATAGCCGTTGATGTCATACCCCTGCCAAGTCCCTACAGTAAATCTAGGCCCTCTGGCCAACCATGTAACAACTTTATCTACGTTGCCCTCAGAAGCTCGCAGGCAAACTTCCTGTTATGTTCTCTGGTGATCCAAATCTCTAGCTTCGAAGGATTCTGTTTTCGTAACATTTCCTTGTGCTCGTGTATGTATGGCTCCACCTCCATCATGTGTTGTAAGATCCAAAAATGGGCTTTTGTATACAGATCACTAGAGGGGACAACTACTTTGAATCCAATCGTTCCAATGCCCTGAAGCTTGCCCTCATGTCGGGATGTAGGAACGCCAATTAGGTCAACTTTGGCCATATAGTTGGTGCAAAATTCAGTCACCTCCTCGGCGGCATAACCTTCAATGATACTACCCTCAGGCCGATGTCGATTCCTTACATATCCCGTCAAGATATCCATAAATCTCTCAAAAGGATACATGTAGAGCAGGAACACGGGTTCACAAAACTTAATTTCTCTGACAAGGTGAACAATTAGATGGATCATAACATCAAAAAAAGATGGAGGGAAATACATCTTCAGCTGACAAAGAGTTGTAGTCACATCGCGTTGCACATCATCCAGTCCATCCAGATCAATTACCTGCAAGGACACAGTTGCAGCAAATATTCATATCCAAAAAATCTGGCAAGTTCTATGAATGGAGCTAATTAACTTGCTAGGAGTACACACTTACCTTGCCAAATATTGTGTTGAAGAAATAACATAGCTTTGTAATTGTCTCTCTGACTTTGACTGAGAGAATGCCTCTGATAGCAATGGGAAACATTTGTGACATCAGTACATGACAATCATGGGACTTCATACTAACCAGTTTCAAGTCTTTCATGGACATAAGTTTTTTCAAGTTCGCAGAATACCCGCATGGAACTTTGACACCATATAGGCACTGATAGAGTTCTATTTTTTCTCTTTTTGACCAAGTATAGCAGGCGGGGGGAGGTATGTACGCTTTCCCTTCTCCAACGGTTCAAGCTCAGTCCTTATGCCCATTTCGAGCATGTCACGACGAACGTTGATGTCATCTTTCGTCTTTCCCAGAATATTCAGCAACAAACCAATCAAACTGTCACAAACATTTTTCTCTACATGCATGACATCAATGCAATGTCGAACTTGTAAGTGCTCCCAATATGGCAGATCCCAAAGAATTGATCTCTTCTCCCAAACATTTTTTCCTGAACGTTTAGAACATTTACCGAACTCAACTTTGATGTCCTTCACGCACAAGTAAAGCTCCTTACCAGTCACAAACACTGGGGCTGATCCTTTCTTAGGCTTCCCATTAAATGACTTCCTCTTCTTATGGTAGGCGTGATGCATCGGAAGGAATCTGCGATGACCCATGTACACTGTTTTTCTGCAGTTCGGTAACCACATGCTTTTAATTTCATCCAGGCAAATAGGACAAGTCTTGCCTCCTTTCGTACTATACCACGACAAATTTTCATAGGCCGAGAAATCATTTATGGTGCAAAATATCATGGCTCGCAAAATGAAATTCTCTCGCTTATGTGCATCCCACGCCCGCACCCCTTCGCTCCACAATTTATGTAAGTCCTCGACTAACGGTGATAGAAACACGTCAATATCATTCCCGGGTTGTCTGGGTCCTGAAATTAATAACGACATCATGATGTACTTGCGCTTCATACATAACCAAGGAGGAAGATTGTAGATGCATAAAAGAACCAACCAAGTGCTATGTCGACTGCTCATATTTATGTGTGGATTCATACCATCCGTACTCAACCCAAACCTTATATTCCTCATTTCACCGCCAAACTCACCGAATGTTCTCTTAATGTTTCTCCATTGAATAGAATCAGGTGGATGTCTTAGCTTTCCGTCTTGTTTCTGACCTTCAACGTGCCAACGCAAGTACGTCGCATCTTTCGGATTTGCAAACAGCCGTTTCAATCTAGGAATCACAGGAAAATACCACACAGTTTTGGCCAGAGGCCCTTTCTTTACCTCATCACATCCATTGTGATAAATTCGGTCCCATGCTTATACCGCGATGCACCGCATCTTGAAAAAACATGAAAATCCTCATACTCGTTACGGTACAGAACACAATCATTTGGGCATGCATGTATTCTTTTGATTTCCATTCCCAACGGACACAATAGTTTTTTGGCCTAGTAAACCGATCTTGGTAACTCATTTCCCTCTGGAAGCATGTCCACTAAAAGATCTAATAGCACCATGAAACTCTTATCGCTCCAACCGTTGCTTGCCTTCAAGTTATATAATCTCAACACAGAAGACAACTTTGTAAATTTTGCACATCCGGGGAACAAAGGCTTCTCAGAATCAATAATTAATTTCTCAAATTTACCAAAATCATTTTCGATGTAATCTTCTTCTACATCACGTAACATTTCATCTAAATTGTCATCATCTACATGCACATCCGAATGAACATTATCAATGTTCTGATGATCATCATTACTACAATCCACTTCCGGGTCCTGCTGAGTGGTAGCGGTGCTCATTTCCTCAAGATCTTCACCATGCCATATCCAACGGGTATAGCGTGTGTTAAAACCACGACGAATCAAATGACTCCTAATCTGATTAGAGTTGCCGAACCTCTTTAAGTTCATACAATCTATTCAAGGACAATGCATATATTTCTCTCCCTTCTTCGCCTTTTCTTGCTCAGCAAATTTAATAAACCCATTCACACCCTCCAAATACTCAACAGTAGTACGTTTTATTCCATACATCCAATATTCTCGGTCCATCTACAATTATTTCACAAAATTGACAAATTGAAATAAATAATTAATGACTCAGGGCATGCATGCATGAAACATCATCAATTAGGCCATATGTATAAGCTACTTAATTACATTAATGGATATATGAAACCCTAACTTGATGCATTAATTGGAAGAGCCAGCTAGCTAGCTTATTAACTTCAGCCATAAATCATGTCTAGCTTAACTTCAGCAAGCTATAGCTAGCTAGCCAACCTGGCCTCCTAGTTTGGAGCTACATGCATCTAGTTTAATTAATTGGTAGAGAGAGAGGGAGAGTGTGAAAGAGTGATCGAGAGAAAGAGAGGTGATGAGAAGATGACAATACCAAGGGGGATCGAATTATCAACCTCCCAGCTAGCTTCTCCAGATCACTCTACCTTGGAGCGTGGATGCACGTACAGTAGAAATAATCGAGAATGCAGAGCAGGGGTCGAGATAAGTTGTGCAATTTTACTCTCGGTTCAAAACCACACCCGATAGTAAACTTTACTCTCTTCTAAAGGTCCCCACTGTCATAACCATTAGTTTATATGACGTCATTTTACTATCGGTTATATAAAACAAACCGATAGTAAAATTTACTCTATTATATCGGTTGGTACAGTAGTAACCGATAGTAAAAATTCTGTAATTTCAATATCAGTTACGAAAGAAAAACCAATAGTACAATTTCCTCTATTATATCGGTTGGTACAGCAATAACCGATAGTAATAATTGTTTGCTATTCACTAACGGTACACCAGAACATAACCGATAGTACAAAGTCTCTTCTCTACCGCTGTCGTCATACCCTATCGGATTTTTCCCAGTTGCTTATAACCGTTAGAAGATATGGGTTAGTGGATTGCGTTTCTGTAGTAGTGACAATATGTAAAATAGGGTAATAACACTGTAAAAGGATACTACCAAAAATTAAAAACATGCTTGTTGCGTTGTTGTTTAGAGGAAACTGAGGAAGCTAAAGAGATTCGATTCATAGGTGGGCTTAATAAGGAAATTCAGGACATTCTTGTTGATAAGGAATATAATTCTTTGTCTCAATTGTTTAATCTTGCTTGTGAGGCTAGAAATCAACTTGAACATGAAAGACATATATTTGAAATTAATGTCTATAATTGCAAGGGTGAAGAATTTTCTTTGGAAAAACGGCCTCTTGCCGTGTCACCACTTGTGACTAACCTTTTGCAGGCAAATGTGATGGAGTCGAGGACGACTCCAATTCAAGAAGGGGAGAATGATGAGGACATCACTAGTTCGGATATGAACAAGGCTCCATCCACTCCTTTCACTACTTCCACTATTTTCTCGCCGCCACGAGAAGATCAAGGAGAACGGCGAGTCGGCATGAATCCATGTGCCGAGCCATTCACTAGGCCCACACTGGAGGATTAGCAAACTACATCAAAGGTGGAGCAACACACGACGCATCAAACCCAGCCCAAGATCAAGCCGAACTCATTCGCGAGTCCAGCTCGGCCATCTAGCAGCAGTCCAACTTCAAATGGATACCCAGGCCACATACGAAGTCCTTTTGGGGGAAATGAGTACTTCACGGAGAAGCCCATGACGACACCTTTCCAATGGGCTTGGGCCCATGGCCAAATTCCTTCTGGATCATCCACAATAAATGAAACAATCCACATATAGAACCTACCGGGTGCTAGGCCACCTCTACTTTGGGCCCAAGGCCCGTGTATCCCTAGGGTTACATGGGGATGGGTTCTCTGGCCGGTGGCCTACCTCCGGCTGCCATACTCCTGCTACATATGGTCACCACCCCCATTTGTTTCGGTTAGGTTATTTGCTAAGTTTGTTCCCCCGTTGTATGAGAGACAATTTCTCATCGGAGTAGTGTCCCCGGACCTGGTTTGATGAAAGATAACCTCAATTTGTTATTCTGAAATTCCAGATTGCTTTGCATCTTGTTCTTGCTTGTTTCTTCTACTGCGTGCAGGAAATAACCTTCATGGTAAGGTCATCTGGGCATGAGCACGGTTGATAACGACAGGTGTGTGGGTTTAGTGATTGCAAGGACTCAATCTCCGCTGATTGGAAGCCTTGAAACACGAACGTCTCTGTTCCGCAAAGTAGAACCTATCGGAAGATCCGGCCGCTGTCGCATCACAAGTGATAGAGATAACCGAAAGAGATCGAATTTTCTGAGGTGTCAGAAATTTGCCAATTTCCACTAATCCTCTTTAAAGCACTCTACACAAGAGCTTTAGCTTCGATTCCACTAGAAGTAGGCATTCTCCTCTCCGGATAGGCAAGCTCCGAGCCTTTACACCCAACCGCCGGGCCTCTCCGACACACACCATTGATGGAGAGATCGCCGGACCTTCCGGGTCGTCTAGGTGAAGGCAATCACCAAGAGTAACAAGTCTAGCACTTCACTTGATCAAACACAAAGCTTGAAAAACAAGGATGCAAGTACAAATGGCTCAAATGCAACTCTACTCAAATAGCTCTCAACAATTTTCTCAAAGATTTGCTCTAAATGCAAGAGAGTGAGTATGAGAGGTTTGGCAAGGTTTTGCATAGAGTTTCTAAGATCATAAACTTACAAAATGCTGCCAAGGTCGAGATATCTATAGAGCTCTCAAGGAAACTAGCTGTTTGCAAAAAACTAGGCCAAATTTGTACAGGCCGGACATTGTCCGGTCATTTCGGACAATGTCAGGTCAGTTCATTTTAATAGTGACGTTACTCACAACAGCACACATGTCAGTTACCGTTCAACAACTTTTGTGAAGGCCGGACAGAAGCCTTTTGTTCGGACAAAAACCCCGGCCGGACATATGCATATGTCTCTGTTTCACTCTCGAAAAAATTAGGCTCAAACAATTTATACAGACCGGACAATGTCTGGCCATACTGGACAAAGTCCGACCCATCCTGGACAAAAGCCCTCCGGACGGATACAAACGTCTCTTGTTCATATTAAAATAAACCCTCACAAGATTTGTACTGGCCGGACATTGTCCGGCCGCAACGGACAATGTCCGGCCTATATCGGACAAATGCTCCGGACAGAACTATCTGTCTCTGGTTTCATTTTGCCATTGATAAATGAGTCTTGTACTGGCCGGACATTGTCCGGCCATCTCAGACAATGTCTGGCTGGTGCAAAACGAAAACAGAACCTTACAATTTTACTCAAAATAGATATTTGACTATATGCAAATGAAATTTTGTTTCCAAAACACTGAGTTTGATCAAATGACTTGTGCTGAGACTCTCTTAATAGTACGACCATCTACACTAGAAATTTATCAAAAGAAAACTGCGTACTACTCAGTATTTTGCACTTAAGCCGAGTTTCGTCGCCGTCCACGCTTCGAGAGGTCTTAACAATCTTGATGTTGCACTTTTGTGTCGCTTCCACCTCTCCTTAACCTAAGTCTCAAATACGAAGGTTAGTTGCGTGTATTTCAGATGTCATTAATTACCAAAACCCTAATTAGGGCTCAAGATTCAACAATAACGACAAGAATGACCAATATGGTCCAATTGTCGGGTAGGGATATAAATTAATACAAAGTTTTTGAGAGTCTTGTTTCCTCAATCTAGTCGCATGCAATACTGTGCATGTAACTAGCCTGATAGGGAAGATTGATGGACTCATGTGGATAAAGCGGTGCCCCTCTGTAGAGTTGAAAAACGTATTCGAGTACTCCGTACCCCCAGACAGGAGTATGCCATGGGTAGTAACTGGATAGCACAATAGTGTTGAGAAATTAAATTGAAGTGGGAAAATGGGAATATTTTGCCCGGATTCAACTCTTAAGTTATACAAATGTTTTCTACAATTATTCTGCTAGTTATTTGTTTTCCAATTCGCCATGGAAATGTATTTGTGAAACTTACTATTATATGCCTCATAAACTATTCAATTGGATATTTCCCATCATGCAACAGATAAATTCTTATATAGAGACTTGCTGAATACTTTGTACTCACCCTTGCTCAATAACAAAAATACAGTTAAAGAGAAGCTAGAGATTGGCAAAGCAGGATCACCCAGAGTTTAAAAAAGTTACGTGCTGCACTCGAGTTTTTCCTATGGGATGGCCCCAGAGACCGAATAAAACTACTTTTATAAAATCTAAGTAGTTGACCTTGCTAGCCTTTGTATGACGATGTGTATTAAGGTCTGACGGCCATATATTACTTTTGTGTATGAACTGATTTGAGCTGGCTATCTGTTAATTACTCTGTGCACAACTGCATCCTGGACAGTTGAGGTAAGTGCACACCCGAAACCCACTGCAGCAAGTGGGTCCCTCACATAAAATAGGAAGACTAATAAGCCCCTTCTCCTTTATATTGCAGCAAATACGCAACTAACACAAAAAGAAAAGGAGACAAAGGATCACCTTGTCTAACTCCTTTTTTACAATGAATTTGCTTTCCAGGAATCCCATTTAGCAAAATTTTTGAAGTTCCTGATTCCAACAACAGTTGGATCCAGCTCAACCATTTTTCACCAAATCCCTTGGCCTTTAAGACTTCTAGAATGGCACTAAGCTCGATCAAATCAAAAGCTTTTTCAAAATCTAATTTCAATAGAACCGTTCTTCTTTGTGAAGTCTTACAAATGTGAATATACTCATAAGCCCAGGCAACACAATCCTGAATTGTTCTAGGCTTAATAAATCTATATTGATTGCAATCCACTAACCCATATCTTCTAACGGTTATAAGCAATCTGGGAAAAATCCGATAGAATAGGACGACAGCGGTGGAGAAGAGGCTTTTTACTATTGGTTATATACTGGTACACCGTTAGTGAAATACAAATATTTTTACTATCGGTTCGTACTGTACCAACCGATATAATAGATGAAATAGTACTATCGGTTTTTCTTTCGTAACTGATAGTGAAATTGCGAACTTTATACTATCGGTTAGTACTGTACCAACCGATATAATAGATGATATAGTACTATCGGTTTTTCTTTCGTAACTGATAGTGAAATTATGGACTTTATACTATCGGTTCTTACTGTACGAACCGATATAATAGATGAAATAGTACTATCGGTTTTTCTTGCGTAACTGATAGTGAAATTACGGATTTTATACTATCGGTTACTACTGTGCAAACCAATATAATAGAGTAAATTTTACTATCGGTTATATAAAACAAACCGATAGTAAAATGACGTCATATAAACTAATGTTTATGACAGTGGGGACCTTATTTTACTATCGGTTGTGTTTTTGAACCGATAGTAAACTTGTACAACTTATCTCGACCCCTGCTCTGCGCTCTGCATCCTCGATTCATTTTTACCGGACGTGCATCCACGCTCCAAGCTAGAGTGATCTGGAGAAGCTAGCTGAGAGGTTGATAATTTGATACTTGCAATTCAATGGTACTTGCAATTCATTAAACTAGATACATGTAGCTCCAAACTAGCTAGAAGGCTAGGTTGGCTAGCTAGCTATAGCTTGCTGAAGTTAAGCAGCTAGCTAGCTGGCTCTTCCAATTAATGTATCAAGTTAATTAGGGTTTCATACATATCCATTTAATTCAATTAAGCAGCTGTACATACATATGGCTTAGTTAATTGATGATGTTTCATGCATGCATGCCCTGAGTCATTAATTATTTATTTCAATTTATCAATTTTGTGAAATAATTGTAGATGGACCGAGAATATTGGATGTATAGAATAAAACGTACTACTGTTGAGTATTTGGAGGGTGTGAATTGGTTTATTAAATTTGCTGAGCAAGAAAAGGCGAAGAAGGGAGAGAAAGATTGCATTGTCCTTGTATAGATTGTATGAACTTAAAAAGGTTCGGCAACTCTGATCAGATTAGGAGTCATTTGATTCGTCGTGGTTTTAACGCACTCTATACCCATTGGATATGGCATGGTGAAGATCTTGAGGAAGCGAGCACCGCTACCACTCAGCAGCACCCGGAAGTGGATTGCAGTAATGATGATCATGATCAGAACATTGGTAATGTTCATTCGGAAGTCCATGTAGATGACGACAATTTAGATGAAATGTTATGTGATGTAGAAGAAGATTACAGCGAAAACGATTTAGCTAAATTTGAGAAATTAATTGTTGATTTTGAGAAGCCTTTGTTCCCCGGATGTGCAAAATTTACAAAGTTGTCTTCTGTGTTGAGATTATATAACTTGAAGGCAAGCAACTGTTGAAGCCATAAGAGTTTCACGGCGCTATTGGATCTGTTAGCGGACATGCTTCCAGAGGGAAATGAGTTGCCAAGATCGGTTTACCAGGCCAAAAAACTATTGTGTCCGTTGGGAATGGAAATTGAAAGAATACATGCATACCCAAATGATTGTGTTCTGTACCGTAACGAGTACGAGGATTTGCATGTTTGTCCAAGATGCGGTGCATCGCGATATAAGCATGGGGACATAATTTATCACAATGGATGTGATGAGATAAAGAAAGGGCCTCCGGCCAAAACTGTGTGGTATTTGCCTGTGATTCTTGTAGGATCAAGGATGCCGACTAGAGGGGGGTGAATAGGAGGCTTTTAAAATTTCTTTTCAATTAAGCAATTTTAAAGAATAATTGAGAGACCTAAATTATACAATGAGGCTTAAAAGGAATTTAATCAACTAGTTGCATTCAATCAAATGAACTATTCAATAAGACATGCAACAATGGTAAATATAGCAATTGTGTCAAGATGAATGTAAAGCAAATATGAAATACGCAATTTGACACAATATTTTTATCGAGGTCTCGGAGACTCGCCCGGTCTCCCCTACTCCTCGTTGAAGCGCTCACTCGGAGCCTCGCTTCTATATCCACGAAGGATATCTCACTAGGGTTGCTCCTTCTCCACACCGGATAGGCGAGCACCACACCTTTCACAATCTTTTGCCAGCCTCTCCGACAAACTTCAATTGGAGAGATCTCGGCTCTCCTCCGGCACCGTCTAGGTGAAGGCGATCGCCAAGAGTAACAAGTCGGATGCACTTTCACTTGAATCAATCACGTGCTAGAAGCTCAATGATGCAAATGAGATGCTCAACACTCTAGCACTAGCAATCTAATGGAGATGAAGTGCACTAAACACTCACACAATCTCCCTCAAGCTCTCTCTCAAATCTACTCAAGATTTGGGCTCAATTCTAGCCTCTAAATGCAATAACTCAAATGCAAATCAATTGGCTAGGTTTTCAGCTGAAGAATGAACTCTTTGAGCACCTAAAAATGAAGCCAAACACGAAGTATTTATAGCCTCAATGAAAAACTAGCCGTTTGCAAGAAACCGGGCCAAAAGTTGTACAGGCCGGACATTGTCCGGCCACTTCAGACACTGTTCGGCCAGTACAAAAATTTCAGCCGTTGCAAATGTGTCAGTGACCGTTGGGCGAAATTTGTGAAGGCCGGACGGATACCATTTGTCCGGACAAAACGTCCGGACAAATGGATATGTCTCTGTTAACTCTCGGCTCAAAAAACTTGTACAGGCCGGACAATGTCCGGCCATTTCGGACAAAGTCCGCCCATAACGGACAAATGCCCCGGACGGATGCATTTGTCTCTGTTTCATTTTTCGGCTCAAAAAATTTGTACAGGCCGGACAATGTCCGGCCATTTCGGACACTGTCCGGCCATTTCGGACAGATAGCCCCAGACGGATGCATTTGTCTGGCCACTGTACACTGATAGTAAAACATGCATAACTTTTGATCCAGAGATCCGATTGAGGTGATTTTTAGCTTGTTAGAAAGATAACTCAGAGCTCTACAATTTTGTCGACAGGAGCAAGACCTAGAAAGGTCTAGAAACTTCTAGAAAACTCAGAAACTTTCCTATTGTCAAAATGTTCAAGCCAAAATCATCTCAAATGCAATTTTAAAGTATTTGCACATACGGATTTGCCGTTTTCTCGCGGATGTGATTTGTGTCACTTAGCAACGACCACGACCACACAGGTCTTGACATCCGATCGAAAACAGGTGGTCGATAGGGTTTGGTCGAGCGTACGCAAGCGAGTCGAAGACTGGTACGACCAGTCCGAACTCCTATGACCACGCCCAAACCCTAAACAGAAAGCCGCCAAACAAGCGACATGACCACAACCACGTATCAACACTGATACGATCAGAATATGCAAATACGACCACGACCAGCTCTAGATAAATAAACCAATTTAAACAGCTGGCGATCACGACTAAGTGCAATTTTCAAAACATTTAATCTAATGCACATGAACTACACTTAGACTCACTAGCAATGCAAGACGCTAGTGCAAGATGATATGAATGCATCTGAGCTTCCGCACTAGATAGATTCAAGCTACTAGTTTCCGACCCCTCTTAATAGTACGGTCAAACTAGTAAAAAGAAACCTATCAACCCGGTCTGTCTCCAAACACCGAGACCGGTAAAACCCTAAGAAAACAATCCTTAATCTTGGATTTTACCTTAGGTGAAGTTCGACCTCGTGAAGTTCGACCGCTCGACGCTCGTCATTGCAAAGCTCGATCTCGTTAAGCTTGACCACGCGAAGCTCGACATCTCGACGCCTGTCTTCGCAAAGCTCGTCCTCGCTAAGCTTGACCTTGCTCGGGATGTCTCATATTGTCTTCATCCTCTTCACGCCCTTGCTTGTTTTCATCCTGCAATCATTCTGAGACTAGAACATATACACTCAATGCGCAAACGTTAGTCTCATTTGCAGTTCGTCATTAATCACCACCAGATAAATCACTCCACACAGGAGTTCACTCAACAATTTCTTTCTTCGGTGAAATGACAAAACCAATTTCAATTGAACAACAAATGAGTAATGGATGAATCTCACAATCATATAGATCCATATATGATACAAGAAATGCGCACACGATCCATACTACTCAAGTTATGATATCAATCAATATGGATGACTAACATCATGAGCTCTCTCTCAATCATACATAGAGATATCAAATCCAGAACACGGAGTCATCAACCTTTTGCACAGACATGGATAACTAATCATCCTGAGCTCTCCCTCAACATGTGCATCGATATCAAATCCACAACTGAAGTCATCAACCTCAAGATTTAACATATAACATCTTGATCAATCAATTAGCACAAGCTTGATGCAACCACCGAGCTCATCCTCTACATATGCATCAATATCAAACCCGCAATCGAGGAAAACATCCAATTCAGGGTTTACCAATAATCAATTCAATTTAGTTGTGCTAAATCAGGATTTATATAAATTGTCATTTAATCATCAAATCTGATATCTTCAGATTAACTTTAATCATCATGGATTTATCCAAAATATCATTAATCATCAAAACCTAGATACTAAGATCTACCTAGATCCAACAATTCTTAGATTGAAACGGCTGTTTGCAAATCCGAAAGATGCGAAGTACTTGCGTTGGCATGTTGAAGGTCAGAAACAAGATGGAAAACTAAGACATCCAGCTGATTCTATTCAATGGAGAAACATTAACAAAACATTCGGTGAGTTTGGCGGCGAAGTGAGGAATATAAGGTTTGGGTTGAGTACGGATGGTATGAATCCACACGGAAATATGAGTAGTCGACATAGCACTTGGCCGGTTCTTTTATGTATCTACAATCTTCCTCCTTGGTTATGTATGAAGCGCAAGTACGTCATGATGTCGTTACTAATTTCAGGACCCAGACAACCCGGAAATGATATTGACGTGTTTCTATCACCGTTAGTCGAGGACTTACATAAATTGGGGAGCGAAAGGGTGCGGGTGTGGGATGCACATAAGCGAGAGAATTTCATGTTGCGGGCCATGATATTTTGCACCATAAATGATTTTTCGGCCTATGGAAATTTGTCGGGGTATAGTACGAAAGGAGGCAAGGGTTGTCCTATTTGCCTGGATGAAACTGAAAGCATGTGGTTATCGAACTGCAGAAAAACAGTGTACATGGGTCACCGCAGATTCCTTCCGATGCATCACGCCTACCGTAAGAAGAGGAAGTCATTTAATGGGAAGCCTGAGAAAGGATCAGCCTCAGTGTTTGTGACTGGTAAGGAGCTTTACTTGCGCGTGAAGGACATCAAAGTTGAGTTCGGTAAATGTTCTAAACCTCTAGGAAAAAATGTTTGGAAGAAGAGATCGATTCTTTGGGATCTGCCATATTGGGAGCACTTACAAGTTCGACATTGCATTGATGTCATGCACGTAGAGAAAAATGTTTGTGACAGTTTGATTGGTTTGTTGTTGAACATTCCAGGAAAGATGAAAGATGGCATCAGCGTTCGCCGTGACATGCTTGATATGGGCATAAGGACTGAGCTTGCACCGTTGGAGAAGGGAAAGCGGACATACCTCCCCCCGACCTGCTATATTTTGTCAAAAAGAGAAAAAACAGAACTCTGTCAGTGCCTATATGGTGTCAAAGTTCCATGCAGGTATTCTGTGAACTTGAAAAAACTTGTGTCCATGAAAGACTTCAAACTGGTTGGTATGAAGTCCCATGATTGTCATGTACTGATGTCACAAATGCTTCCCATTGCTATCAGAGGCATTCTCCCAGACAAAGTCAGATAGACAATTACAAAGCTATGTTATTTTTTCAACACAATATCTGGCAAGGTAAGCGTGTACTCCTAGCAAGTTAATTAGCTCCATCCGTGGAACTTGTTAGATTTTTTGGATCTGAATATTTGCTGCAACTGTGTCCTTGCAGGTAATTGATCTGGATGGACTGGACGATTTGCAACACGATTTGACTACAACTCTTTGTTAGCTGGAGATGTATTTCCCTCCATCTTTTTTTGATGTTATGGTCCATCTAATTGTTCACCTTGTTAGAGAAATTAAGTTTTGTGGACCCATGTTCCTGCGCTACATGTATCAATTTGAGAGATTTATGGGTATCTTGAAGGGATATGTAAGGAATCGACATCGGCCTGAGGGCAGTACCATTGAAGGTTATGCCGCCGAGGAGGTGATCGAATTTTGCACCAACTATATGGTCGGGGTTGACCCAATTGGCGTTCCTACGTCCCTGCATGAGGGCAGGCTTCAGGGCATTGGAACGATTGGATTTAAATGCAGTCGTCCCCTCTAGTGATCTGTATGCAAAAGCCAATTTTTGGGTCTTACAGCACATGACGGGGGTGGAGCCATACATACATGAGCACAAGGAAATGTTATGGAAACAGAATCCTTCGAAGCCAGAGATTTGGGTCACCAGAGAACATAACAGGAAGTTTGCTGGGTGGATCGAAAATAGAGTCCTGCAAGCTTCTGAGGGCGACGTAGATGAAGTTGTTACATGGTTGGCCAGAGGGCCTAGATTTACTGTAGGGACTTGGCAGGGGTATGACATTAACGGCTATTCATTTTACACAAGAACTCAGGACGAGAAGAGTACTATACAATGTTGTGGAGTGACACTACTTGCTATTTCAGAGGATGCCAGGGCAGTAAGGGCACTCGACTCATATTACGGTGTTATTGAGGAAATATGGGAGCTTGATTATGTATTACTTAAGATTCCTCTGTTTCGATGCCAATGGGTCGAAATCCCTCGAGGTGTTAAAGTCGATAATTATGGGTTTACTCTCGTCGATCTCAGTAGAGTCGCACACTAAGATGATCCATTTATACTTGCTGAGTAAGCCACACAGGTGTTCTACATCGTTGACCCGGCCAACCCAAAGTTGCACGTTGTCCTTCACAGTAAGAGACGTATTGTTGGGGTCGAAGACGTTGTGGATGAAGAAGAATATGATCAGTTCGACGAACTACCTCCATTTTTAGATGGAATTCTTCAATCTGTCCCTACCAAAGATATTGACGAAACAAGTTACCTGCGAGACGACCACGAAGAAGGATTATGGGTGGACAACCATTCTTGACTAATTTGTAATATGTAAGTGACGTATATTACTTGGATCTTTAATCGAAGAATTCTTCAAATCATTTTTCAAAAATTCTTTGGGAAAACATACGTGATGCATTGAGAATCATTTATGCAAATTTTCATTTCAATTGGCGTATATACTTGATTTGAGCAATAATTGATTCTTTTCACAAATCAATATGAAAACTGCAAATTTTCATTCTATGATTGGTCTTTACTGTTAATTTATTTTAAAATTATTGGAAGTCATTTGCATGAGGTTTCAGGTGTATTTACAAGTGCAAAATGATGTACTGAGACCCATCTGTAATTGTTCTCAGGAAAACCCATTAGGGTCAATAACACTGTATTCTACTATTGGTTTCAATTTCCAAACGGATATGAAATTAATCTCTACTATCGGTTTATTGTTCATAACTGATAGTATTTCATTTTGTGTTATGAGACCCTGTTCTACATTTTGGTTTTCTCTTGTACAGTGGATTAATTTACTATCGATTAATAATCATAAAACCGATAGTGAAATACAATACAAAATGATGTACTGAGATAATCTGTAATTGTTCTAAGGGAAATCCTTTAGGGTCAATAACATTGTATTGTACTATCGGTTTCAATTTCCAAACCGATATGAAATTAAACTCTACTATCGGTTTATTGTTCATAACCGATAGTGATTTATATTGTGTTATGAGCCCCTGTTCATAATTTACTATCGGTTAGTAATAATAAAATCGATAGTGAACAATGCCAACAGTCCAAAACCTATCTTACAATTTATGTACTATCGGTTTTGTGGTTATGAACCGATAGTAAATATTCATATATTAGGTTATAACCTCGCACAATTTTCCCTCCAGTGCAACTGATCACATCCAAATACTCGCGCGAGGAAAACCTTAGCCTCCTCTACGTTCGCTTTTTCGCTCCTCTGCGCCATCATTGCCGATCACAGTTGGGTTCTCCACCGCCTCCGGCCACTGCATCGCGCCACCGCCTCCGGCCACTCCACGAACGACTGTAAGTGTTCTTGGCCAAACCGCTCGCGTCAATTGCTTAAATATATATGCAATAGTTCATATGTGGTTCAATGCATTAGAAATATAAAACTAGATGAAAATTCATGAACTACAAACTTGATAGCTATGAGAATTACAGACTTGATGAAAATCACTAGCAATTTGTCGTACAGTGTAGTACACTATCGGTTTCTTATTTAGAACCGATAGTAAAGACCATAATCTGAATTAAGACTAACATAGTTAATTACTATCGGTTTTAATTGTCAAACCGATAGGAAATAGAGTATGTCATATCAGTTTGTTATTGTCAACCGATAGTACATTTAAAAGTCTGAATTTTGCAGAGTTCATATTTCATTTGTGAAAAGAATCAACTATTGCTCAAATCAAATACATTTGAAATGAAAATTTAAAGAAATGAATTTCATTGCATGAAATATATTTTTCTGATGAATTTTTCCAAATAGGATTAATTTTACAATCAAGAGTTATAAAATGTCTTTATGTTAAGAAAGAAGGTATCAGTTCGACAACCCTTTGCAAATTGAGTTTACAAATCCATTTTAAATCTATTTTGAAGACCATGTTGGTAGGAATTGATGATTTTTGGCCTTTTGAATGAAAATTTGACATTTTAACAAAAAGAGGTGGTTCATCATTGCCATTCTATTTTAGTTATGAACTTTGTCATGTACCTTTCTTCATATCAATTGATGGTTGATCTGTTCATGGAATTTTAGGTAAAGCCATGTCGGCATCTTCCTCGGCTGATAGTAGTGATTCGGCAAGGGTGAACGTAGATGACGCTGCCTCGTCCGAGCGCAAGAGGAAGAAGCGAGGTGCGACGATGTTGGGCCGTTTGGCCAAACGCGCGGATCTTTCATGTGAGTTCAACCAGTTCGGGAGACTGATCGGGAAGAACGCCGGCCACTATGCTGCCTATGTTGGTTTATTGGCGAAGGAAAGGGTGAAGATCACCGTCCAGAGCTGGAAGGACGTTAAGGCTGACGAGAGGGATAGGCTGTGGGCGGAAGTGAAGGTAAAATTAATCAAAATCACTGAACTCTTGAGTAATCACATTTCCTTGGTTTATCCCAGAGATTAGGTAAGTCCTGCTTATATGCACCATTTGAAACAGGCCAAGTGGAACATCCCCGATGATGGTCCCAAGATAGCTTGCTTGAAGGACATGAACAACACGTGGAAAACCTTTAAGAGCGTCCTCGTCAGTACCTTCCTCGCTAAAGGCAAATCTCCATACGAGAAGTATCCTTTCATAATGGAGGAGGTATGGGAGCAATTCACCCAACAGAAGGGGACTCCTGAGTTCAAGGTATGTATTGTTCCTTTGCTTGGTTACACAATTGTATGCAGTAACCAGCGGTGCATTAATTTTCTTGTTTCTGGTACGAAGGCCCTTAGCAAGAAGAACAAGACAATCCAGAGGAGGAACGACCACCCGCACCGGCTCGGCTCTCGCGGCTATGCGGGGAAGGAGGAGCAGTGGAAGAAGGCTGAGGACGAGGCGTCGAATTTCGTCGACTCCCCTGACCTACAACTCTCCGAGATCCGCGATCCGCGATGCAAGCGCTGGTGGCTGGCCAGAAGGACCGTGTCGACCACGGGGACTGTGGAGTTCCCAAACCCCAGGGACGTCGAGGTCGTGCAGCGACTCGTAAGTTGGCTAACTTCCTGGTTGGAATCATAGAGTGCGGTAGAAAAAACTATGATCACTAGTGTGCGCACAAGTTTGTATATATTTTTTCCTCACAATGGAGAGCTTTGAATGTAACAGATCTCTTGCTCGAAGGAGGCGACTGAGGGATTGTTCACTCCCCATAGGGAGAACGACATCCTTACCCGGGCTCTAGGGAACAAGGAGCATCCAGGGCGGACGCGAACAGTGGGGGGTGTGGTTCCATGGAAGGAAGGTTTCTCGGAGCCTGGGCAAAAGGCGATGAAGACTCGTAGCTGGAAGGAAAGGGAATTGGAGCTGTCTCAGAAGATACAGTCAGATGTGACTGCACAATTCGCGGACATGTTCGCTCTAATGAACGAGAAGTATGAACGCCTCAGCTGAGTTGTGCAGTCCAAGGGTTTAGATCTAGCTGCCGAGGTCGACACTGCCAGGCCGAGTAGTTGCGGCTCGAAGGTTCAAGTGGATCCGGTGGACCTAATTGAGGTATTGCAACTCTTGAGCTATATATGCAGTTCGGTTAATGCCACTCCCGTTACGTTAGAACTGTTTCGCTAACCTATTATAATTGTTGCAAATTGCAGAAGCCAGAGAGCTGTAGCCTATTGATCAACATAGGCGACAAACTTGTAGTGGTTGCAAACGGGGTCGTATATCAATCTTGGGAGGATCTCCGGATCCACTGCGTACCTCTGGAGCCTGGTTTCGCAAAGGTACAGGTGGACATGGCCCTCCCGGGCTACAGCTCTTTTCCGTTGCCCATCCCAACGAACGAAATGCAGACAATTGGCGAGACATTGGGCTCGTACATACAGTGGCCAAAGAAGGGTGTTAGACTACAGGAGGTAAACCCTAGCCATTCTAGCTTACAACTTAGTTAGTATACTCAATTTGCAAAATCTAACTTATGCGTTCGTACTTAAAGTGGACGATAGATACCAGCTCACTTCCTGAGGACACCATCCCCGGCACAACGCATGACCGAGCTTCTTCGGCCCCCATGCCTCCTCCGACGGCCTCAAACCCTTCGCCATCAAATGAGGCCAGCGGCACCGCGCCCCAACCTTCGAAGGTATACACTCACTCCCCGCCCAAAGGCAAGGGCAAGGCCAAAGGCAAGGCCAAACAAAGCCAGTTGGGTACGTTCAAGTACGGGTTCCCACTCGTGTCGGAGTACCTTCTGCGCAATATGGATCAAATAACCAGAAGCCTCCACGAGTGGTATCTGACCCGGTCTAGGCGCCACATCAGCTTCTTGGTTCACCTCAGGCCAGGTCATTTTCACCGTGAGGCCGGGAGCATATTGGAGGCCCACGAGGATTTGTTCGACCTCCTCAACTGGCGGGAGCTTGATATGTCCATCATACAGACTGGAGTCCTGTGAGTTTGCTATTGTCTGAAGTTATCACAGTTCATTTCATAAATCTAATCACTTTGTATGCATTACTAATGTCTACTTTGCATCCAGGTGCATGTATAGGCTGGCGTCGATGAGGGCATGTGACAAGGTGGGTTTCCTTGACCCAGAGAAAATAAGCCTCACGATGCCAGAGCACGACCAAGCACATGCGGAGGAATACATATCAAGGACACTACTAGCGCAGCAGGACCGAGAGTTCATTCTTGCGCCGTACCACCAAAGGTTAGTGCATCTACTAATTTAACTCATTCTTGTATGTTACGCCTAACATATGTATGAAACGGTTCGCTTATATATGCAATGTAGGGGCCACTGGGTCCTCACCGTCATTTGCCCATGGATGAATGAGGTCTATTACCTCGATTCGATGAGCGACAAGGTGGCGCATGTTTTCACCCTCACGTGGCACATAGACGCGTAAGTAACACAGTTGTTTTAAATTTTTCTCTGACTAGCTAATTAATGATAACATATTAACCGGCAATGCTAAATTAAATACAGGGCTTTCAAAAATTATGTTAGTGCTGGAGGGAGGCATGACGCGTCGAAGGGCACAATAATTTCTTGGAAAGAATATGAGGTAATTAATACGGATGGAAGTACTCATGATGAGTCTTTTAATTTAAGCTTAATTAGTTCTTTCGAGTTAATGTGGGTTTATGTCTTTGCATATGCAATTATCCCAGTGCCATCAGCAGGCACATTCGTGGGAATGTGGCTTCTATGTCATGAGATTTATGTATGACCTGATCAGGAGAAACTTTGCCCAATTCTCTAAGATAACCATTTTTCCTGACTCAAAGTCGAACATTAATTGGATGTGACGTACGTTCCTAACTTCATACACGCATATATGCAGAACGCCATGTTGAAAGAGCAATATGAGTTGCCTCAATTGAAGGAGCTGCGAACAATTTGGGCTCAATATGTCATGGAAGAAGTGGCTATCAACGATCGATTGTAACTGACTTGTGTAATATATATTGAATGTGTTGATTGCTGTATTTGTGAATAAACTCAATATGTGAATAGATTCATTGATGTATTTGTGAATAAACTCGATCAATATGTGAATAAATTCAATCTGTCCAATGCATGTGTATATTACTGTATTAGTGTATTTGTGAACAAATTCAATATGTGAATATTAGTGTATTTGTAAATATTGGTGTATTTGTGAATGATCCAATGTATCTCTGTATTGTTGTATGTATATGTGAAAGATTCCAGTACTAACCGTGTCGAGTACATAACCGATAGGAAAAGCTACACAGTACTATCGGTTATATACTACAACCGATAGAATAAATATTCCAGTACTATCGGTTCATATACTACAACCGATAGAATAAAGTTTCCAGTACTAACTGTGTCGAGTACCTAACCGATAAAAAAAAACCTACACAATACTATCGGTTTAGATCCGAACCGATAGAAGAAATAGTCGTTAGCTATTAGTGAACGTTGAGAATGTAGATGTTTTACTAACGGTTTTCAACCGATAGAAGTGTGCTACGTTTCTTCTATCGTGCCGATCACTATCGGTAAGAGAACCGATAGTAGAGTGGATTTTAAACTGATAGTGAAAAGCATTTCTGTAGTAGTATCACTTGTTGTAAACGATTAGAAAGAAGCTTAGTGATAATCTTCAAAGAACTATTAAGAAGAGAAATTGGCCTAAAATCTGTAACTTTTTCTACACCATTCTTCTTTGGAATCAAAGTAACAAAAGAAGAATTAAGTCTATCAAGCTCCACTTGTCCCTCATAAAACTGCTGAAATAACTCATAAAAATCATGTCTAATATTATGCCAGCAAGAGCGAAAAAAAGGTCCTATTAAAACCATCAGGACCAGGACTTTTATCCTTAGGCATATTAAGCAAAACTGAGTCTATTTCCTGAAAAGAAAATTTTTTTTTAAGCGAGATAACTCTTCCTGAGAAGAATCAAACGGATCCTGAAGATTAAAGAACATGTCTTGATACTCAGAAAACCAATTCTTGAACTAGACTCGTTCTTGACATTCCTTCTCGAGAAGATCTGCAAATGAAGAGCATAACTCTTATCCTTTTGGTTGGTAATAAAGATTTAACGAATGAAAAAAAAACTACCTTCATTTGCGTCCTGAGTTGAGTCCTGAAGCCCAATATACATCCATATTTGGTGGTTACGAGCATGAAGAGGATTGATACGGAGGCAAATGAAACTCGCCACCCCGTACTGACTAGTTAAACTCCTCTCTCATAGCGATTTAATTTTCTTCAACTGTTGTTATGACACGAGGGAAAGAGTAGAATGAATCTCCCAGTTTCCATTCCACACTGCTCGTTTATTGCGAAGGAACAGTGGGTTGCCATGCGGCAAACAAGAATAAAACCACCTAAATTTCCACCCAATTTTTCAGTCTGTGAGTGGTACGACTAGGTAGTCTTGCTTCCTCTTGTCATGAATATGGAAGTAAATACAACCAAGGATACCAACAACTTTGGAGAAATAAAGTTGATAGAAAAAAGAAAAGAGTTCAACAGTGGGCTCGACGCCTAAGAATCCTTCACATAGGTGTATGAAGACGCTCAAATGACTAATGAATTTGGTGCAAAGTTCACCAATCCAACGTCATAGAATTCTAAGATCGAAGCAAGGAATCGATCAATGAGAGGGTGAAACCCACAAGACAAAAAATAGAAAAACAAAACAACTTCCCCATCTTGTGGATTTGGTTCTTTTTCATCCTTCACTGGGGTCGATGACCTAGGATCTCAGGCGGATCGATCATCGCCTACCTCACAAGTTCTTTCAGCATTGATGAAGTGTAGTTTGAGAAACTCCACCCAAACATTTTTCAAAGTGAGAAAAGTCCTTGAGCGGGAAATGAGAGTTTTTGCAAAGGAAACTGAGGCGGCGTACGTTGGTTGCACTAAAACCCTTTTATTTATAGCCATCCGAAGCACTACTGCCTTGTGACGCTTCGAATTCCGCATCTCTTCAAATATTGACATTTTGTCTTCCTTAATAATTAAAAAGGTAATGGTTGTCAAATACAATTCCAAACTGCATTAACTATGTCCGTAGGACTAATTTTCTGATCATCATGATACTTATTTTGTTCAATATTTGGTCAAAGAGTTAGCATGTTTTAAAAACACTCTATTTCAAATTGATTAGTTTTGTTTAGAATTGGTGCAAGTGATGATAATTAAGACATTTAATTCACTACTTAGTTGATGTTAATTTTTGACATGAAACTAAGTAATAGTTGATGACTTTAACCATTTTAGAGTAATTAATCAACTGATGGTTCTAAAATCATCAGTTAACCAATAGTTTCAACCAATTTCTAGATTATGAGTTCAAACTTGGTCGAGATTTCGACCAAAATTTGATCAATAATACTCCTCCAGGTATTTCAGAGGAGATTCCTCTAACTGTAGCACATGATTAACCTTAAGCTATTTTCGTGCGTGAGAAACCACCTTGTGGTTAATCAGCAACCACCAAGCAGATCTCTAGTAACTGCCGTACAATTCTTCAACGACTAATGATAGTGTTCAGCAACTACTAATTGTAACTATTCAATTACAAGTATAAGTAGCAAAAAGTTATAGCAAGGAAGAGATCTAACATACTTCTTATATATATTACACAAGACATAAAGTTTTTATTAGATCAATTTGAGGGCTCAAAACTGTCTAAAAAAATCCTTTTATTTTGTACGATCATCGATCAACTCTCTGATCATCAACAAATATTGTGTCATTGTCATGTCATATCAGTTTCATGATGATACAACACTGACATCGATTGATGATATGACATCACTTTGATTACATACTTAAAATCAGTATAAAAATGATGATAAAAATTTAATAGTTAGATTGAAATACAAAATTTACCTATGATGTTGACACTTAATTGACAGAATGGCTAAATTAACTAATAGAGACAAATATAATACCAAAATTAACACGGAGACTAATTTAGGGACATCCTAACTTAAATTTGAGGTTTAATGATAAAATAACACAACCACATAAGTTTATTCACCCAAAATGCAATGTAATCTTTTTTTTTTTTTTTTGGTCCTGCCAAATACAGAACCAAAAGATTCTGCAGAAACTTTCATTCTACTTAACTCCATCTGTAGAAGATACTGAAAAAACCACCAAACATAATCCATCCATGCTTATGATTCACACCATATTAACAAGAAATGTTGAGTTTCATGCGTAGTAGACCATATCTTCGAAAAGTTTAGACTGTCAAAAAAAAAAACAGAGATTCTACTCATAGTTAACACCACATCAACAGTGAATATGAACAGCAACAGAAATGGGCAAAGGAGACTACCAGGCCACTGAAATCGTTTAAAAGTGGCTAGTAGCATTAATCAAGTATTCCAATACAGAAATTGCTCCAAAGTTACGAACCGAAAGGATAAAATGCTCCCCAATGAAGACTAACAAAAAATGCTAACTTCGTCTGTTTTCATGCCCTAGCTCTTACATAAGATTAAGCAAGCTCTTTATTGAAGGACAAATTCCGCAATGAAGCAGGTGCTATCATTTATCTACTAGAACAGCATCTATGCCAATAACGTAGGACTGTCGAGAGCAAGCCCCATTGTGCTAAGTCCATTGTCAACATAAACAGTCGAGCCAGTAATCGCCGATGCCAACGGAGACACCAGGAATGCCGCCGTGTTCCCCACTTCCTCTGTCCAACGTGGAATGCATTGTTAAACAACATACATATAGAAGAGAACTTGGCATCTCTCTTCCTTCAATGGAAACCAGGAGAAACCGAGCCACAGGGGAGGAAGACAATTTTGACCTGCCAAGAGTTCCTTCTGCAATGGTGCATTGACATAAGAGTACTCTATCATCTTCTCAATGAATCCAATAGCTTTGGCTGCTCGGCTTCCCAATGGTCCTAAGGATGCATCCAATCAACAACGAAGATGCAAATTTGAGTACCCTTTTGCTCAAAAGGAAAAGAATACACTTACAAGTATTGCTGAGTTGTTAAAGCTAGAACCTAATCCATGATGCAAATCATATATTCAAATAACACATTATAGTTGAGTGTCAACAAAGCAATTTATACAAGAGTAATGCAACTGTGGTATACAAAGAACTGAACACACATAACATAAAGATGCTTATAGATTTCTTAAACAATAACTAAATGCAATTATGTGTCAATGTTTTCATCAACCTAACCCATATAGAACGCATTTCTAATACAAAAAATCTGTGGTGCAAGCTTTTCTATGAAAAGTAGTTAGTTGTTTTAGATGGTGTTCCTGTTGCAGAAAGATACCTGCAGATATGGTGTTAACCCTGATTTTGCCTTTTCGACCAGCTTCAAAGGCAAGAACCTATGTAGAAAAGTAAATATCTGACAAAATTAAACACAACAAAATTTAGAAAAATATGCATGATCTTAGAGGAGCATACACTTGTATCACTCTCAAGAGCTGCTTTTGCTGAACTCATGCCACCACCATAGCTACAGAAGAAAGTACAAAAATAATCACCGGTCAATGATGGTGGCTCAATAATTAGCATGTAGTATAAATCTTAAAAAGAATATTTACCCAGGAATTGCCCTTTCAGAAGCAATGTATGTTAGAGAGATACTAGCACCACCTGAAAAAACATTGAAATTCATAATTAAGCAGTACCCAAAGACAGGTGCAGAATTGTGTGCCAAAACATGTAATTTCCAATAAAGCTAAGCATAGTTCATAAAAGGTGAGGTAAATCAGCATTGATGTCCACTAAAAGGTACAAAACTATGATCAACATGAAACATGCTATCCATAGCTAAACAACATCACTATTATGATCTACTGGCCAAATAAAAGTACAAACGGACAATAGATAAGAACCAGCAGTACTTCATCTGATTATGGAAGATAATGATAGAAGTACCAGAATAATAAGTATGGAATCATGTGCTACCTGGATTCATTACAGGAAGGAAGTGCTGAAGCAAAGAAACAAAAGAGTAACTGGATGCTGATATTGCAGCAAGATACCCTCTTCTTGACGTCTCCAACAAAGGTTTTGTTACCTTCGAACAGAAAAAGTTGTTATTTTAATTGAATGTGCACACCAACAGAAACAGGGAGGGGGCAGAGGAGCTTACCTCAGGACCATTAGCAAGAGAATGCACCAGTATATCAATGCTACCAAAATCATTCTTGATTGATTCAGCAACTTCCTATCAAATGAATGGAGTTGAACATTAGGTTTGGCTCTGAAGTTTTTGAAAAATGTGTATTGTTCCCATTACTGTAGTATGAGTTGTGTTGTGAATAATGTTATTCTTTACCAAGTACAGTAACTAGGAAAGCCATAAGGGAAAGAAATGTACATCTGCACACCTTAACCGTCCAATTTGAGGATCCAGCATACCTTTTGTTTGCTTTAACCTAAAATAGTGAACAAAAAGTTCATCGTAAAGCCAGAACGTGAACTGAATAAATAAAATTATCATAAATATTGATCATTACATCTTCAGGAACATCCTCAGGGGAATCATAAACCGCATCTAGTGGATAAACTTTAGAAATCTCCATAAGAGACCCATCAGGCAGCCTGTATCAATCACTAATCAGACACCTTACAAATGAAGTTCTGTAGTGCACTAAATACAACTGCAAATATACTGAAGCTGTGGTAAAACTTTATAATACAGACTTCCGTGATTCGTCAAACTTTCCCCGTCTCAGGCTTGTCTCAAATATGTTAAGTGCCTGCAAAAGGTAGAAATTAGAATGCTCTATAAGACAATTGTTCATAGAAGCATCCAACTAGATCAACTTTGCTAGAGTCAGATCAACATACAGGCACCCATGTACCAATAAGAATTTCAGCACCAGCTGCAGCAAGAGCCTTTGCAATTGCCCAGCCATAGCCATTATCATCAGCAACTCCAGCAATAAATGCCCTTTTGCCTTAAAGATTGTACATAAATAATGAAATTTTGTTAATTGAGAAAGCTTCCTGCCATAGGTCAAACAGTGAGTTTCGTCCAAACTAAATATAGTACGAGCTTAATTTAGTTTGTGGACATGAGGATTTCATTTACATAATCTCATATTCTGGAAAGCCAGTCCTACAAAGAAACTCATCCTAATCTGGCTTGCTTCATTAATGACAGGACAGCTACCCTTGCAACTCATATCACAGAATCTATTGTATGTGTATTGGTGGTGTCACAAGTACAATGCAACAGGATAGGATAGGTACAAATATTGGTCATGAACATTCAGTGATCAGCATGCAGTATGCACTTATGCAAACACCCAACATCACAGCACAAATTATTTTGGATTCCAAGGAAGTTTATCCTTGTTCGGTATTCCCGTTAGAGGGTGTACCCTTCGGTGGTATTGTAAGAGGTCCAGCATCTACACAAATCAAGAAACAATCTAGGAGTTGTAGCAACATGATATGGCTAGTGCACAGGAACTATATATATGATTTACTGCTGTAACACTCAGTGGCCCGAGCATAATTCGGCAAACACACCTGTGGTTAAAAATCTTATCAATCTGCCAATTTGCAGTATGTTTAGTAAGAAATTAGGCCAAATTATGAACTGTTAGAGTGTGTTAACCATATATACAGTTGAATCTCCTTGGAACCTAATTATTTTAGATTTGTGACTAAAACATGGAGATTTCTATGGCAGGTAGAGAATAGAAGAAAGCGAGAGCATTTACCCCAGAAAATTCTATGCTGAACAACATTATAGACCGTAAAATTGTGATACATGCTACTTTTCTCATAAATAACCAAACAAGGTGTGAGGAATTATTTTTCTTGTCTACTCATTCCTCTCCTTTTTTTGTTTAATTTTTCTTCTTTCTTCCTAAACAAAGAAAATAAAAGTACAGTGCCATGGCAAAAGACAAAAGGCTGCTATGCAATTTTCCATAAAATTTTATGAACTTTTGGAATCCCCTAACTAGTAAATCAATTACCAATCTTCTACTCAGCTAACTAATGCATAATCTCTTAACATTTTATATGTGCAAGAAACAACCTCCTAAAGTGACTTTTTTTTTCTGAGCTTATAGGTGAGATTCAGAGATCACATATATTAGTTATATCTTGGTTTTACAGCTTCAAGGTATAATTTACATGATGGTACAAGAGTTTGGGTACATTTTCAAAGAATCACTACCATCGATGGTTTCTACACTCCATCACATTAGACTTGCAAGTAAATCCAATCTTCAATGATTGAAGCTAACTAAGTACCAGGATCAAACTTAACTAGACTGAATAAAAGGTTCAGTTTCACCAGCCAGATATTTGAGTTATATCACTCCAAATTAAAAACATATAATTCCCTTGAATTCAAGTGTTGATCAGGTTTTGCTTTAATGATAATTCACCTATGGCTGAGATACAGACAGCATTTATGCTGTTATTGGTCTCCTAAGTGATAAGCATGGAACTTTAAGCAATTAACTAGTGGTCAATAAACTGACCAAATTATAGAACAGAACAGTATGATAGATATCAAAGGCGAATATTATTGAAACAAATCTATAAAAATATGTTCAGAACTGACAAAATTACAAGTGATGTATTGCAACTAAAGTAGAACTTGCCAAATTTTCAATCTGAGACAGCATATATAGAAAAATTTGCAGTCATGATAAACTGTGCTGACAAAAGAAAACACTATAGAATGTAAATTTAGATGAAAACCCAGCAGTTTCTGAGGGTACATAAGAATTGAACATTAGCCCTCCAATAAGCGAGATTCAGACTATCAACATTCCACAACAAAAAAAAATACAAGCAACTACAACAAAGTTATTCATCTTTTCTGTTACATTTTCAATGATAATTGAATTCAGCTAACCTCTAAGATCAATGGGGAGTCCACCTGAGCCGCTTTCCCCAGACATTGCTCTTACAACAGCACTATTGTGTTTCAAAGAGCTAGGAGGCCTTGTGTAGCAGATCCTAGGATAGCTAGTGAGGCAAATACTGGTGCTAAATGCCCGTTCAAACAGATAAATCCCTGCACTCAATCTAAGCATTCTCTGGGAAGCCAATATGCAAGGGCGGGCAGCCATCATCTGCATACTGGCAGTCGCAGATGCACCCATTGTCCTCCTACCAGCTAGCCTGTTCATACAGAACACCAACAGCTACAGTAAGACAGAAATCAACACAATACCTTAGTAAGAAAGATTTAATGGCAAGAAAAATGCCAGAATACATGTCATTGCATCTGGTTGTGGTACTGCAAACAATCAAATCTAAGGTCAAGAAACACAATAAATCAAACCTAATTTGCTAAAGAATTAGCCCTACTGATCAACATTAGCATAACAACAACAATGTGCCTCCACTGCAGAAACAAGATTACACAGAACAGACAAACAACAAAACAAGCAACTAATCGTTTTCCCTCGAGAGAAGATTCTAGGATATCAGCTTCTGCCAAGAAATATCTTGCCTAGGAAACAAAAAATGCTACCAATGCTACCACAGCAAACTGTTTCCAAGATTTACCACCCCAAGAACAACCGTTTATTCCCAAGATTGCAAGTACTGACTTTACCAAAAGGAAAGAAAGGTGGCGACGAATTGGGATCCAGGAACAAGAAATGCTCTCACCTCGGGGAATGAGTGTAGGATCTGAGAACGCAATGCAGAACTTAGAGGAGGGTTTGGATGAGACCGATGTGTGGAGGAGTGAGGGTTTGGCTGGAGGAGCTGAGAAACCGAGGCTGAAGAGGGTTTGGGCTTTTGGGCTCGAGAGGGAGGGAGTCTCTTTTGGCCCAGCTTAGCTGCACACTATTCGGCTTATTTGCGACACGAACAAGGCTACCGGAGGACGCCGCCGTCCGTCCACGGCATCGTCGGCGACGCCTCGTCCCGTAGCCAGACCACGCCTCCGCGACGCCTGTCCACGACCACGACGCCGCCTCCCGTCATTTGACGAAGCAAGTATACATATAATGGGGCACAAGAACAGTCTGGTGAAGTTGCTGGGAGATTTGCACGGAATTTTGCTACGGTAGGTGTATTTATTTTTGATATATTTATTAACATTTGAATAAGTTATTTTATTTTTAATAAATTATCAGTTTGGTTATATCAACAAGTGTGATTTATTTATGAAAGTCTAAATTTATTTGATGATATTATTTTATAAAGTCTGTGATTCATTATTTTTAAATAAGACATTATTGATTAATAAATTAACACATATATTGATTGGTGGTCATACTTCACGGACTATGGATATAAAATATCAAATTAATAATGTAGACATATATTAGTGAATATAATGTTGGCTAAACTCATTTTGAAACATTATTTGGATTTGTTATTTAACTGTCACTAGTTAGTCTCAAATAATATTTATGATTGATTCTTATACCTGAGATTATCATAGTTTTCTACATGTGTAGAAATATATTTTTATACTACCAAACACTACTTTTTAATTGAATGGTAATAAAAATAATATTCGGGTATGTTATGAGCCATGTAGAGGAATTTAAATGATTAAGATGATATTTGCATCTCTCATATAATGAGAGATATCTTTGAGCTCATCGATATAGATGAATTGAGAAGTATATGGCCATTTCGTTTGTAGTTGAGTATCAACTATGAGAAGATCAATTCACTATGAGATCGAGAAATTATTGAACTGTGCAAGAGTGACACATTTCCTTTCTTGTTTTAATCTGGTATCGTATGGCAAGAGAATCAATATGAAGACATCATATAGGTTCGTTGATTATGATATTCGTGTGTATTTGGATAGTCGTTATGTTCTATTAGGGGCTACTACCGACTTACAATTCAAGTAAATATTCCCAGATCGTGACTAGATGTGTATGAACTAATAGTGTCACACACTTAACGAGTTGGAACAATATAATTCGATTGAGTCTGTTATGGGATTTCCGTATCAGATTCAAAGACCTAATATTAGACTCTCTCTGCATTCGGATTGGGTTGTTTTGGGGTTTTCATATCAGACTCGGAGATCTAATATTAGACTCCTGCATTCGAATTGGATCTGTTATGGGGTTTTTTGTATTAGACATGGAGACCTAATGTTAGACTCCTCCAACAATTCGAATAAGATTTGTATTACATCAAGAAACCTAATCTGTTAGGATTCTTTCTACAGGGCTCTATATAAAGAGAGGTATGATGGGTTTCGAGGACATCATGAAAAACCATAACTACCATCTCCTCTAAAGTAATAACTTCTAAATCCTTGTCGTACGTGTTGGTGCTAGCACACCATCGTACGACGTTCTATGCTGGTACGTGTGGATACCGGTAGTGGCGTTGCTGCAATTGCTCCGTTGAACAGGACAATCTGCGCTGTCATCTACGAAAAAATTTCGATTTCTTTTGCACTGATCAAGACGATCTGTGAACGGTTGTTGTGCACATTCGATCACTTCACCAAATCTGCTTTCGCTGTTAGTAACAATCTAATATATGGTCTATTACTTGCAGCTTTCAAGTAAAAATTTTTTAAATTCTACTAGTGTAGTTTACTCGGTTTCTTACAGCATGTCCATGTGTTTTATTTTATTTTGCACATTATTTTTGAGATAAAATCCATCTATTTAGATATAGCTCTCTAATGGTGTGTTTGGATGACTGGATTTGAGTTAGCCTGGTTCGAGGATACAAAATTCGGTCTGTTTGGATGTTTGGATGTAAATTTAGGCCTGGCCTACACAGTGCAAAAGTTGATACCCAGCTTGACTCGTTGGATACGGCCATCTCAACTGATCCGGGAGGATCTTGGGTCAACAGTACAGCAGTCAGGTCGCAAGTCGAATGCGTAAAGGATTCGAACTGCCTGGTCGGATTGTATTCCGATGAATATATATAGAGCTGAGTCTAATACGTCTAGGTTAGTCAGTTGTTGAGTTTGATACGATCTCAATCGATCGGACTATAAATACTTTGTAATAGATCGAGTTTACTATCTAGCAGGTATCTACTTGGTTATCTACCTCATAGATCAGATCGAATAGTTCGACGTGTACAAGATTCTCTTTGAAATAAAGAGCTATGCTATTTTTTGAACTATTTTTTCGATCAACCTTGGGTTTCGGTAATCCCAAATAAGATCCCATATTCCGCATATTTGGTTTCAGGTCAAGTATAGCTAAAACCTGGTCTATTACTTAATCTGATCAAGTTAGCATATGGTCGAGTATAGTCAAAACCTGTCTATATCTCAATCAGATCAAGTTGGTATCAGAGCAACTATCCTGTCCTGTGGATAGTGAAGACTCACCAGTTTTACAAAACCACCGGCGAAATTCCGCAAGAACCTTTTGCAAACAAAGGCGATCATTCGATGGTTCCTACAGTCGCATCTCCGAAGATGTCTGAAGATACCTCCGTTCAAGCTAAACAAGCCGAACAAGTGGCTAAACTCTCCACCAAATGAATATTGTGCTTGCTTAGATTAAGCAGCAGGCCATGACTGAACCTTCTGAAGTTGATGCTTCAAAAGGAAAGGTTACAGGTGTGAAGATTGGGGAAGGTTTGCGCAGGCCAGACAAAGATGAAGACGAAGACGACCATAAGGCCAACGACCTCGCCAACACATTCTTAGCTGTCGGATCTTTCAAGGTCGAAACTAAGGCTGACATACCATAAATGATAGGGTAATCGATGCCGAAAAGCTGGATTCTTAGATCGACCAGCTTGAGACTTACTTTGACCTACAAGGTTTTAGTAGCACTCAAAAGGTGAAGTTTGCACCTTTGAAGATGAAGGACCATGCCAAAACATAGTAGAAGGCCCTTATCACCAGTGGAGAAGTAGACGACCTCATGTTGGGACAGTTCAAGCGACTCTTGCGACAAGAGTTCTACTTGATGGGTTATCTCGAGGAGAGATGGGATCATTGGCATAGATTGTACCAACGGTGTGATCAGTCCGCCCAAGATTATACGACGGAGTTTCGGAAATAAGCAATGGTCATTGGCATCTCTCTCTCTAATCCTCAAGTGTTCCGAAAACATACGTCTAAACTTCAGAAATCAATCAGTGCTGAGCTAAGCCTGTTCGGCATCCAGGATATCATGACCGCGAGCACGACTGCTTTGGCGATCGAGAAGAAGAACAAATCTGGCAACGACAAGAACACAAAGGAGAATTTGACCTCATCAAAAAGAAAGTTGAGTCTGAAGAAAAGTACTCCAAAATCTGGTACGTGCATCTCTTGTGAACATTGTCACGTTGCTGGGCACACAAAGCATAAATGCTATAAGCTCCATCCTGAGCTTCGACCAAAGAGAAACGGACCAGGGAAAAGAATAGCTACAGCTACTATGGCTACACCCGAAGAAGGAGTGGTCCGAATGAATTCAGTCGATGAGGCAGATATGACCTTGTCTCTGATGGCAATGCCAAAGGAGAAAGGTTTAGATACACCTGACGATCATTACTCAACGGAGGACTTGTTCACTTTCAACATCCAGGTGAAGCACAAAGTGGTCGCAGCAATATCTGATCCCAGAAGTCAGAAGAATTTGGTTTCTGCTAGATTGGTTCGATGACTTGGGTTGAAGACGACCACACACCCACGACCATATCCGCTGGGTTGGTTTATATCCGATGTGAACCAATATATTACGAGTCAGTGTGTGTTGAAATTTACGATCTCTGCGTGTTATATCGATGAGGTGTAATGTGATGTTGTTCCTATCAATATTTGTCAATGATTTATGGGAATCCATCCTTGTACGATCAGGATGGTCATTTTTATCGAAGAGCACAAGAGTACGAACTCACTAAAGATGGAGTTAAGTTCGTGATCAGTAGAGATGTCCACATCAATACTTCAAACTTGAATACCGCAAATCAGGCCAAACGAATCGTTAACGCATGTCATAAATATGTGCTTGTTATGATTCGACCAGTTGGTCAAAATGTTAGTACTCGAGCAGCGCTGTCGTTGGCGTGCTGAGCTAAATCTAGTCGTTTGTCGGGACTGCTGAAGAAATACAGTGTTATGTTCGAAAGTACTCAGGGTTGTCCACCAAAACGTTCAGTCGAGTACAATATTCAGCTCGTGTCCGATGTGACATTGTTCAATCTGAGTATGTATCGTAACTTAGTATTGGAGAACGAAGAGATCAAAAAACAACTTAGTGAACCATTGAATGATGGTGTCATTCGGCCAAGTAATTCACCTTGTGGATCTCCTATGGTATTAGTACCAAAGAAAGATAGGACTTGGTGTATGTGCATCGACTATTGAGTACTGAACAAGATCACCATCAAGAACTGGTACCCCCTTCCTCGTATCGACGACCTGTTAGACCAACTAAAGCGTGCTGTTATCTTCTCAAAATTGGATCTAAAATCAGGATATCATCAAGTCAGCATCCGAGAGGAGGATACTTGGAAAACTGCGTTCAAAACACAACAAGGTCTATTCGAATGGCTGGTCATGCCGTTTGGGCTCTGCAATGCCCCAGCTACTTTCATGCGTCTCATGAATGATATATTGTGACAGTTCATCGACGACTTTGTGATCGTTTACCTTGACGACATACTGGTCTATAGTTGTTCGTGGGACGAGCACCTCGTTCATGTGGAAAAGGTGTTTGAACAGTTTTGGCAACATCAACTTCGCCTCAACAGTAAGAAGTGCGAGTTCGGCCATCAAACTCTACTTTACCTAGGATTTATGGTCGGCAAAGGAACATTGCAAATCGACCTCGATAAGGTAAAAGTTATTCGAGGGTGGCCTCGACCATGAACCGATACAGAAGTACGTAGTTTTGTGGGTGCATGCCAGTACCTTCGAAAGTTCATATGGCACTTTTCGATTGTGGCTTCTCCGTTGCATGCATTAACTAGGATCGACCAGTAGTTTGAGTGGACTGGGAAGCACGAAGATACTTTCCTTTTGCTAAAGAAGAAGATCAGTGAAGCTCCTGTTCTAGTTTTACCGAATCTACAAAAATCATTCGAGTAGAAACCGATACCTCAGGTTATGTAATGGGCGTAGTGCTCATTCAAGAAGGTCGACCAGTAGCATATCATTCTGAGTTTATCCAGGGAGCTCAGCAGAACTATCCGACATAAGACAAAGAGTTGTGTGCACTGCATCAGGCCATGAAGCATTGGCGGTGTTACCTTTTGGGTAAAGAGACTGTTTCCCACATCGACCACTAACCTTTGCAACATTTGCAAACTCAAACCAAGCTACAGCAAGCGCGACATATGAAGTGGATGTCGTATCTGTAGCAGTTCAACCTGGTGATTAAGTACAAGAAGGACGGACATAAAAAACTAGCTGACATATTGTCACGACCACTAGTTACGACCCTCTGCTTATCAGCATTCATGCAGATCGAGCCCTCTTGTTACGAGGACTATACTGTCATGTACTGTGAAGATCCAGATTTTTGATCAGCACTGGCTGGGCTCGAAATAGAGAAACCTACAGAGTTTGTTCATCGAGAAGGACTTTTGTACAAAGGAAATTTGCTTTGTATACCTCGTGGAGCACCTTGAATTCAGTGGTTACGAGAAGTGCATACATCAAAGGTTGATGGTCACTTTGGGATTATGAAGATTTTGCAAAATCTTTATCGACGTGTATTCTAGTCGCGAATGCAACAAGATGTGGCTAGTTCTGTTCAAGGCTGTGGTCTTTGCAGCATCTCGAAACCAACAAACCGAAAATTGGTTTGTACACTCCTTTGCCAATTCCGTCACGACCATGGGAAAGCATATCCAAGGATTTCTTGGGAGGATTGCCTAAGACCCATTGTGGCAACGACCATCTCTTTGTGGTCGTTGATCGGTTCCCTAAGATGATAGTTCTCATACCTTGCAAGAAGATTATTACGGGAGAAGAGACAACTCGGGTATTCTTTCAGCATGTTTGGACACATTTCAGACTGCCAAATTCCATTGTGTCAGATCGTGATACCCGTTTCTTTAGTCATTTTTGGCGATCGCTTTGGACGATGATGGATACAAAGCTAAAGAGGAGTACTGCATTTCATCCTCAAAACTGATGGTCAAACTGAGATGGTAATTCGAACAATCGTTCATCTCTAGAGAGGTTATAACTCTAAGCATCCGAAGACATGGGATGAAAGCATACCGTATGTGTAGTTTGCTTTTAATCGAGCAGTGCATGGTTCAACTGGAAAGTCTCCTTTCGAGGTCTATTTGGGATTTTTACCACAGAGTCCATTCGATATGGCGTTTGTGATCCCTACCTCAGCATAGAATAGCAAGGAGGAATCTGATCAGGATCGAGCACAAAAGTTCTTGGCAGGTATTCAACGACTTCATGGTGAGGTTGAATAAAACTTGCCTAAAGCTCAGCTCTAGTATAAGACGCGACATGATCGACATCGAGTTGAAGCTCAATTTCAAAAAGGTGATATGGTATGGTTACATTTGAGTAATGAGAGGTTAAAAGGTGAAGGTAAAAAGCTTAAACTAATTCATTATGGTGCTTTTCAGATTTTGCAAAAAATTAGTACTAATGCTTGTCAGCTCGAGTTACCTCCGTACATAGATATTTACTCGATTGTCAATGTTGAGCACCTCAAACTCTTAGAATCTTCAATGCTAGATGATGAGTCAGATACCAAAGTACCATTTGTTCAAGACTTGGTCTATCAACGAGATGAACCTCTTCGGGCAAATGTGATCTTGGAGAAGAAGGTGAAGACCACTAGAAGCGGTACACGAGAGTCTTTTCAAATCGGATGGAAAGATCAATGAGCACGTGCGGCAAAGTGGTACACCCGGGAAGATGGTCAATCCCAATTTCCCCATCTCCAATTTTGATCAAGTGGTTGCAACGGGAGTTGGCTCCTTTTCAATAGGGGAGTCATGATCCGGGAGCATCTCGGGTCAACAGTACAGCAGTCTGGTCGCAGGTCGAATGCGTAAAGGATTCAAACTACCTGGTCAGATTATATTCCGATGAATATATATAGAGCCGAGTCTAATACTCTAGGTTAGTCGGTTGTTGAGTTTGATACGATCTCAATCGATCGAGTTACTATCTAGGAGGTATCTACCTGGTTATCTACCTCATAAATCAAATCAAATAGTTCGACGTGTACAAGCTCCTCTTTGAAATAAAGAGTTGTGCTATCCTTTGAACTATTTTTTTGATCAACCTTGGGTTTCGGTAATCCCGAGTAAGATCTTGTCTTCCGCATATTTGGTTTCAGGTCAAGTATAGCCAAAACCTAGTCTATTACTTAGTCTAATTAAGTTAGCATCTGGTCGATTATAGTCGAAGCCCATCTATATCTCAATCGGATTATCGACCGTATCTCGCAGCCTGGATCACACGCATGCAGCGAAGGGATCTAGAGTGCTCTGTGTTAGGATTACTCGCCTCTCTCGCTCTCGCGATCGCAAACACCTCACTTGAACAGATCTGGCTCTTGCCTCACACCCTGGGGTTCTTCGTCACCATCCACTCCTCCACCTGGTTTCATCAACAACGGTGAATGGTAAGCCGTTGAAGCAGGTACACTCTGATCATTTTTCCTTGGTATTTTTGCTCCAGTAGATGGACAAATATGATCTTTGGAGCGTTGAGTGCACTTTTGTCCTCTTGTGTTTGATTTATGTTCCTCTTTTTTCTAGATCTAATGATGTTTTGCAATTGTCTTCTTCTCCGGTGGGCTAGATCCGCGGTTGCGTTTAGCACATTTGGAAAGGTAAGCTGTTTCTCAAATCTTGCTCCTCTCCCTGCTTCTCTCATCTATTAGGATTTGTGCAATGTGTTAGATCTACACTGGATTGTATTGTATGCTTCGAACTTACTCAGATCTGTTCAGAATTTAGTTCTTAACTAGGCTAACTCTACACTGCAGGTTTTCTTTTGTGAACCATGTGCAAGATCTGAACCTTTGTGAAGTCTTTGTTGTACAATCTTAGTTTTCTCTTCAACTGTGGTGATGACTACTGTGGTGGTGTTCCATGTGAACTGTAGGAGGAAAACAGGCCATTTTTCTAGGCAGATGTATATGAAGAATTTTTGAATGATGATGTTCTTCTATTTCTAGGTTCATGTTCTTCTATTTCCAGGTTCTTCTTTTTCTAGGTTGATGTTACTATAGATTCATGTTCTATTTTTTGGAATTGAAAAAAGGAATTATCTAGAATGACTAAAGAGTAGATAGGTCGAAAATGAAGTTTGTAGTAAAATTTAGTGTCAAATTGAAATTGGACTTGATAATTTTGTCAGACTAGGTTCAATAATACTTCAATTAACCAAATAGAACCAGATAATTTCGGTATTTAATCAAGTAGGAGTACCATGATAGCATCAGCTGTGTTTGAAAGAGAGTGTATGCGTGGGGTCAGAAAGAAAAGCTGGAACTTGTTTTGACAAGTAATGTTCTGCATATAAGTTGTTGATATTATGAATTTGTTAAGTTTATCTATCTTAAATTTTTTTGGTCTTGTTACTGTGACAAGATTTGGGCAAAACTTAATTTTTGTGCTTACAAACCAATTCAGCAAAGATGGGTTTCCAAGCTCTGAATATAGTTGGGTTTTGTTGTTCTTAAATATTTTGAGTTAGTATCTGATCCATTTTTAGGAAAGTAACTTGTTTTGAGTGAAACATCACTTGCAACTTCAAAATCAACCAAAAAAGTGTAAGGAAATTCAGAAAATTCAGGAAGAGTTATAAGTTTACATAGTTATATTTTTACTAGCTGAGATTCCAAAAGAGTTATGTGTTTCAAAATCAATCTTTTATACATTTAAACTGTGAATCCAATTTGTGTTTAACAGTTCAATAAAAATTATAATATTAGTTTGTTGTTCTTTGTCAACTAAAAAATTGTTTATACATTACTGGATGAACTGTACTACTAGTATAGACTCTACCTACTCTTATCAAATTTTGTTGTTTTTCTCATAAAAATATCATTGTTATATATCACAAGTTTATCTCAGAATAGTCCCTCGCCAACCACGATTAATTTGTTGTGATAGTACAGTACATGTGCAATTGCATATTTGGTATTAGTTAATTTGTACTAATAGTATTACCTAACGTACAATATTGAGTTATTACAGACAAAAATAAATTGGACATCAATTTGTAATGTATTATAGGCTTGTTTCCTAGATGAAATGCATGAGAGAGTAAGCATGTAACTGTTATCCAAAATAAATTAATAAACTAACTGTTTTGAATAGGTTGGCAAAGTTAAATTTGAGAAAGAAAAAAACTCAAGGATGAAAGATAACAAGCCTATAATACTTCAAGAACTGAAATTTTAGCAAAATGAGAAAAACAACACATAATTTTATATAGGAATTGAATGCAAAACCTTTTATGCCATTGTATAGAATCCTGCATTCTTGATACCCGCATTAGTTATGTTTCTTGTAGATCTTCAGCTAGGTGTGGAACAAGCTCAGTGGGAAACAAGAAACAGGTTGATTATGTGTTAGTTCCTCGGTGCCTAATCATAAGTGCGCTTGCATGCTTTCACATCTATATGTTTTGAAATGTTTGGTAGTGGGATGTCTCTATAATTTTTCTCATTTTAAATGTTTAGTATACCCCAATTACTACTTAATTTGAACTCTACTTGTTTTAATCCACCATGCAGTGTTCTTCTGAAGTTGTACATTCTTCTAACCTTCAAGAATTTCATCTGCAAGTGCACACTGTTTAGAGTTGCTGCAGAAGGGTGTTGAGTTCTGTCTTCCCTGTACATAAATCTGGTGAGTATATATAAAACCAGACCACTCGTTAGAAGTTCATCAATGTTATTTTTCATCTGCAGCTGGTTGCTGTGTTGCTACTTGCTAGTAGGAAAGAAAGACCAATCTTCCTTGTTGGTCTCCTCTTGCTGTCCTACAACAATAAATAATTACCAGTTGTTGATCTGAATGATTACCTTGATTACACAGTAGTTTTTCTTTTTATCATTTTAGATATATGTAGTACATGATGTATACAGAGCATGATCATAGTTGTGATGAGCAACAAGAGTCTTAATTGGGTCATCTATAAGATTATTAGAATTGATATGTGATAAAAGATGCAGAAACTGACTAGGTATCCACACTTAACTCACTCTTATTTTTCCTTCTCTTTCTTCCATAACTAATCATAGGACACATTTACCATTCTAGGAGAGTTGCATGTACATCTTGAGTGAGGAGACCTTAAGGTCATAAATTTATCTTTTTATGTCAAAGGTGGATAATCATCTGTGTTGTGCAACACTTTTATGAAGATATGCTGGCTCAGCTAGTATCTTATATACACACTAGAAATGCTTGGATCTTTGTTGCTGGTGATCTTGCTTAGAACTTCATCATGTCACATATTAATTTGTTTCAATCATGGTAAGTAGTGTTGATGATAAATTGTTTTTGGCCAATGATGAAATGCATGTAAGGAATAATGCATGTTACCCTTATAGTACAGTGCTATACTTAGTTGTTAAGGTTATTTTCAGATTAATACCAAAAGTTTTTGTTAATCAATGGCTTGTTACCTATTATTACCTGTTACCCTTATAGTATAGTGCTATAAATTTTTTTTTTCATGAAGAATGCCAAAATTTTTATAACTGAATTTTACTAGATGGATGTAATGAGTAGACGTTGGTTGCTTATTACAAACGTTGCTGCCTTTGTTATTGCGGCATACGATCTTTTCATGGTACGCCTTAGGAGGCGGCGAAATCGTGCACCCGCAATGACCTATGGACCTCTACTTCAAAGAGACTTAGAGAGATAGGCTTTATTGCGTAGGATTTACAAAAGCGATGACATACATTGCATAGAGATGCTGTGGCTAAGAAAGGCCCCATTTTTTCATTTATGTACCTTGCTGAGAGAGAAGGAATTGTTGCGGGATAGCTTCCTTAGCTCGGTTGAGGAGTATGTGGCAATATTTCTTCATGTTGTTGGCCACAACCAAAAATTTAGGGTGATCAAGGTTAACGTTTGAAGGTCAATTGAAACGGTCAGTCGATACTTTAGGGAGGTGCTTTATGCCATTGGAGAGTTAAGACATAAGATGATTAAACCCCCATCCAATGATACACACCTCAAGATTGCTAATAGCTCAAGATGGTTCCCCTATTTTAAGGTAAACCAAGTACTAAACCATTTAGATTAGCCGAAGCTTTCTTTTACCTCTTACCAACAGTTGTTCCAATTATTCTATAGGATTGTATAGGTATGATCGATGGTACACATATCCATGCTAGAGTACCAATAGAGATTGTGGTTGCATTTAGGGGTAGGAAGCACTACTCGATGTAGAATGTCATGGCTGCTGTGGATTTTGACCTCAGGTTCACCTATGCACTAGCTGGTTGGGAGGGTCAGCCCATGACACCTTGATACTTGCCAATGCTTTGCAGCGACATGATGGATTAAGGGTTCCACTAGGTAAAGTTTCTTGTAAAAAATCATGAAATATTGACTACTAAATGAGTAGTGCATACTAATGATAAATAAATTTTATCTATATTATATTGCTCATTTATTAGGCAAATTCTATCTAGTTGATGCTGGATATGTAGTTCAACCAGGTTTCCTTCCACCATACAGGGAAGTTCGGTACCACCTGCAGGAGTATGGTGGAAGGAATTACTCCCGTGATTGCAAGGAGTTGTTCAACTTGAGACACTCCTCCTTGTGGGTCACTGCAAGCAGGCTTTTGGGGACCTGAAGAGCAGGTTTCATATCATAGACAACAAACCATTCCACACATACAAGACACAGGTGAAAGTAGTGCTAGCTTGTTGCATTCTCCACAACTGGATCATTTCTCACAGGCCATATGAGGTCATTCCACCAGAGGAAGGTTGGACTCCCACCCTTGATGTGGCAGTAGTACAGTCTGAGCTTGTTGTCGACAACATGCTTGGGCACAAATAAGGAATGACATGGCTAAAGAAATGTGGGAAAACAAAGGATCTTCTCAATTGTAGATTATTCATTTCGGTTGTGTCTAGACTTGTTTGTTTTATTTTCCATTTGTAACAATGGTTTTTATTTATATTTCTTATTGGTCACATATTCGGCGCTACTGTTTATTTAATTCGATCTTGAGGAATATTCTTATCATGATTATTCTTGTCTTCCAATATTATTGTTGAGTACGAATATATTAATATCTCCAATGTGATTGTTTCAACTACAGTATGATTTCAGTTTCTCTTTATTTGTTATTTTCATGATAATTTGTTTTAGCTGCTTGTCACCATGTACTACCTTATATTGTTCTCCGAATGTTTCATACTGCTTGCAAGCATCTTCTTTTCACCATGCACTAACTTATGTTCTTTTCCTAATTTATGGTATGGATGAGTGTAGTGCCGAGGGTGGAGGGGAGGGGGGGGGGGGTGGGGTTAGGGGTGGTACCAATTGCAATAGACCTTTGATGCGTTGGACGTATTTCATGTCAGGGTTTGTCCTACAGCACATGAGTGAGTTAATAGTCTCTGGTGTTAGGGCTGACATGCGCTTCAAGGAGGTCCATCTAAACCATGTTGCTAGGGCTTTGTTTGGTTTCAGTGGGATTGAGGTGACATCAATGCAAGTTTAAAACCACCTGTGTAAGTGGCGTTGGAGGTGGGTCAGGATATGTAAACTCATGGAGATTAGTGGGGCACTGTGGGTTGATGCTAACCACAGTATAGTGCTAGAAAATGACCACTACAAAAGTCACATCAAGGTTTGACCATATCATTTAACAATGCATTCATAGTAAATGTTTGTGTAGACAGATTTGATCATTTCCCTTTGATGTTTTGTAGGACCATCCTATAGATGCTGACTATCTGAATAAACCAATGAAGAATTACACTGGGATGTTGACTATCTTTAAGAGTGGATAGGCCACGGGGAGGTTTGCTATGGGCTCAAATGAGGCCCTAGCACATCCCCCACCTTTTCCCAAATCCGAAGTAGATGAGAGCTCCCATAACGCTGAGGATGCCAATCTTGACGCTATGGCGGAGGAGACAATAGGCCATAAACCTACTGTATCTAAGGGCAAAGATGCTACAAGCTCCTCAGGGAAGAGGAAGAGGCCCTCATTGCCAGATGAGAAGTTAGCGTTGATAGCCAACATGACTGAGGCGGTACGTGATGTTGCATAAGCCATACGCGACACAACTCCAAAAGAAGTTCATCTTGAGTTGTATTTGGCTGTCATGGGCACACCTGGCTTCAGTGAGGAGACCCTGCTCATAGCCTTCACAAACTTACTGGACAACCGGGTGCAAGATATAGCATTTGTGGCTATGTCTGAGCAGCACCGAGTGCTTTGGCTTAAGACTTTCCTAGCCAAGCACCACCACATCTAAGTTCGTGTTGTTCATCTTGTGATATATTTTGTTAAGTGGTGTCTTCTCATAATGTTTTGTTCTATTATTTTACCTTTATTTGGAAAGGTTGTGTGTCTTGAAGATTTATTTGGAAATAACCAAACAAAAAAAGAGAATTGCAGAAATAACCCACACTAATCGTATTTTGCATAAATAACTCTCCACATCAATCCTGGAAGAATTTTAAAGTTAAATTGTAATCAATTAAGTTGTACTGAAACTTTCAAATTCTTCTAAACCACATGCAATTAATATCCACACTGACGAGGATTATTACCCGAGCTAGTTATTTATTTATTGAATATATCATATTTAAGAAATTTCGGATATGATATGTGAATCTGTGCATTAGCAGCCATTATGGTCACAGAAGCAACTTCCTGTTTACCAGAAGGTTGCAGGCGCAGTACCAGCCTATGGTCATAGAACTTGTGTGACCATAAAGTCGCAGAACTTGCGTGACCATAAGGTCCTAGGATATGTGCGACCAAGGTGATCTAAGGGTTACATTTAACTTGAGTAGTGTTTGAGCTTACCAGACACGTATCCAGGATAAAGATAACTTCTTCCTCCACGTATGAAGATAACCGTCGAGGAGTTAAGATGTGTGGTTATTCATAACTGCGCATGTTAACCGGCGAAGAGATAAAGATTAAAATGCAGTTATGCAACTGCATGTTAGCAACTGTTCAAACTCCCAAACTGTTTGACGTTGGCATCCTTTCAATCAGTATAAAAGGAGGGAAGGAAGGACAAGATAAGAGATATTTAGAGAGGATTCAGAAGAAGACTCGAACAACTCAAGCAATAGACAATAGACAGAAGCATTGAGAGAGATTGTCAAGCTCTGTAACAATCTCTCCTTCACTGTAAACACTCTTATACATAGTAGAAACACCATAGGACGTAGGGTTATTACTCAATCCGTTGAGGGCCTGAACCTGTATAACTCTGTGTGTCTCCGATTCATACTTACCTAAACTTACCTGATAAACACCATGAAAGGTCTCCATTTTTTACTCACAAATCTGTGTAAGATTGACTAAGGACTCCAAGTCCCAATCTTTGACAGCTGACGCCCACCATGGGGCCTTTTCTTAAGGTGTTTTCTTCATTAGGAGTTCTGGTAAGTCATGTTTGGGGCATATGATTCCGAGAACGATTTCGATCTCGATGACTATGCTCAGATTCAGATGCCTTTGCCCAACGACCCCGTTCCTATGGAAGAGGTCGGGGATGAGGACGTCCATGAATCACATCCAGAGGGTACATCTTCTGCAATTATGGTCATGTCTGTCGACCAAGAGACGGAGAAGATGGATGTTTCCCTTCATTTGAATCCCGCCACATCAGAGACCGAGTACGTGCCACAACACGTTATTCCAGAGAGATTTTGATTTTGAGTCTGATTCGGAACAAGGAGGAATGTTTTCCCCGTCTATCGACGATTCGGACTCGGGGTCCTTAGTCGATCTTATGCAGAATTTGTGAGTTGTGAGACCTTTCAGGGTGTCCCTCCGGAAAGGGATGATGAGCAATGTCAGTTGGGGCACAGAGAGATTATATAGGTTCGGGCCCTCGATGGTTGGAGTAATAGTCATATGTCCTGTTGTGATTTCACTATGTATGAAAAAATGTTTACAAAGTTGGAGAAAAGATCATCACAGGCGAAGATCTTTTCTGGGTGATTGTCTAAAAAACTACTAAACTAACTTATCAAAGCTTGTCACCTCTTCCCTTTTCTTCGTCTCCGATCCCTATTTTATACCAATCAAAAGGGTGCCAATGCACGACGGTTTTGAACGGTTGTAGAAGAGTAGTTTTGGTAACTACACTTAACTCCCACGCAAGCTTAACACGTGCAATCAAGAGATAACCGCACATGTTAACCTCCTGGTAGTTGTCTTTACACGTGGAGGAATCATCACGATCCTAGGAATATGCCTATTGCAGAGCTAGGCAATCCCGATTTATTCTGGTCGAGGGTAGTCCACGACCTTTTGACCGCACATTATCTGCGGCCTCCTGACCGCGTAATGTCTGCAATCTCATGATCGTGCAAAGCCTGTGACCATAAATCATTCTTGTGTCCGCGCTTCTCAGGTCGTCTGAGACCATAACAGCGGACCTTCATATACTCATCCGGTTCGAATCCGTCTTGAACCAAATGTGCATTACTCTGAACTAGCTCGGGTAACAATCCTCGTCAGCTAGCCCCCAAATTTGAAGAAAATGAAAAGACATATTTACTTCAAATTTTAACCCTGCATCGGATAAGTGACCCGACGCTTCAACTTCCACACTTAGTGGTGCACTACGTGCAACGGTTTATTTCCCGAGACAGGTTCTGGGTTGTTTTTGACAGGTAATGATAGCGCTGCTGACTTGTTTTTTAACCAGAGATAAAACCGTAAATATGTTTTAAGAATTCGAGGCGTTAAGCAATATGAACCGTCACCCTTGGGTACTATAAATACCGAAGCCCCTTAGCCTTAAAACTTGACAAGTCTTTTTTCAGCTAAGTTTTTTCCAGAGCTATCTCTTCTTCTCTTCCGTTTTCATCTCAATGGCAGATCAGGGCTCAAAAAACATCATTGAGATTGAAAGTGATGAGGAATCACTAGAACTCGACTTCGACCAGAAAGTACGTACTTTCAAAAGACCTAGTTCCAGCTTTCGTTTCGGTCGTTCTTAAAGTAATGTACTTTGGAAATTTTTTAGGTCGAGGAGCAAATTCCCTTGAAGAAAAAAGCAAAAGTTGACGAAGGATCCTCCAGTGGTGTTGCAGCTGCAGGTGCAAAGGTTAGGGATGCATCGTTGCTCTCTCTTCCTTTGACCCCTATAGTTCTTCCTGTGCATGCTGCCCCACAGGTTGGAACATCATTTTTGGGGATCCATGGAGGGACCCCTACATTGTCGTGAGCGGACAATGTAGCTGCTCTTGATCAGACTTCACAGGATGATCAGCTTTTTGGTGGAAAGGTTGCACTTTCGTGACCAGGTGGTCCTCGACTTTTGTCGGGTGACCTGTTTTTTGGAGGAAGTTCTGCATCTCCTCATTTTTCTCCAATGCGAGGATTGGTAATTATCTCTATTCCCCCTATGAGTCATTTCGTCCTCGAGGCTAACACATGTGAATGCAGGAGACCAAAATTGCCAGAGCCCCCAGCGACCAGCCTGCCAATGTTCAAGTTCTTGGCAAGGGTGCAGCCTTCGAGTGAACTCTCCAAGAAGAAAAAGAGGCGCTGGAGAAGCATTCTGAGGAGATGTCCTTAGCCATTCTGCATCTGGCAGAATGTCTTGACAACTCTCGCAAAGAGGCACACCAACTTCGTCTGGAGAGAGACCACACTCGGCAGCAGCGAGAACTCTCCGATATGATCAGGAGTAGTAGGGCTTCTTTGCTCCAGGATGATCTAGATAGACTTAGAGTAGTTGCCAGTTCTCTAGGGCACTATAAGATAGCACTTCAATGCTAGCAGTTGAGCAGCTAGAAAAAGCCAGTATTCCCAGCACTTTAGCTGCTGGGAATAAGGTTTGCTACAGCTGGGAGAAAAGGTGCTGCGAAAAGTTTTTCCTAGCTGTAATTTTTTTCTCAGCTGTAAGTCCAATGGCAAAGAGTATTCCCAGTTGTAGACCGCTTGGAAAGTTTGAACTTTTCCCACCTGTATGTCCACTTGTAATATATTTTTCCAAGCTGTATAACTATTTGGAATATTTTTCCCAGCTGTAGGTCCGGTGGCAGAGAGTATTCCTAGTTGTAGTCACTTGAAAAGTTTGAACTTTTCCCATCTGTATGTCCACTTGTAATATATTATTCCAAGCTGTATAACTATTTGGAATATTTTTCCCAGCTGTAGGTCCGGTGGCGGAGAGTATTCCCAGCTGTAGGTCACTTGGAAAGTTGAACTTTTCCCACCTGTATGTCCATTTGTAATATATTATTCCAAACTGTATAACTATTTGGAATATTTTTCGGTGGCAGAGAGTATTCCTAGCTGTAGGTCTCTTGGAAAGTTTGAACTTTTCCCACCTATATGTCCACTTGTAATACATTATTCCAAGCTATATAATTATTTGAAATATTTTTCCTAGCTGTAGATCCGGTTGCAAAGAGTATTCCCAACTGTAGGTCGCTTGGAAAGTTTGAACTTTTCCCACCTGTATGTCCACTTGTAATACATTATTCCAAGCTGTACAACTATTTGAAATAAATTATTACCAGTTGATCTGTTATTGATAATTTAGACTATCAAATTTAAATATGTGAATTATTTGTAGTAAATTTACCGCTAGGAATTGTGTCAATAATTAATTTTAAATATATATATTTTTTAGTAGTTAAGCAACAATATTACAACTAAAATTATAATATGCACTATCCTAACAGAAATCACACCATATTTTATTGAATTCTTTGTTTTATATAGCCATTGACAAGATTCGTAATGGTAACAAATTATTCAATTGACAAAACCAAACAAAATAGATATAGAATCTCTGAAATAATTGCGATAAAAATATCACTTAAGAATTCTTTACACCAAATGTATGCCCATATATAATATTCCTAACTTTATATATTTTGTTCCAACTATAACTATCAAAAGTAAAATATTCCACTTTCAAACTCCTCTTATGACGTAAAATATCTTCATCACTTCATATGATTTTAACACCTTATTGTTAACCACCTGCATAAGAAAAGATATTGATTACAATAGCCTTAAGATAAATATATACAAATCAATAACTTTTGCTTTAAGTAACATATAAAACATATGACAATTATAATAAAAGATGGTTGGTCGATTGTTGTAGAACAAGTACAAGCTGTTGCTTATGCGAATGAGAAAATTGTGTTGGTTGACATGACTTGCATACACTTGATAAAATAAATTAATCATATAAAAGTGAGCTACTAGTTCAAAGCACAATTAACATACACTTAAAATTTAAAAAATGAATAACATGTGGATTGTGTTGATAACACCTCACCTTTATAAAATTATTAAGTATTTCCACTTAGTTTCAACTAATTCTCTTGTCCCTTTCACCTGTAAACATTGTTTTATTAATAACAAAACAAGACAAATGAAAAAATAGTAACTAACCAGGTAAATAACAGGTTAGAATTATATATACCTAGAACACGAGATGGACCACCACCTATTGTAGTATCATCTTGGATCTACAAGTAAAAGTTCATAGTTTGTTTATTTAGATGGTATTAGTAAGTAAATAAGAGTGATTATACTAGATAGAATAGATTACTTTTTCACGTGGCCATGCAATTGATCGTCCAAGCGCATCAGACATTTTTCTAACATTCCCATATGGACGTAACAATGGAGCATTTCTTTTCAACACATAGTTCACAACCACCTCACAACACTCGGGCCCAAGAGGTGTGTCACTAACTATTACACTTCGAGATGCCCTTTGAAGCGTACCCTTAGCAACAGGAATATATGGCCTCATAAAAGAAATCAAAATAACTTCCTTTCCTCCCTAAAGATCAAATAGAATTGCATATAAGCTCAATGGTTACCTCAATAATGAGCATCCAAATTCAATAGAGTATAATTAACTGGCAACTATTACCTCCTAATGCCTATAGCGTGGTACATCATGTGTCTTACCAACTCTCCTTTGCATTATCTATACAAAAATTAAGGATAAGTTGATAGTCTAAATATTGTTAGGTTAGGTACAACTTTGAGGTAAAATAATAAAATGTAAACTTACGTTTCGTGGAACCCTATTTTCACCTGCAGATGACTCTATAGAACAACCATCACTTTTGTCTCCCGTGTCCTACAGTAATTAGTACATAACATTTGAGCAATTTAGTAAATAACCATATGTATATTATTGCTTAAATATTATAAAGAACACAATAAAAAAATCACCTGCACATGATCCTTAGATCTCTGATTGTAATCATTATCTATATTTTGCCTAGCTTGTGAAGCAAGCATTTGCTTCAATTCTTCAATTTTTTTTTTCCATCCGTGCCAATTGCTCTTTGTTTCCCACACTCTCACTCTCCATTTTATCTAGCCTCTTTATCAAAAGATTATTCTGATTTTGAAGTCTTATCCTTGCTGCATTAGCTATTTGAAGCTTAGTGGATGAATACTTTTATACCCCCGGCATCTTTAAGTCTTGAGGAGTAGGGCCCAAACCAATAGCACGTACACGTGAGCATTTTTCTTTTCCAAAGACATGGTAAAATAGATCTCCTTCTGTTATGGTTTTTTTAGCGAGTTCTGGCTTGTTGGCACATGTCTCCGCAATTGTTTTCTGAAAATTAGATAAAGCTCATATATATATATATATGTTTACATTTGATCGTTGATTATAAATACATGTAACCCTTCAATGACACTTACAATTATGTCTTCAGCTCCTTTTTCTGGAACTCCATTTTTATGGGTATGTGCTTTGATAAAAACTTCATGTCTAGCGGGCATATAACCCAGCTCTTTGGACTGCACTTCCATTAATATTGACAATTAGTTATCTAAAGAAAGTAGAAATAAATATTAAGACATTTAATACCATATCATGTGCAATCCGAGCAAGACTCTTGCTTCCAGCAGTATGTGTCATTGTCATTTTTGCACTATTTGCTTTTCCAATTTCACTTAGAGCCTATAAGATGAGAATATAATTAATTGCATAAAATATATTTAATTTGTAATTAAGAATCATTTATAAAGAAGTTTTACCTGACTTTTCGGAGCTCTCCAATGCTTTATAAGCCACATCCAATCTGTTTTAGGTACTCTAGAATCAATCTTCATAGAAAAAAGTTCCTCATTAGTTTTTGTTTCATCAAAATAATTCCTCTTTATTTCACATTTGAAATCTTTCCATTTCACTGCCGCTTTTTGTAAAACCCAATCCTCAAGGTCATCATGAACATCAAAAAATTCCTACAAAATTATCAAGTTGTCAATGATTATATACTATTATACTATACATGTCTATGGAATACATAGATCATGAGCCTACAAAACTTGTCACTAGTTACTATTTTTGATGATTTTAAATAACTATAAAGGAATGCTATCCAATTTATGAAGTAAAATTCAAAATGCAAGTAAAAAATAAAATATAGAATCAAACTGTCTCTTCATATTAGAATGACACATCTAATAATAAATTGCAAAGCTCCACCTATATATTTTCACCCTTAATTAGAAGAAAAATTAGTCAATGCTATGTATAGTAAGAGGAGCTATTGAAGCATATCTCAGTTCCATTAAAATATACATGTAAGGCTGAAATGAGAGTAAATTAATTTAGACTTTTTATTCTTAGTAGTATACAAATGTACCTTTACAGTAGCCCAAACAGATTCCTTTTTATCTGCATCAATTTCATTCCAGTCTTTATAGGAAAGTGGTATTCCTGATCTCACTATTGTAGAAATAAAGTTGGTTAATGGTGAAGCTTGATCACCAACTGGTTGATTATTCATATTATGGTCAACATGAATTTTTGGTTCATTCCTTCGCTTCCATATGTCATGCTTGGTAGTGGGTCCTCGTCCCTTCCTTTTATTTTTTTTTGACCTGGATGAGTTTGCTCTACACAAATATGCAATTGAAAATAATAATCAATGATATAAAAAAGAGAGCAAAATAATGCAAAACTATACTTAAATATACCTATATTCAATGTTTCATCTTCATTATCACCAAGTTGTTGTTCTTCCATAGAAATGTCGTTAGGATCTTCATTTTCAATACGTTCATTGCTAGTGATATGCCTTTGACGTTGTGATGGCTCTTGATGGGGAACTACAGGTTGATCATTGGTGTGCTATGACATAATCAACATGCATCATATTGGGAGATAATTACAAAATAGTTCTTAGAAATAGAAATTAGCAACACATCAAGTAAAACAAATAACCTTTTTAGTTTTTGTAGATGGTCTCAAGACATTTTCCCTCATTTCATTTCCAGGAAGTCGTATAGGCAAGCGCAATGCTCTCAATACCTCATTGTTTCTTTCAATGTTTGCTTGCCGTAACTCTTCATACTCATTCCGCATAACTCCATTATTTCTTCCTCTTGCGTTTTGCATCTTTACGGCTACAATAAAATTTTACAATATTAGACGAAAAAATAAAAGAACATAGACATAAACAACACATTCAATGAATAGCATCTTACTTCCCTATTTGAGGTGGAGATTTCTCAACAAGTATACCATCAATGTTTGTTCTAACACAATTATTGTTGCCATCTGGAAGATTTATTTCAGCACCAACATTCAACTCAGAGATTTCACTAACTTTGTCATTACCACTGTATTTTCAATTTGTTCCTCCGTAGACATGTCATAGAGGTCTCTTAGCCTTGACTCAATGACAGCTTTCCAGTCTTTATCGATAGGATCCTCAACATAATAGACTTGAGTAGCTTGTGATGCTAAAATATATGGCTCATCTGATAATTTTTCCCCTTATTAATTAAATGCTTGAAGTTCACTGTCATAATCCCAAATCTATCTTTCTTAACCCATTTGTCCTTTCTGAGAACATCAACCCAATCACATTTGAAGAGAACAACATCACTACTACAGAAATACTTTTCACTATCGGTTAAAAATCCAATCTACTATCGGTTCTCTTACCGATAGTGATCGGCACGATAGTAGAAACGTAGCACACTTCTATCGGTTGAAAACCGTTAGTAAAACATCTACATTCCCAACGTTCACTAATCGCTATCGACTATTTCTTCTATCGGCTCGGATTTAAACCGATAGTATTGTGTACATCTTTCTATCGGCTCGTATATAAACCGATAGTATTGTGTAGGTTTTTTCTATCGGCTAGGATCTAAACTGATAGTAATGTGTATGTTTTTTTCTATCGGCTGGGATCTAAACTGATAGTATTGTATAGACACAGTTAGTACTGAAAACTTTATTCTATCGGTTGTTGTATATGAACCGATAGTACTGGAATATTTATTCTATCGGTTGTAGTATGTAATTGATAGTACTGTGTAGTTTTTCCTATTGGTTATGTACTCGACACGGTTAGTACTGGAATCTTGCACATATACATACAGCAATACAGAGATACATTGGATCATTCACAAATACACCAATATTTACAAATATACACCAATATTCACATATTGAATTTGTTCACAAATACACTAATACAGTAATATACACATGCATTGGACAGACTGAATTTATTCACTATTGATCGAGTTTATTCACAAATACATCAATGAATCTATTCACATATTGAGTTTATTCACAAATATAGCAATCAACACATTCAATATATATTACACAAGTCAGTTACAATCGATCGTTGATAGCCACTTCTTCCATGACATATTGAGCTCAAATTATTCGCAGCTCCTTCAATTGAGGCAACTCATATTGCTCTTTCAACATGGCGCTTTGCATATATGCGTGTATGAAGTTAGGATCATACGTCACATCCAATTAAAGTTCGACTTTGAGTCAGGAAAAATGGTTACCTTAGGGAATTGGGTAAAGTTTCTCCTGATCAGGTCATACATGAATCTTATGACATAGAAGCCACATTCCCACGATTGTGGCTGCTGATGGCACTGGGAAAATTGCATATGCAAAGACATAAACCCACATTAACTCGAAAGAACTAATTAAGCTTAAATTAAAAGACTCATCATGAGTACTTCCATCCGTATTAATTACCTCATATTCTTTCTAAGAAATTGTTGTGCCCTTCGACACGTCATGTCTCCCTCCAGCACTAGCATAATTTTTGAAAGCCCTGTATTTAATTTAGCATTGCCGGCTAATATGTTATCATTAATTAGCTAGTCAGAGAAAAATTTAAAACAACTATGTTACTTACGCGTCTATGTGCCATGTGAGGGTGAAAACATGCACCACCTTGTCGCTCATCGAATCGAGGTAATAGACCTCATTCATCCATGGGAAAATGACGGTGAGGACCCAGTGGCCCCTACATTGCATATATAAGTGAACCGTTTCATACATATGTTAGGCGTAACATACAAGAATGAGTTAAATTAGTAGGAAATGCACAAACCTTTGGTGGTACGGCGCAAGGATGAACTCTCGGTCCTGCTGCGCTAGTAGTGTCCTTGATGTGTATTCCTCCGCATGTGCTTGGTTGTGCTCTAGCATCATGAGACTTATTTTCTCTGGGTCGAGGAAACCCACCTTGTCACATGCCCTCATCGACACCAGCCTATACATGCACCTAGATGCAAAGTAGACATTAGTAAGTAGTGCATACAAAGTGATTAGATTTATGAAATGAACTGTGATAACTTCAGACAACAGCAAACTCACAGGACTCCAGTCCGTATGATGGACATATCAAGCTCCCGCCAGTTGAGGAGGTCGAACAAATCCTCGTGGGCCACCGATATGCTCCTGGCCTCACGGTGAAAATGACCTGGCCTGAAGTGAACTAAGAAGTTGATGTGGCGCCTAGACCGGGTCAGATACCACTCGTGGAGACTTCTGGTTATTTGATCCATATTGCGCAGAAGGTACTCCGACACGAGTGGGGACCCGTTCTTGAATGTACCCGGCTAGCTTTGTTTGGCCTTGCCTTTGGCCTTGCCTTTGGCCTTGCCCTTGCCTTTGGGCAGGGAGCGAGTGTATACCTTCGAAGGTTGGGGTGTGGTGCCGCCGGCCTCATTTGATGGCGAAGGGTTTGAGGCCGTCGGAGGAGGAATGGGGGCCGAAGGAGCTCGCTCATGTGTTGTGTTGGGGGTGGTGTCCTCAGGAAGTGAGCTGGTATCCATCGTCCACTTTAAGTACAAATGCATAAGTTAGATTTTGCAAATTGAGTATATTAACTGAGTTGTAAGCTAGAATGGCTAGGGTTTACCTCCTGTAGTCTAACACCCTTCTTGGGCCACTGTATGTACGAGCCCAATGCCTCGCCAATTGTCCGCATTTCGTCCGTTGGGATGGGCAACGGAAAAGAGCTGTAGCCCGGGAGGGCCATGTCCACATGTACCTTTGCGAATCCAGGCTCCAGAGGTACGCAGTGGATCCGGACATCCTCCCAAGACTGGTATATGACCTCGTTTGCAACCACTACAGGTTTGTCGCCTATGTTGATCAATAGGCTACAGCTCTCCGGCTTCTGCAATTTGCAACAATTATAACAGGTTAGCGAAACAATTCTAACGTAACGGGAGTGGCATCAACCGAACTGCATATATAGCTCAAGAGTTGCAATACCTCGATCAGGTCCATCGGATCCACGTGAACCTTCGAGCCACAACTACTCGGCCTGGCAGCGTCGACCTCGGCAGTTGGATCTAAACCCTTGGACTGCACAACTCGGCTGAGGCGTTCATACTTCTCGTTCATTTGAGCGAACATGTCCGCAAATTGTGCAGTCACATCTGCCCGTATCTTCTGAGATAGCTCCACTTCCCTTTCCTTCCAGCTGCCAGCCTTTTTCGCCTTTTGCTCGGGCTCCGAGAAGCCTTCCTTCCATGGCACCACACCTCCCATGGTTCGCGTTCGCCCTGGATGCTCCTTGTTCCCTAGAGCCCGGGTAAGGATGTCGTTCTCCCTATGGCGAGTGAACAATCCCTCGGTCGCCTCTTTCGAGCAAGAGATCTGTTACATTCAAAACTCTCCATTGTGAGGAAGAAATATATACAAACTGGTGCGCAAACTAGTGATCATAGTTTTTTCTACCACACTCTATGATTCCAACCAGGAAGTTAGCCAACTTACGAGTCGCTGCATGACCTCGACGTCCAACGCCACAGTCCCCGTGGCCGACACGGTCCCTCTGGCCAACCACTAGCGCTTGCATCGCTGATTGCGGATCTCGGAGAGTGGTAGGTCAGGGGAGTTGACGAAATTCGACACCTCGTCTTCAGCCTTCTTCTACTGCTCCTCCTTCCCCGCATAGCCGCGAGAGCCGAGCCGGTGTGGGTGGTCATTCCTCCTCTGGATTGCCTTGTTCTTCTCGCTGAGGGCCTTCGTACCAGAAACAAGAAAATTAATGCACCGCTGCTTACTGCATACAATGGTGTAACCAAGCAAAGGAACCATACATACCTTGAACTCAGGAGTCCCCTTCTGTTGGGCGAATTGCTCCCATACCTCCTCCGTTATGAAGGGGTACTTCTCGCATGGAGATTTGCCTTTAGCGAGGAAGGTACTGACGAGGACGCTCTTGAAGGTTTTCCACGTGTTGTTCATGTCCTTCAAGCAAGCTATCTTGGGACCATCGTCGGGGATGTTCTACTTGGCCTGTTTCAAATGGTGCATATAAGCAGGACTTACCTAATCTCTGGGATAAACCAAGGGAATGTGATTACTCAAGAGTTTAGTGATTTTGATTAATTTTACCTTCACTTCCGCCCACAGCCTATCCCTCTCGTCGGCCTCGACGTCCTTCCAGCTCTGGACAGTGATCTTTACCCTTTCCTTCGCCAACAAGCCAACATAGGCAGCATAGTGGCCGGCGTTCTTACCGATCGGTCCCCCGAATTGGTTGAACTCACATGAAAGATCCGCGCGTTTGGCCAAACGGCCCAACACCGTCGCGCCTTGCACCTTCCTCTTGCACTGGGACGAGGCAGCGCCATCTACGTTCGCCCTCACCGAATCACTATTATCAGCCGAGGAAGATGCCGACATGACTTTACCTAAAATTCCATGAACAAACCATCAATTGATATGAAGAAAGGTACATGACAAAGTTCATAACTAAAATTGTTGTGTCTCTCTGCATGAACATAAAGTCTGTTAAAATTTAAATGAACCAAAATTTCAGATGAACATTAGAAAATGGGAAGTAATTAACAGAAAATTCAGATTAGCAGTGCAAACTATGACATACTTTATTTCCTATCGGTTTTTCAAGTAAAACCGATAGTAATCAAGTTTGTATTCAGGAAAATTTAAAAGATTAGCAGTGCAAACTATGCTAGTCTCTCTACAGGAACATAAAGTCTGTTAAAATTTAAATGAACCAAAATTTCTGATGAACATTAGAAAATGGGAAGTAATTAACAGAAAATTCAGATTAGCAGTGCAAACTATGACATACTCTATTTCCTATCGGTTTTCCAAGTAAAACCGATAGTACCCAAGTTTGTATTCAAGAAAATTTAAAAGATTAGCAGTGCAAACTATGTAGTCTCTCTGCATGAACATAAAGTCTGTTAAAATTTAAATGAACCAAAATTTCAGATGAACATTAGAAAATGGGAAGTAATTAACAAAAAATTCAGATTAGTAGTGCAAACTATGACATACTCTATTTCCTATCGGTTTTCCAAGTAAAACCGATAGTAATCAAGTTTGTATTCAGGAAAATTTAAAAGATTAGCAGTGCAAACTATGCTAGTCTCTCTGCAGGAACATAAAGTCTGTTAAAATTTAAATGAACCAAAATTTCAGATGAATATTAGAAAATGGGAAGTAATTAACAGAAAATTCAGATTAGCAGTGCAAACTATGACATACTCCATTTCCTATCAGTTTTCCAAGTAAAACCGATACTAATGAAGTTTGTATTCAGGAAAATTTAAAAGATTAGCAGTGCAAACTATGCTAATCTCTCTGCAGGAACATAAAGTCTTTTAAAATTTAAATGAACCAAAATTTCAGATGAACATTAGAAAATGGGAAGTAATTAACAGAAAATTCAGATTAACAGTGCAAACTATGACATACTGAATTTCCTATCGGTTTTCCAAGTAAAACCGATAGTAATCAAGTTTGTATTCAGTAAAATATATACGATTAGCACTGTAAACTATGCTAGTCTCTCTGCAGGAATATAAAGTCTGTTAAAATTTAAATGAACAAAAATTTCAGATGAAAATTAGAAAATGGGAAATAATTAACATAAAATTCAGTTTAAGGTATTTACTATCGGTTCTAAATAAGAAACCGATAGTGGACTACACTATATGACAAATTGCTAGTGATTTTCATCAATTCTGTCATTCTCATAGCTATCAAGTTTGTAGTTCATGAATTTTACTCTAGTTTTATATTTGTAATCCATTGAACCACATATGAACCATTGCATATAAATTTAAGCAATTGACGTGAGCGATTTGGTTAAGAACACTTACAGTCGTTCGTGGAGTGGCTGGAGGCGGTGGCGCAATGCAGTGGCCGGAGGCGGTGGAGAACCAGATTACGATCGGCAATGGTGGCGCAGAGGAGCGAAGAAGCGAACGTCCAGGAAGCTAGGGTTTTCCGCGCGTGAGTATTTGGAATGTGATCAGTTGCACTGGAGGGAAAATCGTGCGAGGTTATAACCTAATATATGAATCTTTACTATCGGTTCATAACCACAAAACCGATAGTAAAAACATGTAAGTTAGGGTTTGCAGTGTTGGCATTGTTCACTATCGGTTTTATTATTCCAAACCGATAGTAAACTAAGAACAGGGGCTCATAACACAGTATAAATCACTATCGGTTATGAAAAATAAACCGATAGTAGAGTTTAATTTCATATCAGTTTGGCAGTTGAAACCGATAGTAAAATACAATGTTATTGACCCTAAAGGATTTCCCTTAGAACAATTACAGATGATCTCAGTACATCATTTTGCATTGTATTTTACTATCGGTTTTATGACAATAAACTGATAGTATATGTTAATTTCATATCAGTTTGGAAATTGAAACCGATAGTAGAATACTGTTAAATTGATCTAAAAGGATTTCCTGAGAACAATTACAGATGGGTCTCAGTACATCATTTTGCACTAGTAAAGAGACCTGAAACCCCATGCAAATGACTTCCAATAATTTTGAAATAAATTAACAGTAAAGACCAATCATGGAATGAAAATTTGCAGTTTTCATATTGATTTGTGAAAAGAATCAATTATTGCTCAAATCAAGTATATACTCCAATTGAAATGAAAATTTGCATAAATGATTCTCAATGCATCACGTATGTTTTCCCAAAGAATTTTTGAAAAATGATTTGAAGAATTCTTCGATTAAAGATCCAAGTAATATACGTCACTTACATATTGCAAATTAGTCAAGCATGGTTGTCCACCCATAATCCTTCTTCGTGGTCGTCTCGTAGGTAACTTGTTTCGTCAATATCTTCGGTAGGGACAGATTGAAGAATTCCATCTAAAAATGGAGGTAGTTCGTCGAACTGATCATACTCTTCTTCATCTACAACGTCTTCGACCCCAACAATACGTCTCTTACTGTGAAGGACAACGTGCAACTTTGGGTTGGTCGGGTCAACGATGTAGAACACCTATGTGGCTTGCTCAGCAAGTATAAATGGATCATCTTGGTGTACGACTCTACTGAGATCGACGAGAGTAAACCCATAATTGTCGACTTTAACACCTCGAGGGATTTCGACCCATTGGCATCGAAACAGAGGAATCTTAAGTAATACATAATCGAGCTCCCATATTTCCTCAATAACACCATAATATGAGTCGAGTGCCCTTACTGCCCTGGCATCCTCCGAAATAGCAAGTAGTGTCACTCTACTACATTGCATAGTACTCTTCTCGTCCTGAGTTCTTGTGTAAAATGAATAGCCGTTGATGTCATACCCCTGCCAAGTCCCTACAGTAAATCTAGGCCCTTTGGCCAACCATGTAACAACTTCATCTACGTCGCCCTCAGAAGCTTGCAGGACTCTATTTTCGATCCACCCGGCAAACTTCCTATTATGTTCTCTGGTGACCTAAATCTCTGGCTTCAAGGGATTCTGTTTCCGTAACATTTCCTTGTGCTCGTGTATGTATGGCTCCACCCCCGTCATGTGCTGTAAGACCCAAAAATGGGCTTTTGCATACAGATCACTAGAGGGGATGATTGCTTTAAATCCAATCGTTCCAATGCCCTGAAGCCTGCCCTCATGCCGGGACGTAGGAACGCCAATTGGGTCAACCCCGGCCATATAGTTGGTGCAAAATTCGATCACCTCCTCGGCGGCATAACCTTCAATGATACTGCCCTCAGGCCGATGTCGATTCCTTACATATCCCTTCAAGATACCCATAAATCTCTCAAATGGATACATGTAGCACAGGAACACGGGTCCACAAAACTTAATTTCTCTGACAAGGTGAACAATTAGATGGACCATAACATCAAAAAAGGATGGAGGAAAATACATCTCCAGCTGACAAAGAGTTGTAGTCACATCGCGTTGCAAATCATCCAGTCCATCCAGATCAATTACCTGCAAGGACACAGTTGCAGTAAATATTCAGATCCAAAAAATCTGACAAGTTCCACGAATGGAGCTAATTAACTTGCTAGGAGTACACGCTTATGTACCTTGCCAGATATTGTGTTGAAGAAATAATATAGTTTTATAATTGTCTCTTTGACTTTGACTGGGAGAATGCCTCTGATAGCAATGGGAAGCATTTGTGACATCAGTACATGACAATCATGGGACTTCATACCAACCAGTTTCAAGTCTTTTATGGACACAAGTTTTTTCAAGTTCACAGAATACCCGCATGGAACATTGACACCATGTAGGCACTGATAGAGTTCTGTTTTTTTCTCTTTTTGACAAAGTATAGCAGGCCGGGGGGAGGTATGTCCGCTTTCCCTTCTCCAACGGTGCAAGCTCAGTCCTTATGCCCATGTCGAGCATGTCACGGCGAACGTTCATGCCATCTTTCGTCTTTCCTGGAATGTTCAACAACAAACCAATCAAACTGTCACAAATATTTTTCTCTACGTGCATGACATCAATGCAATGTTGAACTTGTAAGTGCTCCCAATATGGCAGATCCCAAAGAATCGATCTCTTCTTCCAAACATTTTTTCCTGGAGGTTTAGAACATTTACCGAACTCAACTTTGATGTCCGTCACGCGCAAGTAAAGCTCCTTACCAGTCACAAACACTGGGGCTGATCCTTTCTCAGGCTTCCCATTGAATGACTTCCTTTTCTTACAGTAGGCGTGATGCATCGGAAGGAATCTGCGGTGACCCATGTACACTGTTTTTCTGCAATTCGATAACCACATGCTTTCAGTTTCATCCATGCAAATAGGACAAGCCTTGCCTCCTTTCGTACTATACCCCGACAAATTTCCATAGGCCGGGAAATCATTTATGGTGCAAAATATCATGGCCCGCAACATGAAATTTTCTCGCTAATGTGCATCCCACACCCGCACCCCTTCGCTCCACAATTTATGTAAGTCCTCGACTAACGGTGATAGAAACACGTCAATATCATTCCCGGGTTGTCTGGGTCCTGAAATTAGTAACGACATCATGATGTACTTGCGCTTCATACATAACCAAGGAGGAAGATTGTAGATGCATAAAAGAACTGGCCAAGTGCTATGTCGACTGCTCATATTTCCGTGTGGATTCATACCATCCGTACTCAAACCCAAATCTTATATTCCTCACTTCGCCGCCAAACTCACCGAATGTTCTGTTAATGTTTCTCCATTGAATGGAATCAGCTAGATGTCTTAGTTTTCCGTCTTGTTTCCGACCTTCAACATGCCAATGCAAGTACTTCGCATCTTTCGGATTTGCAAACAGCCATTTCAATCTAGGAATCACAGGCAAATACCACACAGTTTTGGCCGGAGGCCCTTTCTTTACCTCATCACATCCATTGTGATAAATTCTGTCCCCATGCTTATACCGCGATGTGCCGCATCTTGGACAAACATGCAAATCCTTGTACTCGTTATGGTACAGAACACAATCATTTGGGCATGCATGTATCTTTCGATTTTCATTCCCAACGGACACAATAGTTTTTTGGCCTGGTAAACCGATGTTGGCAACTCATTTCCCTCTGGAAGCATGTCCGCTAACAGATCCAATAGCGCCGTGAAACTCTTATCGCTCCAACCGTTGCTTGCCTTCAAGTTATATAATCTCAACACAGAAGACAACTTTGTAAATTTTGCACATCCGGGGAACAAAGGCTTCTCAGAATCAATAATTAATTTCTCAAATTTAGCTAAATCATTTTCGTTGTAATCTTCTTCTACATCACATAATATTTCATCTAAATTATCGTCATCTACATGGACTTCCGAATGAATATTACCAATGTTCTGATCATGACCGTCATTACTGCAATCCACTTCTGGGTGCTGCTGAGTGGTAGCGGTGCTCGTTTCCTCAAGATCTTCACCATGCCATATCCAACGGGTATAGCGTGCGTTAAAATCACGACGAATCAAATGACTCCTAATCTGATCAGAGTTGCTGAACCTTTTTAAGTTCATACAATCTATACAAGGACAATGCATATCTTTCTCTCCTTTCTTCGCCTTTTCTTGCTCAGCAAATTTAATAAACCCATTCACACTCTCCAAATACTCAACAGTAGTACGTTTTATTCCATACATCCAATATTCTCGGTCCATCTACAATTATTTCACAAAATTGACAAATTGAAATAAATAATTAATGACTCAGGGCATGCATATATGCATGAAACATAATTAGCTAGGCCATATGTGTGTACAGCTGCTTAATTATATTAAATGAATTTGTATATATGAAACCCTAATTAACTTGATGCATTAATTGGAAGAGCCAGCTAGCTAGTTGCTTAACTTCAGCAAGCTATAGCTAGCTAGCCAACCTAGCCTTCTAGCTAGTTTGGAGCTACATGTATCTAGTTTAATGAATTGCAAGTAGAGAGAGAGGGAGAGTCTGAAAGAGTGATCGAGAGAGAGAGAGAGGTGATGAGAAGATGACAATACCGAGGGGGATGGAATTATGATCAACCTCTCAGCTAGCTTCTCCAGATCACTCTAGCTTGGAGCGTGGATGCACGTACGGTAGAAATGATTCCAACATGCAGAGCGCATGCAGGGGTCGACCTAATTAAGTTGTACAATTTTACTATCGGTTCAAAAACACAAACCGATAGTAAAATAAGGTCCCCACTGTCATAACAATTAGTTCATATGACGTCATTTTACTATCGGTTTGTTTTATATAACCGATAGTAAACTTTACTCTATTATATCGGTTAGTACAGTAAGAACCGATAGTAAAAAGTCAGTAATTTCACTATCAGTTACGAAAGAAAAACCGATAGTACTATTTAATATATTATATCGGTTTGTACAGTATGAACTGATAGTATAAAGTGCGTAACTTTACTATCAGTTACGAATGAAAAACCGATAGTACTATTTCATATATTATATCGGTTGGTACATACGAACCGATAGTATAAAGTGCGTAATTTTACTATCAGTTACGAATGAAAAATCGATAATACTATTTCATATATTATATCGGTTTGTACAGTAATGATCGATAGTAAAAAATGTTTGCATTTCACTAACGGTGTACCAGTGTCTAACCGATAGTAAAAAGACTCTTCTCCGCCGCTGTCGTCCTATTCTATAGGATTTTTCTCAGGTTTCTTATAACCGTTAGAAGATATGGGTTAGTGGAATGCATTTCTGTAGTAGTGCATTACCCTTTCGACGATAATCTAACTCAAGTATCTCAGTTATGACACCATAGTATGTTATATCTCCTATTTGTGGATTTTGATCCTTTGAACTAGAAAAACTACAAGTTTTTGCAACAATAGCTACCCCACTACTCTGAACTGATCTGCCCTCATCATAAGATATTGTATGAAAATTGTATCCATTTATTGAATAACTGTTATATTTTGTTGCGACTATAAAAGGCTCACTTGCTAGTATCTGAATCTCTTCTCCTACATCTTCCCCAGTTGATAGTAACTCATTCACCTAGAAAAATTTATTTATACGATTAATACAAAAACATTGAAACATGTATTTAGCTAAAATTGTTGTTTATGAACTTACATGCAATCTAAACCACTCATGAAATGTTGCATGATGTATACGCTCTCTCTCATGAATCCTTTGATGACCAATAGATGAAAGATACCCCAAATGTTTTCTGTAAATATTTTTTGAATGTAAGATATTATAAAATATATATTTGAACTAATTTAATAACATTTAATAAAAAATTAGCTAGAGAACATACATCAAATATGGCTCAATATGCTCATAATTAAATAAGACATATCTGTGAGCTTGAATCCATGTTTTATGGTCCAACATAATAGTGCACTTGCCAGTCAAACCGCGACCTATGTTGTTCAAGTGTGTGGTATCAGTTGACAAGGTATTGAATTGTGCATCATCATTTCAACTCGGCCGATTAAATCTAGTCTCACAACCATGCAAATAACGAGAGCAAAATGTCATACTCTCATCAAATATATAACCTTCCGCAATTGATCCTTCTGGGTGACTTCTAGTTCGAACATGCTCTTCAACCTCATCAAAAATCTATAAAAGTTTTGAAATAATTAATTAATGAAAATATTAATAACAGTCTAATGAAATTGAGCCTTCTACTACGGAATTAATATACCTTTCTATGGGATACATATTGCGGTACTGGACAGTGCCAGCAATCCTTGCCTCAGTAGGAAGATGGACCATTAAATTCACCATAACATCAAAAAATGATGGCGGCAATATTTTTTCAAGAAGGCACAAGGTTTCAGAAATTTCAGACTCTAATCTCTCCATATCAGTTACATTGATTACAAGAGAAAATATTTTCTTGAAGAAGTTGCTTACACGAATCAATGCAATACTAACATTTTCTGGTAGTATCCTTCTAACAGCCAATGGAAGCAAGTGTTCTAAAAGAATATGACTGTCATGGCTTTTTAACCCAATTATCTTCTTATCATGAACATTTACATGACTTCGTATATCAGCTGCATATCCATCTGGAAATTTAACTCCTTTTAATACTTCACAAAACATTCTTCTTTCTGCAGAACTCAATGAGTAAGATGTCCCCTACTGAGATAGGATGCAGATCCTTCTTGATACCTAACAGTTGGAGGTCCAAGCGAGTGTTCAAATTGTCTTTTGATTTGCCATCAATATCCAAAAGTATGTTAATTATATTGTCACAAACATTTTTCTCGATATGCATCACATCAAGATTATGCCGCAACAAAATATCCTTCCAATAGGGCAATTGCACCCATATTGGTTGTTTTTTCCAAATAGTTTTTGGTTCACCATCCTTACCCTTACACTTTCGGGATGGTCTTTTCCCTGTTGGGTCCTTCTCAAAATCATTTTTTGCATCTTTTGTTTGTTCTATAACATCATATCCAAAAAGAGAAACTGGGGCTTCCTATACTCTTTGGTACCATCAAATGACTCACTATCATTTCTAAATTCATGACAAGAATGCAAGAATCGACAATGTCCCATGAAGCAATGTTTTTACCATTTTTAAGACGAAGTGAGCAAGTATTTGCATGGCAAACAACACATCCAACCTCACCAGAAGTAACTTGTCCAGATACATATCCATATCCTGGATAATCAGTAATAGTCCAGAACAAGGGGGCACGCAATTGAAACCATTGACTCGATGATGCATCACGAGTTTTGACACCATGCCACATCTCTAACAAATCATCGATCAAAGGTTGAAGGTAGACGTCAATATCATTTCCAGGAGCTTTAGGACCAGGAATAAGCAGAGAGAGGATAAAATTTGGTTGCTTCATACAAATCCATGGTGGAAGGTTGTAGGAAATCAAGACAGCAGGCCATATTCTATGTAATGAACTTAGGCTTCGGAAAGGATTAAAACCATCTGTTGCCAAACACAGCCTAATATTGCGACAGTCAGAACTGAAGTCTGGGTACCTGTGGTCGAAATCCTTCCAAGCGGGAGAATCAACTGGATGGCATATCAACCCATCTCTAGTGCGCCCTTCACTATGCCATCTCATATCAGCTGCTATCTTTGATGACATATACAGTCTCTGGAGCCTCTTTTTAAGTGGAAAATATCGAAGAACCTTTCTAGGAATTTTGTGTATTCGCTTCCCATCAGGGCTCTTCTTTTCTATCTTCCATCTGGAAGTTCCACATTTTGGGCATGAGTCTATATTTGCATGCTCTTTCCAAAATAGTATACAGTCATGTTCACATGCATCAATATTCTCATAACCCAACCCGAGACTTCTCACCATCTTCTTTGCATCATGGAAGTTTTTTGGCATTGTGGCATTCTTTGGAAATGCTTCCTTCAGTAAGTCTAATAACAAATCAAAGCTACTGTTACTCCATCCACTTAGGAATTTTATGTGAAGGAGCCTCACAATAAATTGTAGCTTTGTGAGTTTGCACCTAGGGTAGAGCTCTTGACTAGCATCACTTGCTAACCTATAGAATGTCTCAACATCTACATCTTGATCCTCCGAATCGGAACCATCACCACCTATATCACCAACTTCTTGGTATCCACATCCTATGTCATGGATCATTTCAGTGATCTCATCTAGCTGCGGCTCACTATCCATATTAGGAACTTTTTCTATATTAGATTTCTTGTTTGTCCTTTGCAATGATGTTTGTTCACCATGAAATATCCACTTGGTGTATCCTTCTAAAAACCCATCACAAATCAAGTGTTCATAAACAACTTCAGCTTCTCTCCAAACACAGTTCACACATTTTCTATAAGGGCAGAGAATTTCATTTGCTTTTGCAGAATTTGCAAAAGCAAACTCTATGAAGTCCTTTATGCCTTGGTTATATTCAGTTGAGTACCTACATTTAATTATCGTTAGTTTCAATCAAAAGAATCACATAAAGTAGCATTGTATTTGATTTAGTGACTGAGTGTTTGTTTTCTACCTAGCCGCACTCATCCAACGCTTGTCCATAATAAATGCCAAAGACCTTAAAATCCTCGTAGTCTTTCCTTATTATATGGCTTATTATAAGAATCAGCTAGTATATCTGAAATGAAATTAGCTAGTATCATTACTAGTTTAATACGGATTTTAGTCTGAAATGAGTTTATAAACAAGAACACAAATAGACGGGGGAGGGAGGGTTAACAAATACTTCCTATTTAGAAAGAAGTAATAGCTTACAGCAAAAATTTCTCTCTCCAAAGTGATGTGAAATTACTAGGTTAATTTTAATAATAATCTCAGCTAACTACAAAAATTGGCTAGCAAAATACAATTTGATAAGGTAAGTATTGGCCCATCACACCATGTTATTGTTCATGTAAGCAAGCAATAACATCATTCTATATAGTCATTCATTCATTGTTGAAATACTTCTTTTGATTCATAATATAAGTTACTTCTTATTCACATGCGAATTAAGAGTATTGAATGAGAGAAAATAATCACAATAAATTAATGATGCCTCTATTATATAAAGTTTGGATGTGTGAGGAAAAAATGTAAATGGAGGCGTGAGAGGATACCATAGAGGATAAAGAAGTCAAACATGTACTAAATAATATATTGGAATTATAGTACGGTTTATATTGTGAAATATAGAAAAATAAAAGTAGTCTTAAATTGTGAAAAGGAAAGTGTATGACACAAAGGCATAATTACAACCTGCAAACAAATATAAGTACTTAAATGGAAAAAAATATAGATCTACCAGGAAAATTGAAAAATATGGGATTAGGGGTAAAAATTACTTTTCCAAAAACCATAAAAAATTCAAATTAAGGCACACAATTGGTGAGACTTTCTTCCTACTTGTCCAATTTTTCTCACCAAAGTGAAAATAGAAACCCATTTGATATTTAACTTCTCCAATTAAGAGTCTAAAGACTTATATGATTAACATTGTATGCCAAAAAAAAAATACTATTGGTCCCTCTAAATCATTGATTTCCAAGTTAAATAATATTTCAAAAAAAATTAAATGCTAGTTTTAAAGAATTGATGTTCAAGACTTAGTTTGGTCAAGTTTTGGATTCAACTTCTATCATAGAGAAACTAAAGTCATATATGATATAACTCTACTGCGACATATACTAAAAACTAGAGTTCTGATAGTGTTTGACAAAAGACTATTATTTTGTTGTTTGAAATAAAATTTACATCTTATAATAGAAGGTAATTGTAGTTGTAATCAATGACATAGCCACATAAATAATTCTAACTTTACGAGTATTTGTAAAATTGAAATTAGAGCTGTTCAAGCACATCAAATTCTTTAGTGTAAAAGTGGTTTCAGCTTCATACAGAAGCACCAACACCACAATGGATCTAACCTGCGGATTCTGTAGGAGCATATATATGCACAAACACAATTACATAACTAGGAGTATTTCCATACATTTCACATCTGTACACCAAAATTATAAAAAATTTACTAATGTCTATCTAAAGAGATAGATACAGAATTGTTAAATATTTATGACTATATAACATAAGACTACTATTTTTTCTATTTAGTGGATGCATTGTGTAACACCTATAAATTAAAGGGCATGCATGCCTTTTAGAACACAATGATTGGCTCTGTCCAGCCTTCCTGATATATAGAACTTTTTAAGGGTGATCAGTGATGGAAACTACTTAAAATATAGCATTATTAGTTTGCACATTATCCATGCTCAAATCCCTTGTTCTTTAGGACCATGTGCACCAACTAATATAGAATCCACTTTGTTGTTGATCATTGATCCTTGAATCCTTGCACTTTATTATTTTGGTCAAAATAGTCCTGAACATTCATCCACCTATGCAACATGGGAATAGAAGAGCCTATTAACAAGAATTTGATCAATATAAGACTAGAAAGTACAGAAATTTGGTGTTACAATTTGAATTTGTAAATATCATATCTAAATCACTAGCTTTTGTTGATACTATATTACTCCAAATAAACTAAAATCTTTATATAATAACCAGTTACAAAAATTTGGAGTTACAATTTGAATATCTAAATATCATATCTAAATCACTAGCTCATGCCAATGCTATATTACTCCAAATGAACTAAAAATTTGCACAATAGCCACTAGTTAGTTCCTCTCTTTGACATACTTTTCAAAGAATCTATAGCGCACAAACCCCTTGTTCATATACAAATAGCACAAACAAGAATCATATAGCAGCAAAAATAATAATAATATTACCTGATTGCAACTAATTTTTCCAAAGATGAAACCTGACAGGAACAATCTCCAAGTTGGAAGTCCAATCTATGAAATCTGAAATTATGCAAACAGAAAATAGATTGAAGAAACAACTTTTAAGGAAAAAAAATATAAATGCAATTTTATATGGGATTATTCATGGGATTTTTTGTCATAACAATCTAGATGCACAATATAAGACCATTTTCTAGCCACATGACAACTTTGTTATTGCTTGTTGAGTTTGTTGCCTTGCGTTGTTACAACTACAATAAAAAATTGTATCAGCTTTCTTTGGGTACTTCATCCCTAATCCTTATATTGATCTAGTTCATGCCATTCATCTACACTATTCAGTTCAAAATCCTAGTCACCATGTATCTCGATCACATCACTTTTTGTTTCCTTATTTCTCCATTGGTTTAATATCATACTATTTGGTAAGATGCCTACCTATGTTTGACGACTTCCTTACTTCAACTCCCTCTACATGGCCATCCTTATTGATGCTAAGTATTGTGTCAATAACACCAAAGACTTAAAGGTTTCGCAACTTAGATGGTTACATCATACACTATTTAGTCATACCACGACCACCATGTGGAGGTGTTTGTTGCTGTTTGTTTGCCTATGGTGAGTGACAAAACTTGCTTGAACAGAAGTTCTAACATGTTTGCTGAATTTGATTTGCTCTACTCTAATGTTTATTTTGTTTTCAAAATGTTTCTCTAACTTGTCTCCGTTGTTACAAAATAGTTCTGTTTTGTTGGTATACATCATATAATCAAACATTGCTTATCTACCAATTATTCCACTATTCTTTTAAAAAAAATCATTGGCATGTGCTCAATACTTGTGCTTTTCAACAAACTGTTTTGTTACAATAATAGATTCTTGGTACTTTTGGTAAGTTTAACATGTGTAATTAGGAAGTGTAACATGGAAGAGAAGCAAGTCATGAACCACTTATAACTTCAAATTTAAAGCAAGTAATTTTATTTCATAAGCATCCTTAACAGATATTTCACAGTAAACCTTTCATACTCATAGTCTTTCAGTACTTTATATATTTCGGAGGTAGTGTTACCTAGAAGGTGTAAAACAATAAATGTTTGCAAACCAAAATTTCTTTTGTAGAAGAATTTTCTTCGGAAATAACCCATAAAAAAGAATTACAGAAATAGTCCACATTAATTATTTTTTACAAAAAATAACTCTCCATTTCGATGCTGTGCGGGATGGTGCTGTGGGTAAGACATGCATGCTCATCTGCTACACCTGCAACAAGTTCCCCACTATAAGTATTTCAGCTAATCATTTCTTCAAATCTTCTTTTCTTGCTCAATCAATGGTTGCTTGCTTCATTATGATCTGACCTCGTATGATTTGGTTCTTGAATCTTGATTCATCTCTTCCCCCTTTTTTTCTCTTCTGAAGATTCTTTGATGCCAATCTTGATTTTCTTTTTTAACTTTGTTTGTTGGGTTCTGACAGGATTACATCCCCACTGTGTTTGACAACTTCAGTGCCAATGTTTTTGTGGATGGGAGCATTGTGAACTTGGGACTCTGGGGCACAGCAGGTGGGGAGCTTAGATTACAGAAACACAAATTTTTTTTAAAGTATTTCTTGTTTGGTTTGTGCTTTGGAATGTTTTTTTTGGGTCCATTTTGATGTGAAATTTTTTTGCAGGTCAGGAGGATTACAGCAGATTGATACCTCTTAGCTACAGGGGAGCTGATGTATTCATATTGTCCTTCTCTCTGGTCAGTAGGGCAAGCTATGAGAATGTTCTAAAGAAGGTACTAAGCAAGCTGATTCTTATTCTTTTTTTTTTGGCTATGCTAAGAATAAGAGATTGTGATGCTAAATATTGCATTAGTATGCAACTTGTGGGCTTCCTAGGATCTCAGCATATGTTGAATAGTTCTTTTGACTTGTCCTTAGTTGTACATTGCAACAAGAGAGCTATGGATGGCAAATAGGCAAAAAGAGAGTGTTGAAAGACTGATCAATAGGTAGGATGCCTTGAACACATACCACTATATGTTGATATTAAAGTGCAATGATAAGATATCCTTCCATACAAGCATGACAACCTTATAAAATGTTAATTAATTATCATGTTGTTGGCTAAACAATGCTTCCAACCTGCAGGGTTACAGAGAGAAACTTGTCGATATTAGGGAGGAGATAATACGCAAGCGAAGAGCTAATAAACTCCCAGGAGATACTGCATCCACTTTGAAAGCCTGGTGGCAAGCTCATTCTAAATGGCCATACCCTACTGTATGTGATAACATATTGATGCCATGATAATCTCTACTTATGGTATTTGGATGCTGTTGCTCATGAGTAGTTCTTCCCTAACTCATTCAAGAAGAAGACAAGGCTCGACTAGTGCAGGAAACAGGGTTACAGCTAAAACAAATCAACAATTGGTAAATCAACCAGCGTAAACGCAAGTAGCACAGCAATCCTTCCTCATCCTCTACTGAAAAAAACAAGAGGAAAAGGTATCATCTAGCAAAATTTTGCTAAAATTCTTCTCTACAAGCTTGTCACATTTTCAGCAATGCAAGTGATGGCACCGCCGAGCAATCTTGGTAGAATGTGGTTGGAAAGAAACTAGCTGTAAATAATGCTTCCATGAAGAATGCCAATATATTTCTACGCTCCTGAGACAACACTCAGACAAAGAAGGTTCAATTGGTGCTTTCACGGATTTGTGATGGGTAGAAATTCAATCATTGGGCTTTCACGGATTTCTACTTAGAACACAAACATATGCAGTCGATATAACCAATCTCATAAGATGATAAAATTAGAATAAAAAACTGTGCTGGATGACACCATGAGTTTAATAATGAAAAATGACCAGAGCATGCCTTTGAATGGCTTATACTATTGAAGTGTTGATAGCTGTGTGTAGTAAAGTTATGTGTTGTATTTTTTTTATTTTCTCATATATATCTGTTACACATTTCGGGCATCGGGCCATGGCGTTATAGTCCTATGAGTGTGTATTTAGTTTGAGGCATCCCTATCATTTTGGATGGTAGGTAAGTTTTTCAATTCACTGGTAAATTTTTCAGTTCAGTAACTAAATTCAGAATCCAAGTCCCTTAAGTTGTGGGTTTAGTTTCCTGAAGCTAGATTGTTTGTTCCATTGAATGGTGAGTTCTTTCACTTCAGTGACTACTTTAGTTACTTTAGATGGATGTCAGGTTCTCACTTTATCGATAGTTTGTTCACATATCTTTGATCTTTACCTTACTAGAAGATGATTTCTTGTGGGCTCAACTTGAGCATTGTCATTTGGTTGTGTTGACTATTATCATGACTCTGCAGCAAAATAGGCCCTTGAATTCTCAGAATGTAGCTGATGCACTATAGAAGTTTAATCTTAAGAAAACTGCAGTGCAGAAAGCACTGGATGCATTAGCTGACAGTGGACAGGTTTCCTTCAAGGAGTATGGCAAGCAAAAAATTTACCTTGCTCGGCAAGATCAATTCAAGATACCAAATGGCTCAGAACTTGAGGAGATGAAGAATGAAAATAGCATGCCACAGGAAGAACTCGCAGCTCAAAAGAAGGCAATTAGTGAGGTTGAAGCTGGTAAGTTTTCTGTACTCTGTACTCTGTAGTATATGGTCCTGTTATCTTTGAGTGTTGGCAATTTGATTGGAGCTTAGAAATATCTAAGTATAAATCCAATTTTGCATAGGTACGAGCTCTGTAGTCAAACTTGACTCTGGAAGAAATTAATTCTAAGGAGGCTAAATTGCAAAGCGAAGTATGTTCCAAGGCCAGTCATTTATTTATAAATGTGTTCTTTTTAACCAATGTTGATGGTGGATCTCATGTTCATGAAGGTCCAAGAAATGGAAGAAAAGCTGAATAAATTGCGGGGTGGAGTAATCTTGGTAAAGCGTGAGGACAATAAGGTTATGGAAGAGACATTTACTGAGAAATTTAACCAGTGGAGAAAGCGGAAGAGGATCACACACCTTTGCTTGACAGAAGTAGCCATCGGGCGTGACGCGGCTATAGAACAGGTCCACCACTGCCTGCAAGTTGCCGTGGCCCCGCCCGCTAGTTACCGTGGCGCCAGCCCTCGCCCCCTCTGCCCCTCTACCGCACTGGACCTCACTGGCCCCTCTACCGCGCTTGGCCGCCGGCCTCAACCCCTCACCAAGCCAATCTGTCGCATCGTGCCCGATCTACAGATCTACCGCACCGCCTCCTCCCTCCGCCACAAGCCACCTCCCTCCGCAGCAGGCTGCTGCCGCTCCGCCTCCTCCCTCCGCTGCAGGCCGCTGCCGCTAGGAAATTGAGGTGGAGTTGCGGTGGGGATTGGTGGGGGTGCGGAATTGGTGGAGGATTAGTGGTGGAGAGGTGGGGGTGTCGGTGGCTGTGGGGGAGAGGCGCAGCGAGGGTAATTAAGAGGAGATTTAGGTGGGGTGTCGTCCGGCCGTGAGGAGGGATAGGTGAATTTAGCGCGAGGAGGGTTTATATTTGGCTGAAAAAAATCTCCCGAAATATTTTCTGTTATTTTTTCCTCTGAAAATTTTCTCTCTCAAAATAATATATCTATTATTTTTGTGCTAAAAATTTTCAATCTCAAAATAATATATCTTTTTTTTTTGTGCTGAAAATTTTCAGTTTTGGCAAAAGATATATTATTTATTCCTAGCGGTAGATTTGTTAAAAACGATAATTTTTCCCAACTGACACACGGTGAAAAATCAAAATTTTATTTTCACCTGTATGACTGCTGGTAAAAAAAAGATTTTTCTAGCATAAAAAACATTGCTAGCTGTTTCACAGATCCTATATATTTTTTTTCCAAACTGATCTACAGCTTGCTATATATTACTTATTCCTAGTAGTAGATCTACTAAAAATAATAACTTTTCCCAGCTGACACATCGGTGAAAAATCAAAATTATATTTTCATCTGCAGGACTATTGAGAAAAAAGTTTTTCCCAGCAGTTTTACCGCTTGTGCTGGCCTACCGTGTTGTAGTAGGGGCGGTCAGTGTAGATTCTACTGACACCAACATGTCCTTAGGAGAACTTTGTAAACTTCTCTCGGATCAGGTCGATGGTCTGGTCGCCTGTATCCCTTTTGTATGTAAAGATTGTCAGAAATAAAAATTTCTTTTACCTTACACATCTTGATTTCTCAAGAAGGATTATGTAAAACTTATAATCCCGAGTTAAAGCTCTTCACAATCTCTGTGCGAGAATATGGTCACAAAAAATGCCTTTGCGACCACACACACACAGGTAAATCCGAAGTAACAAGTCTTTCGATTAGAAACGCATTGATGTGTTATACCGCGACCAATACTGGTATTGCGATCAGAACAGAAGCCGCGATCAGAAGATAATGCCTTAATCGAGTGATAATCGTATATGTTGCGATTACCTACTTGCAGCGATCACAGAATTGCATTGCGATCAACATGTAAATCTTGAGACAATCACAGAACTGCATTGTGATCAACACATAAAAATTAGTTTACAAAAGACATGAAGGATCATTTCCTCCATAATCTTTGCAAAATTTTCATGTTTTTTTGTGCACCCTAGCCCCCGAATTCGAAACAAAAATAATGAAAATATATTTTGTTTCGGATTCACTGTAGGGAGTGCATAACGGGTTTCCTGAGAGAAGGCACCCATTATGGGAAATTAATAAAATATTCGGTGAAGGGTTGTCTCGGGCATATAAAAGGAGAAGGTAGCTTCCTAAGGAAGATTCACAAGCCAAAACCCTTCGTCTGTCTTAGAGTTTCTCACCGCACAAAAACCCTCTTTTGCATTCCTCATCTTCGTTGTCTCCAAAGTCACCACCTTTCTTCCCAATCCTTCGCAAGAAATGGCATCCTGGAGCCGATCCGTTCACCATACAGAGGAGAGCCTGATGGCACTAGAGAAAGAAGAGATTCTCCCTCCATGACTGCTGATCAACTAGCGACCAGCGGAGAAAGATCAAGAAACCCCAATCGTCCAAGAGGGCGAATTGGTGATCTTTGTGGAATACTTGCGCTGCGGGTTCCGATTCCCAGAAAGCGAGTTTCTGCAGGGAATCTTAGGACACTATGGGCTGGAGTTAGTGAATCTCCACCCAAATGTAGTTCTCATTCTGGCGATTTTCCAACACCTCTGTGAAGCCTTCGTCGGAGTGCTTCCGAGCTGGAGCTTTTCCGACGCTTCTACTTTTTGGCATGGTCAAAAAGTGCCAACGCCGCTGGGTGCGTCTACTTCCTTATAATGGACAAGAAAGAGTACCCATTCCCGCCCCTCTGGGACTCTATACACTGGTGGTACCAGAAATGGTTCTACTGCACCCCTCCGTCTGAGAGCAGACTATGGTTCGCGAACTCTCGACTGGAGAAAGCCAGTGAGTTGGACTCCCTTCCCGCTCTGAGCGTAGAGCAGAAGAAATAAGCCCAAGCAATTCTTCACCTAGTCCAGCAAGGCTTGACTGCGCGTGATATCATATGCAACTTTGTGAAGAATCGGATAAGCCCGTTGCGTGAAAGGGCTCATCCAGCTTGGGAAATCCAGTTCATGGCTAACAGTACCCTGGACTACAATAATGGTATGTCCTTTAATCAACAAAAGATACATTTTTACTGACTAAAAAATGTTGTATTTGTTGACATGCTTGTTTGTGACATAGCTCTATCTTTGTCCGAGATCGAGAAACAGACAAACTACCTCCTTCGGGCGTACAACGCCACTGTGGAGGGAGTTAAGGGATCGCCTCACCCCCAGAGTTTAATCAACGCTAGCAACGATCTTAAACAAGAGCGCCGAAAGGTATGACCTTTCCTAACAAGCTCTGTTGTAAACCATCCACTCGTCTTGTATTACCAAAAGCATTTGGAATAATACAGCTTCTGGGGAAGTTTGCTGAGGCAATGCGTCCAAGCGAGGACGTTGGTCCTTCGGGGAGACCAGCTGCGAAGAGGGTGAGGAGGACCCCTTCGAAGCACGAAGTGAAGGACCCTGCTCCCAAAAAACCCAAGAAGATCCTGGGAGGGGCTTCTTCACAAAAGAAAATCACAACTGCAAAAAAGACTACAGTAAGATATTTAGTACCCCCTGTAACCCCAAGTACGAGTGGAAATTACTTCTTCGTCGTACAGGGTGAAGGGAGCGAGGACGAGGAGGATGACATTCCTCTAGTTCGTCGCAAGAGGAAGGCTATTGACCTTTTGGGAACAAGCATCCCAGAGAGGTCGGCTTCCCTTCAAATCAGCGAAGTCTTGTCTCTGACTGCAGGGACAGAAACGGCTACAATGGGCCCCGTGACCACTGATAATCCTGTGGTTACGGGTGAAACCCTGGTGCCTGAAGCTCATGAAGCCTTAGGACTTACAACACCTCCCCTTCTGATAGAAGGAGTGACTGTGGTAAGATTTTTCACAATCCTGCATGTTTTCATTCCTCTATGCACATCTATTGAGTTGTGTTCATACAGGGAGAGGAAGACGACATTCCTCTTATCCGCCGCAAAAGGACTCCTGCCAGTCCTGGGGCGGTGAGTACTCCACTCCTAACGACAGGAGTGGGCATGATTGAACAGGATCCCGCGACCACTACTGATCTCATGGTCGCGGACGAAGTTCCAGTGCCTGCGGTTCATGAAACTCCAGGACCAATGGCTTCATCTTTACCCACAGAAGATGTTACTTCGGTAAGGACCCTTACAATCTTGTTTTTCATTGTTCCTCAGATGTATTCTTATAAACTTGCATACACACAGGGAGAAAAGGACAATATCCTATTCAGGAAAAGGAAGACCAGGACAAATGACGACTATCCCCTTTTTCCCGGGGAATCATTCTCGAAATCCCAGAAATGGACAGGGTTTCGAGTAAGGTAAGAATCTGTCCCGTTTGGACAGGGTCATATCGAAGTGATCGACTGAAGACATTCTAACCGATGGTTCTCCTGTTTGATTATGGTAGGCACATAGATGCAGCGCCAGGCACCCCAGTGACCTCTACAAGTGTTGATGTTTCTCCTGCTATGGAGGTCACGGGCGAGCAAAGTCCCATCCCCACGGCCAAGGAAGTTCTTCATGCCATTGTAAAGGGGATGGCTACAGAAGTTCAATCGCAGAGATTGGAATCTGTAACCCCAGCCATGGAGGAAGCTCAGCAGGAAAATTCATCCGCCGCTCCAGCTGGGGATAAGGTGAGTCTAGAGACTCAGCCTTTGGCTGAATCGAAAAACAGCTCGTTTAGCGAGTATATTGAGGTATGCAGAACACATCCTGTTATTCTTAAGTTCGCATTTGCATAGGAATATCCAGGCTCTGAAACTAATCTCCTTCCATATCATAGGAACTAACTCGTGTGGCGACCAAGTCGATAGCTGTTGCAAAGCGTATCGAGGTCACCCAACAGGAAACTCGTCGCCTGCAGCGGTAAGGAAGATGTTTCCTCATCTGCCTGAATTTTAGTCCAATTTTAACAATTGTCTCTTTTGTCACAGAGAAAATGCCTTTTTGACCAAGAGCCTCGCTGACCGGGAAAACCAGGAGATCAGGGCCGTCGCCAAGATCTCTTGCTTGGAGAAAGAACTCCAACAGCTGCGGTTGCAGCTCTCCTGTAAGTGCACTTTCGACCAGAATGAATTAACTTGTTATGCGAACTGTTTGTGATGGTTTCTTATTACGGCACGAGAGGACCAAATAAGCCAGCTCTCTCAAGAGAAGAGAGATCTCCAGGCGACCATCGAGTTGCAAAACTCGAAAGTTGATTATGTCTGCAAGGAGAACAAGGACTTGAATGTGACACTCTCAACCTGCAGCAGTGTTCAACAAGACATCTTCGAAAAGCTGAAGATGGTGGCCAATTTGCTAAAGGCTGATGTGGTCGAAACCCAGAAGGACGACCTTAGCCTTAGCGACTGGACCACACTAGTCGCAACTCAAGCTGAATCACTCCTTGAGTATCTTCCTGAAGATACAAGGAGTCAAACAGAGGCGATAAGGACAAAAGTGCAATCCGCAGCCTCCGCCATTCTCTGCAGACTTCGGCTTCACCATGGTCCGGATCTTGATCTAAATCTAGTGGTGGGAGAAGCAGAGATCGAGAGTGAAGATCAACTTGCGGTTATAATGGAGGAAGTCAGGCCTCCAGTTGAAAATCTCTTGATAGAACTTGGCTTATTGTAAATTTTGTACCTGTACAGATTTTTCTATACAATGCATATGTATGCCTTAATTTTTGAAAGAAAAGCACTTCTTTTTGTTTCATGTTGCGACCATATTTCCCTAGCCCCCTCCTGAGATTATGTATACTGAAGACTTAGTATTATAAGTGCAGGAGAAATATGGGTGTAACGACGACCAAGAATACCTAGGGAATACTGTGACTTTAGGTATTATCATTCGACCAGACCGATAACCATGTTCAATACAACACCCGACCTTATTGCAAACCGGCAACCACTCTAATGACCAAGGACATGCCAGCAAGCCCCGTGTGCGTTGAGAAACAGCTCATTGAGGGGTATCTTGTCTGGAAGTGATCACGAGAGCGGCCAGCGAATCCAATCGAGGTATTATAGTGATATAATTATCGGTGACCAGCCCCCGAGCCAAACTCGTAACATATGGGCAAAAGGAATAATTATCACATGAAACAACCAAAAGTACTGATTTTGTTAAATCATGCTAATTGAAAAGGAAAAGTGTTGGGAAACTTACCTGTAAAACTTGCGCAATTGATCGATGTTCCATGTATTGGATAAGATTCTACATCCTCCATTGCTAGCCGAGCCGACCTGGTCGCGGCACTGAGACAACAGTGTAGGGACCTTCCCATTGAGGGGAAAATTTATTGCGATTAGATTGGTTTTGTATTTTACGTAAAACCAGATCACCCACGTGAAGGCTACGTGGTTGCACCCTTTTGTTATGGTATTTGCGCAAAGCTTGCAAATACACCGCGGACTTGACTAAAGCTTGATCTCGTTTTCTTCTAGGAGGATTAGATCTTGTAATCGTTGTCCATTCTGATCAACTTGTTCAAATTGATCTGTTCGGACAAAACCAATACTAATTTCCATGGGTAACACAGCCTCAGCTCCGTATAACAGATGGAAAGGTGTCTCACCAGTGGCTCGACTAGAAGTAGTACGTAGTGCCCACAGAATGGTATAGAGCTCATCTACCCAAGCCCCCGAGCGTGTCTTTTCTGGGTGATTGTCTAGAAAACGACTAAACTAACTTATCAAAGCTTGTCTCCTCTTCCCTTTTCTTCGTCTCTGATCTCTCTTTTATACCGATCAAAAGGGTGCCAATGCACGACGGTTTTGAACGGTGGTAGAAGAGCAGTTTTGGTAACCGCACTTAACTCCCACGCAGGCTTAACACATGCAATCAAGGGATAACCGCACATGTTAACCTCCTGGTAGTTGTGTTTACACATGGAGGAATCATCACGATCCTAGGAATATGTTTGCAGAGCTAGGCAATCCCGATTTATTCTGGTCGAGGGTAGTCCACAACCTTCTGACCGCGCATTGTATGCAGCCTCCTAACCGCGTAACGTCTGCGATCTCATGATCGCACAAAGCCTGCGACCATAAATCATTCTTGTGTCTGCGCTTCTCAGGTCGTCTGAGACCATAACAGTGGACCTTCATATACTCATCCGGTTCGAATCCATCTTGAACCAAATGTGCATTACTCCGAACTAGCTCGTGTAACCATCCTCGTCACCGTTTGCAACCTCGATTCCTCGAGAATTTGCTGCGCTATTAGAGGAAACTCCTGAGCAGCGAATTGCCAGAGAGGAACAGGAGCGCAGACAGAAGGAGGATCAGGACTGTGAACAACAAGAAAACGAGGTTCATAAGGCCACTGAGGAAGCCTTACGCCTTGCGCAATCTTGCCATGATGCCATTGTTCGAGATCCTGCTCCTAGCACTTCTCATTATCCGCATGGTCACAGGCGCGACCAAACGCCACCTTTGGCCCAAGAGTATCCTTCGGCAGTTGAAGAGACAGTAACACCTATGGCACCCAGAAGGAGTACACAAGATTGAATTCGTGTTGTCGCAGATACATTGCATAATCCTCCTTCTGGTATCGAAGATGCGGATAGAATGACCTTTGCCAGAGTCTTGCGGACATGCTCGACGAAGTTGCGTCTGACGCAACTCCAACGGCGTCGTCCCGTTCCACGATTCGTTAACATGTGCGGGAGTATTCTCACTCCAGCCATGGGAGGTGCAATCGATTGCCAGCAGGGCCGATTCGGCATGACAAGCCTAGTAGAGTTGGAAGCTCCCGCGATCAAGATAGCATACCAATCCATTCCCGCTTGGGGCCACGAGGTGTATCTCCTCAAGGTAATGTCGCCTGTGACCATATGGAAGGTTGCGGTAATAGACATTTCCGCAGTTCCTATGTAGTTGTAAAGATTTCTCGCCAGGCCTCCGTGCTGTGGTTTGGCCAGATAAGTTTAAACCAGGGACAATCGAAAGGTTCGATGGAACTCAAAATCCATCAGAGTTTTTTCAGATCTACATCACTGCCATCCAAGCGGTAGGGGGAGATGACTGCGTGATGGCAAACTACTTGCCAACAGTTCTTGAAGGACTAGTAAGAACCTGGTTGTTTAATCAACCAAAAGGGTCAATTTACAATTGGGAAATGTTGTGCGATGCAATACTCAACAATTTCCAAAATTGTTATCAGAAGCCTAGTAAGGAAGATGATCTTCATCTCTTGCGCCAGACTTCTACAGAAACTCTTCGATAGTTTGTCAAGAGATTTGTTGGAGTGAGAAATGCCATTCCTAACATCTCTGACAGTTTCGTTATCAGGGCATTTAAACATGCTATTCGATATCGGAGATTCACCGAAGATTTACTTATCCATCCGCCTCGATTAGTAGCCGATCTCTTCGACATGGCTGATGGTTATTCCGATGCGGTTGAGGCCGTAGAATGGAATAGGATGGTGGACAAAGGGAATTTGCCGCCTCAACCAGGTCTCAAAAACGACAAGAAGGATGTTTTTGGCAAGAAGCCGGAGTCATCATCGGGCGGGAAATCAAAAAAGCCCAAGAAGAATCGGGCTAGACAATACCGAGATGTCGCCATTGCTAAAAAACCACCATTAGGAAAAGGTAATAAGTTTTCATTCAAAAATAAAATTCCTTCTGGTGGCCGCGATAGCAACCATTCAGGAAAACAGGCTAACCTGCAGGGAAATAAAAAGTGGTGTCCACTGCACAATTCTTTCGGACATGGTCTCAAGAATTGTCGCACTGGTTGAAGAGTTTGGAAGGCTTCTACTAGGGAACTGGACCCATGTCGACCATACCATGGCAAGATCCAGCATCCGAGGTTAGAGACGTTGATGGGGATGAAGAAATGTCTTACCAGGTACCCTAAAACCATGTCAATATTATCTTTGGTGGTTCTTCTTCTTATGCTTCTAAGCGTCAATTTACAACTTTTTACTGTGAGGTAAATAAAGTTGAAGCTCCCCTTGGGGAGCCTCAATATCCTTGCTGGTCAGAAACTCTCATAACCTTCGACTGGGACGATTGTCCCAAGGGGCTTACACGACCATTACGACTTATGTTGGTCACTACCCCTATAATTAGCAAATCTACGGTTGAAAGGGTTCTAATTGATGGGGCCAGTTCTTTGGACCTATTATTAGTCAAGACACCTGACGAGATGCAAATCCCTCACTCAAAGATTAAACCCATAATTCATCCGTTTTATGGTATAATTCTTGGTCCCTCAATGATGCCGATTGAACAAATTGTGTTACCGGTAACATTGGGAGAACTAGACAATTTCTGAACAGAATTAATTACATTTGATGTAATTGACTGTGATTCGGCATATAACACTATTTTTGGTAGGCCAACACTTTCTAAGTTCATGGCGGTGGCACATTACGCTTATGAATGCGTCAAGCTACCAGGCCCAAAGGGCTTGATTTTGGTCCGAGGCAGCCGAAATACGGCCCTTACTTGTGACCGGTTATCTCTGGAATTGGTGGATCAACTTCCCCTTCGGGATGTTCAAGTTACGACCACAACCTCAGATGTGATCAAAGTTTTCCCCCGACCAGATGAAACATTGAAGCTAGTTCCATTGTACCCAGACGATCCATCCAGAACCATTCGGATTGGATCAGGCTTGGATGACAAATAGGAACTTGAGCTCATTGCTTTCCTCTGGGCTAACAAAGATGTGTTTGCGTGGAAACCATCTGACATGCCTGGGGTCCAAGGGAAGTAATCGAGCACAAACTAGCTATTCGGCCTGGATAGCGACCAATAAAGCAAAAGCTCAGACGTTTTGCTATTGATCGACAAGAAGCCATTCGCGTGGAGTTAGACAAACTCCAGAGAGCAGGATTTATTTGAGAAGTCGATCATCCTGAATGGCTCGCAAACCCGATCATGGTCCTAAAGTTGAATGGTAAGTGGCGCATGTGCGTCGATTACACCAGTCTAAATAGTGCCTGCCCAAAGGATGATTTCCGCCTTCCTTGCATCGATCAGTTGGTCGATTCTACAGCGGGTTGTGAACTAATGAGCTTCTTAGATGCTTACTTAGGGTACCATCAAATTAGCATGGTAGAAGAAGATGAAGAGAAGATTACCTTCATCACACCAATTGGCACTTACTTGTACGTCAGAATGCCATTTGGTCTCAAGAACGCCGTCCACATACCAGTGCTTGATGCAAAAGACCTTTCTTTCCTAGTTAGGGTGTAATTTGGAAGCTTACGTCGATGACTTGGTTATAAAGAGTTTGAAAAGCTCTAGTCACATAGATGATCTTGCTGAAACCTTTTGTAATTTGAATAAGCATGGAATAAAGTTGAACCCTGAAAAATGCTCCTTCGGGGTTTCTTCTAGTAAACCTTTGGGTTTCCTTGTTTGTTCGAGAGGAATTGAGGTTAATCCTGAAAAAATTAGGGCCATTGAGTAAATGAGATCTCCTTCGACCATGAAGGATGTCCAGAGCCTAACAGGTCTCATGGTAGCTTTAAGCCGTTTCATATCACGACTAGGCGAACGTGGATTGCCTTTCTTTAAGTTTCTCCATAAGCACAATGGTTTTACTTGGTCAGATGAAGCCGAGAAAGCCTTTCAAGAGGTCAAAGCATATTTATCTAGTTCGCCAGTACTGGTCTCTCCAATTTTGGGGGAGCCATTACTCCTTTACTTGGTGGCTACCCCTCACGCGGTCAGCACAGTTCTAGTCGCGGAGAGAGAAGGTGTACAACAACCTATATATTATTTAAATGCGGTACTTCATGGACCAAATGAGCGTTACCCTGAAGTCCAGAAGTTACTTTATGCTCTTCTGATGGCTTCCTGCAAGCTACGACATTACTTTGAAGCACATAATATTACTGTGCTTTCGTCCTTTCCATTAGGAGATATTATCCGAAATTCGAAAAAATCTGGTCGCATTACGAAATGGGCAGTGGAACTTGGAGCATTTGATATCCATTTCACCCCTCGTGTCGTAGTTAAATCTCAAATCCTTGCAGATTTTGTGGTTGAATGGACTAATCCCGACCCTCCTATGCAAGAATATGTAGATTTACAAGGCACTGACCATTGGACGATGTATTTTGACGGCTCTCGTAGTTTTCAACCCTCGGGGGCTGGAGTGGTCAACGCAAGTATGTCATTCAACTACACTTTGTTGCGACCAACAATGTAGCAAGGTATGAAGGTCTTCTTGCTGGGCTTTGAGCAGCCAAATTCCTTGGAGTCCGTCGATTAGTGGTGAGGGGAGACTCACAGCTAGTCGTAAACCAGGTAAACAAGGAGTACAGCACCTCCGATAAGACAATGGCTTATTACTTGGAAGAAGTGAGAAAATTGAAAAAACACTTCAGTCATTTCGAAGTCCAATTTGTTCCATGAAAGGATAATATACTCGCGACCAATTATCTAAAATTGGGTCCTCACGTACATCCGCTCCGGCAGGAGTGTTCAGTGAACACTTACAATACCTTTCTATCACAGCTTCGATCGAGGATGATCTAGTGACAGTTCACATCGCCGACCTTGGACATGAAGAAGATTGGACCCGACCATTGCGGATCTATCTTGAACATGGGACCTTTCCCAAGGATGAAATCGAAAGTGATCGGTTAGTACGAAAGGCACGTCTATATAAAATAATTGATTGAATTTTATATAGAAAGGGTACTCAAGGAGTATTCATGCGCTGTATATCTCAAGAGGAAGGTAAGTCCCTCTTGAAAGAAATTCATGATGGTGTGTGTGGTGCACATGCATCTTATCGGACGCTGGTAGGAAAAGCTTTTCGATAGGGTTTTTATTGGCCTTCGGCACTTAATGATACAATGCATTTGGTCAAAACATGCCCACAGTGTCAATTTCATGCACGGCAAGTTCATCAGCCTACATATGCTTTACAAACTATTCCTCTAACTTGGCCTTTTGTGGTTTGGGGAATAGATATAGTGGGTCCTATGCCCCAAGCGATTAATGGGTACAAGTTCTTGTTCGTAGCCATTGATACGTTTACTAAGTGGATTGAAGCTGAGCCAGTCCGAAATATTACCACCGCTGCGGCGAAGAAATTCTTTCATAAGAATGTTGTAACACGATTTGGTGTACCAAGTCGTCTTATAACCACCAACGGGTCCCAATTGTCAGTGGTCTTTTTCTGGACTATTGTGATGATATCAGGACCAAAGTGTGTTTTGCATCTGTGGCTTATCCACAGAGCAATGGTGCCATTTAGATATTACAAGGCATTAAGAAACGGGTTTTTGATTGCCTTAAATTGCGCTCGGGGTCTTGGGTAGACGAATTGTACTCCGTCCTATGGGCACTACGCACTACGTGTAGTCGAGCTACGGATGAGACACCTTTCCAATTGGTATATGGTGTTGAGGCTGTCTTACCTATAGAAATTCGTATTGGTTCTGTTCGTATAGATCAATTTGATCTTTCTGATCAACATGAACAATGTTTCCATGACATTACTCTCCTAGAGGAGAAACACAATCGGGCGTTGATTAAGTCTACAGCATATTTACAAGCCTTGCATAAATACCACAATAAACGGGTGTGACCTAATAGTCTTCACGTGGGTGACCTGGTTTTACGCAAAATCCAAAGCCAGTCTAATCACAACAAATTCTCCCCTCAGTGAGAAGGCCCTTATACGGTGGTCTTAGTGCCGTGACCAGGATCAGCCTGATTGGCGATGGAAGATGGAAGGATCTTGTCCAATACTTGGAATATAGATCAGCTACGCAAGTTTTACGTGTAAGTTTTTCCTTTTCCTTTTTCTTTTTCAATTAGCACGATTTTGTTAAAAATAACATGTACCTTTTTCGTGTTACATTATGGTTTAATTCCTGACATTTGTCCTCTCTTTCTTGAGCTACGGTTGGGGGACTGGTCGCCAATGATCATCTTATTATAGTAACCAAGTTGGATTCACTGACCGATCTCATGGTCGCATCTAGATAAGACATCCCTAAATAAGCCGTTTCTCAATGCATACAGGACTTACTAGTATGTTTTCGATCATTTGAGGGGCTGCCAGTTCATAATAAACTTTGGTATTATGTTAAGATCAGTATTGGTGTGACCAGACGATCATACCTAGTTGAGACATTTCTTTCCAAACCGTTTCTTAACGTATAAGAAACTCACTAGGTATTTCTTGATCATCTTTAACCCATATCCTGAGATTATAATACAGTGTCTTCAGTATGTATGATCTTAGGAGGGGGCTAGGGGAATACAACCATAATATAAGACGAGATTAAGTACATTTTTTTTCCAAAAGTGAAAGGCGTACATTTGCATATTTTCTATTATAATTGTATATGTGAAGGAACAATTCAAAAAAGAGGATCATTGTTCATTACAATGAGATCATGATAAGCCAAGTTCTTTCAAGAGATTTTTGATCAAGGGCTTGACTTCTTCCATTATGGCTTCAAGCTGATCTTCACTCTCGAATTCAGCATCTCCCACCACTGGATTCAAATCCAAATTTGGGCCGTGGTGATGTCTTAATTTGCACAAAATGGCAGAGGTCACAGATCCTACGTTGGACTTCAATGCTTCTTTTTTCCTCTTTGTATCTTCAAGAAGGTACTCGAGAAGTGATTCGGCTTGAGCCGCTACCAACTTACAGGATTCGCTGAGGCTTAAGTTTTCCTTTTGAGGATCTATGATATCAGCCTTCAGTAAATCTGTAACCATCTTCAGTTTTTGGAAAACTTTTGACTGAATGCCACTACAGGTTGAGATTGTCTCCTTCAGGGTTTTCCTCTCCTCACAGACAGTTTCAGTAGTTTTTCGAATGATTCTATGGTTGCATGTTGATGCTCAATGGTTGCACGAAGTTGTTTGTTTTGAGTTTCAGCCTGGGCACACTTCTGCTTGAAGTCATCTCTTTCCTTGGAAAGAACACTTATCTGTTCCTCTTGTGCTACATGAGCAACATAATGAGATTACAGCAGTTCATGTAAGGAAACTACATTCCTTGGCTGAAAACGAACTTACAGGCAAGCTTTTTCTGCGCCTCGTTGAGTTCTTTCTCCATAGAAGAAAATTTTATGGCTACAGTTTCTTCTTGAACTTGTCGATCAGCCATGCTTTTCATCAATGAGGAATTTCCCTACGGCTAGAGAGGTAATCATTATGATTGGATAACGTTCAGGCTGGTATAAGCAATGTATGCATACTTACTATTGTAGATGGCTGATCTCCTTTTGTGAGATCTCAATTTGTTCTGCTAGAGCTTTTGACTTGATCGACATTTGGGTCAGATCCCGAAACACAGTAAAACCTGTTGTTTAAACCTGAACATTCCCAAGATCTTCAATTTTAGAGAAGGTAAAAAGTTTTTTACTTACCTCTAAGAAATTGCTGAAAGTTGTCTTTAGCATGCTCTTGGGTTCACTTGAAGGTTGAACCACGAGACCAGTCATTTCCTCGACCACAGGTGCAGCACATGTTGTTTCTTGCTGATTTACTCCCGCAGTCGAGACAGATGGTGCTGTTTCCATCTGATTGGATTGGAGATCCGCAATTATTTCTACCACAATGGTCTGAGGAGCTGTCTCGGCTTGTGCCTGCATTTCTCATGACCTCCATGGTAGGTGTTTCATTGGGTTTCAGTGGGGTCGGCAGAGTGTTAGGCGCAGGGTTCTTGGAAAAATCACAATTTGCAATATTGATGATTTCAAAATCAGGATCTGGTAAGTCGTAATATCCTTACCTGATTCGAATCCCCATCCGACTTTTGGGGTACAGTGATGTGCTCCTCGGAGAAAGGAGCGCGCTAAGCGACCTTGTTGCAGTGTCATCGGGGCTTGTCCTTGTTTTCCTCTTCTTGAACAGGAAAATAGACTCCTCTTCCTGCATATTCAAAAGACGATTAATATATGCAATGGAGTAAAAATCGTGGAGTATGATGTTCTTACCACAACCGCTCCTTCTGCATTTGAAGGAGGTGTCACTAGATCTGAGGTTGTTGAAACTATGGCCGCAGAGTCTTCTGCGACCATGGTTGTGGAAACTTTGGCCTCAGGGCTAGTAACTTCCTTTGTGACCGCGAGTTCTCCCGCAACCATGAGATCCCCTGCCTCAATAGCTGTTTCTGCCATTAAGGATAGTATGTTGGCAATGGTAGGGGAGGATGGTCTCTCTGGAATGGCAATCTCCAGAGGGTTCATCATTCGTCTCTTTCGGTGGATAAGAGGAACATCATCTTCCTCATCCTCGCTCCCCTCACCATGTACAATTAAGAAGTGACTCCTATTCGTACATGGTATAACAGGGAGAAGAGAAAACCTTATCACAGCAGCTTTCACGGTGGTTTTCTTCTCCTTCGATGAAGCCCCTCCTATGGTCTTTAACATGGATGTTCGAGAGGTTGGCTCCTTCATATTCTTGGCTTTAGAAGAGATAATTTTTACTCTCTTTGATGCTGGCCTCCCAGAAGGTCCAACATCATCCGTAGGATGTTTCGTCCTGATAACTTGCCCCTTCAGCAGCTGCATCATTTCATGATTTGTGATTTGATGATCGATATCAACAAGTTTGATGGATAAGTTTCTCAAAAGAAGGCTTACCTCTTGACGTTCTTGTCTTAAATCGTCACGGCTGTTGATCAAGCTCTGAGGATGGGGTGAACCTAGAGCTCCTTTTGTCATTGCATTATACGACTTCAGAAGGCTGTTTGTCCTCCTATCAATTTCTGATATGGACAAGACTGTTTCACAATCGCAATTACTTAGCATGACATTGATCATCAGTAAAAACGCATATTTTGTGAACAAGTAAACTTATCATTATTGTAGTCCAGGGTGTTATCCGCCATGGACTGCACCTCCTAGGCAGGATGCTCTCTCTTCTTTAAAGGGCTCATCCTGTTCTTCACGAAGCCGCAAATGATATCTCACACTGTCAATCCCTGGTGAACTAAGTGAAGAATCACCTGGACTTGTTTTTGCAAGTCAGCACCCAATATTGGAATGGCGTCCATTTCGCTGCTTTTCACCGGCCGCCAATTCTCAAACCACAGGCTGCTCTCCATTGGTGTGGAGCAGTAGAACCATCTCTGGTTCCATCCGTGCACTAATTCGCGCAAAGGGAAAAAGGGATACTCTTTCTTCACCCTTAGGCGAAAATATACACACCCAGTAGCAGTGGTGCTCTTCGACCATGCGGAAAAATAGAATCGCCGGAAGAGGCTCACGCATGGTAACACCCTACTGAATGCCTCACAAAGGTGCTAGAACATAGCCAAGATAAGAATAGTGTTGGGGTGAAGATTTACTAGTTCTAGGTCATAGTGTGCAAGGACATCCAAGAGAAATTTGCTCTCTGGAAGACAAAATCCATAGCGAAGAAAGTTTTCAAAGATCACCAATTCGTTTTCTTCCACAATTGGGGTCTCTTCCTTTTTTGCTGCCAGCCGCTAGTTGATCAACAGTCGCGGGGGGAGGATTTCCTCTTTCTCCAATGCCACCAAACTCTCAACATTGCAGTGGCTCGATTGGCTCCAGGACGCCATTGTGATGGTCAAATCTTTGCAAAAAGATGAGGGTTTTTTTGGAGGCGGAGTTCGCAACGGACGGAGAAGATGGTTTTTTGTGGCGGAGTGGCTAATGCAAAAGAGGGTTTTTTTGAAGCTTCTCAAGCGAGGTACCTTCCTTTTATCTGCCTAAAGCCACTACCTACCGCATTCATTATTTTAATATTTCCTCATAACGGGTTTTCACGGTTTGAACCCAAAACCATCTTGTTAACCCTGGTAAAATTTGAAACAAAATGCATCTTTTTGGAAATTAAAAGGACATTTTATTTCACATTCGGGGGCTACAGTACAAATAATTATATTGGAATTTTTTGTGTTTTAATACCCTACGGTTTCAGGGTAATCTCGTAATTTTAGTATTGTTATGATTTCAAAGTAATTCTGTGGTCTCAGTACTATGCATGATCTCAGTGCAATCTTTAGTCTCAATGTTATTCTGTGACCGCAGTGTTCCTTATGGTCTCAATGCTATTCTATGACCTAAGTACTGTCCTGGTTTAATCATGGACAAAGTATTAATTACCTGTGGATGTTATGGTCGTAGAGACATTTACTTGTAACCATTTTTCACACAGAGATATTTATTCAAGAATTCCAGCTGATGATTATAGATTATACGTAATCATTAAAAGAATTTGATACGTAAAGAAAGGGAATTTTATTTCTTACATTCTTTACATAGAAAAGGGATACAGGCGACCAAAGCGTCAACCTGATCCGAAAGTAATTTACAAAGTTCTCCAAGGGATAGATTGTCATTAGTGGTGTCGACGATTCGGACTCGGGGTCCTCAGCCGAACTTATGCATAATTTGTAAATAATGAGACCTTTCAGGGTGACCCTCCGGGAAGGTATGTAGAATTATGGAGAACTGGAGCACAGAGAAATTTATACAGGTTCGGGCCCTCGATGGTGGGAGTAAAAGCCTTACGTCCTGTTGGGATTGCACTATGTGTAGTAAAGAACAAAGTGGCAGAAAAAGACCTTCACAGGCAAAGGTCTTCCCTGTACAAAATGAAGTCTAGAAGGCTTATGGAAACTATCTAGTCTAAGCCGTAGCCTTGGTTGTTTGAGTTGTGTCTTGATCTCTTGATCGATCTCCCTCTTTGTTTGATACATCATGCCGCCCTTTTATACTGGTCGAAAGGGCACCAAGTCGTAACTGCACCAAACAGTTGCTTGGATGCGGTTTGGAGAACCGCTTTTAACTCCCACACAGGTTTAACACGTGTTATTTGTGGATAACTACACGTATTAACCTCCTGACAGTTGATCCCCACGTGGAAGAATCTTCGGGATACTTGGGATATTCCTATTATAAGAAAAGAATACTCCCACGTTCCCTGATCAAAGGTGCTTTGACCACGCGATGTTGGCTGACCGCGCAACATCTTCGACCTTCTGTCCGCGCACAGCACACGAACTTCTGACCGCGCACTAGTTGCGATTTGATCGCTCAAAGCCTGGGACCTCGGCCTGATGCTTCCCAGAAATGACTTGAGTTCGCACCGCCGGGCACATGTCTGGCTCGAATCTGTCCTGAACCAACAGTGCATTTATTTGAACTGACTCGGGTGTCAATCCTCGTCAGCTAGCCCCCAAATTCGAAGGAAACGAAGAGACGTGTTTATTTCAAATTTTTAAAGACATGCATCGGATTTTTAACCCGACTCTTCAAATTCCCCACTCAGTGGTGCACTAAGTGGGACGGTTGGTTCCCCGAGATGGGCTCTGGGCATTACGTGACAGGTAATGATGGCGCCATTGAAATGTTTTTTAACTCGAGGTGAAATTGTAAATGCTTTAAAAACCCAAGGCGTTCGGAAAGTGAACCGTCTTGAAACCTTCAAATTGCAAAGCTCCACAATTTCTTCTCACGGTTAAGTCTTTTCCAAAGCTACCTTCATTCTTCTCTTCATACACTCCCCGATGGCAGATCACAACATCATCGATATTGAAAGTGATGAAGAGGAAGTTTTCAAGCAGGAGCCTCAGATGCCTGAAGATCCATCTCCTTCAAGGAAGAAATCCAAGGTTGACGAAGGATCCTCCAGCAGAGCAAAGGTAGAAGACATATCATCATTCTTTCTCTCTTCTGTTCTTCACTCCAACACTCCTTGCTTTTGTTTGGGTGATCGATTTTCTGGTCGGCAAGCGGTGACTACCCGACCAGAAGATCCTCAACTTGTGTTGGAGAAGCAATCACCTGGTGGGAAGGTTGCACTTCCATCATCTGGTGATCATCCGCTTTTATCGGATGATCTACTTTCCAGGATGCCTATATTAATTTGTCACGAGCAGGGACAGGTAATAATCCTCATCTCCTTTTGCTGATAGTTATAGTTAGTGCAACTAACTTTTGCAAATGTAGGAGATTGGAGGCCCTGGTGATCAACCTGCTATGATTCTGCCTCTTCGCCTCGGACAGATTCTTCAAGAAGAGAAGAAGGCCCTGGAGAAAAAGACCGAAGAGATGTCTTCGGCGATTCTGCATCTGGCAGAATGTTTTGAACAATCCCGTGAAGAGGCGCACCAGTTCTGTCGAGAGAGGGACTACGCTCAGCAAACAGCGGGAACTCTCCGATTTGATTAGGAATAGTAGTGCGTCTCTTGTTAGGGACGATGTAGATAGGCTTAGATTAGTTGCTAGTTCTCTGGGGGTTGTCAGTGTAGATCCTACTGACAACAACATGTCCCTAGGAGAACTCTGCAAACTTCTTTCGGATCAGGTCGACGCTCTAGTCGCCGGTATCCCTTTTGTATGTAAAGAATGTAAGAAATAAAATCTTTTTCTTTATATAAATATTCTTTACATCTTTTGTGCGAATACATGGCCGTAAGTAATGTCTTTGCGACCACTCATACATAGGGAAACTTCAGTTTTGCGACCAGAATCGTGCTTTCATAAAAGTACCGCAACCAGTACTGATACCGCGATCAGACTTGAAGCCGCGGTTAGAACCGAAGCTCACGGCGATCAGAACCAAGACTCCGTCAGACCATCACTTCGATTAGAATTGGAGCTTAGTCGAAAACATGATCGCGATCATACCACAACCCGATCAAAATATATCCGTACATCCAAAAATTGGGCCATAGGATTTTTTCATGAAAATTTACAAGGCACATGAAGGAAAACGTCCTCCGAAAACCCCTAAAAAGCTTTTCAGGCTTTTGTACCTTCAAATTCTGAAACAAAAAAGTCCTTTTGATTCAGATCCGATGCCAGGAACACTTTAATGGGTCCGCCAGAGATAGTATCCATTATGGGAAATGAATAAAATATTCAGTGGAACGTTACTCACAGAAGTGCGCCTCCTTGGGTCTATAAAAGGAGCAGGTAGCTTCTTGAGAAAGCCACACAACCAAAACCCTTTCCATTTCCGCCGCACAAAATCCTCGTTCTTCTCAGCCTCCATCTTCCCAAAGTTGCCAACTTTTTCCCCCAATTCCTCACAAAGAATGGCATCTCGGAGCCGATCGATCCACCACTCTGAGGAGAGCTTGTTGGCACTGGAGAAGGAGGAGATCCTTCCTCCGCGGCTGCTAATCAACTGGCGGCCCGCGGAGAAGGACCAAGAAATCCCAATCGTCGGAGAGGGCGAGTTGGTGGTTTTTGAGGAATATCTGCGCTGCGGGTTCCGATTCCCTGAGAGTCAGTTCCTGAAGGACGTCCTCAAGCATTATGGGTTGGAGCTGATCAATCTCCACCCAAATGCAGTGCTGATCCTGGCGGTGTTCCAGCATCTGTGCGAGGCGTTCGTCGGAGTGTATCCCAGCGTGGATCTCTTCCGGTATTTTTATTACTCGGCGTGGTCGAAGAGTGCCAACGCCGTCGGATGCATCTACTTCCGGCTAAGGGAGAAGAAGGATTATCCCTTCCCGCCCCTGCGAGACTCGGTGCATGGGTGGCACCAGAAGTGGTTCTACTGCACCCCGCCAACCGAAAGCGGGTTGTGGTTTGAGAACTCGCGGCCGGAGAAGCCGAGCGAGCTGGACTCTCTCCCGACGATGAACTCGGAGTTCATGAAGCATGCCAAGGTCATTCTTCACCTAGTCCAAGAGGGACTAACAGCTCGCGATGTCATCCGAGACTTTGTGAAGAATCGGGTGAGCCCCCAGCGTGAAAGGGCTCATCCGACTTGGGAGATCAAGTCCATGGCAGACAACACCTTGGACTACAACGAAGGTATCTGTCTCTGGTACTGAAATTTGTTATTTTTGAAATGCATTGGTTAACTTGCATTCTGAAACAGTCCTGCCCTCATCCGAGATCGAGAGGCGGACTAACTACCTCCTCAGGGCTTATAATGTCGAGGTAGAGGGCCCCAAGGGATCGCCTCGCCCGCAGAGCTTGGTTCACGCCGGTGACGACCTTAAACAGGAGCGCCGAAAGGTATGTCATCTTTCTCTTAGCTTCTGTTTGCAGGTCTTATGTATGTCCAGCACTAACGATTCCATTGGGACGAAAACAGCTCTTAGGGAGGTTTGCCGAGGCGACGTTCCCGAGCTAGAATGTCGGTTCCCTGGGAAAACCGACGATGAAGCACGTGAAGAAGACATGCTTGCAGATCGCCATGTCCAAAGACAAATACGACAATGCAAAGATTAGAGAGCTCCGACAAATCTAGGCACAATATGTTATGGACGAAGTTGCACCCAACCAACAACCATGACAAGCTTTTGGCTCACATGTTGTAATTTTTCTCTTTTTCGTGTACTCTCTGTGCATAGATTGCTTATAGTCTTATTGGTTAGTATTTGTATGCAATAACTGTGAATAACTCTCCATATTGGTTAGTATTTGTATGGATTCGTACATATGTGAATAAATTGAATGTGAATAAATGTGAATAACTGTGTAATGTGTCAATCTGTTCAATGTATATGTGAATGTATCCTTTTTTGCATCTATACTGTGTTGGATCAGGATGTCGACTAGAGGGGGAGGGGGTGAATAGGAGACTTTTAAAATTTGTTTTTGCAAATGAAAAATTCAGATAAAACAAGTAATAGAAAAGGATAAGAGATTGAAACCGATATATCCCGAGGTATCGGAGACACGCCCAGTCTCCACTAGTCCTCGTTGAAGCACTCAGTCCTTGAGTATAGCTTCAGTATCCACACAGGACACTATCTACTAAGGTTGCTCCTTGTCCCCTCCGGAAAGGCGAGCACCAAGCCTTTTACAAGTAATCGCGTCTCTCCGACAATCTCCGATTTGGAGAGATCAGCGATTTACGCCTTCGAACCGTCTAGGTGAGGGCGCTCACCAAGAGTAATAAGAAGCAAGGTCTACTCTAGACCTCCAATGCACACCGAGAAAATATCTAGAAATGGAATGCAAGAACAATATGCTCGATGTGGCTAAAACTCTCACGACTCGATCAAAAGATCAAGTTTTAAGTAAAACGAAGAAGCACTAGTGAGAAAGTAAGAAATGCTGTGTTGCTGTGTTTTCTTGTGTTGAAACAGTAGCTCAACACCTCTATTTATAGCCTTCGTGGTCAAAAGAGCCGTTTGCACTCGAGCTGAAAAATAGTAACTAAGACTGACAGTCAGTCTAGTGTATCACCAGAAAGAGTAAAAATAGGATCACAACAGCTCGAACGTTGTGGACTAAAACGGTAAAAAGAAACAGTCCAAGCTGACAGTCAGTTACAAAGACTGACAGTCAGTGTCCACAAAATCATCAGCGAAAAGCAACGGCTAAAAACTTTATAACCGTTGAAGCAGATAACAGCAAAAATTTACTGCCCAAACTGACAGTCAGTGTGTCAAACTGACAGTCAGTCTCACAGAGAAAAACAGAATTTAAAAACCAACTCAAAAACTCTCTGTGGTCGAAACCCACACTGACAGTCAATATACTCATACTGACAGTCAGTTTAGTACAAAAAATCTGAGACAGAAAAACATGCTCTCTGGAGATTTGTCAGTTTGCACTAACTGACATTCATACTGACAGTCAGTTACCAACACTGACAGTCAGTATAGTACAACAAAAATCAGCTCAATAAAAACATACTCTCTGGAGATTAGTCAGTTTATCAAACTGACATTCATACTGACAGTCAGTTACAAAGACTGACAGTCAGTCTGGATAAAAACAGAGAAAACTCAAAAACCAGAGATCTGATTCAAATGATTTCAGTTTTGTTTTGAAGATATTTTCGAGAAGAACATTTTTGACAACAGCAACAAAAGTTAGATCTTTTCAGATCTTTCTCAAGAAGTAAAAACCTCAACTGTTGACAAAATTCAATACATCAAAACAAATTGTCGAAAAACCACAGATAATGATATGCGTGCATTGACCTAGATTTTTCTCGGTATGATTGGAGATGTAGAGAGAACTTGTGTCCCCTCTTTATAGTACGGTTTAAACTAAGAATAAAATCCTTAAACCGATCGATCTTCATGCACCCTGAGATCGGTAAACCTAGAACTACAACATACCTCGATGCATCAGTTTAGTCCAGCAAAAACAATTTCTTTTTGCATCTTCTTATGCTTTTGAACAACTTAAATTGAACTTCAACATCTTGATTACCAGCCCTCGCTTTTTGTGCGGTTGTCTGAAATCTGTAACAATAACTCAAACACATAGTTAGTCCAAAAATACTTATTATCATCAACCATCAAAACACATCAGGGTTAGGCATGAAAGGCCTAGATGCAACAATCTCCCCCTTTTTGATGATTGATGACAACAAGTTAATAAACTAATACCAACTAATACTCCCCCTGATTTTGTGCAAAAATCTCCCCCTGAAAGTGTGCACATCCCTCAAGATGTATCAGAGCATATCATAGCATAAGAGAGAACCACAAAAACATATCATAAAGAAACATATCATAATCATATCCATCTAAACAAAATATCATAACATCATCCATATAAACAAAATATCATAACATAACATCATCCATATAAACAAAATATCATAACATCATCCATCTCTCCCCCTTTGGCATCAAGCACAAAAAGGGAGGCCTAACCAGAGAAACTAAACCTAATCTACTCCTGGTCATCTGAGTCGCCTAGAATCTCAGTGCCTCCAGAAGCTGTAGGAGACGCGGAAGGTACAACGGCGGGAGATGCAGGTCCTGCTGGAACTGGAGCGGTGCCGGCAGATGATGCTGGTGAAGAAACTGCAGGCCGTGCCCTCTTGCGAGGAGCAAGGGAAGCAGATGCCATCGCAGCATCAGGAGCTGAAAGTCGCTGCAGTATCTGCTGAAGGATCTCCTGCTGAGCGGCCAAGGTACTCTGGATCACCTGCTGTGTCTGAATGACCTGGTCAAGAGACACCTGCAGAGATGCAAGAGAGGAAGCTGTGCGGGAGCTGCTAGAAGGGGCAGGAGCAGAGGCAGAAGCTGGAGCTGCAGTCGCGTCCTCAGAATCCTCATCATCATCAGAGGCTGAGGAGGGAGCACTAGGAGCTGGAGGACGAGTGCCCAGACGACGATCAGCCTGGCCAGGGGGATAGAAGGCCAAAAGCTGATGAGGTCGAGGAAGAGCGGTGTCTACTGCTCGAATGTGGAGCAGTAGTGCCATGATGTATGGGGCATACACCAGGCGACGACGAGGAGAGAGAAGAACGTGCTGAAGCTCACTAATGATGAGATCAGCGATGTCGAAGGGCTCCTCTCGAAAGATCGAGATGAGAGCATGGAGAGTGATGTAGGTGACCCTGGCGCGGTCACCTGTAATCGGAAGAAGAGTGAGGCGAAAAATCTTCAGCGCCAGGTCAACATCGCGGCGCATGCCGGCAATGTGACGAACCTGAAAGGCGCCGGAGTAGAGCATAGCGACCTCACGATGCTCAAGATCAGGTAAAGTATGGAGCTGGCGCCCTGAAGCAGGACGAACCAGTCCTAAAGCGGCCTCAAGCTGCTCCTTTGTGACCGTGTATACCTGGAGACCGGTCATAAAGGTCAGTGAGTCACGCTGAGAAGAAATGTGGAGGGTGGCATAGAACTGCCTAATGGGCTCCTCTGCCCAGGTCAAAGAAGAATCAGAGACTAAGTCTCGGATCCCTACAGAGGCAAAAGCATCAGAAAGAGAAGCGATGCCAGTACGAGAAACTATCGTCTGCCAAGAGACAGAACGATGAATGAAGAAGGGCATGTGAGAGTAGATGCTCTCAAACATGTCGAACTGAGTGATGGTGTAGAAGGTGGTACGTGGCGAGGCATCCGTGCCAGAAGGACGAGGAGATAGATAGGGGTTCGGCTGACGAAGAGTCCGAAGCCGACTAGTGTTCCACCGCGAATAGTTCACGGGGACACGCTCTGGAGAGGGGGAACGCCGAGCCCCAGAGGACTGGCCCGAAGACCTGCTGCTGGACGCAACAGTCTTGCGTCGAGCAACGCGGCGATGAGGCTGATCAGACATAGTGGATAGCTAAAGGAATGCAAGGATGAACAAGGGTGGAGAAAACAAAAGTTTCTGTTTTCAGGGTTCAGACTGACAGTCAGTCTTATGAACTGACAGTCAGTTCGAACCTGATGCTGACAGTCAGTATGAGAGACTGACTGTCAGTTCCAACCTGGAACCGGCGAACTGAGAAAGGACGAGATTTTTGTGGGGATTGAGAGGGAATTTGCAAAGATTGTGAAGAAAGAGTGCTATAGCAGATCAAGGAAAGGAAAAAGCAAAGCAATTTTGGATTAGTAGAAGGAAAAGAAGGAATTAAAGAGAGAAAGAAAGAAAAACAAAGAAGAAGAAGAAGAAGAAAAGAGAAAGAGAGCTCACGGCGGGAGAAGGATGACGACGGCGACGGCGACAGCGACGAGGAGGAGGAGCAACGGCGACGGCGACGGCGACGGCGAAGAGAAAAGAAAACGGCGGCCGAAGAAGATAAAAAGAAAAGATCGGTTTAGGGTTTTAAGGACTCAAACTGACAGTCAGTTTCACAAACTGACTGTCAGTCTAGTCACTTAATTTCAAAAGCTGACAGTCAGTGTGGTACACTGAATGTCAGTTCAATAAAATCAAGTGCTGAGACTGACAGTCAGTGTTGAATACTGACAGTCAGTGTGAGACTTCAAAACGACCAGAATCCTACGACCAAGAAACAACACTATACTGACTGTCAGTTCTAAAAACTGACTGTCAGTTATGACTTCGACCAGGAGAGAGCTCTAAGGGAGAAAATATTTTAATAATAATATATATATAGATGTATATTATACTTCATTAATCAAGATAAGCAATCAATAGTATGATGAAGTTAATAGAAGTATCACTTTATCAACTAGCATTTGAAACATCTATAATATTTAGTTCACCTCTAAGAAAGCAAAACCTGGATTCATCTAGTGGTTTGGTGAAGATATCTGCTAGTTGAAGATCTGTTCTTACATGACTAAGATCAATATCTCCTTTTGCCACATGATCTCTTATGAAATGGTGCCGTATTTCAATATGCTTAGTTCTAGAATGTTGAACAGGATTATTAGCAATTTTAATGGCACTTTCATTATCACACAGAAGTGGCACTTTATCAAATTTAATTCCATAATCCAAAAATGTCTGTTTCATCCATAATAATTGAGCACAACAACTACCTGCAGACACGTATTCAGCTTCAGCTGTTGAGAGAGCAACAGAGTTTTGCTTCCTAGATGACCATGATACTAATGATCTCCCCAACAGCTGACAGCTACCAGATGTGCTCTTTCGATCAATCTTACACCCAGCATAATCAGAATCAGAATACCCAATTAATTCAAAATTTGCATCTTTAGGGTACCAAAGGCCTAAACTGGGATAACATTTTAAATACCTAAGGATTCTTTTAAGAGCAGTTAAATGACATTCCTTAGGATCTGACTGAAATCTAGCACATAAACACACACTAAACATGATATCAGGCCTAGATGCTGTAAGATATAAAAGACTACCAATCATAGACCTATAGAGTTTAGAATCTACTGATTTTGAATTTCTGTCCATGTCAAGGTGTCCATTTGTAGCCATGGGGGTCTTGATAGCCTTAGCTTCTTCCATCCCAAAGCGCTTGAGCAGGTCCTTCACGTACTTTGTTTGACTCACGAACGTACCGTTCTTGAGTTGCTTGATTTGAAGTCCAAGGAAGAAGCTCAGCTCACCAATCATGGACATCTCGAACTCCCTAGACATCATATCTCCAAATTCTTGACAAAAATATTCATTAGTAGATCCAAAAATTATGTCATCCACATAAATTTGGCAAATTAATAAATCATCATCTATTTTCTTGGTGAACAGAGTTGTGTCAACCTTTCCAGTTTTAAAACCTTTAGAAAGAAGAAAATCTCTAAGGCATTCATACCAAGCTCGAGGAGCTTGTTTGAGGCCATACAGAGCTTTCGTTAGTTTAAAAACATGGTTTGGAAATTTTGGATCTTCAAACCCGGGAGGTTGCTCTACAAATACAAGTTCTGAAATTTCACCATTTAGAAAAGCACTTTTAACATCCATTTGAAAAAGTTTAATGTTAAAATGAGAATCATAAGCAAGAAGAATTCTAATTGCTTCAAGTCTCGCCACAGGAGCAAAAGTTTCACTAAAATCTAAACCTTCGACTTGAGTGAAACCTTGAGCAACAAGACGAGCCTTGTTTCTAATTACTAGTCCATTTTCATCTTGCTTATTTCTGAAAACCCATTTTGTTCCAATGACATTATGATCTTTAGGTCTTTCTACTAAGTTCCAGACTTTATTTCTAGTAAAGTTATTTAGTTCATCATGCATAGCATTTACCCAGTCAGGATCATCTAGAGCTTCACTAACACAAGTTGGTTCTAAAGAAGAAACAAATGAATGATGTTCACAAAAAGAAGCAATACGAGATCGAGTTAGAACACCCTTACTAATATCACCCAGAACTTGGTTCAAAGGGTGATCCTTGATAATTGTTCTATGCTGGCTTGGCGCTTCTTCTTGTGCTGCTTCTTCTGCAGCAGACTCAGCTTGCACAGAAGGTTCAGGTTGTTCATTGTAGTCTTCACTTCCATCTTCATCAACTTCCTCAGCTTCTTCAATGGTAAGATTTTTCAAAGGTTCTTGAATTTCACCTGAAGTGTCATGAACAGCTTGCTCTTCTTGCGAGTTATTAGATTCATCAAACTCAATATCGCAAGATTCCTCAATACAACCTGACGTTTTGTTAAAAACACGATAGGCTTTGCTAGTGGTAGAATAACCAACTAGAAAACCCTCATCAACTTTTCTTTGAAATTTTCCACCAAAGTTTCTTTTTCTTAAGATGTAACATTTACAACCAAAAACACGAAAATATGAAATATTTGGTTTTCTTCCAAAAAGAAGTTCATAAGGTGTCAAGTTCAAAAGAGGATGCAAATAGAGTCGATTAATAGAATAGCAAGCTGTGTGAACTGCTTCTGCCCAGAAGCGAATAGAAGTATTATACTCACATAACATGGTTCTTGCCATCTCTATTAATGTTCGATTTTTCCTTTCAACAACTCCATTTTGCTGTGGAGTGTAGGATGTGGAAAATTCATGTTTGATTCCAAGAGAGTCGCAAAAATCAAATAAAGTTGAATTAACGAACTCTCCACCATGATCACTACGGATTTTCTTGATGGATAATTCGAATTCATTAGAAACACGTTTTGCAAAACTTTTGAAAACATCGGGGGTTTCAGATTTTTGAAAAATAAAGAAAACCCAAGTAAAACGAGTGAAATCATCAACAATAACAAAGCAATAACTATTTCCCCCAATACTTTGGAACTCTGAAGGTCCAAATAAATCCAAATGCAAAAGTTCCAAAGGTTTGCTTGTAGAAAGTATTCGCTTAGTTGGATGTGTGGTAGCTATTTGCTTGCCTGCTTGACAAGCGCTACAAGGTTTATCCTTTTCAAAGACCACATCCTTTAAGCCAATAACCAAATCACGTTTGAAAAGCTTTTTAAGTTGATGCATTCCAACATGAGCAAGTCTCCGATGCCATAACCATCCTTTAGATGTTTGTGAGACTAGACATGTTGCAAGAGATGCATCTTTTGAAGAGAAATCAACTAGATATAAATTTTCATGACGAAAACCTTTAAAAATCAAAGAATTGTCTTTTAAATTTTCAACCAAAACTTCATTGGGATAAAAGATACAGCGGAAACCAAGATCACAAATTTGTGCAACTGAAAGCAAATTAAAATTTAAAGATTCAACCAAAAGAACATTTGAAATAGTTAAATCATTTGAAATGGCAACTTTACCCAAACCTGTCACGCTTCCTTGACGATTATTTCCAAAGGTGATCTTTTGATGTTCGTCGGAATTGTCTTTTATTGTGGTGAACAGTTTGGCATTTCCGGTCATGTGCTCGGAGCATCCACTATCAAGCACCCAATGACGTCCACCATTTTTGTAGTTTACCTGCAAAAGAATTTAAGTTGATTTTGGTACCCAAACACTTCTGGGTCCTTTAATATTAGCGATCAAAGTTTTGGGCACCCAAATAGATTTTTTTCTTTTGTTCATCATTGGTGCACCAACATATTTTGCAATAGCATAACCTTTCTTTGACCGTTTTAGCATGTAACAAGCATCAAAATATGCAGATGTCATAAGAGGGCATGAATCATGTGAATGACCTACTTCATGGCATTTATGACAAAACAGGTTACATGCTTTTGTAAAAACAGTTCTAATTTTTATCTTTTTATCTTTATTAGGAAAATATCCTAGACCTTCTTTTCTAAAGGTGCATCTTTGACTACCTAAAATTAGGTCAAGAGATATTTTACCTTTATAGCTATTTTCTAACCCTTTTTCTAATTTTTTAACTTGAGATTTAAGTTTAATATTTTCATAGAGAGTGGATTCATTTGAAGCGCATGGTGTATCTAGTTGAAAATTATCAATATCATCACAAGAAGTACCAATGCTAGCTTTACAAGACAAATTTGAGACATCTTTCATAAGAGCATTTTCATAAGATTCCTTTAATTCAGAGTGTTGATCAGAAAGAGTTAAAAATTCTTCCTTAAGGGTCTTATATTTTCTTTTAGTTTTGCCATAGGCCTCATTGATTTCATTTAGCATTTCAACTAGATCATCATAGGAGGGATCAAAAGAAGTTACCTTTTCATTCCTTTTTGCCATAAGGCAAACTGGAGAGCTTGATGAATTTTTGAGGGCAATTCCGGCTAATTTCTTTGTACATCTCTCATCATCAGAGTCGGAGTCGGAATTCTCACCTCCAGACATCCATTCGCCAAAGCATGCCTTTTTAGGAGTGTTAAACTTCTTCTTGAAGTTCTTCTTCTTTTTATCCGTAGATTTGTTCGTGTTCGGACATCTTGATGCTATATGTCCTTTTTCATGACATTCATAGCATATCACATCTTTGAAGTTTGTTGGTCTTGAACCTTTTGGACGAGTGTCGATGCTCACTCCCTTCTTGTGTAACCTGCGAAGAAGACGTTGAGTATTTCTTACCAAGAGAGCCAAGTCTTCATCGGAGGAACCTTCACTTGTGCCGTCCTTGGAATTTGCTTTGAAAGCCTCCGTCTTTTTCTTTGTATCAGAGGTTTCGTTCAGTTCCTTCTTCTCCTTTTTGTGCATTTCATGGGTAATCAAATTTCCATAGAGATCAGTAGGTGAAGTTGTAGAAAGATCGGAGTTTGTCAAAACTGTTACAAGAGTGTCAAAGCTTTCTGGGAGAGCTCGAAGCATTTTTCTGACAATTTCGAGATCAGTAAAGATAACACCAAGACCTTTAAGTTCATTCACAATATTATTCAATCTAGTAAACATGGAATCAACAGTTTCAGAAGAAGACATTTTGAAAGTTTCATACTTTTGTCTAACCATTAAAAGTTTAGCCTCTTTTACTTTAGTAGTTCCTTCATATATTTCTTCTAAAGTTTTCCAAACTTTGTGAGCAGTATTCAAATTGCTTACACGATTAAATTCATTTAGAGATAAACCAGTAAATAAAGCATTTAAAGCACGAGCATTCAGATGTTGTTTTCTCTTATCATCTTCAGTATAGCTTTCCGGATCATCCGGAGGAGAAAAACCAACTTTAACAATCAACCAGACATCCAATCCCATGGCTTCTAGAAATACAGACATACGCACTTTCCAGTAGGGATAGTTAGTCCCATCAAAGATAGGCGCACGGCTAGTATGACCCAGATTAAAGCCATCAGTAGACGACATCCTCTCTCTAAGCGGTGAAGCTTATAAATGAGAGACCGGGCTCTGATACCACGTGTTGGATCAGGATGTCGACTAGAGGGGGAGGGGGTGAATAGGAGACTTTTAAAATTTGTTTTTGCAAATGAAAAATTCAGATAAAACAAGTAATAGAAAAGGATAAGAGATTGAAACCGATATATCCCGAGGTATCGGAGACACGCCCAGTCTCCACTAGTCCTCGTTGAAGCACTCAGTCCTTGAGTATAGCTTCAGTATCCACACAGGACACTATCTACTAAGGTTGCTCCTTGTCCCCTCCGGAAAGGCGAGCACCAAGCCTTTTACAAGTAATCGCGTCTCTCCGACAATCTCCGATTTGGAGAGATCAGCGATTTACGCCTTCGAACCGTCTAGGTGAGGGCGCTCACCAAGAGTAATAAGAAGCAAGGTCTACTCTAGACCTCCAATGCACACCGAGAAAATATCTAGAAATGGAATGCAAGAACAATATGCTCGATGTGGCTAAAACTCTCACGACTCGATCAAAAGATCAAGTTTTAAGTAAAACGAAGAAGCACTAGTGAGAAAGTAAGAAAGGCTGTGTTGCTGTGTTTTCTTGTGTTGAAACAGTAGCTCAACACCTCTATTTATAGCCTTCGTGGTCAAAAGAGCCGTTTGCACTCGAGCTGAAAAATAGTAACTAAGACTGACAGTCAGTCTAGTGTATCACCAGAAAGAGTAAAAATAGGATCACAACAGCTCGAACGTTGTGGACTAAAACGGTAAAAAGAAACAGTCCAAGCTGACAGTCAGTTACAAAGACTGACAGTCAGTGTCCACAAAATCATCAGCGAAAAGCAACGGCTAAAAACTTTATAACCGTTGAAGCAGATAACAGCAAAAATTTACTGCCCAAACTGACAGTCAGTGTGTCAAACTGACAGTCAGTCTCACAGAGAAAAACAGAATTTAAAAACCAACTCAAAAACTCTCTGTGGTCGAAACCCACACTGACAGTCAGTATACTCATACTGACAGTCAGTTTAGTACAAAAAATCTGAGACAGAAAAACATGCTCTCTGGAGATTTGTCAGTTTGCACTAACTGACATTCATACTGACAGTCAGTTACCAACACTGACAGTCAGTATAGTACAACAAAAATCAGCTCAATAAAAACATACTCTCTGGAGATTAGTCAGTTTATCAAACTGACATTCATACTGACAGTCAGTTACAAAGACTGACAGTCAGTCTGGATAAAAACAGAGAAAACTCAAAAACCAGAGATCTGATTCAAATGATTTCAGTTTTGTTTTGAAGATATTTTCGAGAAGAACATTTTTGACAACAGCAACAAAAATTAGATCTTTTCAGATCTTTCTCAAGAAGTAAAAACCTCAACTGTTGACAAAATTCAATACATCAAAACAAATTGTCGAAAAACCACAGATAATGATATGCGTGCATTGACCTAGATTTTTCTCGGTATGATTGGAGATGTAGAGAGAACTTGTGTCCCCTCTTTATAGTACGGTTTAAACTAAGAATAAAATCCTTAAACCGATCGATCTTCATGCACCCTGAGATCGGTAAACCTAGAACTACAACATACCTCGATGCATCAGTTTAGTCCAGCAAAAACAATTTCTTTTTGCGTCTTCTTATGCTTTTGAACAACTTAAATTGAACTTCAACATCTTGATTACCAGCCCTCGCTTTTTGTGCGGTTGTCTGAAATCTGTAACAATAACTCAAACACATAGTTAGTCCAAAAATACTTATTATCATCAACCATCAAAACACATCAGGGTTAGGCATGAAAGGCCTAGATGCAACATACTGTAATGTGTATCCAACGTTTTCTAACGGCTAAAAATAGCAAGCAGAGATAGAAAACAACAACATTTTCTAACGGTAAACTACCAAACAACTGTGAGAACACTACCATTTTTTCTAACGGTATACTCTTAAATAGCTGTTAGAAGTGATGTGAACGGTGTCCCGATCTTCTGATAGGTAGAGGTAAATCGATTGATGGAGAACTTGACGTTGATGATCCGGCTTCCAATCTGAACTGATTTGAACCCCTGCAATCGCTACACCACGGCTCCGTTGGTTATCAACCATGCCAAGACACGGTTAACCTCGCCAATAAGGCTTATATCTGCATGTGAATCAAGAACACAAGCAAGAACACGGTAGACGCAATCTAAATATTGCCAATTACCAATGAAGAGTACGAGTTGGGGTTCCACAAACTGATGAACGGAGAAAACTGTCTAAGCTATATAATCTAAGCAAAACCCACCGAAAAGGATAGGGGGTGGCGGGCATATGCAGCAGGAGTGTGGCAGCCAAAGGTAGGCCACCGGCCAGAGAACCCACCCCCATGTAACCCTAGGGATACACGGGCCTTGGGCCCAAAGTAGATGTGGCGCAACACCCGGCAGAATCTGTCTGTGAATTGTTTCATCGATTGCAGGAGATCCAGATGGAATTTGGCAGTGGGGCCAGATCCGTTGGAAAGGTGGCGTCATGGGTTTCTCCTTAAAGTGCTCATTCACCCCAAATGGATTCCATGCATGGCCTGGACATCCGTTTGTGGTTGGCATGCTCCTAGATGGCCGAATCAGGCTCGCGGATGACTTGGGCTTCATCTTGGGCTTGTCTTGGAGTGTGCACAACTTGGGCTTCTTCTTGGGCTCATCTTGGAGCGTCGTGGTATACTGGACCTTCAGTGTAGATGGCTTGAAAGGCTTGACATGTGGGTTCCTAACGACTTGGTGTTCTCCATGGTCTTCGGGCAATGAAGTGGAGGAGTGGATGGAGTGGTGTTCGTATCTGTGTTGGTGATGTCCTCATTAAGAAGAGAGTGTGTTTTTCTCACGGTAAACTACCAAACAACCGTGAGAATACTACCATTTATTCTAATGGTATACTCTTAGTTACCCGTTAGAAGAGTGCGCCTTTTTCTCACGGTAAACTACCAAACAACCGTGAGAATACTACTTTTTTTTTCTAACAGTATACTCTTAGTTACCCGTTAGAAGAGTGTACATTTTTCTGAAGGTAAACTCGCATGTCACCGTGACAATACTGTTTGTTTTTCTTATGGTATACTACTAATTAACCGTTAGAATAGTTTACATTTTTCTAACGGATAGTGCTAGTTAACCGTTAGACTAGAACAATTTTTCTGACGGTTATCTACGAAAATGCCGTTAGAATAGGCGACTTTTTCTAACGGTTATTTACCGTTAGAAAATTTCTTGTCTTGTTCTATCGTGTCTATCTCTAACGGTACAAACCGTTTGTAGAAGTGTGTTTTTACTGTTTGAAGAAAGCATTTCTGTACTAGTGCTAAGGCTAGGAAGAAAGGCAGTGGGTAGGACCCACAACGGTATTTTAGACTTAACTGTCTATTTATCGGGCAGGGATACTGTTAATACTAGACTGTAAAACAGTTGTGTGATCTCGGCCTTGTCACATGCGTAAAAGTCGCATGGAAATGGCCTGACTTGAAAGTCTAGTGAAGAAGTGGATTTAAAAAGCGGTACACCTTTGCAAAGTGTTAAAAAGTATCAGATACTCTGTACTCCCAAGTTATGGAGTTTGTTCGCAGTGGACTTTATCCATATGGTTCAGTACAAGTAAATTTTGGAATATTTCAGAATATGGGTTAATAAAAGTGGTGACTCATGGGAGACCATCACATGTAACATTTTCTAAAGAATAATTTAAGATTTCAAAGTATCGCTTTCAAAGCTAAAAGCCCTTTTCTTACAACCCTAGAATGAAAATCTATTCCCTTCTAGGATCAAGGATGCCAACTAGAGGGGGGGGGTGAATAGGAGGCTTTAAAAACTTCAAATAAAAACAAGTTTTTGCAACGAGAAGAACCAAAAGCAATTTAATATATTAAAGAGAGAAGATAGTGAGAACAGACACAACGATTTTTACCGAGGTCTAGGAGACTCACCCAGTCTCCCCTAATCCTCGTTGAACCACTCAAGTAAATTGAGTCTTGCTCCAATATCCACGAAGGATATTATCCACTAGTGGTTGCTCCTTGTCCACTCCGAAAAGGCGAGCACCAATGCCTTGTACAAATGTGCGGAGTATCTCCGACAATCTCCGAACTGGAGAGATCTACAGCCACACCATCAAACCGTCTAGGTGAGGGCGCTCACCAAGAGTAATAGGCAGCAAGGTCTTCCCTAGACCTCTAACAATCATTGAGAAACTCTAAGTATGCAAAATGAAACAAACGAAAGCACTCGGTGGATCTGAAAACTCTCGACTTGATCAACAGATCAAGATTTTCAACTAGAAAACAAATGCTCAAGTGTATAAGAGAGAAGAGGGCTGCTTGTTGTGAAAAATACGAGCTCAAAGCCTCTATTTATAGCCTCAAGGATCAAAAGAACCGTTGGAGCTCGGGCTGAAAATTGGCAACTCAAACTGACAGTCAGTTACATACACAACAGCCAATAAAATTTACGAATACAAAATAGCTAACCGTTTGTGGTCATATATGGAAACTGAAACTCCAAACTGACAGTCAGTTAGGCAAATTGACAGTCAGTTCGACCAAAACATCGACCAGTTTAAAAGGAAACTCAGATAAAACCAGCTGAGGTCGAAACACAAACTGATAGTCAGCATGGGCATACTCACAGTCAGTTTAGTACAAAAAATTTCAGCTCAAAAAACACACTCTCTGGACAACTGTCAGTTTAACTGAACTGACATTCACACTGACAGTCAGTTTAGCAAACTGACAGTCAGCCTGAACAAAAAAGTCATAACTTTAAAACCATAAGTCCAAATTAAGAGTTTAATAGTTCATTTCAAAGATAATTTTAAGGACTACATTTTTGTCAACAGAAGAAAAAGCCAGATCTACCTAGATCTTTTTAGAAAATGCAAAAAATCTTCTGCTGTCAAAAACTCAACTGAAAATCCAAATCTTTCAAAACCAAAATCAAATCAAATCCAACCAAAAAGATGCAATGCAATGACCTAGTAATTTCTTGGTTCATGTTGGAGATTTCGAGAGGACTTGCAACCCCTCTTTATAGTACAGTTAAAGCTAAAAACAAATTTTCCTAAACCGATCAATCTCCTTACGCCGAGATCGGTAAAAATAAAATCAGTATTATCTTAGGTCCTTTGCATCTCTCGACTTTCGTCTCGTCTTTGCTCTTTTGCACCTTGTGCTTCTATTTAATGTTGGGTTCATCTTGATCATCTTGCGTGTATCAAAAATCTCAAAAGCACAGTTAGTCTGAAACACTTTGTTTTCATTAATCATCAAAATTAGGGTTAGGCATAAAGGCCTAGATGCAACACCCCTCATCTATATATCTGCATTCTTGTAATGAGATTTTCTGAGCATCGTGTGAAAACATGCTCACCCTTGCCTTTGCATACAGATTCAGAAGAGGGATTTGTAGATCTCGATTTCCTTGGTTTCGAGTACCAGGCAGAAGAAGGAAGTGCTCTTGATGATTCGATCTTCTAGAAGGGTCATGCGCCGAGTTGAGTCAGATGTGGTGAAAGCCCCTCCCACGCTGCTGTCAACTGAAGTGAAGATCCTTGTTGTTGCTTTTTGTGTTTTCCTTTGTGTTCGGTACTTTGATACCGACTCTTCCTTTGAGAAACTCACTATTTTTGTAGCAACACTAATTAGCGTCATTCTTGGTGTTATGATATTGTAATATTGGTCCATGTGACCTTGTACCTGTTTAATTACCTCTACTGCAGTTTAATATATTTGTGTTGTTGTGAGCTTGTGATGTACCTTTCTGAGTGCAACCCACCTGGGCGGTTGCCACCGGACTCCTCAAATGAGGGTCCCACATCAGATGGTATTAGAGCATAAGGCTCGACTATAGGTCGTGACCCTTAGATAGATATTGGCGTCCCTAAAGTAGAAAATCGCTAGATTATTTGGCTAAAATCTAATTGCAAAAACCTAATTTGTCTAAGAAAAATATATTATGTAACATGTTCTTTGGTTAGTTGAAAAGTTTTAAACATCATTTTAAGTTCTAGGTGATTTGCGTTCTATCTACTCAGATGGCTTCTGGCAAGAACTCATTCACGGTGACGAGCTTGGATTGTGGGCGTTACTGCTGTGGATGATGCTACAATTTCCCGGAGCATTGGATAGCCAGAGACCAGTCTATTGCGTTCAGCAAGAGGAAGTGGACGATAGACCCTATGGCTTTCGCGCTTTAGTCATAGTCTACAAGATTTCGGAACATGGGAAAGGTTCTGTGAGGCAAGAAGCTCGTAGAGCAGAGGAGGAAGATGCAAGTCTAGATGCTGCCCGTTGCGCCAGAGGCACCATTCGACAGTTATACGGTGACATTCTTTTAGGTTCTCCTTTTCATTTTGTGCCCTACTAGATCCCTAGATCGGAGCGTCGAGTTGTTCACCCTTCCAGCGACTAGAAAGATGCCATCCTGACATAGACTAGAGGTATCGTTCAAACCTTAGAGACGGGTTATACTCGTTTGTTGTGTGAGCATGAGTGCGCTCGTGATGATTGCCATTATCTCGAGGGCATGCTCGCAAAGACCCGTGCGGACCTCCAAGAGAAGGAGAAATGGATTCAAGAGCTGATTGGACCAAGTAGAAGATGAGACCTTGAAGCCTTAGAGTCCGTGAACAAGAGAAGCCGTCCAAGAATGAGGGTTACTACCCACAAAATTGTGGGAAGGCCTAGGGATTACCTTGGCTATTTCACACCTGTGTCGCGTGGCATTGTAATAAACTCTCAGGCACCCGAATGTTCCATCGCTGCAGGAAGGAAAGAAGCTCTAGAAGGCAAAGGAAAGGAAGTCGTCAAGTGTGACACCAACACCACGTCTAAGGATGAGGAGGAGGACCCAGAAGAGGTCGAACCTTGTGGTTCTTCCAAAGAAAATGTGTGATCCTATTTTTATCCTGACCTAGCACCTTCTTGTCCAAACCCCCTGTAATCGTTAGATTTCCTTGTGTAGTGGTTGCTTTAGTTTAGGCTGGTTGCTAAATATTCCTATGAGCCGTAAGGCAAACCTATGTACTTTGTAAAAAGTTAATTTATGAAAAGCATCTTTCACACTTCCATCCCTGTCTTGTGGATTGATCTCAGCTTTCTGCTTGTATCCTATCTGTGATTTTCCTGAGTCAGCAGTCATTTCTTTGACCTCCTACCAGAGTAGAATGGTTATCTCAGGGAAGAGAGTCTGAGGAAGACATCAGTGACATGAGGAACACACCTGGAAGACGAGCCCGTGCCAACCCAGATCAACCTGGATCATCAACTTCCATACCACAAGGAGGAAATATCAGTGATGTACTGATATGGATGGAGTAGAATAGACAGCAAGAAATGGCCGTACAGAACCAGATCTTAGGGCAATTGATGCAGAACATGCCATCCGGACCTGTTGAAGGATCAACAATTGGAGCAAGATTAACCGATTTTCAAAAGACACAGCCTCCTACCTTCTCAAGCACAGAAGACCCCATTGTACCAGATGACTGTCTAAGAGACATAGAGAGAAAGCTGAACACCGTTAAGTGCAATGATGAAGAAAAGCCCCTATACGGACCACATCAATTATCTGGACCTGCCGCAGCTTGGTGGGAGAACTACCAGACAATGCACCCTAATAGAGATTCAATTACTTGGAATGAGTTCAAAGAGCAATTCTGCAAGTATCATGTCCCGAAGGGAGTTGTTCAAGCGAAGCGTCGAGAATTCATGAACCTGAAGCAAGGAAACAAGACAGTCAAGCAATACTTGCACGAGTTCATTCAACTAGCAAGATATGCTCTTGAGGACATTACGACGGAAGAGAGGAAAATAGATAAATTCTGTGAAGGCTTGTAGAATTCTTTGCAATACCAGTTGTCGTCTCACGAGTTTACAGATTTTCATGTCCTAATCAACCGACTACTCACAATGGAAGAGAAGAGAGGGATAATCGAAGAGGACCGCAAAAGGAAGGCCCTGCCGCATTCTTATCAAGGAAACACGAGTAGAGGAAGACCAATGCCAAGCTTCAGACCAGTCTTCAAACCACCCCACCGATCTTAGAGACCTGCAAGAACTACAACACCATAGTGTACAGGATGCGAGGGAAACCATCTCTACAAGGATTGCACGCTGAAGAACGTGGAGTGTTTTCATTCTGGAAGAAAAGGACACTGCAAGGAGACATGCCCGCTTCAACATCTACCATTCAGCGTTTCCCGAGCCCAAGCAGCAAGATCTCCCACACCAGTTCAGAATTTTGCCAGGGGTATTCCGCCACCCAGAGGAGGAAAAATTCAGATCAGCAAGGGAAGAGGAATGCCGACTACAGGACAATGCTGACTCAACTATGCGTCTGCAGTTGAAGCTGGAGAAGTATCTGATGTCGTGATTGGTAGAATCCTGATCTTTTCTCAGCTTTCAGTTATTTTGTTTGACCCTGGTGAAACTCAGTCTTTTGTGTCAAAGTCTTTTGTGCTGAAAAGTGGATTGTCTGTTTGTGTTTTAGAATACCCTATTCTTACTCAATCTCCCAGAGATAGGATGCCGTTGAATCTATCTATAGAATATTGCCTTTTGTATCAGCAATGTAGGATTCCTAGCGAACCTGTTAGTTTTAGATCTTCAAGGGCTAGATGTTATACTTGGAATGGATTGGTTAGCAAAGCACAAAGGTCAGATGGACTGTGAAAGGAAGACAATCATGCTGACCAACACTGAAGGAGAGCAGGTCAGATTCCATGCGGAGAGAACTTCAGTAAGTGACCATATGAATAATCTGAACAGTATGGAGAAGATTGAGTTCGAGAAGGTGCCAATAGTCAAAGAGTACCCAGAAGTCTTTCCTGAAGAACTCCCGGGAATGCCTCCAAATCGGGACATAGAATTCACCGTTGAGTTGAAACCTGGATCGGCTCCATACGCAAGAAAGCTGGCACGAATGACGAGCCAAGAGCAAGAGGAGTTAAGGAAGCAGATAGAAGAGTTGGAAGAGAAAGGATTTATCAGAACAAGTTCCTCACCCTTGGGAGCCTCGGTACTTTTTGCCAAGAAGAAATACGGTAGCCTACGACTCTGCATTGACTACCGAAAGCTGAATGACATGACAATCAAGAATAAGTACCCTCTACCCAGGATTGACGATCTTTTTGATCAGCTCAGAGGAGCAGAGATATTTTCAAGAATTGAATTAAGATCGGGATACCATCAACTGAAGATTCGAGAGAAAGATATCCCCAAGACTGCATTCATAACAAGATACGGATTGCACGAGTTCACTGTGATTCCTTTTGGACTAACAAATGCACCCGCAATATTCATGAACTTGATGAACAAAGTTCTTATGGAATTTTTAGATAAATTCATTATTGTGTTCGTGGATGATATCCTTATTTTCTCTAGGACAGAAAAAGAACATGTCCATCATCTCAGATTGGTGCTAAAGAAGTTGGCAGACCATCAGTTATATGCCAAGTTTGATAAGTGTGCCTTTTGGTTAAAGGAAATTTCTTTTCTAGGCCACATCATTTCTGGTGAAGGAATATTCATGGATCAGTCGAAAATCCAAGCTATCATGGAATGGAAACAACCAGAAACAGTGACGGAGATCAGAAGTTTCTTAGGATTGGCTGGATATTACCAAAAATTTGTTGAAAGATTTTCTAAGATCACCAGGCCACTCACCCAGCTGCTAAAGAAGAACATCCCTTTTGAGTGGACTGAGGAGTGTGAAAAGAGTTTTGAACAGTTGAAGAAGAAATTGACTACCGCACTTATCCTCATATTGCCAGACGACAAGAACTTCGAAGTTTATTGTGATGCATCAAAACAAGGATTAGGTTGTGTTCTCATGCAAGAAGGAAAAGTGGTAGCATATGCGTCAAGACAGCTGCAACCCCATGAAGAGAATTACCCAACACACAACTTGGAATTAGCTGCCGTTGTCCACGCATTAAAGATTTGGTGACATTACTTATTAGGTAACAAATGTGAAGTCTACATTGATCACAAAAGCTTGAAGTATATCTTCACACGGCAAGACTTGATTATGAGGCAACGAAGGTGGTTAGAACTCACCAAAGATTACGATCTTGAAGTACACTACCACCCCGGAAAAGCGAATGTAGTAGCTGATGCCCAGCAAAAAGTCCTTTGCAACCAAATGAAGTATCTAGGACTGCCACCCCAGTTACTCAGAGATTTTGAAAAACCGCACTTGGAATTTGTTGAACAAGGGACCATCTCCGCCTTTAAGGTAAAATGCGAATTGAAGGATCAAATTCGGAAGGCTCAAGTAATGGATTCAAACATCCAAAAGCTGAAGGAGGACATGAAGAGTGGAAGTGCAACTAATCTCAGAGAGGATAAACAAGGAATCTTATGGCACCATGACCATATTTGTATTCCAAACTGCAGAGAAATCAAAGACCTGATAATGAGTGAAGCTCATCATACCCCTTACTGCATACACCCAGGCAGCATGAAGATGAATAAAGACTTGAAAAACCAGATCTGGTGGAATGGGATGAAGAAAGAAATTGCTGAATTCGTAGCATCTTGCGACACCTGTCAAAGGGTAAAAGCAAAACACCAAAAGCCTGCAGGACCATTACAACCTCTACCAACCCCTGAGTGGAAGTGGGATAAAATTGGAATGGATTTCATAACAGGATTACCAAGAACCCGGAAAGGTTATGATTCTATATGGGTCATAGTGGACAGAATGACCAAGGTAGCTCATTTTCTACCGGTAAAGACCTAGTACACAACAAGAAAACTAGTGGAGTTGTATCTCAACAGGATAATCGTTCTGCATGGAGTGCCGAAGGTGATTGTTTCTGATAGAGGAGCCCAATTTGTGTCAAAATTTTGGGAAGAATTGCAAGAAGCCTTGGGTATGAAATTTGTCGTGGTATAAAAAATACCTCGGCAGATTTGATGACGTGCGTAACACGTGTTCCTCAACGCGAGCTGACCGTGCGACGGGTCACCCCGCGTTGGACAATCCCAGAGATTGACACAGGGGTTTATACAGGTTCGGGCCTCAGTGGAGGCCCTAGTCCTGTCGACGTGCTCCCGACGAGCGTCGGCTAGGGGGCTCTCTCCCGAAGAGAGGGCTCCAGAACACGCCTTTTTGCTTTTTTGGATAAAGTACAAATGAATGTCTTAGGTTACAAAAGAGGGTTACAAGGGTATATATAGACCCCAAAAGACGCAAATTACTGAACTACCCCTCCTGCCACCGTAGGATCGGGGGCAAAACGGTCTTTTGACGAGGTCCAGGGCACCGATTTCTGACACATGGCGGCCCTTTGAAATCAGTGCCCATCAGAGGAGCGCCGGGGGAAACCTCTCCCTAGCCCGGAGAGGGGCCTCCGGGAGACGTCTTCCCCGGCCCGGAGAAGGGAGGTCCGGGAGAGGGGGCTCTCCCTAACCCGGAGGAGGAGCGCCGGGGGAAGCCTCTCCCGAGCCCGGGGGAGGGCTCCGGGAGACGTCTTCCCCGGCCCGGAGAAGGGGGCTCCGGGAGAGGGAGCTCTCCCTAACCCAGAGGAGGTGTGCCGGGGGAAGTCTCTCCCGAGCCCGGGGGAGGGCTCCGGGAGACGTCTTCCCCGACCCGGAGAAGGGGGCTCCGGGAGAGGGGGCTTTTCCTAACCCGGAGGAGGTGCGCCGGGGGAAGTCTCTCCCGAGCCCGGGGGAGGGCTCCGGGAGACGTCTTCCCCGACCCGGAGAAGGGGGCTCCGGGAGAGGGGGCTTTCCCTAACCCGGAGGAGGTGCGCCGGGGGAAGTCTCTCCCGAGCCCGGGGGAGGGCTCCGGGAGACGTCTTCCCCGGCCCGGAGAAGGGGGCTCCGGGAGAGGGGGCTCTCCCTAACCCGGAGGAGGTACGCCAGGGGAAGCCTCTCCCGAGCCCGGGGGAGGGCTCCGGGAGACGTCTTCCCCTGCCCGGAGAAGGGAGCTCCGGGAGAGGGGGCTCTCCCTAACCCGGAGGAGGTGCGCCGGGGGAAGTCTCTCCCGAGCCCGGGGGAGGGCTCCGGGAGACATCTTCCCCGGCCCGGAGAAGGGCGCTCTCCCTAACCCGGAGGAGGTGCGCCGGGGGAAGTCTCTCCCGAGCCCGGGGGAGGGCTCCGGGAGACGTCTTCCCCGGCCCGGAGAAGGGCGCTCTCCCTAACCCGGAGGAGGTGCGCCGGGGGAAGTCTCTCCCGAGCCCGGGGGAGGGCTCCGGGAGACGTTTTCCCCGACCCGGAGAAGGGAGCTGCGGGAGAAGTTTCTCCCGACCCCGAAGAACTCCCATGGTGACGTTTCTGGCGTTGGCTAATATTTTCCCCCAACAAAATTAAAGTTTAGCACAGCTTGCCACCCACAGACGGGAGGACAAACTGAGAGAGTAAATCAAATTCTGGAAGATATGTTGAGAGCATGTGCTTTGGATTATGGAAAATTCTTGGGAATCATTCTTACCATACGCAGAATTCACATACAACAATAGTTATCAAGCAAGTTTGTAAATGGCACCCTATGAAGTGCTATACGGAAGAAAATGCCACACACCCTTATACTGGATTGAAGTGGGTCAAAAGCAATTCCTAGGATCGCATTTAGTGGAAGAGGCTACTGCTAATGTGAAGATCGTACAACAAAAATTGAAGACAGCTCAGTCTCAACAAAAGAACTATGCTAATAATAGAAGAAGGGAACTATCTTTCGAGATAGGAGATTGTGTATACCTCAAAGTAACACCCTATAAAGGAGTCCACCGATTCCAGATAAAAGGAAAGCTAAGTCCAAGATACGTCGGACCATACAAGATTCTAGAAAGACAAGGAGAGGTAGCATATAAGTTGGAACTACTATTTGAATTTGCTGGAGTTCACGATGTTTTCCACGTATCTCAGCTAAGGAAGTGCCTGAAGAAGCCAACGGAGCAGATGTCTCCTACTGAAACTGAAATTCAACTAGACCTGTCATACCAGGAATATCCCGTCAAGATATTGGAAGTCAGCGAAGGAAGATTGAAATCAAGAACCATTCGTTTCGGTAGAGTTCAATGGAATAACCACACATAAGAAGAATCGACATGGGAAAGAGGAAGAACTGCGTCGAGATTTTCCCTACTTGTTTTTAGACCTGCTAGAATCTCGAGGACGAGATTATTCTTAAGGAGGGAAGGTTGTAACATCCCTGTTTTTCCCAAAATGTTGATCCAATCTAAGTCTGTTGTCTCGGAGTTATAATCCAAGGTATGCCAATACTCTAACCCCAGAAGTTGATAGCAAAACTCTATTTTTGAAACCTTTTTCACAAATCAGCCCAAAAGTATAGCAAATTAGTCCTTTTAAGAATTTTTGAGAGCCCGAAAAGGCTAAAAGCCACAGATTATCTCCAAATCTATATCTAATTCAGGGAATATTTTCCATTCACTATTCTAAGCAAATTTCCCTTCTGCGAGATTTCCAAAATCTCATCCAAAGCCTCAGTCTTCAGGCTCGCCAATTTTCCAAACCCTAAGTACCCTGTTTTCGTTTCGGCTCAAAACCTGATTAAGATCCCAGATTTTGTCATCTATCGCTGCTAAACTATCTGTTGAGTTTAGTGTGCTCATTTTGTGAAATCAATTTCTTTTGGATCTAAGCCTTTTGCTAGATTTACAAATCAGTCCTTGGATCAAGTTTCAGAAATTGCAAATCGGTCCTAAGTCTCTTTTCCAGCCCTCTTTCCGACCAGAGCAGCTGCTGTTTTCGACCAGAGCTTCGTGCCTGCTTCGACCAGACCTACACCGTGTTGTTCGCTGTGTCCCCTAGCCGTCGGCCGTGATGTGACATCGCCTGTGCTCGTGGTCACTCGTGCCTGCAAGTGCGCTCGTGTCTGCGCCAAATCTCTCACCGTGGCAGCCCTCTCGACTAGCATTCCGGCAGCAACAACTTTAGCACGCGCGCCCGAGAGGATTTAAGTTGCATGTGAGTACGTGTCATTGCCAGAGCATTTTCGCCACCTCCGCCTCTGCACCGTCCTAGAGCAAGTTGCTAAGTCCCCGACTGTTGCTAGCAGAGCTGGCTAGCCGCCTGCACGCCGTCGCTTCACCGTTTGCCGATGTTTCTCTTGCGCCTGGTCGGTCACGTCCCTGGTGCAAAATTCCACTGCTGGTTTCTCCCTCGTGAGCTCCGTTCGTCGCCTATTTAAACCCCTCTCGTCCAGTGATATCTTAACGCCTCAAGAATCAGCTAAGTCCAAGCTTTTTCCCACTTTCTTCTTCTTCCCCAGCGAGCCGCCATTGAGGCAACCGTCGCCAGAGCATTTCGCTTCACCATTTTCCTTTTTGATCGCACCTGTGAGTTCCCTGTGTCTATCTCTCTATGTCATGGCATTCAATTGAACTCCGGTGATCCCCATCTACGGCGATCACCATAAAAGCTCAGATGCCCTATTCCTGAAATTGAGCCCTCTCTAGCCTTTGTCATCAACCCTCTATGTGGAACAAATCAACCCTCTATAGATTCTTAGCAAGCTTGTGAAGTCAATTTTCAAATTAAAGCTTGCTTTGTGAGTTCCCCATTTCTTCGTGCGCTGTCGTGCACGGTTCACATCGCCGGCACGCCTCACTGTTCCTCTAGCCAAATCAACCTCTTCTACATGTTCATTAGGTCTCACAGACCGTGTAGCCCGAGCCAATTAACCTGCATTGCCGTGTATCGATGGCGCCCCTTTTCACCTTCGTCCCCGAGTTCGGTGCCAAATTCCTCACTCCAGCATGATCAATGCCACCCCAGTAGTGAAACCCCTCAACCAATTTCAAGTTTATCAACTCCAGAGCCCTGTCATCGTAGTTCACCTTTCACTCTAGCGGTCAATGAACTGAATCTTGTCGTTCGCCATCGTTAAGTTGCCTCTGCCCAATTAACTTTACCACAAGCTTTGTCTTGATCCCGCCTGTGCATTTGACAAGGTTGGCGAAGCAACACATGTGTGTATTGTCTAGACGCGCGTGCCCTAGCTCGCTGCAGTGCAGTTGCATGCAATTTTCCCTGTGTCAGGGACTTTGCTGCAATTTTCCTTAATTCCTTGACTTTTCTATTGAAACCACTTTGTCAATTAGATGTCTTTCTGTGTTTGTCTCCCAATGCCCTTTTTGGACTCTTTTTGATCTCTTGGAAACTTCAGTTTAACTCTATGCCATTCTCAGGCATTGTCGGGCCGTGAACCGAATGTCAGCCCTTAGACATTCGATGCTTCTAAGCCAAATTCTTTGAGCCAAGCCTTTGTATGTTCGACCAAATCATTTCTTTTGCATACATGTTTATACTTTACTTATTACTTTCTATAGCAAGTATTTTCTGTATGCTTATGTATTGCGATGTGTCGTGTTGTTTCGTTGTTGTGAGAGCAGAGCCAGAAGTGGAAGGATTGGAAGGAATCTTTGAAGACCCAGCAGAGCAGTTAGACCCCTCGTTGCAAGGCAAGTCTCCACCCCTTGACCATGTCTCTCCCAATACTTTAAAAATGAATTAGATTAACTGGTTTCCAAGTATAAGCATGCTTTATATTCAAATAAGAATTATATTGGAAGAATGTGGATAGATATGACCTAAATCTTTGTGAAGCCCTTCATGTTTGTATTCTCATGCACCCTTGTCACCCTAGGATATTATGCTTAGGCTGTGCTTATACTTAAATACATGCGTTGAGTGTTAAATGGTCAATCATATGACAAACATGCTTGAAAACCTTTTTGTGAAAGAAAATATGAATTAGAGTTGATAGTGAGGATGGTTTGAATGGTTGGCTGCTGTGTGCGCATCGGGTATGTGAATGTCTCCTTACTATTGATTCATAAGGACTAGAATCTTATGTTGTGCCTCTATACGACATGAAAATCGTACCAACCACTTGCCTAGTATGGGATAGGCACAACTTAGTAGCTTTCTTAGTATTAGCAGTTCCCTGCATGGTATGTCAGTCCGGTTTCTCGCATGGAAATAGGTGGGCCGCAGATGGCCGTGATTGGTGTGAGATCAGAAAAATAATGAGAGAATAAGGAGTAAAGAAGGAAGTCGCCCTAAGCCTGGATTGAGTCATGCGCGGCTGCAACCATAAGTCATATGTCTTGCGAGGACATAGGCCAAGGCTATGAAGAAAGGCAGTGGGGAGGACCCACAATGGTATTTTAGACTTAATTTTTGTCGCGCCCCGAGACTGGGACTACGACTACTCCTGTAGAGACCTAGCTCGCTGCAGCTAGTCCCATATATGCATAGCATACACATACCCTTGACGTCCCAGGAAAAGTCAAGCACAGGAGTATATCACATTGCAACAGAGTAACTTACAAAATAGTTAAGCAGTGTGGCCTGCTGGCCTTGATATTACATAAGGAGATTACAATGCCTTCACGGCATACATGGTTTAGCAAAATAACATCTACACAGCAGAAGATAGGTGACCCACCCACAAAGAGAAGTGGACGGCAGAACAACACATCAGGGAAATGACGGGACTGACGCTCCTCCTTCTGGATCCACGACGTACTCCATGCCTTCATCTTGATTGTTGATCGCTCCGTCTATTGATTTGTAGGTTGCAAGAGTGAGCACTTACGTACTCAGCAAGTCATAGCTAAGAGTAGATATATATAGTAGTGATGTCATGAACCTAGACTAGTCAAGAATTATGGATGTTTATAAAATAATCTTTTTCTTTCATACCTCATTTCAGGGCAGCACTTTTCATAATATAACATTATCATTCATGTTCACTAGATTATAGCACTACCGCGACACGTCGACACACGACAGCCCACGGCAGCACTCCTTATCATGACAACACATGTCATTTGGGTAATCTTGATTAAACATATTTTATTTAGAAAATAGTACTTGTGTCACACCCCGTGGATTTAATCCACCGCAGCAGACTCCTATAAACCCGGGAGCTCGGAGTATTCGAATACGTTTTTAACTCTGCAGAGAGGTACCAATTTACCCGCAAGATATTCCACTTTCAAGCCCATCCTATCAAAATGATTAGACCCCTCCTCACAACCATGTGTGAGTGGCAAGGTGGAGATAACAAGAACTTTTGTTATGCATCACTTACAATTCACCCCCGACCCTGTGGATCTCTCGCGAAACACAGTTGTGGTGGGCTATACCCCCACCCTACCTCATTTTCCCATTACTGGGTCAAATATCAGATCACCTTCAGTGATAGTGGGAGTCAGCCTCCAAGTCAATCATCACAACACATCTCATGCAGGGGTTTCATGTGCGATCTACATAAGTACTTGTTCAGGCCTGTCCCATACCAGGCTTGCGGTTAGCACGTTGTTCATACCACTAGACGCACAACACAAGGTTCTAGTCCTTATATGCCAGTGACCAGACCATCCACAACCCTGTACCTTCAGTGCCTGCATTCCTTTGTAGTCTAGCACCTCCAGTGCTACAGCCATCCATACCATTTTTCTGGTCACGGCTAGGGGTTTTATTTCATGAATATAAGTATATAAATATATATAATAGTTCATGGCTCAAAACTTGTTTATTTCACATTTCACAGATAACCAGTCTAGTACTGCCAATTGATAAATCAACCATTCTCAATCTTTCACATGCAATATTGCCTATATTCAAGATTATGTTTTAGCAACATTTAAAATATAGGTTCAAGATGACCAAGGATATGACTTGCCTTCCGCGTCGTAAAATACAGCAGTTGATGACGGGTCAACAGCGAAGTCCTCGATCTCGGCTTCTAGATCTGCTCGACGACAAACCAAATAATACACACAAATATTACTTATATATTAAGATGTTTTAGGATTTATATGCAGATATGCTTAACAAGAGTGATTAAACGATACTGGAGATAATTGAGATTACAAGCTGAACTGAGTTGAGATCTAGGGTTTCAAGGATTTGGCTAAGGATGGGTGGTAGATGTTCTTAGGATCTCAAGGTTACAATAAGAACATCAGTTTTGTGGCTGGTTTGATCAAGAACAGCGAATGTCGGCAGATTGACATTCAGATCAAGATTCTGTCATAACTTCAAGGAAAACTAGAGAGCTTATCTCAAGTTATGACAGTAGAAGAAAATGTAGATCATAACTCTACAAATTCAGTGGACAAAGTGGCTTTCAAAATGCACAATCAGAAGTGGGTAAACAAGGTCAATGCCATTGGCTGGCATGCACTGAGACAGTGTCAAAAATTAGGGTTTAGCGGCAAATATAGTTCAAGGGCTCAAATCAAGTTGTGATAGAAGAAGAAAATGTTGATCACAATCTCAGGAATCTAAGGGACAAAGTTATGCCCAAAATGCACATCTGGAAGGAAGTGAAAAGAGCTAATGCCACTGACTGACATAGTCTGGCATTGATATTGACATGGCCAGAAACTAGGGCTTGGCATAACTTTTGATCTAGAGCTCCAAATGATGCACCACTTTGTCTGGGAGGTAGGCATTGATAACAGGAACAAATCATTCAACAGGATCTAGGGCAGAAGATGGCTAGAAGGTGATGAAATTCAGTGATGAACTGAGGTGAACTAGTTGCACTGGAGCAGTTCTGGACAAGATTTTGGCATGGCTATAACTTGAATTCTGGGCAGTTTCAGAGATCGAGCTAGAAGACAAAAATGTTCAGGAGGTTGAAGCACACCTGAAAGACAAAGTGGATGAAGCTGAAACGGCCAGGAATAGGTTTTCCGGTGATCGACGCCGGAGAAGAACACTGCCATTTGGGGGTTTTTGTTTTAGGCCGAATGAACTCGATTCCAAGCTTGGAGAGTGAAAGAGAAATAAGGGGAATCTACCTGCACGATCAATTTGGCCGGAGGATGGCCGGAGAAGCCTGGCGACGATCGCCGGTTTCTGGAGAAGCTCAAAATTGGGGAAAACTTCGATTGAAGCTCAATCGGGAGATCTTGATGCATAGGCTTGATGGAAATGAGTCACTGATCATTTTCTTCCACAGGATCGAGAGCTAAATCGAGTTAATTTGGCCTGCATTGCCGGAACAGGGCAATCTTCGAGTTTCAGTAAATTCCGATGATCGCCGGCGATAGGAGGTAAGGAAATCCAATTAAGTGATACAGCACGATGAGAGAGATGAGAGGAACTCACTGGTACTGTCAATTTGGTGGTTGAGGCTGCGGTTGAGGCTGTCACCGTGAGCCTCGAGCTGGTCTCGCCGGAGAAGACGACGACAGCGAGAGAATTTGCAAAATTGGCTAAGTCCTGGTGAAGAGGAGATGATACAAGGCACTAGTGGTTTAAATAGAGCAGTGGGCGAAGCTTGCAAGGTTTAAACAGCATTGAATCGGTGTCAGATAACAAGATTTGCCGGGCGCAGCTGCAACAACGGCGAGCGGCGACGCGACTGTGCACTGGCAAGGCGAAGCTGTGCTACATCGGGTCTCATCAATGTCGGGCGGTGCAAGGCAGTGGCGACAAGGGCTGGCAACGTGGCGCAATGTTGCTGACAAAAGCCTGTTGCTGGTCGCGCGCAGGAGCACATGCTGTTCAACGGCGCTGCCACGGCGTTGCCACGGCGATGGCTGGGGCGTGGACGCGTGTGCACATGCAACTCAAGTGAGTACGAGCTCAGGCGAGGCGAGGCGTGGCCGGCGGCGAGCAAGCGCGGCGCAATTGCACGGCGATCTCTGGTCGTGCACAGCGGCTGCTGTCCTGGTCGAATTTGGGCTTGATTGCAATTTCCAATTCTTGATTTGGACTGAACTGTAAATCTGGAGATTTGGAAGGTTTGATCTGATTTTGATTCTGCTGTTTTGGTATACTTAATTCCATAGATGATTTGACACAGCTAGAAGATAAAATTTGAGACATTTGGATGACTTTTGATATGAACTGAAAACAGAGTAGATTAGGGTAAAATAAGTCTGAAACTTATTGATCTCGAATTCTGGGATTTAGGGTTTGATTTTGAGATACTCATAAAAGAAGAATTTGTATTGAAAAGCATTTGGGAGGTGTTCCCTGAATCAGATTTGAATTTGGAGATGATTTGCAACATTTTGCCTTTTCTGGCTTTTAGAAAATCTAGAAAAAGGACTGATCTGCGATACTCTTGGACTGATTTGCGAAAAAGGTTCAGATGGTGAAATCTGGCTGCCAACTTTTTGGATTAAGGTATTGGCATACCCTTGATCATAATCCAGGAATAATCTGGTCTGAACTTGGCTAAGATTTTTATTAAATCTGAATTTCTGAAACTTAGGGTAAAAGGTAATAACATATATTCTGTTTTCGAAAACAGAAAGGAGTTGATAATTCTGGAAGTTAGGGATAGAATTGAATCTGGGTTCTGAAGGCTTTTAGGTTTAGGATAACTGATAGATCAAATCTGGCAAGTCAGATCTTGACTTGGGGTCACAGGATAGATTTGAAGATTTTAGGCTAGAACAGAATAAAGCTGAGGCTGATTTGGCTGATCTAGAAGAGACATATGCATGCATGATTTTTAAGAAAGAAACTTTTCACCCCAAAACTCAGGATGTTACAGATCTACCCTCCTTAAAGAAATCTCGCCCCGAGATTTACCTAAAGCAAGGAAAGATAAGAATGGAGAGAAGTTTGCTGAAAATTCTCTTCCTTCTTCCAAGTAGTTCCTTGTTCTGAATGATTTCCCACTGAACTTTTATAATCTGATATGGGGTATTCTAAGATATTTGCTCCATATGCATTTCAACTTCAGATGAATTTGCAGTACTGAGATCAAATAGTATTAAGGCAGATACAATTTGAGTCAAAATCAACCTCGAAGGGTGTCAGTGGTGTTTCCTGCTTCTTGGGTGGAAGTGTAGTTTAGCTTTCCTCCTGGCATTGCTGTTGGTGTTCCATCTCTTCCTCTTCCTTGGTTGGGCATGCTTCCTCCTCTACCTGGTGGAGTTCCTCTAGAATTCTGTGGTTGTGGTACTGGTACTTTAGATGCTTCTGGTTGTGTTTTTGCCTGTATCCTGGCAATGGATGATGGAAGTCGAATCAAAGGACAAAATTCCCTATGATGTCCACGCTGCCAACAGTGATAACATTGAATGTTCATGTAAGGGTTTCCTTTGCTTCTGGTAAACATGGCTCCTCTTCTTTGTAAATTTCTCTTGGGTTTCTGCAGTGGTGATGATCTAGGTACTATTGACTGCATCTTTGCTTAAGATATGGCTATGGGTCTAGGGAATTGAATCCAGGGACAGAATTCTTTGCGATGCCCATGCTGTTTGCAATGAAAACATTTGACACTCGCGTGAGGACAGTTCTTTTGAAAGTGATTTCCTTTGCAATTGGGGCACGTCATTCTTATTGGTCTGGGAGTTTGGTATGATGGTTGAAAACTAGAGTTGGTAGGGATTCTCCTTCTAGTTGAGTTTAGTTGTGGTTGCACTTGCTGAGGCATTCTTCTCTTCCGATCTTCTCCCTCTATATTTTCCTTCTGTGGAGGATTGGAACTCTGAGGTTCTTGCTGAAACAAAGGGTTCCTTGTCATAATATCTTCTTCCTGAGGAGTCTGTTCCCTGTCTTCTCCACTGCTTCGAGATCTTCCTCTTGTATCAACCATGGTAGCTCTGAAAAAGAAGTTTGGTCTGATCTAACTATCTAGGGCCAACTAAGACAACAATGCAGAAAATAATGCAAACTACTTTAGTGCATGAAATACTTAGGCTACAAGCCATAATATACAAGTTAACCATTGCAAAAGCAACAGCGAATCAAAAAGCTATCAAGAGCATCACTAGCTCTATCTACACCAACCCCTAAGACACTCTGAAACAACAGAACGCACTCTCACAATCTTACCGATTTTTAGAAAATAAAATTTTGAAATAAAAGTTTTCAAGAACTACAAAGCTCATTGTTTTTATCAAAATACAATTTTCAACAAGTAGTTCTCTAAATAAATTACGTCTTCCTGGCACGGCCAATCCCTAAAGGTGTCGTCCTACAGTCAAGTTCTCATGTTGCTCTGATACCAACTTTTCTGTCGCGCCCCGAGACTGGGACTACGACTACTCCTGTAGAGACCTAGCTCGCTGCAGCTAGTCCCATATATGCATAGCATACACATACCCTTGACGTCCCAGGAAAAGTCAAGCACAGGAGTATATCACATTGCAACAGAGTAACTTACAAAATAGTTAAGTAGTGTGGCCTGCTGGCCTTGATATTACATAAGGAGATTACAATGCCTTCACGGCATACATGGTTTAGCAAAATAACATCTACACAGCAGAAGATAGGTGACCCACCCACAAAGAGAAGTGGACGGCAGAACAACACATCAGGGAAATGACGGGACTGACGCTCCTCCTTCTGGATCCACGACGTACTCCATGCCTTCATCTTGATTGTTGATCGCTCCGTCTATTGATTTGTAGGTTGCAAGAGTGAGCACTTACGTACTCAGCAAGTCATAGCTAAGAGTAGATACATATAGTAGTGATGTCATGAACCTAGACTAGTCAAGAATTATGGATGTTTATAAAATAATCTTTTTCTTTCATACCTCATTTCAGGGCAGCACTTTTCATAATATAACATTATCATTCATGTTCACTAGATTATAGCACTACCGCGACACGTCGACACACGACAGCCCATGGCAGCACTCCTTATCATGACAACACATGTCATTTGGGTAATCTTGATTAAACATATTTTATTTAGAAAATAGTACTTGTGTCACACCCCGTGGATTTAATCCACCGCAGCAGACTCCTATAAACCCGGGAGCTCGGAGTATTCGAATACGTTTTTAACTCTGCAGAGAGGTACCAATTTACCCGCAAGATATTCCACTTTCAAGCCCATCCTATCAAAATGATTAGACCCCTCCTCACAACCATGTGTGAGTGGCAAGGTGGAGATAACAAGAACTTTTGTTATGCATCACTTACAATTCACCCCCGACCCTGTGGATCTCTCGCGAAACACAGTTGTGGCGGGCTATACCCCCACCCTACCTCATTTTCCCATTACTGGGTCAAATATCAGATCACCTTCAGTGATAGTGGGAGTCAGCCTCCAACTCAATCATCACAACACATCTCATGCAGGGGTTTCATGTGCGATCTACATAAGTACTTGTTCAGGCCTGTCCCATACCAGGCTTGCGGTTAGCACGTTGTTCATGCCACTAGACGCACAACACAAGGTTCTAGTCCTTATATGCCAGTGACCAGACCATCCACAACCCTGCACCTTCAGTGCCTGCATTCCTTTGCAGTCTAGCACCTCCAGTGCTACAGCCATCCATACCATTTTTCTGGTCACGGCTAGGGGTTTTATTTCATGAATATAAGTATATAAATATATATAATAGTTCATGGCTCAAAACTTGTTTATTTCACTTTTCACAGATAACCAGTCTAGTACTGCCAATTGATAAATCAACCATTCTCAATCTTTCACATGCAATAGTGCCTATATTCAAGATTATGTTTTAGCAACATTTAAAATATAGGTTCAAGATGACCAAGGATATGACTTGCCTTCCGCGTCATAAAATACAGCAGTTGATGACGGGTCAACAGCGAAGTCCTCGATCTCGGCTTCTAGATCTGCTCGACGACAAACCAAATAATACACACAAATATTACTTATATATTAAGATGTTTTAGGATTTATATGCAGATATGCTTAACAAGAGTGATTAAACGATACTGGAGATAATTGAGATTACAAGCTGAACTGAGTTGAGATCTAGGGTTTCAAGGATTTGGCTAAGGATGGGTGGTAGATGCTCTTAGGATCTCAAGGTTACAATAAGAACATCAGTTTTGTGGCTGGTTTGATCAAGAACAGCGAATGTCGGCAGATTGACATTCAGATCAAGATTCTGTCATAACTTCAAGGAAAACTAGAGAGCTTATCTCAAGTTATGACAGTAGAAGAAAATGTAGATCATAACTCTACAAATTCAGTGGACAAAGTGGCTTTCAAAATGCACAATCAGAGGTGGGTAAACAAGGCCAATGCCATTGGCTGGCATGCACTGAGACAGTGTCAAAAATTAGGGTTTAGCGGCAAATATAGTTCAAGGGCTCAAATCAAGTTGTGATAGAAGAAGAAAATGTTGATCACAATCTCAGGAATCTAAGGGACAAAGTTATGCCCAAAATGAACATCTGGAAGGAAGTGAAAAGAGCTAATGCCACTGACTGACATAGTCTGGCATTGATCTTGACATGGCCAGAAACTAGGGCTTGGCATAACTTTTGATCTAGAGCTCCAAATGATGCACCACTTTGTCTGGGAGGTAGGCATTGATAACAGGAACAAATCATTCAACAGGATCTAGGGCAGAAGATGGCTAGAAGGTGATGAAATTCAGTGATGAACTGAGGTGAACTAGTTGCACTGGAGCAGTTCTGGACAAGATTTTGGCATGGCTATAACTTGAATTCTGGGCAGTTTCAGAGATCGAGCTAGAAGACAAAAATGTTCAGGAGGTTGAAGCACACCTGAAAGACAAAGTGGATGAAGCTGAAACGGCCAGGAATAGGTTTTCCGGTGATCGACGCCGGAGAAGAACACTGCCATTTGGGGGTTTTTGTTTTAGGCCGAATGAACTCGATTCCAAGCTTGGAGAGTGAAAGAGAAATAAGGGGAATCTACCTGCACGATCAATTTGGCCGGAGGATGGCCGGAGAAGCCTGGCGACGATCGCCGGTTTCTGGAGAAGCTCAAAATTGGGGAAAACTTCGATTGAAGCTCAATCGGGAGATCTTGATGCATAGGCTTGATGGAAATGAGTCACTGATCATTTTCTTCCACAGGATCGAGAGCTAAATCGAGTTAATTTGGCCTGCATTGCCGGAACAGGGCAATCTTCGAGTTTCAGTAAATTCCGATGATCGCCGGCGATAGGAGGTAAGGAAATCCAATTAAGTGATACAGCACGATGAGAGAGATGAGAGGAACTCACTGGTACTGTCAATTTGGTGGTTGAGGCTGCGGTTGAGGCTGTCACCGTGAGCCTCGAGCTGGTCTCGCCGGAGAAGACGACGACAGCGAGAGAATTTGCAAAATTGGCTAAGTCCTGGTGAAGAGGAGATGATACAAGGCACTAGTGGTTTAAATAGAGCAGTGGGCGAAGCTTGCAAGGTTTAAACAGCATTGAATCGGTGTCAGATAACAAGATTTGCCGGGCGCAGCTGCAACAACGGCGAGCGGCGACGCGACTGTGCACTGGCAAGGCGAAGCTGTGCTACATCGGGTCTCATCAATGTCGGGCGGTGCAAGGCAGTGGCGACAAGGGCTGGCAACGTGGCGCAATGTTGCTGACAAAAGCCTGTTGCTGGTCGCGCGCAGGAGCACATGCTGTTCAACGGCGCTGCCACGGCGTTGCCACGGCGATGGCTGGGGCGTGGACGCGTGTGCACATGCAACTCAAGTGAGTACGAGCTCAGGCGAGGCGAGGCGTGGCCGGCGGCGAGCAAGCGCGGCGCAATTGCACGGCGATCTCTGGTCGTGCACAGCGGCTGCTGTCCTGGTCGAATTTGGGCTTGATTGCAATTTCCAATTCTTGATTTGGACTGAACTGTAAATCTGGAGATTTGGAAGGTTTGATCTGATTTTGATTCTGCTGTTTTGGTATACTTAATTCCATAGATGATTTGACACAGCTAGAAGATAAAATTTGAGACATTTGGATGACTTTTGATATGAACTGAAAACAGAGTAGATTAGGGTAAAATAAGTCTGAAACTTATTGATCTCGAATTCTGGGATTTAGGGTTTGATTTTGAGATACTCATAAAAGAAGAATTTGTATTGAAAAGCATTTGGGAGGTGTTCCCTGAATCAGATTTGAATTTGGAGATGATTTGCAACATTTTGCCTTTTCTGGCTTTTAGAAAATCTAGAAAAAGGACTGATCTGCGATACTCTTGGACTGATTTGCGAAAAAGGTTCAGATGGTGAAATCTGGCTGCCAACTTTTTGGATTAAGGTATTGGCATACCCTTGATCATAATCCAGGAATAATCTGGTCTGAACTTGGCTAAGATTTTTATTAAATCTGAATTTCTGAAACTTAGGGTAAAAGGTAATAACATATATTCTGTTTTCGAAAACAGAAAGGAGTTGATAATTCTGGAAGTTAGGGATAGAATTGAATCTGGGTTCTGAAGGCTTTTAGGTTTAGGATAACTGATAGATCAAATCTGGCAAGTCAGATCTTGACTTGGGGTCACGGGATAGATTTGAAGATTTTAGGCTAGAACAGAATAAAGCTGTGGCTGATTTGGCTGATCTAGAAGAGACATATGCATGCATGATTTTTAAGAAAGAAACTTTTCACCCCAAAACTTAGGATGTTACAATTTTCTATTTACCGGGCAGGGATACTATTAATACTAGACTGCATAATAGTTGTGTGATCTCGGCCTTGTCACATGCATAAAAGTCGCATGGAAATGGCCTGACTTGAAAGTCGAGTGAAGAAGTGGATTTAAAAAGAGGTACATCTTTGCAAAGTGTTAAAAAGTATCAGATACTCTGTACTCCCAGGTTATGGAGTTTGTTCGAGGTGGATTTTATCCATGTGGTTCAGCACAAGTAAATTTTGTAATATTTTCAGAATATGGGTTAATAAAAGTGGTGACTCATGGGAGACCATCACAAGTAACATTTTCTAAAGAATAATTTAAGATCTCAAAGTATCGCTTTTAAAGCTAAAAGCCCTTTTCTGACAACTCTAGAATGAAAATCTATTCTGTTCTTATATATAACATAAAGACTTCATCTCTTGAGAACCCCTCATCTATATATCTGCATTCTTGTAATGAGATTTGCTGAGCATTGTGTAAAAACGTGCTCACCCTTGCCTTTGCATACAAATTCAGAAGAGGGATTTGTAGATCCCGATTTCCTTGGTTTCGAGTACCAGGCAGAAGACGGAAGTGCTCCTGATGATTCATCTTCTAGAAGGGTCATGCGCCGAGTTGAGTCAGATGTGGTGAAAGCCCCTCCCGCTCCGCTGTCAACGGAAGTGAAGATCCTTGTTGTTGCTTTATGTGTTTTCCTTTGTGTTCGGTAGTTTGATAACGACTCTTCCTTTGAGAAACTCACTATTTTTGTAGCAACACTAATTAGCGTCATTCTTGGTGTTATGATATTGTAATATTGGTCCTTGTGACCTTGTACCTGTTTAATTACCTGTACTGCAGTTTAATATATTTGTTTTGTTGTGAGTTTGTGATGTACCTTTCTGAGTGCAACCCACCTGGGCGGTTGCCACCGGATTCCTCAAATGAGGGTCCCACACCGGCCATCATGGACAATGGCCGGCCTTCCCCGTACAAAAGCTCTGGACAAATCTATATGTCTTTGTTTACGTTTTGCAAATGCCACTAGAGTTGTGTGCTGGCCGCACCACAGACAATTTCTGGCCTGTGCAAACCGAAAACAGGACTTTACCAATTTTACTCTAACTTAGAGTCTGGGTGTATGCACATGCAATTAAATTGTTTTCTCGCGGATATGTCTACTGACACTCAGCAAAGACCACGACCCAGTTTAATTTAAGAACATAAAGCTACTGGTCGAATATCCGGTCGAAAAGAGGTGGTCAAGTGGATTTGGTCGAGCGTACGCAATTGAACTGAAAACTGGTATGACCAGTTTGAACTCCTACGACCACAACCAGGTCCAAACAAAGATATGATCAGAATGTGCAAATACGACCACGACCAGCTCTAGTAATGAAACAGGTTGTTTTAGATGGCGACCACGACTAAGTGCAGTTTTCAATAACATTATCTTTAATGCAAACAACAACACTTTGATTTTCTTAGTAATGCAAGAGGTGATTAAGAACTAATGCAAGATGATATGAATGCATTTGAGCTTCCACACTAGATCGACTCAAGCTACTAGTTTTCGACCCCTCTTAATAGTATGGTCAAACTAGTAAAAAGAGGTCCTATCAAGCCGGTCTATCTCCAAACACCGAGATCGATAAAATCCTAAGAAAATGATCCTTAATCTTGGATCTTACCTTCGGTGAAGCTTGACCTTGTGAAGCTTGACCTCATGAAGCTTGAGCTTGCTAAGCTTCACCTCGCGAAACTTGACCTCGCTCAAGATGACTCATATCGACATCAACCTCCATACGCCCTTGCTTGCTTTCATCTCGCAATGCGCTTTGAGACTATGACATATAAACTTAATGAACAATGTTAGTCTCATAGTTAAGTTGTCATTAATTGCCAAGGAAATTTGTCCACAACGGAGTTGACTCAACAATTTATCTTTTCGGTGAAATGACAGAACCATTTTCAACAAACCACAAATGAGTAAGAGATGAAGTACATAATCATATAGATTCATATATGATAAGAAATAGGCACACGATCTATACTACTCATGTCATGAAAGTGATAAGCATAAGCTCGATGTAAGCATAGATGACATACATGATGAGCTCCCCGTCAACACATGCATCGATCTTAAACCACGACAAGGGAGACATCAACTTTGCACAAGCATAGATAACTAACATTATGAGCACCCCCTCAACATATGCATCGATATTAAACCATACAAATGGAGACATCAACTTCAGAATTTAACACATGACATTTCACTTAACAATTAGCACAAGCATAGATAAATGATATGAAGAGCTCCCCTCAACATATGCATTGATACTTAATCTCAACAAGGAGTCATCAAATTCTAGGGTTTAACAAATAATATTTCAATTTACTTTTGCTAAATCAGGGTTTATCCAAATTGACATTGATCATCATAGGGTTTATCCAAATCTTCATTAATCATCAAAACTTAGATCCAACACAACCAAGCATCCCCGCCAAATTGGCAACTATATCAGAATCACAATGTACTGGAAGTAAAAATGACTTATCAGAGTTCACTTTCAGTCCTGTTGAGTGTGCAAACAATTGCAGAAGGGCCTTTATCAAGAAAATTTGTTTAGTGGAAGCTTTTAGAATAATAAGAGTGTCATCTGCATATTGGATGACAGGAAAATCTTGACAAGCTAAATTATTAATCGGGAGACCCAACAGACCTTTTCTTTTAGCCATATTCAGAATGCTTTGGAGCAAATCTGCTACCATCACAAAGAGCAACTGAGAAAGAGGATCTCCTTGTCTGACACCTCTTTTACAATGAATAATTTTTCTGGGAACATTATTGAAAAGAATATTAGAAGATCCCAGTTTCAGCAAGGAAGAAATCCATGACAGCCATTTATAGCCAAATCCTCTAACTTGCATGACTTCCAGAATTGAACTATGTTCAATGGTGACGAAAGCTTTCTCAAAATTTAATTTGAGTAATACAGTTGGAACTTTCTTCACTTTACAAATATATAAGTATTCAATTTGATGCTAGTATTAATAAGAGAAATAGGCCGAAAGTCATTGATTTTCGAACCATCTTCGTTTCTTGGAAAAAGAATAATCCAAGAAGAATTAAGTCTTTGTAGATCCACTAATCCTTCAAAAAACTTTTAAAGAGCTTATAAAAGTTTGTCTTGATAATCTCCCAACATAATTTATAAAATAAACCATTAAATCTATTCGGACCAGGACTTTTATTAGTTGCCATATGAAAAATAACATTATCAATTTCCTCTTGAAGAATAGGTCTTTCTAGTTGAGAAAAATCTCCTTTGAAATCATGAAGTAATTCTTCTAGATTAAAAGCACATGAATTATAATTGGAAGTCCCAATTTTTTTCTGAATGAAGACCAAAGGAGCTCTGCCATTTCTTCATGCTTGTTGATGATACGACTAGAATCATAACTTAGAGAAGAAATAAAATTATTTCTGAAATTTTTTGATGCCATAGCATGAAAAAAACTTAGTATTTTGATCTCCAAAGTTTGCCCAACGAAATTTATCTATCTGGCTCCAATATACATTCTTAACTTTCAAATGATACTTTAGATGAGATTTGAGAGAGATTCTAAATTTGAATTCTAAAGAATTAAGTGCTCTCTGTTCTTCCAAACAATCTAAGAAAGCTATGACCAAATTAGAATTGTCATTCCAAGTTTTCCTTTGACGAGGCTTTTTACTCTAGGTCTTTAAAGCTTTATGAAGCACTTTAAACTTTCTAACAATTACTTTTGCTATATTATTCTATCCATTAATTGAATTCTAGGATAATGAGACAGTTTCCATAAACCCTGATCAATTCACCCAATGATTCTCAAATATGAAAATATGACCCATGGGCAAATTAGAATTAATTCTTACAGCACATGGCGCATGATCTGAAGTAGATTTACTTAATAGTGAAACTAATGTATTAGGGAAGGCTTCAATCCAAGATCCAATAGCAAAAAATCAGTCAAATTTTTCTAGAGGCGGATTAGTTTGCATATTCGACCAGGTGAAACTTCTCCCTTTAAAAGGAATCTCCTTAAGCTGAAGCTGGTTAATGGCAGCATTAAAACCATCCATTTAAATTAAGTTAACTTGACCTCTATTCTTGTTATGACTTGATCTCATAAGATTGAAGTCACCCATGACCAACCAATTAAAATTGTCTGGCATCAGAATGTTTTTGAACCAAAGCAGAAAGTCTTATTTACCTTGAGAAGTACAAGGAGTACAAATGTTTGTTACCACCCAGGTCAATCCAAAAAGTCTTGTTTACCTTGAGAATCTATTCTTATAAACCCCCACTCCTTGAAAGAGTTTAGAATTCCAAACTGTTATGATTTCACCCAAATTGCCAACTAAAGGAAGAAAATCAAAATCTAAAAAGTTCTTAGGGCAGCAGCTTTTCACCGAAAATAAATCTACTACATCCATCTTAGTTTCTTGAAGACAGATGATGCCACACTTAGCTTCCTTAGCCTTGTTAAACACTGCCCTCTTTTTATCAAGAGCATTCAAACCTCGAATATTCCAACTAAGAATACTATATATATTGTTTTTGGCCATAGATGATAACTAAAGTACAAATATAAACTATTACAAACATTGCAATAGATATGTCCACAACTAAACCACCAAAACCATAACAAAGAGAAGTATAATAAAGCTACGAACAACCACCAAAAAAAGAGGTATCCAACAAAAACAACAGGAACCAATCTATAACAAAATCCATCCAAGTGAAGCCATAAGTCACCAAGATCTTTGATTATCGGCCCCTAAAGACGCATCGCTGATAACAAATCAGTCAACATGCCACAGGCTAATCCCAAGGCTTGCACCAATGGTAAGGAAGTATGAGGTGCCAATTCAGGTTTAAAGTCTTTGAACTTTGCCAGAAGCCAAGGGCTTCTTTTGAGACTGGAAGATGAAATTGGTACATAAAGCTTCTTTTGAGCGTGATGCTTCACATTTAGATGTTTGAGAAAAGTCCTTTTTTCTTTCTTGGACAACTTCCACCCTTGATCAAAAGATGAATCTCTTGAAGCGACAAGATTGAACAGCGTCCAAGAAACTTTAAAACACTGAGAACACATAAGGAAACACTGAGAAATCTATCATGAAAAGTCCATGAAGACAGTGAACACAACAAGGAGAACAATTTCCATTTCTTGGCATGAGAAAGGAAAGCAACCGCTCCCAAATGAGAGTTATCAACAGAGTTCCCCGAAGAACTGGAGATGTCTGAGAAGGATAAATCCATCGACTCTTGAACCGCATGAATCCAAGCTGGCCAAATTTGTAAATTCTGATTATGGTTAACTCGAGCATCCCAATGTGGGTCCCTTTCCATTGCCTCATCTTGTGGATCATGGTTGTCATCCTCATCATCACCATCATCTTCATTCTCTCCATCTTGGTCAACATCACCTTCATCTAACATACAATCTCGAATAAGAGGGGAGGCAAAACACACCATGGCTCAACCCAAACCCAAGGCAGAGGGGGAGATATGGACCTATAAACCCATTTCATTTCCATGTAGTTAGCGACACCTTCCTGGGAAGATTGGCTTCCGACACTAGTGATGCCACTGCCATAACTTCATTGGCTTCTGACCTAAGAGCAATACATTGAGTACGAAGAGGTCTATCTGGGACAACAATTTCCTCTAAACCATCTTGTAAAAATGGCGTGGGATCAACCCAAAAATTCACCATTTCTCTTGAAGAAGAAATGCTAACTGGAGGTGAAGAAATGAATGCCAGAAGACAGGGCCCTCCTTTGCTTAAAGAAGAAGGACTGGGTAGAGTGGAATGCGAGATGTCTTTACTATTCAACAATTTAATGAAAAAAATCAGAGAAATCCCCAGAGAAAATCATTTGCATGTCACCACCAACACGAATACCAAAGGAAGGTTTCAAAACGCCAAACGAAAAATCATTAAACCCTCCACTAATTCGCATCACAGCATGAATGCCAATCGGATGCATAGAAAACCGGGCCTTTGTGAAAGCACCTTTTGGGATATAAACGTTATGCTTACACTTCGCCTTAAGGCAGAATCTGCTAATGTGGCCATAATTATAATAAGTAAAACATCTGACAGAAGATAAACAGTATCTCTTAAGATGACCAGGTGCAAGACAATTAAAACGTCTCATAAAATTATGAGAGGCCTGAAGACCACTCGCTTAAGAGAATTTAGATCTTCCTGAACACCATTTTTAAACCCATCTTGTCGAAAACAAAATGTGGATTTGGTCGAAAATACCTTACGATCAACTTGTCGATCAGGATACAAAAATTTTCTCGAAAGTACCCTACGATTAGTTGGTCGAATAGGAACACGAGATTTAGTCGAATGAATCCCACGATCAGCTTGTCGAACAGGAAACAAGGTTTTGGCTAAGAGAGTCCCAACAACTTTCATCGACCAGTCCCAACAATTTTCTCTTTACCTTTCAGAGAAGGAAGCCGAAGAAGACCTTCTTTTGACAAGTTTCCACTCATCAGATTGCTCAGAAATCCACTCAACAAACTCAACTTGCCAATTAGGACCTCCATCTCTCCAATGAAAAAAAGATAAAGAAAACTGATCATGAATGATCTTAATCGAATTGAGAATTTTAAATCCAACCTTCTGAATAGCCACTGAAAATAGAAAACCAAAATTTGAGAATTGAATCACATTGAAATACTTAGCTTCACTCTCAAAGTGAGCAGCTAAAATGTTACCAATCACTTTCACAAAAGGTCTGAACGCAGAACGCCTGATGAACGGAATTAGGAAGAATTTCTTAAAATTTCTTGCACTGTCAAAAGTAACTCCAGAATTAAAAGAAATCCAAACTTCTTTCTCAAAAGAATATCCAATATTCCAGTCTAAATGTGTTGGGTCGAACATGATGGAAAGACGAGAAGTCTAGGACAAATAAAAAATTTGGCCAAATCAAAGTCAATTGGACAAACAAATCAACAAGCTTCACAACGAGGATCATCTCCACAAAAACACCTTTTCCCCTACATACTTACGTAATAAAAAGAAATCAAAATGAAGAAATCAAGATTGACGGCTCAACAAAAATCCAACAGATCTCACAACCAGCAAAACCAAGAATCAACTCCCTTCCATCCTCATTGAAAAATCCACAGGAAGCGAAACGGAGTTGCAGAAGAATCCCCCCTCCCCCCACTAGCCTAAATCTGGCATCGGCTAGTCGTGAGAGTATTTTTGAAAGCGATTGACCTTGGAATTTTGCAAACTTTGTTGATTTGATTCTCTGATATTTGGAATGCTTGTTTGACCCTATCTTCCCTAGGTTTTAATGCTACTGATTATCAAGAATCTGTGCCCAAAGCACCCTAGACTTGCATGCATTGTTTTCAATTGGGCTTTGTAGGAGGGAAGAGAATTCATTCCATTGGATTATTAATGGAATTCCCTCAATCCTTTTGCCTGATGTTTCTCGGACTTGCTTATCTAATGAGAAAAATTGGAGAATGCTCCCATCTAGCACATCTGATCCTAATTCCTCATGCGCCGCTGAGCCTAACTAACTGGCAGCGCATAATGTTGCCACCCTTCTTGCTTCAATAGAGTCCTTGTGCACTTGTCTCTCTGACTTTAGGTCAGAATTTGCAGATTATATGACTACGATGGATTCCAGGATGGATGACCTCGCCGGTCGTGTAGATCGCCTCTACGACCATATTGTACACACATGCCACATCCTCCCGAACGGCACAAAGCGCACGTGCTCACCACGGGGACCATATTCACACCCATTGCATTCCCCACCACCCTATTCTCCTCATCAATTTTTCTACCATTCACCCCCATCGGCCTCTAACAAGTGATCTCCAAGGTACGCAAGTATTTCTTTTTATTTTCCTTTTCTTCTTTTCTTTCTTTTTGTTTTCCTTTTTAGGTTTTCGCTTGCGACGCTTTGGAGTGCATCATTGGAGCTATGTGGACCACAACATCCTCTTTCACCATGGCATCTTCCACAACATCCACCTCCAGGAACCACGACCGCAAACGATAATCTGTATCACTCTCCATACATGGAGGACAATGTCTGATTTAGCTTGGGGGTGTTCACTTAACCGTTTGCTTAGTCTTCATCGAATCATCATTCAACCACATTTCATCATAAATTGAAAAAATAAAAAAAGAGATATATCACTTGGAATGCCTGGTTTTGAAGATAATCTTTAATCAATTAGATGACTATTCTATCACATCTTTGCATATGATCCATTGAACTTAGCTCTCTTAAAAATTTCAATTGCCTATGTTCAGTTTTTATCTTAAATTAACCATTAAAGCTTGAACTTGTCTTTTAGATTGTTATTGACTTCTTCTAAATTGAAGGTTTCCAATAAACTATTATCTAAATTTACTCTCTCATGTCACTTTTTATGCTAAGATTGCTAATTTTTCTTTTCTTTAAAAATAAAAAAATGTGTAATGATAAAGTATAATCAACCCACTGGGGGGAGGTGGTGGTGAATCATCGACCAGCTAGGGAAGGGAAGATTTACTTAACTTATGCACACAAAAAATATTTTTAATAAAATGGTTGCTTAAGATGCGGCTTTCTTTAGTCTCATGTAACGTATATGCGACCTGCTGGGGCAAAGCGGTGGTGAATCATCGACCAACTGATGAAGGGAAGGTATACGGAGCATTGAGATTGCTTACGGGGGCTCGAGAAACTGACAAGGCCACCTTTCTGTAAGTGCACTTAAGTAAGCATCTTCAGCTGTGTCTCTGGCCGCGACGGAATGATCCAATTCAAAACATTCTGGCCAAGAGTACGGAAAAGTTGAAGAAGAAAAAAAGTGATGAATAAATTAAAAAATCAGAAAGGTACAACGGTCTGATGCTAATCGGGCATGAGTATGCCCCCTCTAGTCATGATGTTCACTACTCCCTTCCCAGGAATAGGTTATCGATCGCGATAATGCGGTAGGAGTTACATCTGATGCAACTTCATCGAGGTTTTCTGCAAGAACTCTTGCGGATGTCACCCCGTCATCATTAACAAAACCAATAGGAGGGTTGTGGACTGCCTCCGCAATCACACAGATGCGATCTTCAGTGATCCTTTGAGGAGCCAAAGGTGTTCTAGCAAGACATTTGCGGTCTGCCTCCTCCCTAGCAAGACGTTGCTCAGGAGTTTCCTCAGAAAGTCCAGCAACTTCTCGGGGAGCTAAGGCCGCAGACAAAGAAAACATATACTCTTCGTCCGAGTCGTGCTCGAAGTCAAAGATAGGATAAAGGTTATCTGGAGCAAAATCTTCCAAACCCAATGCATGATGATCGTTGGATTTAACCATCTTTGATGTTCAAACATCAGGATCCTCAACACTTGCATTAGTCAAGGTGATGGGTTGTGGCATACACCCACCTTCGGATGTGGCAGGACTCACTGAATATGAGTGAATTACTTGCTCCGGTTCCTAGTCGATGACCAGGTCTGGGGAAAGATTATCCTCGGCACAAGGCTCTAAGGCGACATCACCTTCTTCCATTAGAAGAGTATCATCATCCATGTCGATGTTGATGCATCCTCCAGATCAAAATCATTCTTAGAATCATGCAGACAAGACATGATGATTTATAAATGCGATAACCTCAGTTGATGAAGAAGAATGCTTTGATGGAGCCCCACGGTGGGTGCCAGCTCTCGATGGTTGGAACAAGATTCCAAGCCAAACTTACACAAGATTTAATAGTAACGTAGGGAAGCACTTCTAACAATCACCCAGAGGAAATACCGTAAATATAGATGCACTGGAAACACAGGAATTATACAGGTTTGGGCCCTCGGAGACTGAGTAATAGCCTATTCCTATTGTGATTTCACTAAGAGGATAAAGGATTACAGAGAAGAACAATAGATGTTTTGGAATGGACTAAAAACTTCTCCCGTATTCTCTATCGACCTCTATTGATCCTTCTATCAGTCTCTTGATCCTCAACTCTCTCCCCTCCTCCTTTTTTTCTTTCATCATCGAACCTCTCTCCTTTTCTAGCTTGTCGTAGGTCGACGGTTATAGAATTGAAGGGTCGCTGGGTGGCGGACGTGCACCGGTCATAATGTGTGATTATGAGTGGCTGCACATTTATTAATAATTTTGCATTTACCTTCTCTACGGTTACAGGGAGTTATGACATTCATGGGGAAATGAAGGGTCATAGTATCCAAAGGTTATGGTCGAATAAACATAACCATCAGGTATGGTCGAATAAACATAACCACATAACTATTGGCCCTTTGGTCTATGGTCGGCAGATGGGTTCTCGACCAGCCCTTTGTCTCCAAGGTGCTTCCAGGTTTTGGTTCACTGACAAGGTACAGATGAATAGTATATGTTTGGTCGTGTATTGTCTACGACCTTATCTCTACAATCAGGGTGATCATAGGTAATAGAGCCCATTCGACTATGAACTCTTTTGATGATTAGTGCTACAATCATAAGGATTTGTGATCGTAACTATTGAGATTATAGGATAAGCATCTATAAAGGTTGTACCAAGTCTAGAATATCTTGGACTTCCTTATTATCTCTTCCTATGATGTCCCACGACCACAGGAAGGAAGGTTATTTAGCCCTCTCCTTCTTGTAGTCTCGTTCGATCACTGAAAGGTATAAGCGAATCTCTGTTAGAAGTTGTGAAGATGTTTAATTGATTGAGCTCTCTCTTTTCTAAGGTTAAAATTTGATAATCTGAATATTTGCATTTGGAGATTTTAAATTTCTAAGATTAATTGCCTCATATGCATAGATGTGATATGAATTGCTGGACGTTATTTATTGAAAATCAGATTAACCAAGGCATCCCAATTTTTGGAAAAATTATTCACATTCTTTGCTTGAGGACAAACAAAATGCTAGCTTGAGAGAATTTGATAAGTGCTAAATTGGTATTATTTTTACCCTAGGTTTAGTATCAAAAACATGAAAAATCATGCTTAAAACTCCTTTGATGTGACATTTTGTGGTTAATTTTATATTATTTTTACAAATTGCTTTCACGGCTGTGTTTGACATGTTTCGGGGACCAAACCTACCAAATTTGAGAAGATTTTGACCTCATTTGGGCCCAATTCGACCAAGAAATCAAAACTGGATAGCGAAGGGCCTGGTTGAATACTCTTCAATAAAAAACACATGGTCGAATACACTTAGGCGAGGAGAAGACCTGTTCGAACATGTCAGGACAAAAAGGAGCTTGAAACAATTCTAATCGAACATGAGCACGTGGTCAAAAAGAGTCCTGATCGACCACGACAACCGCTGGGCCATTTGTTTGCGACACGTGTTTTGCCAAGATTGCGCCACGTGTCACTGGTCGTGTTCGACTCGATTTCGGAGGCCTTTACTAGTCGGATTTGGTCGGGTTTGATCAGGACTGGTCGGATTTGGTCAGGTTTGATCAGAACTAGTCGAAATTGATCGGTTTTAGTTGGGTTTGATCAGAATTGGTCGAATCTAGTCAGTTTTGAAGGATCACAGGTTGCTACTCTAGTGACAATTTCAAAAATTTTAACTCGAAAGCCCAAGAACCATGCAACAATAAGATCATAGATCAAAAGGTTTACCACTAAACACGCGGATGCGACAATGCAGCAGCGGAAGAAGAGTCGATGTTGCAACCAGATCGTGACCAGTAGTGCAGCAGTAGCAACCGCACCTCTATGGAATTCCACACGTCCGGGGAAGGAGCATGATGAGACAGGGGCCTGATCTTCCGATAGGTTCGATTAATCGACTTGTGGACATTGGCGTTTTGAGGCTTCCGATCATCGGATCATCACCTCGCAATCGCTACACCCGAGTGTCTCATCGTTATCGACCACGCTTGTACACGGCCGACCTTACCACGAAGGTAATTGTTCCTGCAACAATCGAGAAATTCACAAGAACAAGGAAGAAGCAATTTGGAATTGCAAATAAAGATGAAGCACACGAATTGGGGTTCCACAAACCAACGCAGCGGCCTAGTCGGTCTGGTGCAGAGACGAAAAGAATTTACAAAATGTCGTGTAGATGCAATCTAAGCAAAACCCACCTATTTGTGACTGCTAAGGGAAGTATTTCAGGGGTACACAACCCTAAGGATGCACCCCTAATGGGCTCTACTTGATACAAGGCCCATTGGCCCAAGTTAAGGTGGTGCAGCACCGTTTCCAGGAAGGAACGCAGACTCCTTCGATGTTTGCGGCCGAAACAGGTAGAATTTGGAGATGAGGCTAGTTCTGTTAAAAAGTAGACTTGATAAGATTTCCATGAAGTCCAAGAACATCCTAAACGGAGTCCGTATGAGAAAGTACGGCCATTCGAATTCAATGCTGTCGCAACAGTCTGAATCCGAATCCAGCGCGAACCCAACTCAAACTCTAGCTTCTCTTGGGCCCAAAGTGACGTGGGGATCTTGTGGAAACGTTGATGAAAGTATGGGGCAGGTGGTTGCAAGTCTAAGCCCATGTCCGGCTTCACTTGTGGTGCCATGCATCCCTCTTTGATCAACCAAAAGTTGATGTCTTGAGGCAGCACTTGTCGAGTTCCTCTCTTCCCCTACTCCCGCATTCCTGATCACAAGTAGATCACAAGAGTTAGGTAGTAATCCATTCTGAAAATCCAAAGTATTAAACCCGAGGAAAGAGTCACCCTGATAGTTTAGTTCGCGTGCCCGAGCTCTAGTTATAGGTCCAAGTAATTGTTCCAGTTCAGTTTCATCTAGAAAAGTAGTCGTGCGTGTATCCAAGGTTGTTATGTCCTCATCATCCTCCCCCTCTTGAAATGGAGTCGTTCTCGACTCTAACTCATCTTCTGCACCTACGTACGGCTTCAAATCTGAAATGTTAAATGTGGGACTAACCCCAAAATCTACAGGCAAATCAAGCTTGTAGGCATTATCATTAAACTTTGCTAGAACTTTAAATGGGCCATCAGCTCAAGGCATTACTTTTGACTTTCTCAACTCTGGAAACCGATCTTTTCGCAAATGTAACCAAACAAGATCATCAGGTTCGAAAGATAAATGTTTTCTACCCTGGCTACCAGCAATCTTATATTTCTCAGTCATCTTCTCAATGTTTTCCTTAGTATTTTCATGAATTTTCAGAATCAGTTCAGCCCACTTTTTAACATCCAAATTCAACCTTTCACATGTAGGTAACGGTATAAGATCAATTGGAGCATGGGGGTGAAACCCATATACTACCTGAAATGGACTTACCTTGGTGGTGGAGTGTACCGATTTGTTTTAAGCAAATTCAACATGCGGTAGGCACTCTTCCCACATCTTCAAGTTCTTCTTTAGCATGGCTCGCAACATTGTAGACAAGGTACGGTTGACAACTTCAGTTTGTCTGTTTGTTTGAGGATGATATGTGATAAAGAATAGCAGCTTCGTCCCCAACTTGTTCCAAAGTGACCTCCAAAAGTGACTCAAAAATTTTGCATCACGATCTGAGACAATAGTATTGGCCACTCCATGTAAGCGTATGATTTCCCTGAAAACAAATCAGTTGTGTTTGTGGCATCATCGCTCTTGTGACAAGGTATAAAATGTGCCATTTTAGAAAAACGATCCACAACCACAAAAATACTATCCCTCCCCCTCTTTGTCCTAGGCAGTCCTAAAATGAAGTCCATAGATATATTCTCCCAAGGTGCACTAAGAATAGGAAGAGGCATATAGAGTCTATGTGGATTGAGACGAGACTTAGCTTTGTTGCATGCAGTGTAGCGTGCCACGTAGCGCTCGACGTCGCGTCTCATCTTAGGCCAAAAGAAATGAGAGGTCAACACATCTTTAGTTTTCTTCACTCCAAAGTGCCCCATTAATCCTCCTCCATGCACCTCCTGCAAAAACAAAAGACGAACAGAGCTAGCTGGAACGCATAACTTGTTAGCACGATATAGCAAACCATCATTCAGCACATACCTATTCCATGTTCTTCCTTCTCTACGGTTATCAAAAGCTTCTTTAAAGTCCAAATCAGTAGCATAAAATTCTTTTATTGTTTTTGATCCAAAAATCTTATGATCAAGTTTAGATAAGAGGGCATAGCGTCTAGACAGAGCATCAGCAATCACATTGTCTTTGCCTTTCTTATGCTTAATGATATATGGAAACGACTTAATAAATTCCACCCATTTAGCTGTCGTTTATTCAGTTTAGCTTGACTCCTAATATGTTTCAAAGATTCATGATCAAAATGTACAATAAATTCTTTCGGCCATAAATAGTGTTGCCAAATTTTTAATGTTCGAACCAAAGCATACAATTCTTTGTCATAAGTGGAATAGTTCAAACTAGGCCCTGACAACTTCTCACTAAAATATGCAATCGGCTTACCTTCTTGAATCAGCACACCTCCAATCCCAATTCTACTAGCATCGCATTCTAGTTCAAAAATCTTACCAAAGTCTGGGAGTTGGAGCAGTGGTGCATGAGTCAACTTCTCTTTAAGCAAATTAAAGGCATCTTCTTGTGCTTGTCCCATTGGAAAGGAACGCCTTTCTTCGTTAGCTCATTCATGGGTGTGGCAATGGTGCTAAAATCCCTCACAAAGCGGCGATAGAATCTAGCCAGCCCAAGGAAGCACCGCACCTGTGTAACCGATTGAGGAGTCGGCCAACTCTTGATTGCTTCGATCTTGGTCTCATCAACCTCTATTCCCTGTGGAATCACAACAATAACCAAGAAACGAAACTCAATCCATGCAAAGGGTGCACTTCTCGATGTTACCAAACAAACGTGCTTCTCTCAAAGCAAGAAAAACAGCACATAAATGTTCTTTATGCTCATCTATAGACTTGCTGTAAATAAGGATATCATCAAAATAAACTACCACAAATTTTCCAATGAAAGTACATAAAACTTCATTCATGAGACGCATAAAAGTACTGGGTGCATTAGTTAAATCGAAAGGCATCATCACTCATACAAGCCAAATTTAGTTTTAAACGCTGTCTTCCATTCATCACCCAATTTCGTCCTAATCTGGTGGTAGCCACTACGCAAGTCTACTTTAGAGAACACCAGAGAGCCACTTAATTCATCAAGCATATCATCTAACCTAGGGATAGGATGACGATATCGAATAGTAATATTATTAATGCCTATACAATCAACACACATACGCCATTATCCATCTTTCTTAGCTACCAAAATAACCGGAACAGGACAAGGACTAAGGCTCTCACGTACGTATTTGGAAAGCAATTCTTGCACTTGATGCATGCTGAATTTCCTTAGTCTCTTCAGGGTTGGTCCTATAAGGAGCACGGTTTGGCAAAGAAGCTCCCAGGATCAAATCAATTTGATGCTCGATTCCTCTCATAGGTGGCAGACCAGGGGGTATTTCACTTGGAAACATATCAGCAAACTACTGCAAAAGGTTAGCAACAGCAGGAGGCAATGAGGAAGGCAAGTCCGCAAGTGTAAACAAGGCCTCTTTGCAAATCAAAGCATAGCAGATAGAATCATGTGCACTTAGCTCAGAAATGTCAGATTTAGTAGCTAATAGGGCAGCACCTTTCAACTTAATTGTGTCTTTCCTAGCATGTGGTTCTTTCTTCTACCTTTTTGGTGGAAAAATATCTTGAGCTACTTGCTGATTTTCAGATTTACAATCAGTTACTTTTTTCTCATTTTCTGCACATTCTATATCATCCTTCAAAATTTTAGCAGGGGTCATTGGTAGCAACTCTATCTTTTACCCTTATGTGTGAAAGTGTATGTGTTATCTCTACCACGGTGCAAGACATCTCTATCATATTCCCAAGGTCTACCTAGCAATAAAAAACATGCTTGCATAGCCACCACATCAAAGTCTGAACTATCATGGTAGTTGCCTACTGAAAAATGCACTCTTACAACTTTGCTTACCTTCAACTTACCAAAAGAGTTGAACCATTGGATGTAGTAAGGACGTGGGTGCGGCTGCGTGGTCAAGAGAAGTTTCTCAACCAGATCTGAACTAGCAAGGTTGTTGTAGCTCCCTCCATCAATGATGACACGGCATTGACGTGAACACCACAGCAACAAAGTGGTGCGTAACTCAACGACCAAGACGGGGAATCCCAAGACTTCACAAACAAGTTCGAACGGGTAGAATGGCACCACACAAAGACACCCGCGAGCCAAAGTGATAAGCCAGTTGAATGCCATAAGATCAAATCTTGATAAGTTCAGAGAATCCTTTCAAGAAGGAAAGAAACACAGGGTTTCAAATGATTCAAATAATCAAAATCTGCCTACAAAACAACCTATAGATAGGTATTTATAAGCTAGGAACAACCCTCCTAGTTAGGTATGAAAAGAAAAGAGTTGTACCCTTTGGTAGGTATGAAAAGAAAAGAAAAGAGTTGCACCTTTGGTAGGTATGAAAAGAAAGGAGTTGCACCCTTTGGTAAAAGATATCATTATGGTTGCATGGCTGCAAGTGTGAACTCTAAATGGATGCATCTTTTGGTTCATTTGGTCCTTCTAGCTTTCAAATTTCGTCACTCCTCATGGCAGCCCACAAAAGAAGTGATTAACTCTTTATTCCACACATGCAATATCATATCTAGGGGCTGGTTATGATGTATAATGATAGTAGCCTTCATTCTGGCTCGTTTGACTCAGCATAGTGACTAGAATTAAGCTGGACGCCACGTCACTCATTGACATGTTACTGGTTTGCTGAATCACCATATATATGGCATCTCTAAATTGGTTTGCTCTTGCTCTTGTTATTGGTCCAGGTGGTAGCTGAAGTGGATCAATTGTTAGATGTTCTGCATCATGCTCCTCCTCTTGAAAAGGATTTGTCGTCAAATCTTCATTCGTCTCATCACGTACATCAAAAAAAGTTAAGTCAGAAACATTGAATGTATCACTGACTTCATACTCACTTGGTAGATCAAGTTTGTAGGCATTGTCATTGATGCGTTGCAACACTTGAAATGGTCCATCTCCTCTCGGACTAAGTTGGAGCTTCTCTTCTTAGGAAATCTCTCTTTTCGCAGATGTAACCAAACCCGGCTGGAAAACAACTTTCTTGCGCCCTTTGTTTGCTTGCTTTACATATTTCTCAGTTTTGCGCATGATATTGTCCTCGACCTTCGCATGAATCTCTTTAACAAAATCAGCTTTCTTTTGTCCACCTAAGCTCACATTTTTACTCAGAGGTAAAGTAGTCAAATCTAATGGAGTCAAAGGATTGAAACCATAAACAACTTCAAATGGTGAAAACTTAGTTGTAGAATGAACAGATCGATTGTAAGCAAACTCAACATGAGGTAAGCAATCTTCCCAGTTTTTCAAATTCTTGTGAATGATTGATCTCAGCAAAGTTGACAAAGTTCGATTCACAACTTCTGTTTGCCCATCGGTTTGTGGATGGAAACTGGTAGAAAACAAAAGCTTAGTTCCCAACTTAGCCCACAAAGTTTTCCAAAAATAGCTTAAGAACTTGACATCACGATCAGAAACAATGGTTCTCAGTATGCCATGCAAACGAACGATTTCTTTGAAAAACAAATTAGCAATGTTGGAAGCATCGGCAGTTTTATGACATGAAATGAAATGAGCCATTTTTGAGAATCTATCCACAACAACAAAAATTGAGTCATTTCCCTTTCTGGACCTAGGCAAACCCAAAACAAAGTCCATCAAAATGTCAACCCAAGGTGCACTTGCAATTGGAAGAGGTGTGTACAAACCATGAGGTTGTAACTTTGACTTTGCTTGTTTGCATATAAGACATTTCCCACAAAATCTTTCCACATCATGTTTCATTCGTGGCCAATAAAAATGTTCTTGCAAAACATTCAAAGTTTTAGAAATTCCAAAATGTCCCATCAAACCTCCACTATGTGCCTCTTGAACTAGTAAAGTTCGCAATGAAGATTGTGGAATGCAACATTTGTTCTCTCGAAACAAATAACCTTCATGCAAGAAAAACTTTTCAAAAGGACGGTCATCACATTGTTCAAAAATCATACAGAAATCAGGATTAGAAGAATACAAATCTTTCAAAAACTCAAATCCAAGAAGTTTTGAATCAAGAGTAGTGAGTAGCAAATACCTTCGTGATAAAGCATCAGCTTTACCTTTCTTGTACTTGATCACATAAGGAAATGTTTCAATGAACTCAACCCATCTTACATGCCTTTTGTTCAGTTTGTTTTGTACTTTCAAATGCTTCAAGGAATATTGGTGATCAGTATGCACAACAAACTCTTTTGGTAACAAGTAGTGTTGCCATGTTTGAAACGTTCGAAACAAAGTATACAACTCCTTGTCGTAAGTCGAATAGTTGAGCGCTGCTCCATTCAGCTTCTCACTGAAATAAGTGAGTGGATGACCTTCTTGCATCAACACTCCTCCGCTTCCTGAACCAGAAGCATCACATTCAGTTTCAAATGCTTTAGAAAAATTAGGCAAGGAAAGTAGAGGTGTGGTAGTCAATTTCTCTTTCAGCAGCTTGAAAGCTTTCTCTTGTTCTTCTCCCCATTTGAATGCAACGTTCTTCTTGATCACAATAGTCAATGGAGCTGCTACTTCACTGAAGTTGCGAACAAAACGCCGGTAGAAACTTGCCAAACCATGGAAGCTTCTAACTTGAGTCACTGAAGTAGGCGTAGGCCACTCTCTGATTGCCTTGACTTTTTCTTCATCCACCGCAATACCTGCTGCACTTACAACAAATCCAAGAAACACAACCTTATCTGTGCAAAATGTACATTTCTTAAGATTAGCAAACAATTTTTCTTTTTGTAACACTGCTAAGACTTGCTTTAGGTGTGCTACATGCTGATTCATGGATTTGCTATAAAGTAGTATGTCATCAAAGTAGACAACCACAAATTTTCCAATGAAAGATCTCAAAACATGATTCAAAAGTCGCATGAAAGTGCTCGGTGCATTGGTTAGGCCAAAGGGCATAACTAACCATTCATATAAACCTTGTTTTGTCTTAAATGCAATTTTCCATTCATCACCTTCTTTCATTCTAATTTGATGGTAACCACTTTTAAGATCAATTTTTGAAAACACACATGAACCATGCAACTCGTCTAGCATATCATCGAGTCGTGGGATGGGGTGTCGATACTTTACCGTGAAGCTGTTGACAGCTCGACAATCAACACACATTCTGAAAGTTCCATCCTTCTTTGGCACTAGTAGCACTGGTACAGCACATGAACTCATGCTTTCTTGAACATACCCTTTTGCCATCAACTCTTCAACTTGTCTTTGTATCTCCTTAGTCTCCTCGGGGTTGCATCTGTATGATGGCCGGTTTGGTATGGTGGCATCCGGAAAAAAGTCAATGTGATGTTCAATTCGGCGAATTGGAGGTAGTCCAGGGGGTACATCTTCATGAAAAACATCTTCAAATTCCTGCAAAGCAGATTTGACATTTCTTGGAATAGAATGGATTAACTCATTAGTGATTTTAAGTGCCTCCTTGTATACAAGAAGTATAAGGGGCTTCTTGCTTGAGATTGCTCTTTTCATCTCGCTCTTCCCGTAAGGAGACATTTTCCTTCTCTCTCAGATTTATTTGTGGCACTCACTCCCTTATTTTGTTTGGTGGCACTCTCATTTTGTTTGGTGGCACTCATTCTCTCTTTTTCTTTCAACTCAGCCTTTCTCTCTTCTCTCTTGATATGATCTTCAAGGACTTCCTTTGGAGTCAAAGGAATGAGTGTTACATATTGTTGCTTGAACGTAAAAGAGTATCTATTGGTGTAAGCATCATGCATGACCCGCTTGTCATACTGCCATGGTCTTCCCAACAGAATATGACATGCTTGCATTGCAATAACATCGCAAAGTACCTTATCAATATATTTGCCGATGGTAAATGTCACAAGTACTTGCCTGGTTACCTTCTTCTCTTCACAATCATCCAACCATTTCAGCCTATATGGTTGTGGGTGCTTCAGAGTTGGTAATGACAACTTATTTACCATCTCCAAACTAGCGACATTTGTGAAACTTCCTCCATCGATAATGACACTTCAAACCTTATTACTCACAAAGCAGCGAGTATGGAAAAGTTTGTTTGCTGATTACCGTCAGTGGTGTGCAATTGCATGCTAAGGAGTCGTCGCAACATCACAGTATCACCTTCTGCAGCAAACTCACCATCAATCGCAGCATCTTCAAGAGGTGGCATGTCATCATCTCTCAACTCCTCTTCTGATTCAACGTCTCCATCCGCATTGAGTATCATCACTCTCTTGTTTGGGCATTCATTAGCCTTATGACCCCTGCCAAGACATTTGAAGCATTGAATCTGACGAGTTTTTGAGCTAGATTCAGCCGTACCTTGTTTCTGAAAAATAGCTTGCTTGCCATCTTTAGAAAACTCATTCTTAAAATTACTGTTTGCTGTAGGTACATCCTTCTTATATGGAGGCTTCCATGAACTTGAATTTGATGTGTTTGCTGTTCTTCTAGCCATGGATTTGTGCTTCGTTTCTTTTTCCAACAGAATAGCTTGATGCACTAAATCTGTGAACTCTACATAGTGTTACATCTCCACCACATCAGCTATGTCTTGATGCAGCCCACTTAGAAATCTTGCCATTGTAGCTTCTCGGTTTTCCTGCACATTAGCTCATATCATTGTGACCTCCATTTCCTTGTAGTATTCATCGACACTCTTTGAGCCTTGCTTTAAACATTGGAGCTTGTTATACAACTCCCGATGGTAGTAGCTTGGTACAAAATGTCTTCTCATGATAGACTTCATCTCATCCCATGTATCAACAGGAGGCTCACCATATCTTCTTCTTTCAATCACTAGTTGATCCCACCAAATGATAGCATAGTCAGTAAACTCAATTGCAGCGAGCTTTACCTTCTTGGCTTCAGAATAGTTATGGCACCCAAAGATCATTGCAATGTTTGTCTCCCATTCCAAGTAAGCTTCAGGATCGCTCTTTCCTTGGAAAGTTGGAATCTTCACCTTCACTTTCCCCAAGTCATCATCTAGCCGTACGCGTCTTGCATGACGTCCACCATGCCGGTTTTGATGTCGTGGAAACAGGTTTTCAAATTCACCATCATCACTTCCTGCCAAGTGTCGTTCTGACCTTCCATCATTTGCTCGGTCTTCAAGATTGTTAACCCTTTCTTGGATTGGTGCAATTTCATCCCTCATCATTTGCCTTAGTGGAGCTAACAAGGCCTGCACTTGTTCAGCTGTAAGTTGTTGTTCAGCCGCCATATTGTGTACCTGAAATTTAGTATTCCTCACAAATAACACTCGGGGTGGAATCTCTTCCCACAACTCTCTTTTTTTTTCGCTAATTCTTTTCGCTCAAGGGTAAACATGTCCCTCTCAAGTGTTTAAACCTTCGTTCTTAATCAGATTCAAGAACAACAAGACTGCTGCAGCAAATAAAATGTGGCAAATCACAAAAACTCAAAAGGACAATGGTGGTGAATATGAGGAATGGAACAAAAGAAATAGAATATGAAGTGTATGCAAAGGGTGGAAGTAAATCAAGGAACTAGAACACAAAGTGTAGCAATGGATTGGATGAGAACAAGATGGTTGCAACAACGAGTTGTTTTAGCTCTCTCTTTTTTTTAAACTCTCTCTATGTTTTTTTTATCTCTCTCTTTTTTTTTTGAAGCTGTCTCTTTTTTTTTTTTTGAATCTGTCTCTCTTTTTTTTTTTCTTTAAACAAGGATAACTAGAACTCGTGTGCAACAAAAACTCAAAAATCCAAAAGATGTGACTCTTGCCTAACCTGTGGCAACAACCAACACCAGTATAGATTTGAGAAACACAAATTCAAAGGATAAATAAACTTGCTGTGAAAACTGAGCTCTGATACCAATCTGACGTGAACCACGCAGCAACAAAGTGGTGCGTAACTCAACGACCAAGGCGGGGAATCCCAAGACTTCATGAACAAGTTCGAACGGGTAGAATGACACCACACAAAGACACCCGCGAGCCAAAGTGATAAGCCAGTTGAATGCCATAAGATCAAATCTTGATAAGTTCAGAGAATCCTTTCAAGAAGGAAAGAAACACAGGGTTTCAAATGATTCAAATCATCAAAATCTGCCTACAAAACAACCTATAGATAGGTATTTATAAGCTAGGAACAACCCTCCTAGTTAGGTATGAAAAGAAAAGAGTTGTACCCTTTGGTAGGTATGAAAAGAAAAGAAAAGAGTTGCACCTTTGGTAGGTATGAAAAGAAAGCAGTTGCACCCTTTGGTAAAAGATATCATTATGGTTGCATGGCTACAAGTGTGAACTCTTAATGGATGCATCTTTTGGTTCATTTGGTCCTTCTAGCTTTCAAATATCGTCACTCCTCATGGCAGCCCACAAAAGAAGTGATTAACTCTTTATTCCACACATGCAATATCATATCTAGGGGTTGGTTATGATGTATAATGATAGTAGCCTTCATTCTGACTCGTTTGACTCAGCATAGTGACTAGAATTAAGTTGGACGCCACGTCACTCATTGACATGTTACTGGTTTGCTGAATCACCACATATATGGCATCTCTAAATTGGTTTGCTCTTGCTCTTGTTATTGGTCCAGGTGGTAGTTGAAGTGGATCAGTTGTTAGATGTTTTGCATCAGGCATTCTCTCTCCTTCACAACGAACCTCGATTGGAACAAATTGTGGCGCTGATTGTGCTCCGCTCGCGCCATTGGAGCACTTAGCACTCATTGTGCCACAATGCTCATGTATTTTTCCGTATCTATAGCACCTATTTGCTCCACTCCATCATCCTCATCACCGTCTGTCTCATAGTCTTCACCTGCATGGTTAGCTACAAGTACTAGTTCATCGTCAACATCACTAGCACTAGTGTACTCACCATTGTTGTTAGCAATAAATGCTCGCTGACTTGGGCAATCCTTCATTACATGGCCCATTCCTTTGCAACGGTGACAAATAATCTCACGTGATCGACCTGTGGACGTAATCGATGAAGAGTTCTTCGCTGGTGCCTGCACACTAGCGGATTTACTTGCCTCCGGTGCACGTTGTGGTGTCGACGGTGCTGCTGAACGCGCCCTACTAAAGGAGGGGGCAGCAGACCGAAAAGTAGTAGGAAGTGTGGATTTGGCTTGCCCCGGCGTCGCTCTCAGTGTAGAAGAACTCCCAAAAGTGTTCCTTGTCTGTTGTTACTTTCCCTGCAATTCTGTTTCTGCCAACATAGCAAGATGGAACAATCTATTGATAGTATTATATTCCTTATAATTGATAATGTCCTGAATTTCATGTCGTAAAACCCCATAAAAATGTGCCATTTTACCCTCCTCATCCTCCTCTAGCCCACAACACAGCATGCCTATTTGGAGCTCCTGATAGTACTCCTCTACAGATTTGTTACCTTGGTTGAAGCGCTGAAATTTCTGATGCAAATCACGTTGAAAGGAGGAATAAATCTACCATGCATAGCATGCTTTAATCTATCCCACGTGTCAGGTTCTAGGCCAGATTTAACTAGTTCATTCCACCAAAGGATAGCGAAACCCGTGAACTCACTAGTTGCTTGCCTAACTCTGTGTTTTCAGGGACTAAATGGGAGTTAAACTTCTGCTCAACCATCATCTCCAAATCTAAATAAATTTTAGGATCATATGTACCAGCAAAGGAAGGTATGGTAAATTTAACTTTAGCAAAAGGATCATCATTACCACGACCATTACGATTAGCATTATTACCTCCCATACCGTGATGGTTGTTGTTCAATCGTTGCTGTAGGCGTGCATCTCGTGCAGCAGGGTGGTCAATATGGGCATCGTGATCTTCTCCATCAATATCATCTCCTGCGATGGATCCTTCATTCTCTGGTGCTACACCATGGTGAAGCGGCTGGTTTCTTGCCGTTCCATCAATGCGTGTAGTGAGCATTGAAATGCTATCAGTGAGTGCCTCAATATTCTGTTGCAAGGTGTTTATGGTAGCCGCATTAGCTTCAAGATTCTTGTTTAGCTGGTCATGTCGCTCGTTCATGGCATGTTGTTGTTCATCCATATGCCTTGTGAGCTCATTCCTCGAAACACACTCCTCCCCATCATGATCTCTAATTTGCAGAGCTGTCATTATTAGTAGGAAACAGAAGAGAACACGAGGGTATTATCCCTATCAACTACTAAGTGGTGGAAAGGTGGAAACACACACTCTCGAGCGTCTTACCAAGCTCTTGTGAAATTCTTACCAACTACCGCATGTGGTACAACTGAAGAGGTGGGACGTATGACGGGGCGGTGAGTGATTGTAAGGATCCAACCTGAACTGACCAGGAGAATGTGGAACTCGGAAGGCAATTTATGAGTAGCAAGGATTAGCAACAATTCAATTTAGAAATTGCGAGATTGAAAAGTAGTCCCAAGCTAGTTTATGTCGTTGCTGGCCTAAACTTGTTTGTGACCCAGTTCAAGCAACACGAAGCACACAACTCAGCAAAGGACTCAAAAGAGGCAATCACTTCACTTCTTTTTTTTTTTTGCAATTCGACCAAGGAATCACAAGCTTAAGATCAGGAAACAAATATTACACAACTTTGAAGCAAGAAAAACTCAAACTAGATGCAAAAGATCGACAAAAACGGTTGCCAAAATTTCGGAGGCTGTTTTGAGGCCCTAAACGACGTTTTTTGGGGTTCGTTCGGCTGCGCGTACAAGGCCGTGAGTATGCTTTTGAAAGGGCACTGATTTCAGACTTATGGATTTTTGAAAATAACTTTTTTTTATAAGCTTTCCAACGGTCCAAAAAACGCCCCTATCGGAGCTCGTATGCAAAAGTTATGGCTATTTTACTGCAGGGTGGTCAAATTCCATAGTGGAATGGAAAAATCCGCCGGAAAACACGACGACAAGATCTAAACCAGCAACTTCGACACAATGACATGGCTAGGGACCAAATTTCAGAAAAGCAAACTGAAAACAAAATATTGCAAGAAAACTCAAAGGGTTTGGACAGTGGCGAACGGATATATATATATATATATATATATATATATATATATATATTGGGTGATTTTCTGGACTCTAGGGCGAAGAACAGATTTAAACTAAAGGAAAAAAGAATGTTGATACCTAACGGGCAACGCGGCTCTGATACCACTTGATGAGACAGCGGCCCGATCTTCCGATAGGTTCGATTAATCGACTTGTGGACGTTGGCGTTTTGAGGCTTCCGATCAGCGGATCATCACCTCGCAATCGCTACACCCACGCATCTCGTCGTTATCGACCACGCTCGTACACGGTTGACCTTACCACGAATGTAATTGTTCCTGCAACAATGGAGAAATTCACAAGAACAAGGAAGAAGCAATTTGGAATTGCAAATAAAGATGAAGCACACGAATTGGGCTTCCACAAAGCAACACAGCGGCCAAGTCGGTCCGGTGCAGAGGCGAAAAGAATCTACAAAATGTCGTGTAGTGCAATCTAAGCAAAACTAGCCTGTTTGTGTCGGCTAAGGGCAGGTGGTTGCAGGTCTAAGCCCATGTCCAGCTTCACTTGTGGCGCCATGCATCCCTCATTGATCAACCGAAAGGTGATGTCTTGAAGCAGCACTTGTCGAGTTCCTCTCTACCCCTACTCCCGTGTTCCTGATCACAAGTAGATCACCCGAGGAAAGAGTAACCCTGATAGTTTAGTTGTCGTGCCTGAGCTCTAGTTATAGGTCCAAGTAATTGTTCCAGTTCAGCTTCATCTAGAAAAGTAGTCGTGCGTGTATCCAAGGTTGTTATGTCCTCATCAGAGCACCGCGTGTTCTTGTGCTAGCACCATCATACGCGTCTAGGGTTTTACGAGATCTATCTCGTGGATGGTGGCGGTGGCCAGAATCAATAAGATTATATATCTGTTTTGCATGCCCACCTCGCCTCCTTTTATAAGGCCTTGTAGATAAGTCCTACTCAAATGTGAACCCTATTCCTAATGGTAAACCTATTACTAATAGGGGACCCATTTCAGATCCTATCTGAATTAGTGCTCCAACCCGTTAAGTGTGTGACCCTGTAGGTTCGTGTATATTTGGCCGCGGCTGGAAACAACTTCCCGAATCACAAGTCAGAAGCGATCCCTAGAAAGACATTATGACTACCCGCATATACACGAAGATCATATCCGACGAACCTATAAAACTTATCATGGATTATCTCTTTGCCTCATGATAGCATATCAAACTCAAGGTGAGAAACATGTCATCCTTGAATAGCTCGGTCCTTTCTCGATCTTGTAATGGACTAACCTTTTTCATAGTTGACTCTCAACTATATTTAGCATGGCCATGCACTTTCTTAGTCCAATTACATTGAGGGGCCCAGGGATATCTCTCTCAAGATATGAGAGGGGCAAATTACATCTCGACCATTCACTTTCAATTACATGGTTCATAACATATCTGTATGCCACTTTTATGACTAATCGGTTAAAAGTAGTAGTTGATGACACCAAGGTATGCTACTATGCATGTATGAAACCGTGACGATCTCAGGTTTAAAGATAAACAAAAATAACTATTAGAAACAAACTGATGACACATAATATTTCAACAATGTCTCAAATTGGGTCAATCCGACCAACATGTTCTCCAACTTGTGTCTACGACATTGACTTGATATCTCATGTCTATGGTTCATGAAACTTGACTATCAATCAATGATCGTGCTGACTTATCTTGCATTGTTATTCTATGTAATGCCTATCGACGATTGGAACCCGGGGTTACTAGTCAAACTTACACAAATATAGTTTGTTTAGTAGGGAGAGAATCCAAACAATCACATAAGAAGTCACTATATCTATGAATCCAAATGACACGAAGTTATATAGGTTCGGGCTCTCGAAGTCTGAGTAATAGCCCTACTTCCTGTTGTGTTTTCACTATATGTAAGATGAAATATAGAGAAAATTTGCTGTAAAGTCTAACAAGTCTACTCTCCTCACCCCCTCTTCTCCTCTGAATTAGTCTTCCTTTTATACTTGTCGAAAGGGTGCCAATAGAGGGAAGTTTTGGCAGTTTGATAGTTTTTGTTTGCGGTTAGATAACTACACATCTCTCCTTATCTTCTCGATGGTTGTAATGCACGGTTACGAGTAACTGCACATTCATCCTTTTCTTCTTGACAGTTTATCATGTTGAAAGACCAGGATGGTGAATCGAGAGGGGGGTGAATCGGTTTTGCAAAATAAATTCCCAAGAAGCAAGCAAAAGAAACAAGAGAAGGTATAAAGATGCGCTCAGATATCAAATAGAGCTATCCCCAATCATAGCACCACCTCTCATGATATCCAAAAATCTCCATAAAAAAATGAGAAAAGCAGAAATAAAAAGAAACAAGAAATAATCAACTACAAATATTTAAACAACCAATTGCAAGTATTTAAACAATCAATTGTGAATATTTAAACAACCAATTGCGAGTATTTAAATTGTGAGTATTTAAACAATCAACTGCGAGTATTTAAACAAGCATATATGAAAATTTAAACAATCAAGAAAGAGAGAAGATTTAACAACTTATAAAATATTCAAGAACCAAGAAAAGGGTCAAGAATACAAAAATTTCAAAGGCTAAACATAATAGCCAAAAAACTCTCTCTCAAAGGGATGGGAAGCTCTCCATAGCCTCCCCCTCTTATATAGACTCACTCCACATCTAGGATAATCTCCACAACTCATGTGGGACTAATCCTAACAGCTAGTGGAGATTGGGCCCGAAGCCCAATTCGGCCCAACTCTCAATCAATCCTTTTTACAATTTTCAGATTTACAATTTTTGGAATTACAGCATTTTGTGAACAACAGACACTAAAATAGTCATAACATCATCATACAAACTCGGATTTAGATGTTCTTGGATCTGTTGGAATGACAACTTCAAGCTCTACAACTTTTATCTTTACATTTTTCTAAGAATAGGTATAGATCAAGGCATAATTAGCTCTCAAGTAGAATCTTTTGCATAATCTTCCACGCGGAGTCCATAGACCATCTTGGTGATTCCTCGGGCATCATGAGCACCACTTGTGCTCGCCACAATCCCATCACATTTCCACCACAATCTTGAATAGCTCGCCACATGCTGGGAAGTCTATCCTATTCCAGACCCCGACCGGCAACCTCCACAGTTCAACCGGCTCGAGCTACTTCAACAATTTTGGTGCAACGCCATATCCGGGTGTTGGATTAGTCATGTAGAGCATTCCCGCAAGTCTCTAGAACCTCTGGCATCTCTCGAACCAGTCAAGTCTCTGGCTCCTCCCTGAGCACTACTCCAAGGGTCCATCCTTGCCACAAGCGTACTATAACTTCGGTATACCTACAACATCCACCAAAACCAAACAAACCCATCACATAGCACTGTTCACACATAATGACAACATAAACGAACACAAACAATTCAAAACATTGTCAAAACATTCATCACTTAAGATTAGACAATCACATGAGGTTTACACATGTCAGTAAGAAGAAAAGTTGTATTGTCCTGGTATCGTGGTTGGTAGATATCAACCATGTTCTAGATTCGACACAACTCTTCAATAATCATGCTCGTGTATTAGCTATATGACCACATATTGGTATTGATATGCTCTCTATGATTAGGATGATCGCGAGAAGGTTTCTCCACGACAGGGATGATTGTGGGAAGGTGTCTCCACGACTAGGATGATCGTGGGAAGGTGCCTCCATGACAGTGTTACTCGTGGACATGTGAGACTATGTATTTTGCAACAATATGTGTATGACCACATATTTCTTTGACCACAAACGTTGAGGTTGTAGGAAACAATACCCACAATGGGTTATGTCCAAAAGATCTTGGACTATCCCATAGTCTCTCTCCTAGGTCTCTACGACCACGGAGAGGCATATAAATAATTCAGGTCTCATTCTATAGCTCTTTCGACCATAGAACGGCATGGACAACTAACTCGGGTAATAATCTCCGTCAGCTAGCCCCTGAATTTGAAATGACACAGCTCTTTTTAAAGAGACGCTTCAGATTCCAAAAATTTACTCTGTCATTTTGAATTCCAACACAGCCCAAGAAAATACTTTGGGTGTGGTTGTCAGTGACAGGCATTAAATGGAAAAAGTCTCGAGGTAATTTCTCGTGTCCCAATACCAGGAACTTGAAGCGTCACCTTTGAAACTCTATATATTTGGCCTCCATGTTTCAAAGTCTTAAAGATTTTCAAAATTTCCCAGTCTTAGACTCTTCATCTTCTTAACCTTTCCTTTTCTATTTTCATCTCAATGGCGTCCCAGATCCCAGGGTGGCTTATGGGAGATGAAGAAGATAGTTCAGTTATAGAAGGCGATATTGAGGCACCAAAACCTCAAGACATTGCATAGGTGTCTCAAAAGGTAATTCTCTTTTGGAAAATTTGCACAAGTCTTTCTCTTGAGCAAAAGTTTCCAAAGTAAAGCATTTTGTTTTTTACAATTGCTCGAATATTCTATGGCTTAAAAGAAGCAAGCTGGCAATGATGTTGGATCCTCTAGTGGTTCTTCATCGAAAAAACTAATGAAGACCCCTTCTGATTCCAAAGATTCGACCAAGAGCATCGACAATCAAAATGTTCATCTCTTTTTTGAAAAGCTTGCGAGTCCACAGCCATTAGCTGTAACTGCAGGGGCATCTACATCCAGGGTACACAAACTACTTCCCGAAATCTCTTGGGACATTGCTTAAGGTAAACATTTGTTTTCTCTCTAACTAAGTTATATATCTTAGTTAGGAATGACTTACCCAATTATAAATTGGATGTACAGGACAAACTGGACCACTTCCTTGCTTCAGTATCTGAAACTGAACCAATTATGGTCGAGAAGGAAGCGACTGTCACTGGGGGAGTAGTGAATGTCCCAACCCCATCAGTGGTCCAGTCAGCATCTGTCCCAAAGGTTGTTGTGGTAAGGATTCTTACTCTTCAAATTTTCCTCTATACAACTAGGAATTATCTCATGGTCGTACAGGGTGAGGAGGATGAAGCTCGGAGGGCAAACAGCGAAAAGCTTGCTGAAGCTGTGGCATCCTTGGAGGAGAAGACAACATTATGCAACTTCCTTCAAGGGGAAAGAGAGCACCTCCAATTGGTTTGCAATAAATTGCGAATCGATGTAGATTATAAGTTCACTTTAGCAGAATCTAACATTGCTTTAGTGAACTTTTATAAACAAATTCAATCGAATTCATTTCTTTCTCTGATCAGATCAAAGAGAAATAAATTTCGGGCTGGCCGAACAAAAGAAACACTTTGAGGAGAAGTTTATCAAGCAAGGTCTCAACCTGGATAAACTTCAACATATCATCGACCGCTACAAGGCGATCAGCGAGAGATCCAGGGAGACCACAAAGCTTGCCCATAATGAAAAGGGCACCTTGGAAATAATCATCAAGAACTATGGTCTCACTGAGAGGAACACCCTTGAAAAGCTAAGGGAAGTTGCGGACTCATTTGATGCAGACATTATCAATCCTGAGAAGGATGACTTATTATCTCTTGGTGAGTCCTACAATTTGGTTGCAGTTCAAGCTAATTCCCTTGTCACTAACATTCCAGATTTTGTAAGGAGGTGCAAACAGACATTGAAGACCAATATCAGTGTTGTGTTCTTTGCCATTCTCTGCAAACTTAGGCATCACCATGGTCCAAATTTAGATCTGAATCCAGTGGTGGAAAACGCGACTTTCGACAGCGAGGATAAGTTGAACGCAATCAGGGCCGAGGTCAAGCCTTTAGTGGATAAATTATTACATGACCTCGACCTTATTTGATGTATCTCCTCTCATTGTAATTTTTTTCTAAAATTGACAATGGAAATGGAAATATTTTTTCCTATTAGAGTCTTTGTACCTTGAAAATACATATAATTAGCAGAAAAACAAATGATAAAAAATGCGAAATACTTAGTTTTAGACTTCATGCTATAGTTATATTCCCCTAGCCCCTCCTGTGATCATTGATACCGAAGACATAGTATAGTGATCGCACCATAATTATTATGGACTAAGAAGACCAAGGCTTGAATGATTAGAAACATACTAGCAAGTCTCTTATGCGTTGAGAAATGACTTAGAAAGAGATGTCTTAGCTAGATGCGATCATAAAGTCATAGAGATAAATGGAAAAGTACAAATGCATAAGTTTTTTGCTAACTGACAGCCACTCAAATGACTAGAATCATGATAGTAAGTCCCTTATGCGTTAAGCAATGGTTTAGAAAGAGATGTCTTATCTAGATACCACCATGAGATCGGCCAGCAAATCTACTTAAACATTGTAATAAGGCGCTTATCACGACCAGCCCACGAGCGTGGCCCAAGAAAAGAATAAGGCTGAAAATGAGAATACAACTATAACAAATAGTGAAAAAGAAATACTTATTAAATAAAAAATTGAAATGGAAGTGGAAAGACTTACACATAGAATTTACGCAACTGGTCGATGTTCCAGGCGTTTGATAAAATTCTTCCATCTTTCATAGCTAATCAAGCCATTCTTGGTCGTGTTAGTTAGATTATAGTATAGGGCCCTTCCCACTGAGGGGAGAATTTGTTGTGACCAGACTGGTTTGAATTTTTCTTAAAACCAAGTCTACCACATGAAGGCTACGTGGTCGCACCCTTTTACTGTGATATTTACGCAAAGCTTGTAAATATGCTGCTGATCGAATTAATGCTCGATTACGCATCTCTTCAAGAAGAGTAATTTCATCTTTGTGTTTTTCACTTAGATTTATGATATCCAAGTGATCCACACGAGCATAGCCAATTCGAATTTCAATTGGCAAGATGGCTTCTGCACCGTAAACCAGTTGGAAAGGTGTCTCGCCTATAGCCCTACTGGACATGGTGTGCAATGCCCATAGAAGTAGAGTTCGTCTACCCAAGCCCCTGAGCACAACTTAAGGCGGTCAGAAACACGTTCTTAACCCCTTGTATTATCTGCACGTTGTCGTGTTGATGGTACGATTGCTCTGCGGATGAGCAATGGATGCGAAACAGATTTTGGCCCCGATATCATTGCAATAGTATAGAAAAAGACCACTAACGAACTAGGATCCAATGTTTGTAATGAGACGACTTGGAACAACAAATCGTGTCACAATGTGCTTATGGAAGAGCTTCGTTGCACTGGCGGTAATGGTTCGGACTGGTTTAGTATCAATCCATTTAGTAAACATATCAATGGCTACGAACATAAACTTGTATCCATTGACCGCTTGGGCCATAGGACCCACAATATCTATTCCCCATACGGCGAATTAATGGCCAAGTTAAGGGAATAGTTTGAAGAGCATATGCTAGCTAGTGAACCTATCGAGCATGAAATTGACACTGTGGGCATGCTTTGACCAATTGCATGGCACCACTAAGTGCCGAAGGCTAGTAATAACCCTATCGAAAAGCTTTTTCGACCAGCGTCTGATAGGATGCGTGTGCATCGCACATGCCTCCATGAATTTTTCTCAGATGGGATTTTCCCTCTTCTTGTGGTATACAATGCATTAGGACTCCTTGAGCACCTTTTTTGTATAGGGTTCCTTCGACCAATCTGTACATGCGCGCTTTTCTCACTAACCAATCACTTTCAATTTCGTCCTCCGGCAAGGTCCCATGCACAAGATAGATTCTCAATGGTCGAATCCAATCTGCTTCCTTCTATTTTTAAATGCACAAGAGACAATATGCGACGTTAGTCATTGCCTCCGGTGCCTCTGCGATGATCGCAATTGAGGGCTATTTTTAAGTGCTCAACGAACACTCCTGCTGGAGCGGATGCACGTGAGGAACCAATTTTTGACAATTGGTCTGCGAGAATATTGTCTCTTCATGGAACGAATTGGACTTCAAAATTTCTGAAATATTTTTTTGATTTCCTCACTTCGTCCAGGTATAGAGCCATTGTCTCATCGGAACAGCTGTATTCCTTATTTACCTAGTTTGCGACTAGTTGTGAGTCTCAACTCACCACTAATTGATGGACTCCGAGGAATTTGGCTGTCGGAGCTTGGCTAGAAGACCTTCATACTCTGCTGCATTATTGGTAGCAACAAAGCGTAATTGTATGACATATTGGAGTTGGTCACCCTGAGGCGTGATTAAAACCACTCCAGCCCTTGAGTTTGAGAAACTTCGAGAGCCATCAAAATACATCGTCCAATGGTTGTTGCGCAGGTGGTTCGGGATTAGTCCATTCGACCACAAAATCTGCAAGAATTTGGGATTTAATTACTACTCGAGTAGTGAAATGGAGATCGAATGCTCCGAGTTCTATAGCCCACTTCACAACTCGACCAGTTACTTCTGGATTCCGAAGAATGTCCCTAAAGAAAAGGACAAGGGCACAGAAATCTTCTGTGCTTGACAGTAATGTCGTAGCTTTCTAGAAGCTATTAAGAGACCGTAAAGTAACTTTTGGACCTTAGGGTAACACTCCTTTGGTCCATTAAGTACTTCACTTATGTAATAAAAACTGGTCATTGCACACCTTTCCTCTTTGCGACCAGAATAGCACTGACCGCATGAGGGGTAGCAGTCAAAGAAATGAATAATGGCTCTCCCGTGATCGGGAAAACCAACAATGGAGCACTTGTTAAATATGCCTTGACTTCCTGAAAGGCTTTTTCGGCTTCATCCAACCAGTGAAAACCACTCCCTCCCAGTGGCGCACTTTTGAGGGACAGGGTCGCTGCCCTTGCTAGGGGTTAAGGGGGTCGCTAATGAGGATTATCACCCAAGCTAGTTTGCTTAACATATATCGGGTTCAAGTCAGGTTCGAATGTGATATATGTCTATGTGTCTTAACAGCCACTGTGGTCGTAAATGGACAACTTCCTGTACATTAGAGGGGTGCGGACACAGAGCCAGTTTATGGTGGCAGTACTTGCGCGATCATAAGACCGTAGGCAGTGCACGGTCAGAGGGTCGCTGACTATGCGTGACCAAGGTAACTTGGGGGTGTTCAAGCTTTCACTGGACATGTTCCCACGAACAAGGCAACTTCTCCCACATGTGAAGACAACCACCAGGAGGTTAACATGTGCGGTTATCCATAATTGCACGTGTTTAACCGGCGAAGGAGATGAGTGCGGTTATACGAACTGCACCAGGACAACCGTCCCAAACTGCCTCGCATTGGCATCCTTTCATTCAGTGTAAAAGGATAGCTGATGCACGATGAAGGGGGTGGTTAACAGACAAGATACAACGCTTTAAGGTTTAGACATAGTTAATTAGATAGAAGCATAAGGAGAGGTCATCGCCTGTGATAATCTCTTCTCCCTGTAAAGTCTTTTCTTATACATAGTGAAATCACAACAGGACGTAGGACTATTACTCCCACCAACGAGAGACCGAACCTGTAAATCTTTGCGTCCCTATTCCATTGCTTATCCTAACTTACCTGAGGGCACATTGAAAGGTCTCACATAAAACTCACCAATTTGTGTAAGATCGACAAGGGACCTAGAGTCCAACTCGTCGACAGCTGGTGCCCACCGTGGGGCCTTTCTCAAGGTGCCTTCCGTTCATCAGGAGTTTCGGTAAGACATGTCAGGGGCCAGGGGCGTATGATTCCGAGAACAATTTTGATCTCGAGGATTAAGCCCATATTCGGATGCCCACACCTAGCGATCCCATTCCTATGGAAGAGGTTGATGGTGAGGATGTTCCTCAGGATACATCTTCTCTGACTGAGGTCATGTCCATCGACCAGGAGCCAGAGAAGGTAGACTAGGAGCCCCATGTGAGTTCTACCACTTTAGAGGCCGAATACGTACCACAACACGTCGCTGCTAAGGACATGGATGATGGAAACCTAGAGCTTAGTCCTGGGAGGTTTGATCCTGATAACCTCCAGTCTCTCTTTGATTTTGAATCTGATTCGAAACAAACAGAGATGACCAAGAACGCGAGCGACGAGATAATGAACTCCTCAAGACTATAGTGGAAGCTTTGAAAAATGTGCAATCTCGTTATGATGCCGCTCCAAGTTCTTCCCATCGTCCTCATGGTTGCAGATGCGACCAGACACCTTCTTTAGCCCCGGGCTACCCACCAGTGGACAAGGAAATGGTTACACCAGGTGCGCCAAGGAGGAGTATGTAAGATCGAGGATGCCGACTAGAGGGGGGGTGATTAGGAGGCTTTTAAATTTTCTTCCCCACTAAGCAATTTCAACAAGATTATTGTTTAAGCTAGATTATACAATGAGGCTTAAAACAATTTAATCAACTAGTTGCATTCAACCATATAAGTTATTCAACAAATCATGCAACAAAAGTAAATATAGCAATTGTGTCAAGATGAATGTAACGCAAATGATAAATACGCAATTGAGACAATATTTTTACCGAGGTCTCGGAGACTCACCCGGTCTCCCCTACTCCTCGTTGAAGCGCTCACTCGGAGCCTCGCTTCTATATCCACGAAGGATATCTCACTAGGGTTTCTCCTCCTCCACACCGGACAGGAAAGCACCACATCTTTCACATTCTTTTGCCGGCCTGTCCGACAAACTTCAATTGGAGAGATCTCGGCTCTCCTCCGGCACCGTCTAGGCGAAATCGATCGCCAAGAGTAACAAGCCGGATGCGCTTTCACTTGAACCAACCACGTGCTAGAAGCTCAATGATGCAAATGAGATGCTCAACACTCTAGCACTAGCAATCTAATGGAGATGAAGTGCACTAAACACTCACACAATCTCCCTCAACCTCTCTCTCAAGTTTACTAAAGATTTGGGCTCAATTCTAGCCTCTAAATGCAATAACACATATGCAACTCAATTGGCTAGGTTTTCAGCTGAAGAATGAACTCTTGAGCACCCCTAAATGAAGCCAAACACGAAGTATTTATAGCCTCAAAGAAAAACTAGCCGTTTGCAAGAAACTGAGCCAAATTTGTACAGGCCGGACATTGTCCGGCCACTTCATACACTGTCTGCCCAGTTCAACGAAAACAGTCGTTGCACCCTGTCAGTGATCGTTGGGAGCTTTTTCTGTAAAGATCGGACATTGTCCGGCCATGCCGGATAATTGCCGCCCATGACGGACAAATGCCCCGGACGGATACATTTGTCTCTGTTTCATTTCTCGGCTCAAAAAATTTGTATAGGCCGGACATTGTCCGGCCATATCAGACAATGTCCGGCCTACCCAAACAGATAGCCCCAGATGGATGCATTTGTCTCTGTTTCACTTCTCAAAAGGCTGAAATATTTGTAGAGGGTGGACATTGTCAGCCCATGCCCAGACAATGTCTGGCCACTGCACACTGACATAAAACAAGTATAACTTTTGATCCAGAGATTTGATTGAGGTGATTTTTGGCTTGTTTGAAAGATAACTCAGAGCTCTACAATTTTGTCAACAAGAGAAAGACCTAGAAATGTATAGAAACTTCTAGAAAACTCATAAACTTTCCTGCTGTCAAAATGTCCAATCCAAAAATCATCTCAAATGCAATTTAGGGTATTTGCACACATGGATTTGCCGTTTTCTTGCGGATGTGATTGCTGTCACTCAGCAACGACCACGACCACACAGGTTTGACATCCGATCGAAAACAGGTGATCGATAGGGTTTGGTCGAGTGTACGCAAGCGAGCCGAAGACTGGTACGACCACGCCCAAACCCTAAATAGAAAGCCGCCAAACAAGTGATACGACCATAGCCATATATCAACACTGATACGATCAGAATAAGCAAATACAACCATGACCTGCTCTAGCTAAATAAAATAATTTAAACAGCTGGCGATCACGACTAAGTGCAGTTTTCAAAACATTTTCTCTAATGCACCACAAACTACACTTAGAATCTCTAACAATGCAAGAGACGATGAAATGCTAGTGCAAGATGATATGAATACATCTGAGCTTCCACACTAGATAGATTCAAGTTACTAGTTTCTGACCCCTCTTAATAATACGGTCAAACTAATAAAAAGAATCCTATCAATCCGGTCTATCTCCAAACACCTAGACCGGTAAAACCCTAAGAAAACAATTCTTAATCTTGGATTTTACCTTAGGTGAAGTTTGACCTCATGAAGGTCGATCGCTCAACGCTCGTCATCGCAAAGCTCGATCTCGTTAAGCTTGACCACCCGAAGCTCGACAACTTGACGCTTGTCTCATATCTACTTCATCCTCTTCACGTCCTTGCTCGCTTTTATCCTGCAATCAAACTGAGACTACAACACGTACACTTAATGCATAATATTAGTGTCAAATATAGGTCATCATTAATCACCACCGGAGAAACTACTCCACACAGCAGTTTGCTCGACAGTTTCTCTTTCCAGTGAAATGACGCAACCATATTCAACGAGTAGTAAATGAGTATGAGGTAGAATACAATCATATAAATCGTAGATGATAAACACATACGCACATGATCTATACTACTCATATCATGATATCAATCTAATCAAGGTGATGAGCTCACCCTCAACATATGTATCAATATCAAGTCCACAACTGGAGTCATCAATCTCAAGATTTAACATATTACATCTTAATCAATCAATCAACACAAGCTTGATGCAACCACCGAGCTCCTCCTCTACATAGCATCAATATCAAACCCACAACTGAGGAAACATCCATAGGGTTTACCGATAATCAATTTAATTCACTTGTGCTAAATCAGGATTTATCTAAATTGTCATTTAATCATCAAATCTGACATTCTCCAGATAACTTTAATCATCATGGATTTATCCAAATCATCATTAATCATCAAAACCTAGATACTTAGATCTACCTAGATCCAACAATCTCCCCCTTTTTGATGATTGATGACAACAATTTTGATAAGCTTCAGTAAATCCAAAACAAAATTTTTGGCTCGCCCTCAATATATGCAAAAATATATCAGAACTGAATACAACATCTAATCTTATGAGTTAAGAGATATAAATGACAATTGAGCACAAGTTTAATCAAGTCATCTTCCAAAAACATCAACTTTCTCAATTTTCTCTAACTCAAATATCTCTTCCAAAGATTGATGTTAATGATATCAAATAATATCTCTCCCCAAAGATCACTATCAATCTCAACTGACTTCTATCATCTTTCTCAGATATCAATATCAAATCTATCAAATACCAATTGTACCAATTTGATATCTATCTCTCCCCCTTTGTCAATTAACTCAACTGACTCTAATTCTCCCAAATTCTCTCAAAATCTCTTCCCCTAAAGCTTTCTCTAAAGCTTAGCTTTGAAACATTCTCTCTCAAATACTATCTCTCCTCCTTTGTCATCAAGCACAAAAAGGAAGGGTTGAGAACTTAAATTTTGATAAACAATATTTTCTAAGGCATGAGATTTTATATGAGATGGTTTTTATGCAAAAGCATGATCTCAACAAAGTTTGTTGCAAGTGATTTTGAAGAACACATTAAAAGTATGCAGAAGGATAACAAGACAATCAACACACAATGAGTATATCGATGACATTTAATCCATTTTCAATCATTCAAAATCTAGATGCATCTAATAGTTTGACGTGAACATATCCGCTAGATGCATATTTTTCATATCATGATTGATCTCTAAATCTCTTTATGCCACAAAGTCTCTTATACAATGATGTCGTATATCAATATACTCTAATCGAGAGTTTCGAATTCAAATTGTTCATCATCTTTATGACACTTTCAATATTTCATAAGAGTGGTATCTATTTGAAAACAATTCTATAATCCAACACGATTTGTTTCATCCATAAAGATTTAAGCATAACAACCATCAGAGGTACTTTTGATTTGATCTTGCAATTCATAAGATCTGAATCCAAATAATCAAGTAATTCAAGATTTGTACTTTTCGGATATCAAGGATCAATCTAGGATTGCATGTCAATTACCTAAGAATGCATTTAATGGAAATCATGTGATCTTCATTAGGAGATGATTGAACTCTAGCATATTTGCAATCACTAAATATGATGACGGGGTAAAATGCGGTAAAATAAAGCGAAACTACCAATCAAATATTGATAGGATTTAGAATTGACCACTTTTTCGTGTTCGTCCATGTCGAGATGTTCATTTGTAGCCATGAAAGTTGTAATAGCATCATCATCGTGCATCTCGAGGCTCTTGAGCGATTTCTTCACATGCTTGAATTTACTCTTGAACATTCCGTTCTTGAGTTGTTTGTTTTGTCGTGCATGGAAGTAACTTTGCCCTTCAATCATCTCGCTTTCCCTAAGTATCATCTTAAAAACAAATTCTTGATAGAGGGATTCATTAGTGGTAATGATAATCATGTCATCAATATGTTTTTGACACACAAGAATATAATGTTTCAATTGAATGTTTGATGATGATTGTGTCAAACTTGTCATTTTGAAAATCATTCGATATAAGAAAGGATTTTGAGCTTTTAAACCAACTCAATTGGAAACAATAGATTCAATCCTCAAAAAATCACTTCTTTTGGCATTTAACTCAAAAAGAACATACATATGAAGGATATGCCAAACTAAGGTTTGTCGAAACATTTTTAGGTCACAAGGTGAGGGAAATACATATGACCTAGTGAAAGTTCAAATTTGCACAAAACACTCAAATCTCAAATTCATGCGAATCATGCTTCAAATTCATAAGAACCATATTTGTTTTCGATATGCAAAAACACAATCACAAGGCCTTTCCAAAACCCCATCATAAGAACAATGATGATTTGCAAATATAGGAAAAATGGGAGCAAGGCTGTAACCAAAACAGGAAAGGAGAAGAACTAGCTGAAAAATTCAGAGATCATCCAATTTTACACAGGGCCGGACAAAGTCTGCTAGGGCTGGACAAAATCCGGTTAGGGCGGACAGGGTCCGGCTCTGGGCGGACAATGTCCGGACGGCTCAGTTAAACGCCTGAAAACTTCTGAAATTTGTGATTTTTGCAATTTTGCTTCAAAAATGAAATCAAGTTCCATAATAGATTTGAATGGCAAGTTAGGAAATTAGTTGGATACCAATTGAATGAATTTAATTTGAAAAAGATATTGAATTTGATTCCTCAAAAGTGATTTGGGGTAAAACGGGTAAAACCAAAGTGGTTTTCTCAAAAATCTTCAATTCTCGATGAAACTCGGATTTTTCTGATTATTTGGACTTAGATGAGTTTGAAATACTATTCCAAACCAAGACATAGGAGAAGGTCCGGTCCAGATAGCTCAAATCACAAAAATGCACAATTTTGGTACTTTTGGGTCGATAGCCGTTTTCAAGCGACCTAGGATATGAAATAATTTGAAAACCATAGGTCTTTTGAGAATAAGTTCAACACGAACTATCTTCGGGTGAGTAAGTTCTAAATGTTTCATGTAGAAAGTTTTTATCAAATCTCAACCCATCTTGTTTTATGAAAATGAACCATTTTGGGCCAAAACAAGATCCCGAAGACTTCAATTTTGTCGAAATTTTGCATTTTAGCTCGAAACTCTTTTGTTTCACTTTCAAAACCTTTGAAACTATATTTTAAGAATATTTATGAATGTTTTGAAGTAATTTTGAACATTTTGAAAGTTTTGAGCTCTTTTTACCTTTTTGCTCAAAAATGACCCTTATTACCAAAATGTTTGCAAAATGTGATATAAGTCCACAATTAGGGTATACAAGGCTTCAATGACTTTGAAGTTGCTCTCCCTAAATGTGTCTTCCAAGTTTTGTCAGGAAAAATATGCAAGATATGAATATGATCTATTTGAAAAAGAGAGTTCATCAAAGATCAATACAAATAATGAATCATGAACTCCTTTCATGGTCTAGAACAAATATATTTTTGAAATGCATTTCATTTAAAGCCACATCATGAAAGAGTAAGAGAATGCTATTTGGTATAAAGTCGATTTTCTTTCATTTGAAAATCTTACCAAATAGTATATGAATTCAACGAATGAGTTCCAAAGATAAATTAAGGATCCAAATGAAGTCAAATCGAGAACCAATCCAAATGATCAACAAGGCTCATGAAAAAGTTTCGTAAAGATAAAGCACATCAATGGAAACACTTTTTATGAAGATCCAAGATTCAAATATTTTAGTCATTTGAAAGAATTGAGGGATTAACATCCAAGAAGACTAAAATTTTCTTAACCATGTTGCCTTCTTTATAATCATCAAAACATATGCAAACAAGTTCCAAAATTTCAAAATAAATTTTGGAGATAGATAATGCAATGAGGAACAATATTTCCTTTTATAGTAAAGCCAAAATATGATCTGACAATGAGATATGAAAAAGACAAATGTTGGTCAGGTGTAAAGTTTCAGATTTCAGGTTTCAGAAATTCATTTTACACTTCTAAACGCACCTGGAAATATATGCAAATTACTTCCACTAATTTTGAAATAAATTATCAAGAAAGAAAAATCATAGAGGATAAAATTTCATATAGAAAGTTTCTTCAAATAGTCAGCCAATAAAGAGATATAAAAATGACAAATCAGCCCAAAACCACCAGAAAACTGAATTTTGCAGATTTCATTTTCAATTTGTGAAAAGAGTCAATTTTGCTCAATTCAAGTCCAATTGGGATGAAAATTTGCAGAGCTGATTTTCAATGCATCAAATACGTTTTCCAAAAAGAATTTTCTAAAAAAGATTTTTCAATTAAGAGTTATGGCCAAATGATATTTGTATATTAAGCAAAGGGATTGGATTTTGACAAACTTTTGCAAATTGAGTTCAAATTTGATTTTCATGATATTTTTGACATGAAAGGGCTTACATGAGTTAAACATATCATTTTGAACCAAGGCTCACAAATATAGACCATCAAAATAGCTAAACTCATGTTTTGCATATTTAGGGTATTCTGTGTCACTTCAAGTTTTTCGCTGAAATTCAAATACCCATAACTTTCAAATGAGAACTCTTTTGAGAAAGTTTTTAATATCAAATTTCTTCGGGATAGTAATATCTAAGTGTTTTGAAAAGAAAGTTTTTGCAAATTCCAAATAGATTTTGATTTGTGTTTGAAAACGATTTTGTTGAAAAACTAGATACCCGAAGATTGTTTTGAGGCTAGTTTTTGATAAGAACTTTTTGACATTGTTTTTCATTTAAAGCCTCTAAAAACCTTTTAAATACATTTTGAAGGCCATTTTAATAAGAATTGATGCTTTTTGGCCCTTTGAATGAAAATTTGACATTTTGATCAAATGTGCTCAATTTAAAAACTTATAATTGTAGTTTTGAAATATTTCACATATAGGGTTGTGATGAGCAATGGAAGCACTTTTAAATTACAACCCTTAATAATGCAACAACATAAGATTTAAATTTTCATTCTTTTGAAAAATTTGCATATGGATTTACAACAACCAAGAATAAAAGGTGAATATGCAATGCAAATGTTTTTATTAAACACATCAAAAAGATTTAAGCTTCTTTTGGTACCCAAACCATACGAGACCCTCTAGCCTTATCACATAAGTATTTGGTACCCAAATTGCTTTATCTTTAGGTTTTTGAAACTGGCGATTTATTGGTTTTGCATCTAAACCCTTTTTAGATTATGAAATCAAATAAGAGTCAAAAGAACCAACTCTAAAAGGATTAGATGCGCACTTATACGAACGTTGCCCTTTTAAATGACATGAGGTATGTGAGGGCTTTTTGAATGAAATGGCATGAGTGTAATGAGAAATATGATGCCTGTTACTAAATGAGTGTGCAATTTTTAATTTTCCCTTTTTAAATGAATTTTCATGTTCTAAAGAGAGTTTAGCAAACATAGCACTACTCATATGACATCTAGTAGGATTTTTGCTCAATCTATTTATTTTACTCCTAAGTTCATCATTTTGAATTTTAGGTGCTTGAGATGATTTTGTGTCAACACAAGAAATATGATAAGAACATGATGGCATATCATCACAAGTAGATGAACTAGAAGGTATAGCACTAAAATGACTAGATGAGCTAGGCATATCAAATGAAGAACTCCTAGTACTAATACCATGGCATAACGATGAGTCACTAGAAGAATCATGGCATGAGATACTAGTATCATCCGTACAATCATGTGAATCTATAATTAAATCATTAGATAAGTTTTCACATGAAGTACTAGTGTCCACAAGACTAGCATTTGAATCTAACCATGAATCAACAATTGAATTATTGTTAGCATGTGGAGTAGAAGTGTGTGACTCTAAAGATGGATCAACAGGGGTGTCACAAGCAATTCTAACATCTAATACACATGTTGAGCTAATGGAACTCTTGACAAGCAAAGAGTCATAAGACTTTTTCAATTCTTGATGTTTCACTTTCAAAGATAAGTAATCATCCTTTAAAGTGCTGAGGTTTTTAGTCATTTTGCCAAGCAAGTCTTTTAACTCTATTATTATATCCATGAGCTCATTATTAGAGAGGTTAGAATTTCATACCATCGAGTCGGATGCCTTAGAGCATGCAGAATTGTCTTGAGATGAAGACTTCGACCTCGACGCTTTCTTTCTAGCTTTTCTTGAACTCTTCTTGCAAGGTTTTGCCTTTAATTTGCTAGGGCAAACCTCATCATTTATGTCCTTGAGCTCGCTCGAAGATTCTTGATCCTCCGCATTGACATCATTGTCCTCGATATGCTCGAAGGTGGAGCACATGCCCTTTTCTTTGGACATTGCCTCATTTGACATAAGCATGTCAATGAGCTCACTCAGTGACGTGTGGGAAAGGTCACCATTTTCAAGATTGGTGATGAAGTCTCCATAGCAATCCTCCGGCAACACTTGGAGCAATTTTCTGCAAATCTCTAGATCGGAAATATTAGCACCAAGGGCTTTGAGCTCATTTGTGATGTTGATCAAGCGATCATATATGGTGAAGAGTGTGTCATGCTCCAACATCACAAATGCCTCATAGTCCCACAATAATATACGCATCTTAGCATGCTCATAGCTAGATGTGCCGACAAATAATGACTCAAGAGTCAACCAAACATCGTGAGCGGTCAAACAATCACTCACTAGTTCTAGCACATCATGACTAAGAGAATCAACAAGCACACTTTTAACTTTTGTATACAATAAAAGAGTATGTTTATCCGAAGATAATGAGCTATCCATACCCTTTTGCACTAATCTCCGTAATTTCAAATTTAATGCCTCAAGATGCGTACTCATCATAATTTTCCAACGTGTATAATTTGAGCCATCAAACTGAGGAGCAATCAATCCAAATTTCTCTAGCGAATTCATCCTTTCTCTCTAGCGGTTAAGCCGATAAATGAGAGACATTGCTCTGATACCAATTGTAAGATCGAGGATGCCGACTAAAGGGGGGTGATTAGGAGGCTTTTAAATTTTCTTCCCCACTAAGCAATTTCAACAAGATTATTGTTTAAGCTAGATTATACAATGAGGCTTAAAACAATTTAATCAACTAGTTGCATTCAACCATATAAGTTTTCAACAAATCATGCAACAAAAGTAAATATAGCAATTGTGTCAAGATGAATGTAACACAAATGATAAATACGCAAGTGACACAATATTTTTACCGAGGTCTCGGAGACTCGCCCGGTCTCCCCTACTCCTGGTTGAAGCGCTCACTCGGAGCCTCGCTTCTATATCCATGAAGGATATCTCACTAGGGTTTCTCCTTCTCCACAACGGACAGGTGAGCACCACATCTTTCACAATCTTTTGCCGGCCTCTCCGACAAACTTCAATTGTAGAGATCTCGGCTCTCCTCCGGCACCGTCTAGGCGAAATCGATCGCCAAGAGTAACAAGCCGGATGCGCTTTCACTTGAACCAACCACGTGCTAGAAGCTCAATGATGCAAATGAGATGCTCACCACTCTAGCACTAGCAATCTAATGGAGATGAAGTGCACTAAACACTGACACAATCTCCCTCAACCTCTCTCTCAAGTCTACTCAAGATTTGGGCTCAATTCTAGCCTCTAAATGCAATAACACATATGCAACTCAATTGGCTAGGTTTTCAGCTGAAGAATGAACTCTTGAGCACCCCTAAATGAAGCCAAACGCGAAGTATTTATAGCCTCAAAGAAAAACTAGCCGTTTGCAAGAAACTGAGCCAAATTGTACAAGCCGGACATTGTCCGGCCACTTCAGACACTGTCTTCCGAGTTCAACGAAAACAGCCGTTGCAACGTGTCAGTGACCGTTGGGAGCTTTTTCTGTAAAGGCCGGACATTGTCTGGCCATACTGGACAATGCTGCCCATGACGGACAAATGCCCCGGATGGATGCATTTGTCTCTGTTTCATTTCTCGGCTCAAAAAATTTGTACAGGCCGGATATTGTCCGGCCATATCGGACAATGTCCGGCCTACCCAGACAGATAGCCCCAGACGGATGCATTTGTCTCTGTTTCACTTCTCAAAAGGCTGAAAAATTTGTAGAGGGCGGACATTGTCCGCCTATGCCCGGACAATGTTCGGCCACTGCACACTGACAGTAAAACAAGCATAACTTTTGATCCAGAGATTTGATTGAGGTTATTTTTGGCTTGTTAGAAAGATAACGCAGAGCTCTACAATTTTGTCAACAAGAGCGAGACCTAGAAAGGTACGGAAACATCCAGAAAACTCAGAAACTTTCCTGCTGTCAAAATGTCCAATCCAAAAATCATCTCAAATGCAATTTAGGGTATTTGCACATACAGATTTGCCGTTTTCTCACGGATGTGATTGCTGTCACTTAGCAATGACCACGACCACACAGGTCTGACATCCCATCAAAAGCAGGTGATCAATAGGGTTTGGTCGAGCGTACGCAAGCGAGCTGAAGACTGGTACGACCAGTCTGAACTCCTACGACCACGCCCAAACCCTAAACAAAAAGCCGCCAAACAAGCGACACGACCACGACCATGTATCAACACTGATACGATCAGAATAAGTAAATACAACCACGACCTGCTCTAGCTAAATAAACCAATTTAAACAGCTGGCGATCACGACTAAGTGCAGTTTTCAAAACATTTTCTCTAATGCACCACAAACTACACTTAGACTCTCTAACAATGCAAGATAGGATGAAATGCTAGTGCAAGATGATATGAATGCATCTGAGCTTCCGCACTAGATAGATTCAAGCTACTAGTTTCCAACCCCTCTTAATAGTATGGTCGAACTAATAATAAGAATCCTATCAATCTGGTCTGTCTCCAAACACCTAGACTGGTAAAATCCTAAGAAAACAATCCTTAATCTTAGATTTTACCTTAGGTGGAGTTTGACCTCGTGAAGCTCGATCGCTCGATGCTCGTCATCGCAAAGCTCGATCTCATTAAGCTTGACCACGTGAAGCTCGACCGCTCGACGCTTGTCTCATATCTACTTCATCCTCTTCACGTCCTTGCTCGCTTTTATCCTGCAATCAAACTGAGACTACAACACGTACACTTAATGCACAATATTAGTGTCAAATATAGGTCATCATTAATCACCACCGGAGAAACTACTCCACACAGCAGTTTGCTCGACAGTTTCTCTTTCCAGTGAAATGACGCAACCATATTCAACGAGTAGTAAATGAGTATGAGGTAGAATACAATCATATAAATCGTAGATGATAAACACATACGCACATGATCTATACTACTCATATCATGATATCAATCTAATCAAGGTGATGAGCTCCCCCTCAACATATGTATCAATATCATGTCCACAACTGGAGTCATCAGTCTCAAGATTTAACATATTACATCTTAATCAATCAATCAGCACAAGCTTGATGCAACCACCGAGCTCCTCCTCTACATAGCATCAATATCAAACCCACAACCGAGGAAACATCCATTAGGGTTTATCGATAATCAATTTAATTCACTTGTGCTAAATCAGGATTTATCTAAATTGTCACTTAATCATCAAATCCGACATTCTCCAGATTAACTTTAATCATCATGGATTTATCCAAATCTTCGTTAATCATCAAAACCTAGATACTTAGATCTACCTAGATCCAACAAAGTACGCATGGGCGACTTCGTTCTATCGCAGACGTCCTGCATAATTTTCCTCCTAATGTTGAAGACGCGGACAAGCCGGCTTTTGCTAGAATTCTGGTGGATAAGCTGGATGAGGTTGCATCCGATGCAACCCCAACAGCGTCATCCCAGTCTACGATTCGTTCCCATGAGAGAGAGTATTCCCACTCTAGTCATAGCAGACATAATCAACTACCACTGGGATCAGTTCGACATGTTAAAGCCAGGTGAGTTGGCAATTCCCGCAATCGAGATCGCATTCCTGTCCATTCTCGTCTGGGACTGCGAGGCGTATCCCCGCAGTATGGAGTCGCCCGCGATCAAGTTGAAAGTCGCAGAATTCTCCACAGTTCCTATGTTGGCTGCAAAGCTTTCTCGCCAGGCCTCCGAGTGGTAGTCTAGCCAGAAAAGTTCAAGCCAGGAACCATTGAAAGATTTGATGGAACTCAGAATCCATCTGAATTCCTTCAGATCTACATTACCACTATTCAAGCAGTGGGTGGGGATGATCGTGTCGTGGCAAATTACTTGCCAACGGTCCTCAAGGGACCAGCGAGAACTTGGTTGTTCAATCAACCAGAGGGTTCAATTTATAACTGGGAAATGTTGTGTGACGCTATACTCAACAACTTCCAGAACTGTTATCAAAAGCCTGGCAAAGAGGATGATCTTCATCGTCTGCACCAGACTTCTACTGAGACTCTTTGGCAGTTTGTCAAGAGATTTGTCGGAGTGAGGAATACCATTCCGAATATATCTAACAACTCCATTATTAGGGCATTTAAACATGCTGTGCGATATCAGAGGTTTACCGAAGATCTACTTATTCACCCCCTCGGTCAGTAGCCGATCTATTTGATATGGCTGATCATTATTCTGACACGGCTGAGGCCGTGGAATGGAATAGGATGGTAGATACGGGAAACTTACTGCCTCAGCCAGGTCTTAAGGATGTTAAGAAAGAGGATTCAAGCAAGAAACCAGAATCATCATTAGGCAAAAAGCCAAACAAATCCAAGAAAAATTGGAGTGGACAATACCGGGAGGTCCCAGTTGCAGAGAAGCCACCACCAGGAAAAGGTAACAAGTTTCTATTTAAGAATAAAACTTCTTCTGGTGGCCGCGATAGTGGCCAGCCGAGAAAACAGACTAACCCGTAGGGAAACAAGAAGTTATGTCAGTTCCACAACTCTTCGAGACACGATCTCAAGAACTGCCGGAATTGGTTGAAGCAATTAGACGACTTCTACCAAGGGATTGGACCGATGCCAAATTTGCAGCAAAAAGATCAGGCCTGCGGACTTAGAGACACTGATGGAGACGAAGAGATGTCCTACCAGGTACCTCATAATCATGTTAATGTTACTTTCGGAGGTTCCTCCTCGTTTTCTTCTAAGCGACAGTTTAAGATGTTTTACCGTGAGGTGAATCAAGCAGAGGCTCCCCTCGGTGAGCCTCAGTACCCCCGTTGGTGGAAACTCTTTCAACTTTTGATCCAGCTGATTGTCCTATTGGGCTTATGCGACCATTGAGACTACCTTTGGTCATCACCCCAGTTATCACCAATGCTCGAGTTGAAAGAGTTCTAATCGACGGGGGCAGTTCCTTGAACATTTTATTGGTCAAGGTGCTGGACAAAATGCAGATCCCTCGTTCAAAAATTAAGCCCATAACTCATCATTTTATGGGATAATCCCTAGTCCCTCCATAATGCTAATGGGATAGGTGGTACTTCCAGTAACATTGGGAGAACCAGATAATTTCCGAACAGAATTGATTACTTTCGACGTAATTGATTGTGATTTGGCTTATAACGCTATTTTTGGTAGTCCAACTCTCGCTAAATTCATGATGGCGAGGCACTACGCTTATCGGTGCGACAAGTGCCGGGCCCCAAAGGCATTATCTCGGTCCGAGGTAGCTGGAATATGGCGCTAACTTGTGATCGGTTATCCCTGGAGTTAGTGGATCAGCTTCCTCTTCGGGACGTCAAGATTGTGACCACAGCTTCTAATATGATCAAAGTTACCCCACGATCAGATGAAAAGTTAAAACTAGTCCCATTGTACCCAGATGATTCATCTAGAACCATTCGGATCGGATCAGGCCTGGACGATAAATAGGAACTCGAGCTTGTTACTTTCCTCCAGGCTAATGCAGATGTGTTCGCGTGGAAACCATCCGATATGCCCACAGTCCCAAGGGAGGTAATTGAGCACAGGTTAGTAATTCGACCTAGACAGTGACCAATAAAGCAGAAGCTCAGACGCTTTGTTGTTAATCAGCAAGAAGCAATTCGAGCGGAGTTGGATAAAGTCCAGAATGCAAGGTTTATTCGCGAAGTCGAACATCGCGAACATCCTTAATGGCTTGCAAACCCGGTCATGGTCCGAAAGTCAAATGGTAAGTGGCGCATGTGCGTTGATTATACCAGCCTAAACAGTGCCTGCCCGAAGATGAATTTTTCCTTCCTCGCATCGATCAATTGGTCGATTCTACAGTGGGTTGCGAACTGATGAGCTTCCTGGATGCTTACTCTGGGTACCATCAAATTAGAATGGCAAAAGAAGATGAAGAGAAAAATTCCTTCATCACACCATTTGGCACCTACTGCTACGTCAGAATGCCATTTGGTCTCAAGAACGCCGGTTCCACGTACCAGCGCTTGATGCAAAAGACTTTTTGTTCCCAGATGGGGCGTAATCTTGAAGATTACGTCGACGATTTGGTTGTAAAAAGCTCAAAAAGCTCGAACCACTTCGATGATCTTGCTGAAACCTTTTGTAATCTAAACAAGCACGGAATAAAATTAAACCCAGAAAAATGTTCCTTCGGGGATTCTTCTGGCAAACTTTTGGGTTTTCTTGTTTGTTTGAGAGATATAGAGGTGAATCCCGAAAAGATCAGGGCCATAGAGCAAATGAGATCTCCTTAGACGATGAAGGACATCCAAAGTATAACAGGTTGCATGGCGGCTCTTAGCCGTTTCATATCAAGGCTGGGCGAACGAGGCCTACCTTTCTTTAAGGCTCTTCGCACACATAATGGATTTACCTGGTAAGATGAGGCCAAAAAAGCTTTTCAACAGGTTAAAAAATATCTGTCTAGTCCACCAGTACTAGTCTCTCCGAATTTAGGGGAACCACTACTCCTTTATCTGGCGGCCACTCCTCATGTGGTCAGCGCAGTTCTGATCGCGGAAAGAGAGGGTGTACAACAACCAATCTAGTACGTAAGCGAGGTACTTCACGGCTCAAAGGAGCGTTATCCTGAGGTCCAGAAGATACTTTAAGCACTTCTGATGGCTTCCCGTAAGCTACGACATTACTTTCAAGCACATAAGATTAATGTGCCTTCGTCCTTCCCATTGGGAGATTTTATCCGGAACCCGGAGAAGTCTGGTCGAATCACGAAGTGGACAATGGAACTTGAAGCATTTGACATCCTTTTTACCCCTCGCACAATAGTTAAATCTTAGATTCTCGCAGACTTTGCGGTCAAATGGATGAATCCCGACCCTCCTGCGTAGGAATCCGAAGATTTACTTTGCACCAACCATTGGACGTTGTATTTTGATGATTGTCACAGTTTTCAGCACTCGGGGGCTGGAGTAGTCTTAATTACACCTCAGGGCGACCAACTCAAGTATTTCATTCAATTACACTTTGTTGTGACCAACAACACAGCAGAGTATGAAGGTCTTATTGCAGGGCTCTGGGCAGCTAGATTCCTCGGAGTCCGTTGATTAGTGGTGAGGGGAGACTCACAGCTAGTTGTAAACTAGGTAAACAAGGAGTACAACACCTCCGATGAGACAATGGCTCATTACCTGGGGGAAGTGAGGAAATTGGAAAAACACTTAAGTCATTTCGAAGTCCAATATATCCCGTGAAAGGATAATATTCTCGCAGACCAATTTTCTAAAATTGGGTCCTCACGCACATCTGCCCCGGTAGGAGTGTTCATTGAAAACTTGGAACGCCCTTCGATCATGACTTCGATCGAAGATGACATGGTGATAGTTTGCGTCACCAACCTTGGCAAAGAAAAAGATTGGACCTGTCCATTGCAGATCTATCTTGAACATGGGACCTTGCCCAAGGACGAAACCGAAATCGATCGGTTAATTCGAAAAGCGCACCTGTATAAACTTATAGATGGGGTTTTATATAGAAAGGGTACTCAAGGAGTATTCATGTGTTGTATAACTGAAGAGGAAGGTATGTCCCTCTTGAAAGAAATTCACGATGGTGTATGTGGTGCACACGGGTCATTTCGCACACTGGTTGGAAAAGCTTTCCGACAGGGTTTTTATTGGCCTTCGGCGCTCAATGATGGCAAGCATTTGGTCAAGACATGATCATAGTGTCAATTTCACGCGAGACAGGTTCATCAGCCTGCATATACCCTAAAAACTATTCCTCCAACATGGCCTTTTGCGGTTGGGGGGATAGACATTGTGGGTCCTATGCCCCAAGCGGTCAATTGGTACAAGTTTGTTCGTAGCCATTGATACGTTTATGAAATGGATTGAGGCTGAACTAGTCCTCAACGTTACCGCTGCTGCGGTGAAGAAATTCTTTCACAAGAATATTGGGACTATTGCTGACAATATTGGGACCAAAGTATGTTAGTGGTCTCATTACCGACAATGGCTCCCAGTTCTTTAGTGGTCTCTTCTTGGACTATTGCGATGATATTGGGATCAAAGTATGTTTTGCTTCTGTTGCTCATCCTTAGAGCAATGGTCTTGTTGAATGTACCAACGGGCAGATATTACAAGGCATAAAGAAACGTGTTTCCGATCGCCTTAAGACGCGCTTGGGGGCTTGGGTGGATGAACTCTACTCCGTTCTATGGGCACTACACACTACATGTTGTCGGGCCACGGGCGAGACACCTTTTCAACTAGTATATGGTGCTGAGGCTGTCTTACCTATGGAAATCCGTATTGGGTCTGTTCGGGTAGATCAATTCGATCAGACTGATCAACTCGAGCAGCGGACCCAAGATATTACCCTCCTCAAAGAGAAATGTGATCGGGCACTGATCAAGTCCGCGGTATATTTACAAGCTTATCGTAAATATCACAGTAAATGGGTGTGACCTCATAGTTTTCATGTGGGCGACTTTGTTTTACAAAAAATACAAAACCAGTCTAACCGTAATAAATTCTCCCCTCAGTGGGAAGGTCCTTATATCGTAGTTTCAGTACCGCGGCTAGGGTCGGCTCGATTAGCAATGGAGGATGGAAGGATCTTGTCCAACTCTTGGAACATAGATCAACTACACAAGTTTTACGTGTAACTCTCCCATTTTCTTTTATCCTTTTCAATTAGCATGATTTGTTAAAAAAATTATGTGTACTTTTCTTTGAATTATGTTATGTTTTTTTTCTTTTTCCACACCCATACCGAGCTACGCTCGGGGGCTAGCCGCTGATGACCATCCTACTATGATAACTAGGTTGGATTCATGGGCCGATCTTATGGTCGCATCTAGATAAGGCATCCCTAAATAAGTCATTTTTAAACACACACGGGGCTTACTAGCGTGTGTCTGATCATTCGAGTGGCTGCCTGTTCATAATAAGACTTGGTATTGTATTAAGATCAGTGTCGGTGTGACCAGATGATCGTATCTAAGTTGAGTCATTTCTTTATAAATTGTTTCTAAACATGTAAGAAACTCACTAGACATTTCTGATCATCAAAAACCCATATTTTTTCCTGAGATTATAACACTAAGTCTCCAGTACTTATGATCTCAGTAGGGGGCTATGAGAATATGGCCATAATATAAACGAAGTCAAGTACATCTTTTCAAAAAACCTAAGGCAAGTTCATTTCAGCATATTTCAGGTATAGTCAAAAATAGAGGATCATTGTTCATTTCAGTGATATTACAGTAAGCCAAGTTCTTTCATAAGGTCTTCAATCAAGGGCTTTACTTCTTTCATAATATCCTCAAGTTGATTCTCGTCTTCAAACTCTACGTCTTCCGCCACTGGTTTCAAGTCTAAATTTGGGCCATGGTAACATCTGAGTTTGCATAAGATGGTGGAGGCGACAGATTTTGCGTTGTCCTTCATGCCACTTCATGCCTTCTGATATCTCTACGAAGATATTCAAGAAGCGAGTCAGCTTGAGTCGCCACTAATTTGCACAATTCGCTGAGGCTTAATTCCTCCTTTTGAGGGTCAACGATATCAGCCTTCAGCAAATCTTCAACCATCCTTAGCTTTCCAAAAGCTGGCGATAGAATGTCACTGCAGGAGGAAATGGTCGCCTTCAGGGTTTCTTTCTCCTTGCATATAACATCCATCATTTTTTTGAGAGACTCAATGGTTGCACTTTGGTGCTTGACGATAGTTTGAAGTTGGCCAGTTTCGATTTCAGCACGAGAACACTTCTCTTGGAAGTTATCCCTCTTTCTTTGAAAGAAGGCTTATTTGTTCCTCTTGTACTGCGGGAGCAAAGTAATTGATGTTACTACTATTCATGTAACGAAATAATTTCTTCTGGTCGGAAGTAGACTTACAACAAAGCTTTAATTGTGCCTCGTGAAGTTCCTTTTCTATAGAAAAAAAAATCTTGCGGTTGCAACTTCTTCCTGGTCCTGCCGATCAGCCATGCTCTTTGTCAAGGAGGCATTTTCCCTATGACAAAGATGATGACCGTTATACTTAGATGAAATTCAAGTGGAGATAGGCAAGTTAATAATACTCACTGTTGTAGTCGACTGATCTCCCGTCGCGCGACCTCAATATGTCTTGTCAAAGTTTTTGACTTGGTCACCATTTGGGTTAGACCTTAAAACACAGTAAGACTTGTTATTCAAACTTGAACATTCCTAAGTTTCTTGAGTCTACGAAGGTAGAAGAATTTCTTTTTTACCTCTACAAATTTGCTGAAAGAACTTCTCAGTGTGCTCTCGGGTTCAGCTAAAGGTTGAATCTCGAGCCTTTCTTGTTCCTTGGCGACAGGGGCAGTAGATGGTTGTTCTTGCTGATCCACCCCTGCTGTTAGGATTGCGGTTTCCATCCCCTGAGATTGGATGTCCGCTATTATTTCCTCCACGATGGCCAGAGAGGATACCTCAGCCATTGGAGTTGCACCTGTCTCACCCGCGACTTCTGTGGTAGATACTACGCCAATGTTTGGTGAAGTGGATGGGATGTTGTGCACAGGGTCCCTGCAGATATCATAACTTAGAATATCTCTTGTTGTTAATAGAGAGTTGGCAAGCTGTGATATCCTTACTTTATACAAAACCTCAGCCAAGATTTGGGTTTCGAAGATGAGCTTTGGGGAGAAAGAAGCCCACTAGGTTCCCCTTTTGAAGTGTCATCAACATTTGTCCTTGTTTTCCTTTTCTTGAATAGGATAGTGTCTTTTTCTCCCTGGATGTCCACGATATGATTGGTATATGCAGGGAAGCAAAAATTTAGAGATTGTGAAGTTCTTACCACAACCGTCCCTTCGATAATCGAAGGAGGAGTTACCAGCCCTGAGGCTACATAGGCCTCAGGATTGGAGGTCTCCACTGTGACCGCAAGATCTTCTGCGATCACAGAATCCTTTACTGTCGTTTCCGCCTCCGCCATGGAGGACAAGACTTCGGCGATGGTAGGAGAAGCTAACTTCTCTGGGATCCTTTGCGACGGATAAGAGGAACGTCGTCTTCCTCATCCTCGCTCCCCTCACCCTGTACAACTAAGAAGTAACTCCTATCTGTACTTGGTACAATAGGGGGAATCGAAAACCTTACCACAGTCTTCTTAGAGGTTGTTTTCTTCTTTTTCGAAGAGGCCACCCCCACGGTTGTCTTTGATGTATCAGGGGCTGGCTCCTTCATCTTCTTCTTCGAAGAGGTTCTCTTTACCCTCTTCACCGCTAACCCCCCAAAAGGTCCAGCATTGTCACTAGGACGTTTTGTCCCGGTGGTTCGTCCTTTCAATAATTGCATCATGTCAAAGAACTTGACTTGATGATCGAAATCAATAGGCAATTTCAAATGAGTTCCACCAAAAAGGTCATACCTTTTGACGTTCTTGTTTCAGATATTTGCTGCCATTTATTAAGCTCTGAGGACAGGGTGATCCTTGAGTTCCTTTTGTTGTGGCATATAAGGCCACAGGAGGCTATTCGTCTATTTTTCGATCTCGGACTATTTTTCGATCTCGGACAAAGACAGGACTGCATCGGAAAAGGGCATATTACTTGATACGACATTATTCATCAGTAAAATTATGCATTTTTGTAGACCAGAGGACATACTGGTGTTGTAATCTAAGGTGATGTCCGCCATGCACTCCACCTCGCAAGCTGGATGTTCCCTCTTTCGCAGGGGGCTCATCCTGTTCTTCACAAAGTCGCGAATGATATCTCGCGTAGTTAGTCCTTGCAGAACTAAGTGAAGAATAGCTTGGGCCTGCTTCTTCAATTTTTGATCTAAAGAAGGAGCGATGTCCATCTCGCTGTCCTTCTCCGGTCGGTTGTTCTCAAACCAGAGATTACTCTCTGACCGAGGGGTGCAGTAGAACCATTTGTGGTGCCACCTATGCACTGAATCCTGTAAAGGAAGGAAGGAATACTCTTTCTTTTCCCTGATACGGAAGTACATGCATCCTGCGGAGCTGGCGCTCTTTGACCATGTCGAGAGTAGAAACGCCGGAAGAGATCCACTCTAGGTAGCACTCCGACAAAGGCCTCACACAAATGTTGGAAAATCGCCAAGATCAAAATGGCATTGGGGTGAAGATTCACCAACTCCAACCCATAGTGCTCCAGAATTTCTTGCAGGAACTTGCTTTCTGTGAATCTGAACCCGCAACGCAAGAAATCTTCAAAAATCACCAGCTCGTTCTCTTGAACAACTGGGGTTTCTTCGTTCTTCTGCGCGGACCGCCAGTTGATTAGCAGTCGCGGAGGAATGATCTCCTCTTTCTCAAGCGCTATCAGGCTCTTCTCAGCGTGATGGATTGATCGGCTCCAGGACGCCATTGACAATGAGATCAGAAGAAAGGCGACGGCTTTTTGGAGGCGATGAGAGCAAGGAGTGCAAGGAGGGTTTTTGTGCAGCGAGAATGGCTAAGGCAAAGGAGGGTTTTTGTTTTGAAGCTTCTCAGGCAAGCTACCTTTTATATGCCCGATGCAACTCCTCGCCAGGTTCGTTATTTTATTAATTTCCCATACCAGGTGTCTTTCCTGTTGGAACCCATTATCACATTATTTACCCTGATATGAATCTGAAACAAAAAATATCTGTTGTGAATTAATAAAGATCATTTTTGTTTCATATCCAGGGGCTATGGTACAAATAATTATATGAGGCATTGTCATGATATCAAAAATGACAATTCTTGACATTGTCATGATCTCAAAAATGAAAATTCTTTTGTGATCATAGTACCATGTATGATTGCAATGCTATTCTGAGTGCAAAGTGTGGTCTCAAGGCTGCTCTGTGACTACAAAATTTTCTTTTGGCCTCAACGCTATCCTGAGACCAAAGTCTAGAACTGGTTTCAGATAGAAACCATACTACCTGTGTACATTTTGTTCGCAGAAGTGTTTTTCTGTTGTCATCTTTTCACACAGAAAATACCACTCGGTGATTGTAAGTAATACACAATCATTTAAAAAAAAGGCAAGCATGTAGGGAAAAGAAATTTTTTATTTCTTACAATCTTTACAGACAAATAGGATACTGGCTGTAACACCCTGTGTTTAGGGGTGAAAACTTCCTTTTTATGCATGCATGTATCTCTGTAGTAGTAGCAAGATCAGTTCAACCCTAATCTATCCTAAGCCCCAAATATCCCAAAATCTTTCCTGTGAACCCAAATCAAGATCAGATTGCTCAGATGAGATCTATCAGTTACTCTAAGTATAAAAGCCTTCAGAAGCCAGATTCAATTCCATCTCTAACTCTCAGATCTTGCGATCCTTTTCTATTTTTGAAAATAGGAATTTAATTAATATCCTAATTACTCTAAATACTCTGAACTCAGATTTAGCCAAATCTTGACCTAATCCAAACCAGATTATTCTTGGATTATGATCATGGGTATGCCAATACCCTAATCCAGAAAGTTGACAGCCAGATTTCTTCATTTAAGCCCTTTTCGCAAATCAGTCCAAATTGTATTGTGAATCAGTCCTTTTCTAATATCTGGAAACCCAAAAAGGCTAAAAAATGCAAATCAACTCCAAATTCAAATCTGTTTTAGGGAACACCTCCCAAATGCTATTCAATACAAAATCTCCTTCTGTCGGAATATTAAAATCTCACCCTAAGTCTCAGAATTCCACTTTCGACAAAATCCATATTATTAGTAGTCTAATAACCACGTTTTCGTTTTATCCGAAAACTATTCAAATGATCTGAATTTCATCAAGTACCCTTGCCAAAATATTTGTTGAATAAAGTTTGCCAGAATTATGAAGTTCAAAATAGCCCTAGTCCTCCAAATCCCAGATTTTACAGTTTAGTCCAAAAGCCAAAAATCAGAATTACAAATCAGCCCAGCCTGCTGTTTCGACCAGGGCTCAGCCGCCGGCACAGTGCTTCGACCACAGTTGCACCGCGCTGCTTCGCCGTGCTCCTCACCGCCGGTCATCACCGCCCTCGCCTGTGCTTGTACACAATTGTGCTTGCATGTGCACACCTGTCCGCATCTAAGTCATCGTCGTGCCAGCATCGGCGACCAGCTCAACAGTGGCGCATGCCAGCAGGAGAGTTTGAAATCCACTCGCATGCACGTGTCGTTGCCGGCCGGCTACGTCACCTTGCTTCTGCACCGTCTAACACCAAGTTCCAACGCTACTGCCATCGATCGTCTGACGCAACTGCAGAGCCGCTTTTGCCATCTCGTCGTCGCCGCCGTTGCTTCAACCCGAAGCTTCACCAGCACAAGTTCCACGGCCTTCAGTGTAGCAAGCTTCATCCCGTGCCTATAAATACCCACCCAAATCGACTTCGTCTTCACCATTGCACTTCAGAGCTATTTTAGCCGTTAAATCCACCTTTTCTTTGTCTTCTTCTTCTCCGGCGAACCGCCGAGGAGGAGCAAGCCACCAAGCCATTTCACTGTATCAACCTCTAAATTGAAGTGACCAGTACGTGTCTCCTGTTTACCTTATCATATTACAGCATGTAATCGATCCCCAGTGAATTCTATCACCGGCGATCGCCATAATTAGCAAACGCCCTGTTCCAGCAATTGCATCTACTCCAATTCAAATTAGCTTTCGCTGTAGTGGAAGAAATTGATCAGTGAAGTATTCCCAACAAGCCTGCGCATCAAGATTTCAAAATTAATCTCGAATCGGAGTTTCTCCCTTTCTCGCACGCCACCGGCGACCGGCTCACATCGCCAGGCTGCACCACCATTCCTCCGGCCGAATTGACGTTACTAGAAGCTTCACCTCACCTCCCTACTGCTCTCACAGTGAGCAATTGAGCTTTAAGGCTGTGTATCAATTTCGCCCAATTTAGCTCTTCTTCTCCGGCCGCGGTGTTGTTCTCCTCGCCGACGCCGCCTTAGGCCGATTCCTTTCATCCACACTAACTGAAGCTACCAAGGAACTCAATTATGCCTTCAATTAGAGTTTGATTCACTACATCGCCCTGTTGCCGTTGAAGCCGTCTTCTTCTCCGGCGCCGCTTGTCGCTGCTCGCCGCCGTTCAACCTTCAGCCAAGTCCAGTGCAGCAGATAGTGTCTCTTGGCCCTAGCTAGTTCCAGCAACGCCATGTTTCAGCAGCGCAGCACCAGATTGCAACTTAGGTGTTTTACCCTTCACTGCCGTGCCGCCAGCGTGTCACCTGGTCGCCGCTAGCCACCGCCGTCAATGCCACCTTGTCTAGCATCTTTGCCTTGATCTCCTGAATACTTTCCTCTACTAGCTCGATCCCTGAATCTGCACAGAATTGCCAGTTGTTGCTATGCCAAGATCTTGTCCAGTGGCTTCACTGTGCCGTGTCGCCACCGTAGTTCATCATCGCAGTTCATCGCCGTCCGGCCACCTCAGTTCCTAAAACCACCACCAACAAGTTCCTGTTATCTTCGCCTACCTCCAGACATAATTGGAGAAGCAATCAAACCCTGAATCAGACAAAGCATCAAAGCCCTAATTTTGACAATGCACTGACATCCAGTTCACTGTGTCCAGGGGTGTCTTTGCAAAATCCTTGACCTCTAGACCTTTTCTGTGGAAACCACCTTGTCAAATAGCTACCTCATAGCATTGTGCACCCAATGCTTGAAACCGAACATATTTTTCCTACTGAGAATCTCCAGAACCAAGCCAATGCCAATCCTTGACAATGTCAGCTTGTGTCATCTCAATGTCAGCCAATGGCATTAGCCCAATTTGACTACTTTTGGTTATGAAAACTGAAAACAACTTTGTCTACCAAGTTTATAGGACCATGCTCTACATTTCCTTCAACTATCACATCTTGAGATAAGTTCTTTAGCTTTCTCTGAAGCTATGTCAGGCCGTGAACCGAATGTCGATCCGTTGACATTCGCTGTTTTTGAGTAAACCAGCCGCGGACTTGATGTCCATATTGCAGCCTTGAAGCCCTAATAATTTCTAACACCATCCTTAGCTCAGATTCTATAAATTCCAGGGTTTTGACCCAGATCAGCTTGCAATCTCAGTCTGTTTCATCATCACCAAGATCTTTTCTCTTAAAAGCATATTGCATATAGATTTTAAAGTATTGAAAATAGTTTGTGATCTTTGTGTGCTTGTTTGATTGGAGAGTAGATCAAGAGCCCAAGTACGAAGACTTCATCGCAGACTTGACATCGACTGCTGTTTCTTACGACGCGGAAGGCAAGTCATAGTCTTGATCATCTTGAACCTATATTTTATAAATTCCTATGATATGATCTTGAATATAAGTAATATTGCATGTGAAAGAATGAGAATGGTTGAATAATGAATTGGCAGTACTAGACTGGATGCCTGTGAAATGTGAAAAGATCAAATAGTGAACCATGAACTATTATATATGTATTTATATATATTCATGAAATAAAACCCCTAGCCGTGACCAGAATTTTGGTATGAACTGGTGGTAGCACTGGAGGTGCTTAACTGCAAAGGATGTGCAGGCACTGAAGGTGCATGATTGTGGATGGTCTGGTCACTGGCATATAAGGACTAGAACCTTGTGTTGTGCGTCTAGTGGCATGAAACACGTGCTAACCGCAAGCCTGGTATGAGACAGGCTTGAACAAGTACTTATGTGGATCGCACATGAAACCCCTGCATGAGATGGAAAACAATACACTAATTTCACGGAGTGCGGCTCCTCCACGTATCATTGAATGTAATCATGCACGTTGACCCAGTAATGGGAAGAGACTTAGGGGTGGGGGTAATAACCGCCACAACTGTGGTTCGCGAGAGATCCACAGGGTCAGGGGTGGATTGTGAGAGAAACATGACAAAAATTTGTTGTTATCTCCACCTTGCCACTCACAGCATGAAGTGAGCCAGGGGTCCAATCATTTTGATAGGAAGGGCATGAAAGTGGAATATCTTGCGGGTAAATTGGTACCTCTTTGCAGAGTTAAAAACGTATTCGAATACTCCGAACTCCCGGGTTTATAGGAGTCTGCTGCAGTGGATTAAATCCACGGGGTGTGGCACAAGTATGTTTTCTAAATAAATTTGATAAGTCAAGAACCCAAATGACATGTGTTGTCATGATAAGGGGTGCTGCCGTGGGCTGTCGTGTGTCGACGTGTCGCGGTAGTGCTATAATTTAGTGAACATGAATAGCGATGCTATGTTATAAAAAGTGCTGCCATGAGATGAGATATGAAAGAAAAGATTAGTTTACAAACATCTATAATTCTTGACTAGTCTAGGTTCATAACAACACTACTATATGTATTTACTCTTACCTATGACTTGCTGAGTACGTAAGTACTCACCCTTGCAACCTGCAAATCAGTAGATGGAGCATTCCATGTTCGAGATGAAGGTGTGGAGAACTTTGTGGATCTAGAAGGAGGAGAGTCAGTTCCATCAAAGTCCTGATGTGTGTTGTTTTGCCGTCAACTTCTCACTATAGGAGGGTCACCTATCTTCTGCTGTGTAGTTGTTATTTTGCTAAACCATGTATGCCACGAAGGTATTGTAATCTCTTTATATAATATTAAGGCCAGCAGGCTACACTGCTTAAATATTTTGTAAGTTTTTCTGCTGCAATGTGAATATACTCATGTGCTTGACGTATCCTGGGAAGTCAAAGGTATGCATATATGAGACTAGCTGCAGCAAGCTAGGTCTCCACGGGAGTAGTCGTAGTCCCAGTTTCGGGGCGCGACACAGGCGATCAAAGCATCAACCTGATCCGAAAGTAATTTACAAAGTTCTCCAAGGGACATATTGGCGTCAGTGGGATTAACACTGGTTGCCTCAAAAGAACTAGCAATAGCTCTAAGCCTATCTACATCATCTCTCAGCAAAGGAGTGCAACTGTTCCTTATTGTATCGGAGAGTTCTTGCTGCTGTCGAGCATAATCTCTCTCCGATTGGAACTTGCGCACCTCTTCGCGAGAGCCATCATAACACTCTGCTAGACGCAGAATGGCCGAGGACATCTCCTCAGAATGCTTCTTCAGTGCCTCTTTTTCTTCTTGGAGACTTCTGACCAACTCAGATTTCTCCCTCAGAAGAGTCTGGATCTCAGCAAGCTGATCGCTGGGGGCTCCAGGGGCCTTCACCTTTTGTGCAAACATGAGTTAGTTTCATCAAACATAACCAGTAGAGAAGATGAAGATGATTACATGAGGAGTAGAGGAGAAAGCCAAGCTTTGGAGGGGATTTGGATGTGGAAGTGTGAGACTTTTCCCAGAAAGTTGATCACCGAACAAAAGCTGAGGACCACCTGGTCGCAGGCGTGTGTGACTTCCTACAGAAGTGGGATAGTTCAAAGGATTGCTGTGGATTTTCAAAGGTGGAGATGAAGATGCAACTGGAGGGATTGCAAGAGCCCAAGAAAGGGGCAATGTAGCAGCCCGGATATCACCATCCTTTAGTATCTTTGATGCAGCTCCATTGGAAGATCCTTTGTCATTTTTGGATCTCTCCTTTAGAGGGATCAATTCTTCGGACACCTATAAATTCCAAAATACATTACTTTGAAAGTCATCAAGGATCTGCATCAGAATTCTAGTAAGAGCTTACTTTCTGAAGATCCTGATTAAGCTTGGTCCTTATTTCTTTTTCTTCCTCATCACTCTCAAGCTCAATAATCTTCTTGGAGTCTTGGTTTGCCATCAAGATGAGAATAGAAGGGGAGTGTAGAATAAGAGAATGGGAAATGGTTTAAAAAGACTTAGTCAAGAAAAACTTGTAAGTTTAAGAACTGAAAAGCTTCCTCTATTTATAGAGCTAGGAGGCGATGGTTCATTCCCACGGATGTCTCAAGTTCTTAGAACGCACTTACAGTTGTTGCCTTGATTAACAAGTCAATAAATTCATCATTACATATCGAGAAAAACTAGAGGTTTTTCCTTGGGAGATAAACCGCCTACGGCGTAACAGTGCAACCTGAAGAAGTTGAAGCATCGGTGACGAGGATTATCACCCGAGCTAGTTCAAAGTAATACACGTCTGGTTTAAGACAGAATCAGATTAGACGTGTGTCTATAAGTCCGTCGCTATGGTCTCAGACGACCTAAAGGGCGCGGACACAAAGATAACTCATGATTGAAGCCCTTGCACGATCATGAGGCCGCAGACAGTGCGCGGTCAGGAGACTATAGACAGTGCGCAGTCAGAGGGTCGTTGATTATCTGTGACTAGAATAATTCGGGAAGGCCTAACATTTTGAATGGGCATATCCCGAGAATCACGAAGATCTTTCCATGTATGAAGACAACTGCCAAGAGGTTAAGATGTGAGATTATCCCTTGATTGCACGTGTTAAGCCTGCGTGGAAGTTAAGTACGGTTAACGAAACTGCATTCTAACAACTGTCCAAGGCCATTTCGCATTGGCACCCTTTTGTCAAGTAGAAAAAGGTAGTCAATGCACGTTCTAAGGACAGTTAACCATTCATCAAGCATACAAGCACTACCAGGCGTCCAACAAATCGGAAGACTTAGATATAGTTAGATAGACACTAAGGCCCCGTTTGGAAATACAGCATTTGAAAACCACAGTATTTGAAAACCATGGCTTTGAAATTATAATGCAACCAAAACCACAGTATTCTATAGTATTTTGAAACCATAGTTTTTTAAGGTGTTTGGATACACAGTTTTTTTTCAAAGTTTTCAGTTTGATGTTTAAATGAACTAGTTCTTGTGAGTTTAAAAAAACTAGCCGTTAGACAATTTCTATGGGTGTTTGGATATGAAACTTTTCAAATTCCTTAGACATGAAGCATTAGAAGTTCAGAATCCAATTCCTTGCTACTTCAAACTTTTCAAATTCACAGTTCAACACTGAAGCTACAATTTCAAATTTTTTTTCATGTCTAAGAAATTGCAACTTTTCAAATTCAACTTCAACTTCAACACTAAACTTCGACTGCAACTTCAACTTCAACACTGATGAATTTGAAAAGTAGAATTTTGGAGAATAACAGAGAGAGAGAGAGCTCTTGGTCAACGTTTTTTCCAAAACATTTTACCGAAGTCAAGTTTGCAAAACTTGAAAAAAGCATGGTTTTGAAGAAACCATGGTTTCAAAAATCATAAAAAACTTAGTAACCAAACAGGACCTTGGTTTTCAATACCACAATTTCTTTCAAAACCATACTATTGAACAAAAACTCCAAAAAAACTTTGTTTCCAAATAGGGCCTAACACTGAAGAGATCATCGCCTGTGATCATCTCTTCTTGCCTCTTGTAAAACATCTTATTTGGTATAGTGCAATTACAACAGGACGTAGGGCTGTTACTCCCACCATCGAGGGCCCGAACCTGTATAAAATCCTTTGTGCCCTTACAGACTTGACTTATCCTACCTTCCCGGAGGAGCACCCTGAAAGGTCCCGCAACTCACAAATTTGCATAAGATTGACTAAGGACCCCGAGTCCAAATCGTCGATAGCTGGCGCCCACCGTGGGGCCTTTTCTCAAGGTGCTTTCCCTCCATCTGGAGGTTTGGTGAGCAATGTCTGGAGCATATGATTCCGAGAATGACTTCGATCTCGACGATTATGCCCATATACAAATGCCTTCGCCTAGCGATCCCGTTCCAATGGAAGAGGTCAGTTGCGAAGTCATTCCGAAGGGACGTCAAGAGGACACATCTTCCCCTACCCGGGTCATGTCCATCGACCACGGGATGGAAGAGACAGGTCCGGAACTTGATGACAGTTCCACCATATGCAAAATCGAGTCTCGGTCGCCATGTGTTCCCGTCGGGGACCAGGATGGCAGCGACCAGGAACTCAGTCCAGGGAGGTTTGATCCTGACAACCTCCACTCTCTATTTGATTTCGAATCCGACTCGGAGTAAACAGAGATGTTCACTTCTTCTGTAGCTTCGCACCATAGAGAATTTGCTGCCTTGTCGGAAGAAAATCCCGATCAGCGGATTGCTAGGGAAGAACAGGAGCACAGACAAAAGGAGGAACAAGAACGCAAATAGAAGGTGGATCAAGACCGCGAGCGACGAGATAACAACTCCGCAGGACAGCCCTAGAGCCTCTGCAAAATGCGCAGGCTCGTTATGACGCCGCCCCTAGTTCCTCCCGTTGCCCACACGGTCGCAGGCGCGACCAAATGCCTTATTTACCACTGGAGCATTTACCAGCGGATGAAGAAACAATTACACCTGGTGCACCAAAGAGGATTACGAATGGCCAACTTCGATCTATCGTGGAGGTTTTGCGTAATTTTCCTCCTACCCTCATTGACGCGGACAAACTGGCTTTCGCTAGGATCCTGGCGAAGAAACTGGATGAGGTTGCATCTGATGCAACCCCTACAACTTCCTCCCGGTCTATGATACGTTCCCATGAAAAGGAGTATTCTTACTCTAGTCATGGTAGGCGTAATCGATTACCATCCGGATCACTTCGACATGACAAATCCAGGCGCGTGGGAAGTTCTCATGATCGAGATCGAATTCCTGCGCATTGTCGTCTGGGACCACGTGGAGCATCTCCATCGCATGAAATCGCTCATGAATATGATGCAAACCGTGGAACTCTCCATGGTCCCTATGTAGGTTGTAAGTCTTTCTCGCCAGGCCTCTGTGCGGTTGTCTGGCCGGATAAGTTGAAGCCAGGGGCTATTGAGAGGTTTGATGGGATCCAGAATCCGTCGGAGTTCCTTCAAATTTACATCACCGCTATCCAAGTGGCTAGTGGGGATGATCACGTCACGGCCAACTACTTGCCGACAGTTCTTGAGGGATCGGCAAGAACCTTGCTATTCAATCAGCCCGAGGGTTCGATATATAACTGGGAAATGTTGTGCGATGCTATCCTCAACAGTTTCCAGAATTGTTATCAAAAACCCAGGAAAGAAGACGATCTTCATCGTCTACAACAAACCTATACAGAGACTCTCCGATAGTTTGTCAAAATGTTTGTCAGGGTGAGAAATACCATCTCAAATATATCCGATAACTCTGTTATCAGGGCGTTTAAGCACGCTGTTCGATATCGGAGATTTATGGAAGATTTACGTATCAACCGTCCTGGATCAGTCGCCGATCTCTTTGATATGGCTCATTGATAAGTCTTAATTTGGTAGAATATTTACCCTAGCTTTAGTATTGAAAATGTGCAAAAATGATGCTTAAAATTCCTTTGACACATCATTTTATGTGACTTTTTGTAACATTTTTACAATTCTCTTTCACGAGTGTGTTCTTCATGTTTCAGGGAACAAACATACCAAATTTGGAGTTATTTCGACATCGTTTGGATAGGAAACGATGTGGAGAAAGAAGATGCTGAAAATCTAAAAAAAAAACATCAATCCGACCCGACCCGAATCCGACCCGAAACCCGAATTCCAAATCCAAAACAGACCCATTAGCGGTTTAAAGTCCGAATCAGAGACAATTTCCTTCCTAAATAAGCCTTGAGTAGTATTTGATTAATTCTAGGACTTATGTGCTATAAATAGAGAAGCTTTTGGCTCAATTAGACATACTTTTTAACATAATAGCCATTAGGGTTTAGTTTAGTTTTAATTTAGTAGAGCCCCCTTCTCTATTTTATTTCGTTTGTAACCTGGCAAGGATGACAACGTCAATTCTCAAGCAATCATGTAAGTTTTTATTTATTTCTTATCATTATTATTTCTGCATTATTATGGTTTTTTGCAAGTGGATCCCTTCTAGGGTTAGAGATGACCTGATCCGGAAGACGTGATTCTTCCTTGGTTTTGATCTCAAGTTTTGGAGTTATTTTCTAATGTTTTCTTCTTCTAAACCCTAAATTCTTGTTTCGGCAACAGACGTAACAGTTGAGCCTTAGCTAGAATTTAGGGGAGTTCTTGAGTCCTTAGCGCTTTGACGCGGGACCCTGAACAAGAGAGAGGCTCTCGCCAGACGTGACAGTGGAAGCGATCCTCTGACTGTTGATCCAGCGTCCCGAACTAGAAACTTAATTTGTGTTGGAAAACAATGGAAATTAACTCACAATCATCGGACCTTGGAATTACGCCGGATGGTTATGGAATTCTCGAAGCCCTAGGTTTTAATTCCTGCTTTATAAATCCAGATTTCATACCTGCAATTTATTGCTTTAAAAAACTAGATTGATAACTTTAGTAGTAGAATTAGTTATAGAAAAACAACCCACAACTCGTTTAGACTTAATCAGTGATCCATTAAGTTAGAAAGATGAATACGCTTGTTCCTCGTGGAATTCGACCCTTAAGTGCTCAACGTTCAACTATCCACTTGCGGTATTACAAACACCGTTTTAGGTGCTATCAAGTTCTTGGCGCCGTTGCCGGGGAACAACAGTAATTCATCTTTTTAGATTAATTTTCGTTGATATAAGTCAATCTCACTTCTAAATCTTGCTTCTATTTTTCTTTTTTTCTTTTTCTTTTCTTTGCACCACTAACCTTTCAAGGACAGTAGTGCAAAGCTGGATAGCTCTGATGAACCTGTGAAAACCGCGCGCCAACGTCGATACGAGGAAAGACAGGTAAGATCGGAGGAAAACTCACAGCTTTTCGAAAACATCGAACAAAAACCAACAATGGAGGACCAAAAAAGACTCAAGGATTATGCCACCCCACTCAGCATGGGATTGCAATCAAGTATTCTTAGACCACCGATTGAATCAAACAATTTTGAGATAAAACCTACGCTTTTGAATTTGGTTCAACAAAACCAATTCAGCGGTCTTCCCGCTGAAGATCCATCACTACATTTACATATGTTTCTTGAGCATTGTGATACTTTCAAGATTCATGGAGTAACATAGGATGCACTTCGTTTGAGGCTCTTTCCTTTCTCGCTTCATGAGAAAGCGGGGCATGGCTATACACTCTTCCTCTTGTGTCAATCACTACTTGGGACGAACTTTCACGGATTTTTCTTGGTAAGTTTTTTCCTCCTGCTAAAACTGTTCAAATTTACAACCAGATTGCATCTTTTTCTCAGCAGGTAGGTGAATCACTTTATGATGCTTGGGAACAGTACAAGGACTTGCTGATCAAATGTCCGCATCACGGACTAGAGAAGTGGCTTGTAGTTCAAACTTTCTACAGCGGATTGAACTACAATGCACGGATGGCCGTAGACGCTGCAGCTGGTAGCGCACTAATGAACAAAAGTGTAGACGAAGCATATGACCTCATCGAAGGAATCACTCAAAACTACACTCAATGGGGAACCGAATGAGCTGCCCAACAAGCTCCGACCAACAACATGGAGGTAAGTGTAATGTCGCAATTAGCTGAGCAAGTATCACTCTTGACCTATAAATTATCAATTCTTGGATCTTCTGCTACTTCATCTGTTAATACAATTGCACCTATATGTGAACTGTGCGGCATACAGGGCCACTATGGTTATGAATGCTAATTTAACCCATCCATGAAGCAGGCAAACACTTTTCAGGGTATGCAACAAAGGCAAGGTAATACTTTTCCTAATTCGTATAGCTCTGGATGGTGTATGTAACACCCTGAGTTAGGGGTGAAAATTTCCTTTTTCATCAATAGCATGCATGCATGTATCTGTAGTAATAGCCAGATCAGTATCTATCCTAAGCCCTAAAATCTCCAAAATCTATCCTGTGACCTCAAATCAAGATCAGATTGTTCAGATGTGATCTATTAGTTATCCTGAATCTAAAAGCCTTCAGAACCCAGATCCAATTCTATCTCTAACTTCCAGAATTATCAACTCCATTCTGTTTTCGAAAACAGAATATCCTATATTACCTAAATACCCTAAGTTTCAGAAATCCAGATTTAATCCAAATCTTGACCAAGTTCAGACCAGATAATTCTTGGAACATGATCATGGGTATGCCAATACCTTAAACCAGAAAGTTGACAGCCAAATTTTATCATCTAGACTCTTTTCACAAATCAGTCCAAGAGTTATCGCAAATTAGCCCTTATCTGATATCTGAAAACCCAAAAAGGCTAAAATCTCCAGATTAACTCCAAATTCAGAATTTCTTCAGCAAATCTTCTCAAAATGCTATTTGCCACATGTCTCTCTTCTGTGTAGATATCAAAATCGAACCCTAAATGCCAGAATTCGAAATCGACAAAACTTAAATCTTACTTTACCCTAATTTACCCTATTTTCAGTTCATATCAAAAACTATTCAGATGTGCCAAACCTTATCAATTACCTTTGCCAAATATCCTGTTGAATATAATCTACCAGATTAGTGAAATCAATTTCAGTCTAAACCGTCCAGAATTCCAGATTTGCAATTCAGTCCAAAACTCAAAGATTTGAAATTGCAACTCAGCCCATTTCGACCAGGACAGCAGCAAGCATACGACCAGAAACCGCCGTGCCTGTGCACTGTGGTTGCTCGCCGCCGGTGAGGCTTCGCCGCGCTTGTGACCGTGCATGCCGGTGCGCACGTGTCCTCGCTCCAGCTAGTACCGTGGCAAGGTCGCTGCTACGTCGACGACCAGCGCCTGCTCCCGCATGCGAACAACGGCTGTTGTTAGCAACTCCTCGCCACGTCGCTTTGCCGTGCCAGTAGTTGTCGCCACCGCTTGCTACAGCTTTGCTAGGTCCCGATGAGGCGACACTGTGATCAGCTGCAAGCTTGTCGCCGTCGCATCACCGCTCCTTGTTGTGTCTTCGCCGCGGATGTCCAGCACGCAAGCAATCTCATCACAACAGCCAATCACTTAATTGTCTCCTCCTTGCAAGCTTCGCCTGGTCTATTTAAGCGCTCCTGTGTGCAGCAGCTTCTCCACACTTCACCAGAAACCAGCCAAATTCCAAATCTCGCTGTTTCAGTCATCTTCTCCGGCGAGCCGTCGAGGAGGCTCACGGTGCCAGCGCTCTACACTTAATCTCCTGCCAAATTAAAGCCATCAGTGAGTTCCCCTACTCATTCTCTCTGTGTAGTCCTATTTAATTGCTCACCGGTGACCCCTAACGCCGGCGATCACCGGAATTGTCGATTGCCCTGTTTCTGTAATGTGGCTCAATCTAGTACAAATTAGCTCTCGTTTCTGTAATCAAAATGGGTCAGTGAACCTTTTTAAGCATGCCTGTGAACTTAGAACAATCAATTGATCCCAATTTGAAGCTATTCCCGATTTCGCAATTTGACAGTCACTGGCTCACGTCGCCAGGCTTCTCCGGTGATCCTCCGGTCAATTTGATGTTCCCAGAAGCTTCCTTATACCTCCTAGATACTCTCCAAGCAAGGAATTAAGTTCTCCCGGCCTGTAGCAGAAACCCCCAAATGGCAGTGTTCTTCTCCGGCGCCGATCACCGGAAAAGTGTTCCCAACCGTTTCAGGCCAAATCACCTTGTCTTTTAGATGCGCCTTAGCCTCCTGAGCAATTTTGTCTTCTAGCCCGACACCTAGATCGGCCTAGATTGGAAGTTATAGCTTTGCCAAGATTTTGTCCAGAAATGATCTAGTGCAGCCAGTTCATCTCAGTTCATCACCAGATTTCTTGCTTTCCAACCATTTCTTGCCCTAGATCCTGTTGACTTAATTGTTCCTGTTACTCAAGCCTACCTCCCAGACAAAGTGGTGCATCATTTGGAGCTCCAGATCAAAAGTTTTACCAAGCCCTAGTTTTTGGCATTGTCAGCTCTATGCCAGAGCTTGTCAGCCAGTGGCATTGGCCTTGTTTACCCACTTCTGGTTGTGTAATTTGAAAACCACTTTGTCCACTGAATTTGTAGAGTTGTGATCTACATTTTCTTCTACTACCACAACTTGAGATAAGCACCCTAGCTTTTCTTAAAGCTATGTCAAAGCCTTGATCCGAATGTCGATCTGTTGACATTCGCTGTTTTGATTAAACCAGCCACAAAATTGTTATCCCTATTGTAATCCTGAAACCCTAAGATTATCTAATCACCATCCCTAGCCCAAATTCCTTGAAACCCTAGAATCTCGACTCAGTTCAGTTTACAGTTCAAATTATCTCTAGTATAGTTCAATCATTCTTGTTGAGCATTTCTGCATATAAGTCATAAAATATTTTAATATTATAAGTAATCATTGTGTGTTTGTTTGTCATCGAGCAGATTCAGAAGCTGACTTTGAAGATTTTGTTGTTGACCCGTCATCAACTGCTGTATCTTACGACGCGGAAGGCAAATCGTATCCTTGGTCATCTTGAACCTATAGTTTAAATGTTGCTATAATATAACCTTGAATATAGGCAATATTGCATGTGAAAGATTGAGAATGGTTGATTTATGAATTGGCAGTACTAGACTGGTTATCTGTGAAATGTGAAATAAACAAGTTTTGAGCCATGAACTATTATATGTATCTATATACTTATATTCATGAAATAAAACCCCTAGCCGTGACCAGAAAAATGGTGTGGAATGGCTGTAGCACTGGAGGTGCTAGACTGCAAAGGATATGCAAGCACTGAAGGTGCAGGGTTGTGGATGGTCTGGTCACTGGCCTATAAGGACTAGAACCTTGTGTTGTCCGTCTAGTGGCATGAACAACGTGCTAACCGCAAGCCTGGTATGGGATAGGCCTGAACAAGTAATTATGTGGATCGCACATGAAACCACTGCATGAGATGTGTAGTGATGCACGATAAACACGGAGCGCGGCTCCCACACATATCACTGAAGGTGATCAAGCACGCTGACCCAGTAATGGGAATAAGCAAAGGGGTGGAGGTTTGGATACAACCTGCCACAACTGTGTCTCGCTGAGAGCCACAGGGTCGGGGGTGAATTGTAAGTGATGCATAACAAAAGTTCTTGTTATCTCCACCTTGCCACTCACACATGGTTGTGAGGAGGGGTCTAATCATTTTGATAGGATGGGCTTGAAAGTGGAATATGTTGCGGGTAAATTGGTACCTCTCTGCAGAGTTAAAAACGTATTCGAATACTCCGAGCTCCCGGGTTTATAGGAGTCTGCTACGGTGGATTAAATCCACGGGGTGTGACACAAGTACTATTTTCTAAATAAAATATGGTTAATCAAGATTACCCAAATGACATGTGTTGTCATGATAAGGAGTGCTGCCGTGGGCTGTCGTGTGTCGACGTGTCGCGGTAGTGCTATAATCTAGTGAACGTGAATGATGATGTTACTTTATCAAAAAGTACTGCCATGAGATAAGAAAGAAAAAGATTATTTTACAAATGTCCATAATTCTTGACTAGTCTAGGTTCATATCATCATTACTATATGTATCTACTCTTACCTATGACTTGCTGAGTACGTAAGTGCTCACCCTTGCAACATTCAACTCAATAGATGGAGCCTACCTTGATCAAGATGATGGCACGGAGTACTTCTTGGATTCAGAAGGAGGAGCGTCAGTTCCGCCAGAGCCCTGATGTGTGTTGTTCTGCCGTCAACTTCTTTTGTGGGAGGGTCACCTATCTTCTGCTGTGTAGTTAAATATTTTGCTAAACCCTGAATGCCTTGTAGGCATTGTAATTCTCTTTATGTAATATTAAGGCCAGCAGGCCACACTGCTTAATATTTTGTTAGTACTCTGTTGCAATGTAATATACTCCTGTGTTTGACTCATCCTGGGAAGTCAAAGGTTTGTGAGAATGGGACTAGCTGCAGCGAGCTAGGTCTCTATAGGAGTAGTCGTAGTCCCAGTCTCAAGGTGCGACAGTGCAACAATCAAAATTTTGCATGGTCAGGAAAAAATCAGCAACCTCAACGCCAACAACCAAATTTTGGACAGTAGCAAATACATCAACAAAATCCCCAATATCAAGCTCGAAGGCCACCGTTTCAACCACAAAATCAGCAACCTTATCGACCTCCAAACCAACGAAAACCCGAGCAATCAAACATGGAGCGCATGCTAGAGAACTTTCTAGCAAATCAAGAGAAAGAGAAGACATCCATGAACCAAAAGATCGACTCCATATCGACTCACGTCCGCATGCTCGAGACTCAAATTGCACAATTGGTGAATGCTGCACGAAAAAACGAAAACCCTCTTCCTTCTCAACCTATTAATCCTCACAATTATGAGCATATTAATTCTATAGTTTGTTCTAACTCTCTTGTTTCTAATGTAGTGATCTTAAGAAGTGGAACAAAGGTACCAGAACGAACACCACCAACCGAACCTGCGTCGGCAAGTGAAATTGAAGAAGTAACATCACAGCCGGCAAAGGATGATGACAAGGTTGCTGAACCACAAGAAAAGGAAAGTGGAGAAAATTAGGTAACACATATTTATAATCCAACTCCACATTTTTCGGGAAGGTACGTAAAAGCAAAACTCGAGAAGCAATTTGAAAAATTTGTTGAGATCTTGAAAAAGCTTAATGTGACTATACCTTTCACTGATATAGTAACTCAAATGCCTTCTTATGGAAAATTCTTGAAAGATATACTTAATAAAAAGAGGGATTTGAGTGAATTTCAAACTGTTGCTTTAACCGAAAATTGTAGCGCTTTAATTCAGAACAGGATGCCGACAAAGCTATGTGATCAAGGGAGCTTCTCCATCCCTTGTAACATGGTACGGTACATATCAATCGAGCGCTTTGTGACCTTGGCGCAAGCGTTAGTGTGATGCCTCTTACCATCGCACAACATTTGAGCATGGGTGAGATTAAGCCTACACGCATGGTTTTGCAACTTGCCGATCGTTTGGTAAAGCATCCGGAAGGAATCCTGAAAGATGTGCCTCTTCAAGTCGTTAAATTTTATCTTCTGGTTGATTTTGTTGTTCTTGATATGGATGAAGATGTTGCTATACCTATTATATTGGGACGACCCATGCTCCAGACAGCAGGTGCCCTCATTGATGTTCGTGAGGGACGGATTACTTTTCGCATAGGGGAGAAGAAAATTTTATTTAAAATGTCTAAACTTGTTGACTGCCCTATGTATGAAGAGAAAATTTGCAGCGTGGATGCTCTAGAAGAAGTCTTGGAAGAGGAGTCTCGGAAGAGGAGTCTCGGAAGAGGAGTCTCCACTTCGACTCACTTTTGGTGAAGGAACGGATGAACTATTCGAAAATGAAAAAATGGATAGTATCAAAGAAAACAAACAAAACGAAGATGAACCAACAAAAGAGCCATCCAAAAAGGACATCTTGGATTCCAACGTCACAGGTAAGGAAAAGGCAAGTAAACCTACACTCAAAACTCTTCCTTCCTCGCTGAAATATATGTTTTTGGATGATGATGAGATGCAACCTATCATTGTTAATGCAAACTTGACCAATTCACAACTAGAAAAATTGATTTCTTTACTTCTTGTGCATCGCAATGCTCTTGGTTATTCTATTGATGATATCAAAGGGATTAGCCCTAAAATTTGCATGCATAGGATCTCTCTAGTTGATGAAACTAAAACCTTCGTTGAGCGTCAACGTAGATTAAACCTGAACTTGAAGGAAACTGTAAAAGCTGAAATTTCTAAACTATTAGATGTAGGTATCATTTATCCTATTTCTGATAGTAATTGGGTTAGCCCTGTTCATGTGGTTCCAAAGAAAGGAGGTATGACTGTGGTCAACAATGCTAATAATGAATTGCTCCCTACTAGACTTGTTACTGGATGGCGCATGTACATTGATTATCATAAATTAAATAGTGTCACTAGGAAGGATCACTTTCCATTACCTTTCATTAATCAAATGTTGGAAAGATTAGCCAAACATGCATACTTTTGTTTTCTTGACAGGTATTTGGGGTTCTTTCAAATCCCAATTCATCCTGATGATCAAGATAAGACGAAGTTTACATCTCCCTTCGGTTCTTTTGCCTATAGGCGCATGCCGTTTGGATTATGTAACGTACCTGCAACCTTTTAACGATGTATGATGGCTATCTTTTCAGATTTAATCGAAGAAATAATGGAAGTCTTTATGGATGATTTTAGCGTTTATGGTTCCTCTTTGGATGTTTGTCTCCAAAATCTTTCTCTAGTCTTAAGTAGGTGCGAAGAAGTCAACCTTGTGTAAACTGGGAAAAGTGCCAATTCATGGTTCAAGAAGGCATGGTGCTTGGCCACGTAATTTCTGAACGAGAGATTGAAGTCAACAAGGCAAAAATCGAAGTCATAGCAAGTCTTCCACCACCAACCAACGTGAAGGGCATACGCAGTTTCTTGGGACATGCAGGTTTTTACCGTCGTTTCATTAAGGATTTTTCCAAAACTACTAAACCTCTCACTCATTTGCTTGGTAAAGATGTGCCTTTTGATTTTGATGAAAAATGCCTTAATGCCTTTAATCAACTGAAACATGCTTTAACTACTGTTCCCATCATACAACCTCCAAATTGTAAAGAACCTTTTGAATTGATGTGTGATGCTAGTGATTATGCAATTGGCGCTGTTCTAGGGCAAAGAACAAATAAGGTCTTACATGCTATATACTATGTAAGAAAAACTTTGGATGATGCTCAAAATAATTACACTACAACCGAAAAAGAATTGCTTGCTATAGTCTATGCCCTAGATAAATTTCGTCCATATTTGATTGGTTCAAAAGTAATTGTGCATACTGATCATGCTGCTCTTAAGTATCTTTTGACCAAGGCAGAAACAAAGCCACGGCTTGCACGATGGATCTTACTGCTACAGGAATTTGATTTGGAAATCAAAGATAAGAGAGTTGCTGAGAACGTCGTTGCAGATCAACTCTCGCGACTCTTGACTGACACCGCCAACATTCACATCAATGACGCTTTACCTGATGAGCACCTTTACTTGATTCAACAAGAACCATAGTATGCTAATATTGCAAATTATTTATTTAACCATGAACTTGACAAGTAGACAATGAAAGCGCTTCCTCCACGACATCCGACGCTATACTGGGACGATCCAAATCTTTTCAAAAAGGGAGTTGACAATATATTTCGAAGATGCGTGCCCGACCACGAGATCCAAAGCGTTCTTGAACATTGTCATTCATCTCCATGTGGTGGACACGCCGGAGCTTCAAAAACAATGGCTAAGGTATTGAAATCAGGTTTGTTTTGGCCTTCTTTATTTAAAGATGCTTATAATTTTGTGCAAAAATGCGATCCTTGCCAACGTTCGAGAAATTTAAGTCAAAGACATGAAATGCCCTTAACAAGTATTCTTGAAATTGAACTATTTGATGTATGGGGGGTAGATTATATGAGACCTTTTCCATCTTCTATGGGTAACTCCTACATCTTAGTTGCGGTTGATTATGTTTCAAAGTGGGTAGAGGCTATTGCTACACTAGTAAATGAGTCAAAACATGTGATAAAGCTTTTCAAAACAGTCATCTTTCCCCGATTTGGTATACCGTGAGCAGTAATTAGTGATGGCGGTGCGCATTTCACTAATTATCAATTTCAAAAATTGATGATGAAATATGGGGTAATTCATAAAGTTGCTCTTGCCTATCACCCTCAGACAAGTGGACAGGTTGAAGTCTCAAACAGGGAAATCAAGTCAATCTTGCAGAAGGTAGTGGCACCGTCTCGTACGGATTGGGCACTCAAACTTCGAGATGTCCTTTGGGCATATCGCACTGCATTCAAGACTCCGCTAGGTATTACGCCTTACAAACTTGTATTTGGTAAAAACTGCCATTTGCCTGTTGAACTGTCACACAGGGCGTTATGGGCATTAAAAGAACTCGATTCGGACTTTGACAAAGCGGGGAGAAGGCGAATCCTTGAATTGCATGAGCTATAAGAGCTTCGGAACAACTCCTGTGTGAGTGCCTTGATCTATAAAGACAACACGAAAAAGTAGCATGACAAACAGATCCTCAACCGTGAATTTAAACCAGGTGATTTGATTCTATTGTTCAATTCTCGATTGAAGTTGTTCCCAGGGAAATTGAAATCGCAATGGACTGGGCCATACGTGATAGAAAAGGTCTTTCCGTATGGTGCCGTCGAACTTCGAGCACAAAACGGCACTACTTTCAAGGTAAAAATGCACCGTATCAAGCTATACAATGCGGGAGACCAGGTAAGTACACTAAACTCGGTCGATTCTTTTGATTCTATATATTTTTGAATGGTCGAGGACGTTCTGTCGAGCGGGACGTTAAACCAGCGCTAGCTAGGAGCAACCCGGTTACCCAAACTCCGATGGTCCATCCATACGATGCGCAAGTTTTGCTTTCTTTTTTATTTATTTATTTATTTATTTTCTTTTTTTTTTTAGGTTTTCACTTGTGACGCCTTGGACTGCACCATTGGAGCTACGTGGACCACAACAACTTCTTCCACCACATCATCATCCACAACATCCATCAACCTGAACCACAACCGCAAAAGGTAATCTGTATCTATCTCCATACATTGAGGACAATGTCTGATTTAGCTTGGGAGTGTTCACTTAACTGTTTGCTTAGTATGATTTAGCTTGGGGGATGTTCACTTCAGCAATTGTTTAGTCTTCAGCAAGTCATCATTCCACCACATTCCATCATAAACTGAAAAATAAAAAAAAAGATTTGTCACTTGGAATGCCTGGTTTTGAAGATGATCTTTAAGCAATTAGATGATTATTCTATCACATCTTTGCATATGATCCATTGAACTTAGATCTTTTAAAGATTTTCATTGCCTATGTTTAGTTTTTATCTTAAAGTAACCATTAAAGTTTGAACTTATCCATTAAATTGTACTCGACTTCTTCCAAATTGAAGATTTCTAATAGAACCATTTTTTGGAATTAACTCTCTTGTGTTACTCTTTATGCCCAGATTGCTAATTGTCCTTCTCTTTAAAAATTAAAAAATGTGTAAAAGTAAGTATAATCAACCCACTGGGGGGGAGGCGGTGGTGAATCGTCGACCAGCTGGGGAAGGGAAGATTTACTTAACTTGTGCATACAAAAAAAAATTTCAGTAAAACGGTTGCTTAAGCTGCGGCTTTGTCTAATCTCGTGTAACGTATATGCGACCCGCTGGGGGGAGGTGGTGGTGAATCGTCGACCAACTGGTGAAGGGAAGGTATACGGAGCATTGAGATTGCTTACAGGGGCTCGGGAAACCGACAAAGCTGTCTTTCTGTAAGTGCACTTAAGTAAGCGTCTTCAGCTGTGTCTCCTCTCGCCGCGACGGAATGATCCAGTAAAAACATTCTGGCCAAGAGCACGAAAAAGTTGAAGAATAAAAAAACAAAAAAAAGAGGCAAACAAACAAAACAATAAAAGAAAGAAAATAAGTGTTTTTCTTTAGAAAAGGGTAATTTAGCAACTTTGTATAAATCATAGCATAACGAGCGTTTCTTTGCATGATTTATTTTAAATCCTATATGAAAGAAAATTGTTAAGACAATTTAATTGATTAAGCTCTCTCTTTTCTAAGGTTGAAATTTGATAATCTTAATATATACATTTGGAAATTTTAAATTGCTAAGATCAATTGCCTCATATGCATAGATGTGTTGTGAATCTTCGGAAGAATGTTTATAGAGAATCTAATTTACCAAGGCATCTCAATTTTTGGAAAATTATTCACATTCTTTGCTTGAGGACAAGCAAAATGCTAGCTTGGGGGAATTTGATAAGTCTTAATTTGGTAGAATATTTACTCTAGGTTTAGTATTGAAAATGTGCAAAAATGATGCTTAAAATTCCTTTGACACATCATTTTATGTGACTTTTTGTAACATTTTTACAATCCGCTTTCATGATGTGTTCGTAATGTTTCAGGGAATAAATGTACCAAAGTTGGAGTTATTTCGACATCGTTTGGATAGGAAACGAAGTGGAGAAAGAAGATGCTGAAAATTTGAAAAAAAACAGCAATCCGACCCGACCCGAATCCGACCCGAATCCCGAATTCCGAATCCAAAACAGACCCGTTAGCGGTTTAAAATTCGAATCTGAGACAATTTCCTTCCTAAATAAGTCTTGAGTTGTATTTGATTAATTCTAGGACTTATGTGTTATAAATAGAGAAGCTTTTGGCTCAATTAAACATGTTTTTTTACATACTAGCCATTAGGGTTTAGTTTAATTTTTAATTTAGTGGAGCCTCCTTCTCTATTTTATTGCTTTTGTAAGCCGGCAAGGATGGCAACTTCAATTCTCAAGCAATCAAGTAAGTTTTCATTTATTTCTTATCATTATTATTTCTGCATTATTATGGCTTTTTACCAGTAGATCCCTTCTAGGGTTAGGGATGACCTAATCCGGAAAGCGTGATTCTTCCTTAGTTTTGATCTCAAGTTTTGGAGTTATTTTCTATTGTTTTCTTCCTCTAAACCCTAAATTCTCGTTTCGGCAACAGACGTAACAGTTGAGAGCTAGAATTTAGGGAAGTTCTTGAGTCCTTAGCGCTTTGACGTGGGACCCTGAACAAGAGAGAGGCTCTCGCCAAACGTGACAGTCGAAGCGATCCTCTGACTGTTGATCCAGCGCCCCGAACTGGAAACTTAATTTGTCTTGAAAAACAATGGAAATTAAATCACAATCCTCAGACCTTGGATAGAATTACGCTAGATGATTATGGAATTCTTGAAGCTGTAGGTTTTAATTCCTGCTTTATAAATCCAAATTTCATACCTGCAATTTACTGCTTTAAAAACCTAAATTGATACCTTTAGTAGCAGAATTAGTTATAAAAAAACAACCCACAACTCGTTTAGACTTAATTAGTGATCCATTAAGCTAGAAAGACGAATACGTTTGTTCATCATGGAATTCGACCCTCAAGTGCTCAACGTTCAACCGTGCACTTGCGGTATTACAAAATCACACCGTTTGAGGTGCGATCACTGATCACTATTCAGATGCGGGTGATGCCGTTGAATAGAATAGGATGGTCGATAAAGAAAATTTACCGCCCCAACCAGGTCTCAAGGACATGAAAAAAGAGGATACAGGCAAGAAGCCAGAGTCTTCATCGGGCGGAAAGTCAAAGAAGACCAAAAGAATCGAACTGGATAGTACCGGGAGGTTGCAATCGCGAAAAAGCCTCCGCCGGTGAAAGGTAATAAGTTTTCGTTTAAAAATAAAACTGCCTCTGGTAGTCGCAATTCCGACCAGCTAGAAAAACCAACTAACTCGCAGGAAGGCAAGAAGTGGTGTCCGATCCACAACTCTCCGGGACACGACCTCAAGAATTGTCGGAGCTGGTTGAGGTAACTAGATGACTTCTACCAGGGAATTGGGCCGATGCCAAGTTTGCCATCGAAAGAGCAGACTTGCGGGCTTAGAGACACCGACGGGGACGAAGAAATGTCCTACCAGGTACTTCATAATTATGTTAATGTCATTTTTGGAGCTTCCTCCTCTTTTGTTTCTAAACGACAGTTTAAAGCATTTCATCGAGAAGTTAACCAAGCGGATGCTCCCCTTGGCGAACCTCAATACCCCCATTGGTCGGACACTCCTTTAACGTTTGATCGCTCTGATTGTCCCGTTGGGCTTACTCGACCATTGAGATTACCTTTGGTCATTACTCCAATTATCAGTAACGCGAGAGTCGAAAGGGTCCTGATCGATGGAGGTAGTTCTGTGGACATTTTACTAGTCAAGGCATTGGATGAGATGCAAATCCCTCGTTCAAAAATCAAACCCATAATCCATCCGTTTTATGGGATAATTCCTGGCCCCTCGATGATGCCAATGGGACAGGTGGTGCTTCTAATCACGCTGGGTGAACTGGATAATTTCTGAACAGAGTTAGTTACTTTCGACGTAATTGATTGTGATTTGGCTTATAATGCGATTTTTGGCAAGCCAATTCTCGCTAAATTTATGATGGCAACGCACTATGCCTATCAGTGCAGCAAGTTACCTGGCCTCAAAGGTGTTATTTCCATCTGAGGCAACCGCAATGTGGCATTGACTTGCGATTGGTTATCACTTGAGCTCGTGGATCAACTTCCCCTTTGGGATGTCAACATCACCACCACGGCTGCGCATACGATCAAAGTCGCCCCTCGACCAGAGGAAAAGCTAAAATTGGTTCCATTATGCCCAGATGATCAATCTAGAACAATTCGGATTGGGTCAGGCCTGGACGACAAATAGGAACTCGAACTCATTACTTTCCTCTGGGCTAATGCAGATGTGTTTGCGTGGAAACCATCCGACATGCTCGGTGTCCCAAGGGAGGTAATTGAGCACAGGTTAGCAATTCGACATGGACAGTGACCAATAAAGCAGACGCTTTGCTATTGATCGGCAAGAAGCTATCCACGCGGAGTTAAACAAACTCCAAGTAGCCAAGTTTATTCGAGAAGTCGATCATCCGGAATGGCTTGCAAATCCGGTCATGGTCCGTAAGTCAAATGGTAAGTGGCGCTTGTGCATCGATTATACCAGCCTAAACAGTGCCTGCCCGAAGGATGACTTTCCCCTTCCCCGCATCGATCAGTTGGTCGATTCTACTGCGGGTTGCGAACTGATGAGTTTTCTGGATGCTTACTCCGGATATCATCAAATTAGCATGGCAGAAGAAGATAAAAAGAAGACTGCCTTCAGCACACCATTTGGCACCTACTGCTACATCAGAATGCTATTTTGTCTCAAGAACGCCGGTTCCACATACCAGCGCTTGATGCAAAAGACCTTTCTTTCCCAGATGGGGCATAATCTTGAAGCTTACGTAGATGACCTAGTTGTAAAAAACTTAAAAAGCTTGACTCATTTGGATGATCTTGCTGAAACCTTCTGTAATTTAAATCGATTTGGAATAAAATCAAACCTAGAAAAGTGTTCTTTTGGGGTTTCATCTGGTAAACTTTTAGGCTTTGTCGTCTGTTCTAGAGGAATCGAGGTTAATCCCGAAAAAATCAAGGCCATCGAGCAAATGAGGTCTCCTTCGACCATGAAGGACGTCGAGTGCCTGGCAGGTCGTATGGTGGCTTTAAGTCGATTTATATCGCGACTAGGCGAGAGGGGATTACCCTTCTTCAAAGCTCTCCGCAAGCACCATGGTTTTACCTGGTCGGATGAAGCCGAGAAAGCATTCCAGGAGGTTAAAGCATACTTATCTAGTCCGCCAGTGTTGGTTTCCCCGGTCGCAGGGGAACCACTACTTCTTTATTTGGTGGCCACACATCGTGCGGTCAGCGCTGTTCTGATTGCAGAAAGAGAAGGTGTGCAACGACCCATCTATTACGTGAGCGAGGTACTTCATGATCCTAAGGAACATTACCTTGAGGTCCAGAAGATACTTTACGCGCTACTGATGGCTTCCCACAAGTTATGACATTACTTTTAGGCACATAAAATTACAGTGCCCTCGTCCTTCCCCTTAGGAGATATTATCCGAAACCCGGAGAAATCTGGTCGAATTGGGAAGTGGACTGTGGAACTTGGAGCATTTGATATCCATTTCACCCCTCGCACTGCGGTCAAGTCTCAGTTCCTTGCAGATTTTGTGGTCGAATGGACTAACCCTGACCCTCCAAGGCAAGAATCCGAAGACTTGTCGTGTACCGACCATTGGACGATGTATTTTGACTGCTCTCGTAGTTTCCAACACTCGGGGGCTGGAGTTGTCTTAGTAACGCCTCAAGGAGACCAACTCAAGTATGTCATTCAATTACATTTTGTTACAACTAACAACGCAGCAGAGTATGAAGGTCTTATTGCAGGGCTCCCGGCAGCAAAATTCCTCAGAGTCTGTCGATTAGTGGTGAGGGGAGACTCACAGCTAGTCATAAACCAGGTAAACAAGGAGTACAGCACCTCCGATGAGACAATGGCTCTTTACCTGGGGGAGGTGAGGAGATTGGAAAAACACTTTAGTCATTTCGAAGTCCAATACATCCCGCGAACGGACAATATTCTCGCAGACCAATTATTTAAAATTGGGTCCTCACGTACATCTGCTCCGGCAGGGGTGTTCGTCGAACACTTAGAGCATCCTTCGATCATGACTACAGTCGAAAATGACCAGGTAATAGTCTTCGTTACCAACCTTGCACAAGAAGGAGGTTGGACCCATCCATTGAGGGTCTATCTCGAACATGGGACCATGCCCAAGGACGAAACCAAAAGTAATCGGTTGATTCAAAAAGCGCGCCTATACAAGCTTATAGAAGGAGTTTTGTATAGGAAGGGTACTCAAGGGGTATTCATGCATTGTATTTCTCAAGAGGAAGGTAAATCCCTCTTAAAAGAAATCCATGACGGTGTGTGTGGTGCGCACGCGTCATTTCGTACACTGGTCGGGAAAGCTTTCCGACAGGGTTTTTTCTGGCCTTCGGCACTCGATGATGCCAAAAATGTGGTCAAGACATGCCCCCAGTGTCAATTTCATGCTAGACAGGTTCATCAGCTCGCATATGCCATGCAAACCATCCCATTAACATGGCCCTTTGGGGTCTGGGGGATGGATATTGTGGGACCTATGCCGCAGGCCGTTAATGGTTACAAATTTCTATTCATAGCCATTGACACTTTTACAAAGTGGATTGAGGCTGAGTCAGTCTATAACGTCATCGCTGCTGCGGCATAGAAGTTCTTTCATAAGAACATTGTCACTCGATTTGGTGTTCCAAGTCATCTCATCACTGACAACGGTTCCCAGTTCACTAGCAGCCTCTTCCTGGACTATTGCGACAATGTTGGAACCAAGGTGTGCTTTGCTTCTGTAGCTCATCCACAGAGCAATGGTGCTGTCGAACGTGCCAATGGGCAGATATTACAAGGCAACAAGAAACGTGTTTTCGATCGCCTTAAGATGCGCTCGGGGGTTTGGGTAGATGAACTCTACTCCGTTCTATGGGCACTACGCACTACCTGTAGTCGAGCCACCGGTGAGACACCTTTCTAGTTGGTATACGGCGCCGAGGCGGTGTTACCTACAGAATTTCGTATTGGTTCTGTCCGAACAGATCAATTCGACCAGATTGATCAGATCGAACAACGTACTCATGATTTAACCGTCCTCGAAGAAAAGCGTGATCGACCATTGATAAGGTCAACAATATATTTGCAAGCTTTGCGAAAATATCACAGCAGAAGGGTGCGGCCACGTAGTCTTCATGTGGGTGATCTAGTTTTACAAAAAATACAAAAGCAGTCTAGCCGCAATAAGTTCTCTCCTCAGTGGGAAGGCCCTTACCTTGTTGTTTCAGTACCGCAACTAGGATCAGCTCGGTTAGCGATGGAGGATGGTAGAATCTTATCTAATACGTGGAACATTGATCAACTGCGCAAGTTTTACATGTAAGTTTCCCAATCTTTTTTCCTGTTCAATTAGCATGGCTTAACAAAAACTTTGTGAGTACTTTTCTTCGGCTCATGTTATGTTCGTTTTCTTTCTTTGCCATACTTATACCGAGGCTGGCTCGGGGGCTGATCGCCAATAATCAACTTGTTACAAATATCCTAACCAGATTCATTGCCTGATCTCATGGTCGCATCCAGCTAAGACATCCCTCAATAAGCCATTTCTCAACGCACACGGGACTTACTGGCATGTTCCTGATAATTCGAGTGGCTGCTAGTTCGTAATAAGGTCGGATGTTGTATTGAGGTCAGTATCGGTTTTATCGGATGATCATATCTATGTTAAAGCATTTCTTGGGTATTCATAATGCCCATATTTTTTTAGAGATTATAATATGTCGCGCCCCGAAACTGGGACTACGACTACTCCTGTAGAGACCTAGCTCGCTGCAGCTAGTCCCATTCTCACAAACCTTTGACTTCCCAGGATGAGTCAAACACAGGAGTATATTATATTGCAACAGAGTACTAACAAAATATTAAGCAGTGTGGCCTGCTGGCCTTAATATTACATAAAGGATTACAATGCCTACAAGGCATTCAGGGTTTAGCAAAATATTAACTACACAGCAGAAGATAGGTGACCCTCCCACAAAAGAAGTTGACGGCAGAACAACACACATCAGGGCTCTGGTGGAACTGACGCTCCTCCTTCTGGATCCAAGAAGTTCTCCATGCCATCATCTTGATCAAGGTAGGCTCCATCTATTGAGTTGGAATGTTGCAAGGGTGAGCACTTACGTACTCAGCAAGTCATAGGTAAGAGTAGATACATATAGTAGTGATGATATGAACCTAGACTAGTCAAGAATTATGGATATTTGTAAAATAATCTTTTTCTTTCTCATCTCATCTTATTTCAGCTCATGGCAGCACTTTTCATAAAATAACATCATCAATCATGTTCACTAGATTATAGCACTACCGCGACACGTCGACACACGACAGCCCATGGCAGCACCCCTTATCATGACAACACATGTCATTTGGGTAATCTTGATTTAACACATTTTATTTAGAAAATAGTACTTGTGTCACACCCCGTGGATTTAATCCACCGCAGCAGACTCCTATAAACCCGGGAGCTCAGAGTATTCGAATACGTTTTTAACTCTGCAGAGAGGTACCAATTTGCCCGCAAGATATTGCACTTTCAAGCCCATCCTATCAAAATGATTAGACCCCTCCTCACAACCATGTGTGAGTGGCAAGGTGGAGATAACAAGAACTTTTGTTATGTATCACTTACAATTCACCCCTGACCCTGTGGCTCTCCGCGAGACACAGTTGTGGTAGGCTGTATCCAAACCTCCACCCCTTTGCTTATTCCCATTACTGGGTCAGTGTGCTTGATCACCTTCAGTGATATGTGTGGGAGCCGCACTCCGTGTTTATCGTGCATCACTACACATCTCATGCAGGGGTTTCATGTGCGATCCACATAATTACTTGTTCAGGCCTGTCCCATACCAGGCTAGCGGTTAGCACGTTGTTCATGCCACTAGACGCACAACACAAGGTTCTAGTCCTTATATGCCAGTGACCAGACCATCCACAACCCTGCACCTTCAGTGCCTGCATATCCTTTGCAGTCTAGCACCTCCAGTGCTACAGCCATTCCACACCATTTTTCTGGTCACGGCTAGGGGTTTTATTTCATGAATATAAGTATATAAATACATATAATAGTTCATGGCTCAAAACTTGTTTATTTCACATTTCACAGATAACCAGTCTAGTACTGCCAATTCATAAATCAACCATTCTCAATCTTTCACATGCAATATTATCAATATTCAAGGTTATGTTTTAGCAACATTTAAAATATAGGTTCAAGATGACCAAGGATATGACTTGCCTTCCGCGTCGTAAGATACAGCAGTTGATGACGGGTCAACAGCAAAATCTTCAAAGTCAGCTTCTGAATCTGCTCGACGACAAACAAACACACAATGATTACTTATAATATTAAAATGTTTTATGACTTATATGCAGAAATGCTCCACAAGAATGATTGAACTATACTGGAGATAATTTGAACTGCAAACTGAACTGAGTCGAGATTCTAGGGTTTCAAGGAATTTGGGCTAAGGATGGTGATTAGATAATCTTAGGGTTTCAGGATTACAATAGGGATAACAATTTTGTGGCTGGTTTAATCAAAACAGCGAATGTCAGCAGATTGACATTCAGATCAAGGCTTGGACATAGCTTTAAGAAAAGCTAGAGTGCTTATCTCAAGTTGTGGTAGTAGAAGCAAATGTAGATCACAACTCTACAAATTCAGTGGACAAAGTGGTTTTCAAATTACACAACCAGAAGTGGGTAAACAGGGTCAATGCCACTGGCTGATAAGCTCTGGCATAGAGCTGACAATGCCAAAAACTAGGGCTTAGCATAACTTTTGATCTGGAGCTCCAAATGATGCACCACTTTGTCTGGGAGGTAGGCATTGATAACAGGAACAAAAGTTACAATAGGATCTATGGCTGAAAATGGCTGGACAGCAAGAAATCTGATGATGAACTGAGATGAACACACTGCACTAGATCATTTCTGGACACAATCTTGGCAAAGCTATAACTTCCAATCTAGACCGATCTAGGTGTCGGGCTAGAAGACAAAAATGCTCAGGAGGTCAAAGCACACACACTGGACAAGGTTTTGAGGGCTGAAATGGCTGGGATAAGCTTTCCGGTGATCGGCGCCGGATAAGAAGCTCTGGATTTGGGCATTTTCAACACAAGCCGATTGAACTCGATTCCTTGCTCTAGGAGTGATAGAAGGGTATAAGTAAGCTACTGGCGACGTCAATTTGGCCGGAGGATCACCGGTATGGCTTGGCGACGTGAGCCAGCGGCTGTCAAATTGCAAAATCGGGAATAGCTTCAAATTGGGATCAATTGATTGTTCTAAGTTCACAAGCATGCTTAAAAAGGTTCACTGATCAATTTTGTTTACAAAATCGAAAGCTAATTCGGGCTGAATTAAGCTACATTGCAGAAACAGGGCAATTGGCAATTCCGGTGATCACCGGCGTTAGAGGTCACCGGTGAGCAATTAGATGATACCACACAGAGAGAATGAGTAGGGGAACTCACTGATGGATTTAATTCGAAGATTGATGCAGTAGGGCGTTCTGGCACCGTGAGCCTCCTCGACGGCTCGCCGGAGAAGAAAACGAAAACCAGACAATTCGAGACTTGGCTGATTTCCAGTGAGGTGTGAAGAAGCTGCTGAACACAGGAGCGCTTAAATAGGCCAGGCGAAGCTTGCAAGGGGGGAAACAGCGAAGTGATTGGCAACTGGGGATGAGACCGGTTGCGTGCTGAGCATCAGCGGCGAAGACACAGCAATAGCTGGTGATGCGACGGTGACAAGTTGCAGCTAATCACTGTGTCGCCTCATCGGGACCTGGCAAAGCTGTAGCAAGCGGTGGCGACAACTACTGGCGCGGCAAAGCGACGTGGCGAGGAGTTGCTGACAAAAAGCCGTTGATCGAGCGCGGGAGCAGGCACTGGTCGTCGACGTAGCAGCGACCTTGCCACGGCACCAGCTGGAGCGAGGACACGTACACACAACATGCACGGTCACGAGCGCGGCGAAACCTCACCGGCGACGAGCAACCACGGCGCACAAGCACGGCGGTTTCTGGTCGTGTGCACAGTAAATGGCCTAGTCGAAATTTGGACTGAACTGCAGTTTCAAATCTTGAATTTTGGACTGTTCTGTAAATCTGGAATTCTGGAAGATTTAAACTGAATTTTCTTTCACTAATCTGGCAGATATATTCAACAAAATATTTGGCAAAGATGTTTGATAAAATCTGGCACATTTGAATAGTTTTTGATATGAACTGAAAATAGGGTATTTTAGGGTAAAATAAGATTTGAGTTTTGTCGATTTCGAATTCTGGCATTTAGGGTTTGATTTTGATATCTGCACAGAAGAGAGACTTGTGGCAAATAGCATTTTGAGAAGATTTGTCGAAGAAATTCTGAATTTGGAGTTAATCTGGAGATTTTAGCCTTTTTGGGTTTTCAGATACCAGATAAGGACTAATTTGCAATAACTCTTGGACTGATTTGTGAAAAGAGTCTAGATGATAAAATCTGGCTGCCAACTTTCTGGTTTAAGGTATTGGCATACCCATGATCATATTTCAAGAATAATCTGATCTGAACTTGGTCAAGATTTAGATTAAATCTGGATTTCTGAAACTTAGGGTATTTAGGTAATATAGGATATTTCTCTTTTCGAAAACAAATGGAGTTGATAATTCTGGGATTTAGAACTGGAATTGAATCTTGGTTCTGAGGGCTTTTAGATTCAGGATAACTAATAGATTACACCTGAGCAATCTGATCTTGATTTGGGGTTCACAAGAAAGATTTGGAGATTTTAGGGCTTGAGATAGATACTGATCTGGCTATTGCTACTGATACATGCATGCATGCTATTGATGAAAAAAGAAATTTTCACCCCTAACTCAGGGTGTTACATAATACTAAATCTTCAGTACTTATGATCTCAGGAGGGGGCTAAGAGAATATGGCCATAATAAGAAACGAAAAAAGTATCACTCTTTTCCAAAAATTTAAGGCATGCATTTGCATGTTATAAATGTAATTTCACAGGTATAATTACTAAGAGATATCATTACAAGGAATCAAATAAGGCCTAGCTCTTTCAGTAGATCTTCGACTAGAGGCTTGACTTCTTCAGAGATGGCCTCAAGTCGATCACTCTCGATCTTTGCATCTTCTACCACCGGCTTCATATTCAAATTTGGCTCATGGTGAAATCATAATCTGCAGAGAATGGCAGAGGCTATAGATCGAACATTTGACCTCAGTACCTCTTCCTGCCGTTTGGTATCTTCAGGAAGATACTCGATGAGTGATTCGCCTTGGGCCGCGACCAGTGTGGCTAACTCGCTAAGGCTTGGACTCTCCTTTTGCGACTCGATCACATCTGCTTTTAGCAGAGTAGCCACCATCTTCAGCTTTTCGAAGATGTTCGATTGAGTACCGCTGCAGGAGGAAATTGTTTCATTTAGACCTTCATTCTCCAGGCTAGCAGTATCAATTTTCGAGCTTTGCAACTCGATGGTCACCTGAAGGTTTCTTTTGTCTTCTGAAAAACGGCTTATTTGATCCTCTTGTGCTGTGTGAACACAGTGAACATTTACTATAAACAGTTCATACGATGAGAAGATTTCTTCTGGTCGGAGGTATACTTACAAGAAAGTTTTGACTGCGCTTCATGAAGTCTCTTCTCTAGAGAAGAATATCTCGCAGCTGCAGCTTCTTGATTCTCTCGATCAGCCATGCTCTTGTTCAAAAAGGCATTTTCTCTGTAACAAGAAGGACGATCAGCTATGCTTAAATATGGATTCAAGTTAATATGAATAAAGAGCACCACACTTACTGTTGCAGCCGGTTGATCTCCCGTTGCGCGACCTCGATATGCTTTGCTATAGCTGTCAACTTGGTCGCCACCCGGGTCAAGTCCTAGAACACGATAAGAATTGCTCTTAAGACTTGAATATTCCTGAATTTTTGCGAGTTTGAAAATAAAAAAAAGAAGAGCTGTTCATACCTCTATGTAATCACTGAATGAGCCGCTCTCAACATCAGCGTGAGGTCTAACCTCAAGACTTGCTGTGTCCGCGGTAGGGGCAGCAGATGATCTTTCCTGTTGATCCCCCTCTATGGTCGGGAATGTGGTTTTCGTCCCTTGAGATCGGATTTCCGCTGCCATTCCATCCACGATGGCCCAAGAACCTCTTCGGCCATGGGATCCGGACTTGCTCTCCCGTGACCTCTGCTGTGGGTGTACCATGGCATGTCAAGGTCGCCGGGGTACTAGGTGCAGCATCCCTGCGCCAACAGACAGACAAACATATTGTAATGCGAGATGCCTCCCGTCAGTCATATTTAGATGGCGATAGGAGAGGTTCTCACTTTATTCGAAACCCCACCCATGGTTTGGGTTCCGATGATGAGCTCCCAAGAGAAAGAAGCCTACTGGTTGCTCTTGGGAAAGAGTCTTCTTCTGTCCTTGTCTTCCTTCTCTTAAAAAGGACAGTATCCTCTTCTCCCTGTATGAACACAATTCAATGGGTATTACAGAGGAACGAAAACGTGCGAGATTGTGAGGATTCTTACCACAGTCACTCCCTCTATCAGTAGGGGAGGTGTTGTTTGTCCTGGGGCTTCACGAGTCTCAGGCACTAGGGTTCCACCTGAAACCACGGGATTGTCAGTGGTCACGGGGCCCATTATAGCCATTTCTGTCCCTGCGGTCAGGGATAAGATTTCGTCAACCAGAAGGGAAGTCGACCGCTCTGGGACGCTTGTTCCCAAGAGGTCAGTTGCTTTCCTCTTGCGGCAAACTAAAGGAATGTCGTCTTCCTTGTCCTCGCTCCCTTCACCCTGTACGACGAAGAAGTAATTTCCACTCGTACTTGGGGTTATAGGAGGTATTGAGAATCTTACCGCATTATTTTTCGCGGTAATGGTTTTCTTCCGCAAAGAAGCCTCTTCCAAACTCTTCTTAGGTTTTTTGGGAGTAGACTCCTTCACTTCGTGCTTTGAAGGGGTCCTCCTCACCCTCTTCGCAGTCGGTCTTCCCGAAGGACCAACGTCCTCGCTTGGATGCATTGCCTCAGCAAATTTTCCCAGAAGCTGTATTATTCAACATGCTTTTGGTAATACAAGGCAAATGGATGGTTTCCAACAGAGCATGTTTGAATAAATCATACCTTTCGGCGCTATTGCTTAAGATCGTCACTGGCGTTAATCAAGCTCTGGGGCCGAGGCGATCCTTTAGTTCCCTCCACAGCGGCGTTATACGCCCGAAGGAGGTAGTTTGTCCATTTTTTAATCTCGGACAAGGATAGCGCTGTGTCACAAAAAAGCATGTTAATAAATGCGACGTCTTTTTGCATGTTTTGTTGACTAAAGGACATACCGTTATTATAGTCCAGGGTGCTGTCCGCCATGGACTCCACCTCCCAAGCCGAATGTGCCCTTTCACCCAGGGGGCTCATCCTATTCTTCATGAAGTCGCGTGTGATATCACGTGCGGTCAAGCCTTGCTGAACTAAGTGAAGAATAACTTGAGCTTGTTTCTTCTGTTCTGCGCTCGGAATGGGAAGGGAGTCTAACTCGCTGGCTTTCTCCGGTCGGGTGTTCGTGAACCGTAGTCCGCTCTCCGACGGAGGGGTGCAGTAGAACCACTTATGGTACGACCCATGAACCGAGTCCCGTAGAGGCGGGAATGGGTACTCCTTCTTCTCCCGTATACGGAAGTAGATGTACCCAGCGACATTGGCACTTTTTAACCATGTCGAAAAGTAGAAGTGTCGGAAAAGCTCCACGCTTGGAAGCACTCTGACAAAGGCTTCACAGAGATGTTGAAAAATCGCCAGGATGAGGACTGCATTTGGGTGGAGATTTACTAACTCCAACCCATAATGGTCCAAGATTCCCCTCAGAAATTCGCTTTCTGGGAATCAGAATCCGCAACGCAAGTATTCCTCAAAGATCACCAATTCGTCCTCTTGGACCATTGGGGTTTCTTGATCTTTTTCCGTTGGCCGCCAGTTGATCAGTAGCCGTGGGGGAGAATCTCTTCTTTCTTTAGTGCCACCAGGCTCGCTTTTGTATGGTGCACGGATCGGCTCCAGGACGCCATTTCTTATGAAGAATTGAGAAGAAAAGTGGTGAATTTAGAGATGACGAAGACGAGGAATGCAAAAGTGGGTTTTTGTGCGGCAGGAGGGTCTAAGGCGACGAGGAGTTTTTGGCTTCTCCAGTAAGCTATCTCTTCCTTTTATATGTCTAAGACAACCCTTCACCGAGTATTTTATTAATTTACCTTAATGGGTATCTTTCCTCTTGGAACCCATTATCCATACTGTAACACCCTAGTTTTGGGGGTGAAAATTTCCTTTCCATGAAAATCATGCATGCATGTATCTCTGTAGTAGTAGTAAGATCAGTTCAACCCTAATCTATCCTAAGCCCCAAATATCTCAAAATCTTCCATATGAACCCAAATCAAGATCAGATTGCTCAGATGTGATCTATCAGTCACTCTGAACATAAAAGTCTTCAAAAGCCAGATTCAATTCCATCTCTAACTCTCAGATCTTGCAATCCTTTTCTGTTTTCGAAAACATGAATTTAATTAATATCCTAATTACCCTAAATACTCTGAACTCAGATTTAGCCCAATCTCGACCTAATCCAGACCAGATTATTCTTGGATTATGATCATGGGTATGCCAATACCTTAATCCAGAAAGTTGGCAACCAGATTTCTTCATTTAAGCCTTTTTCACAGATCTGTAATTCTAAATTGTATCGCGAATGAATCCTTTTTTCTGATATCTGGAAACCCAAAAACGCTAAAATCCTCAGATCAACTCCAAATTCAGAATTTCTTCAGCAAATCTCTTCCAAATGTTATTTGAAACAATTTTCCCATCTGTCCAGATTCCAAAATCTCATCATAGATGCCAGAATTCAAAATCGACTAAAACTTAGATTTTAATTACCCTAAAATACCCTATTTCGGTTTATATCAAAAACCATCAAATCATGCCAGATTTCACCAAATTTCTTGCTGGATGAGTACAAGGAATAAGTTTATACTCATCTATGAAATCAGGTTGCAGATTACCCCTCTCTAAACAAGAAATTACAAATCAGTCCAGAATTCAATCAAAAATCCTTGCAATCAGGTCCCTGGTTCGACCGGAGCTGCAGTTCACACCAGAGCACTTCGACCTCGACCACAGCCGGCACAGTGCACAGTGTTCGACCACTTGGACCAGCGCCGTTGCGACCGCGACTAGGTATGCCGTGTCGTCGTGCCTTTTGCTACCGATCAGTGCCACGCTTGCCTGTGCTCGTTCACGGCCGTGCTTGCATGCGCACACGTGTTTGCAACTCATTTATTGCCATGGCAATCTTTGTCCAGCACATCAGCAGCTCGTGCAGCTAAACCTGCTCGTTTGCTCGCCGTTGCTTCAACCCAATGGCTTCACCGGCACAAGCACCTTAGCCTCCAAGTAGTGAGCTTCGCTTCATCTTGTCTTGCCTTTAAATAGCAACCCAAAGCAGCTTTTTCATCTCCAGCACCACACTCCAAGACTTCTTAGCAAATTAAACTAAATTCTCTCGACCTTGTCTTCTTCTTCGGCGAGCCGCCGAGGAGGACGATGATGCCAGCACGCCCCACTGCACCAACCTTCAAATTGCAGTCACCAGTGAGTTCCCCTCATCAAGTTCTCTGTGCTGTACCATCTAATTGAACTCCTGTGCCCCTCATCGCCGGTGATCGCCGGAATTTCTAAACCCCTGTTCCAGTTTTACAACTCGATTCAATGCAAATTAGCCCTCAATTCAGTAGAACAAATTGATCAGTGAGTTATCCTTAGCAAGTCTGTGCATCAATATTTCAAAATTGAACTCGAATCGAAGCTGTTCCCAAATTGGAACTTCACCAGTCGCCAGCTCTCGTCGCCAGGCTACTCCGGTGATGCTCCGGCCAAATTGATTGTGTCAACAGCTTCCTTATGCTCCCCTCTTACTTCTCGAGCAAGGGATTGAGTTCAAACCTCATATAGCAAAAACCCCCAAATCCAGTGTCATCTTCTCCGGTGCCAGCCACCGGAAATCTATTCCCGGCCGATCCAGCTCCAGCCACCTAGTCCCTTAGATGCATCTCGATCTCCTGAACAATTTTGTCTACTAGCTCGACATCTAATTCGGGCTAAATAAGAAGTTATGGCTAGGCCCTAATCTTTGTCTAGTGCCAATTCATGTGATTCCAGCCGCCATGTTCTTCACCAATTTTCATCGCCGTCTGGCCATCTTCAGCCTTGGAACCTGTTGTATCATTTGTTCCTATTATCAAGGCCTATCTCCTAGACAAAGTGGTGCATCAATTGGAGCCCTAGATCAAAAGATATGGCAAACCCTAGTTTCTGGCCATGTCAGCCAATGCCAGTTTATGCCAGCCAGTGACATTAGGCCTTGTCACCTCCCTCCAGACATGAATTTTGAAAATGACTTTGTCTCTTAGACTCCTAATGTTGTGATCTACATTTTATTCTATTGTCACAACTTGAGATGGGCCCTCTATCAACCATTGACCCTTTGTGGACGCCTTGAACCGAATGTCGACCTAAAGACATTCACTGTTTATGAGAAAACCAGCCATGGACTTGATGTCCATATTGCAGCCTTGAAGCCCTAAAAATTTCTAACACCATCCTTATCTCAGATTCTATAAATTCCAGGGTTTCGACCCAATCAGCTTGCAATCTCAGTCCGTTTCAACATCGCTAAGATCTTTTCTCTTAAGAGCATGTTGCATATAGATTTTAAAGCATTTAAAATAGTTTGTGATCTTTGTTTTCTTGTTTGTTGGAGAATAGATCAAGAGCCCATGTTTGAAGACTTTGTCACTGACCCGACATCGACTGATGTTTCATACGACGCGGAAAGCAAGTCATAGTCTTGATCATCTTGAACCTATATTTTATGAGTTGCTATGATATGATCTTGAATATAAGTAATATTGCATGTGAAAGAATGGTTGAGATATAATTTGGCAATACTAGGCTGGATGCCTGTGAAATGTGAAATGATCAAATAGTGAGCCATGAACTATTATATATGTATTTATATATATTCATGAAATAAAACCCCTAGCCTTGACCAGAATTTTGGTATGGAATAGTGGTACTAGCACTGGATGTGCATGGGTTGTGGTATGATCTGGTCACTGGCATATAAGGACTAGAACCTTGTGTTGTGCGTCTAGTGGCATGAAACACGTGCTAACCGCAAGCCTGGTATGGGACAGGCCTGAACAAATACTTATGCGGATCGCACATGAACCCCTGCATGAGATGTGAAGTGATGCACGAATTTCACGGAGTACGGCTCCTACACATATCACTGAATGTGATCATGCATGTTGACCCAGTAATGGGAAGATGCAATAGGGGTGGTAGGTTGATCCGTTTGAGACCTAGTCTTGGTTTTCGCACTAGGCTCACCCAGATTCTAAAATGCGGAATAACGGGATCTTACTCGGAAATACCGAAACCCAAAGTAATTGCACAACTCTTTATTTCAAAGAGGGCTTTACACGTCGAACGTTAGACACACTTGTCTACGTCGAAGGAACTATAAGTGTCTAAAACTCAAATAAGTTCTATGACTCTTCGATGATCTAAACTAGACCTATTACAAGGTATTTATAGTCCAATCGTATGAGTACGTATCAGACTCAATAACCTGAACGTATTAGACTCATATAACTAATCCTAAACAGATAAGCTTAGTTATACACATTCGGATCGGATTACAATTCCGAATAGGGAACGAATTCCTTTTCCTGGTCGCGAACCAATCCAGGGTCACGAAACCTTTCCGAACACGGTTAAGGTCGCAAAGCCGTATGCGATCAGGACTTGGTCGCGAATCCGTATGCGATCAGGACTTGGAGATCCTCCCGGATCATAGGTAGTACCTACCACAACTGTGGTTCGCGAGAGATACACAGTGTCAGGGGTGAATTGTGAGTAAAACATAACAAAAGTTCTTGTTATCTCCACCTTGCCACTCACAGTATGCAGTGAGGAAGGGTCTAATCATATTGATAGGATGGGCATGAAAGTGGAATATCTTGCGGGTAAATTGGTACCTCTCTGCAGAGTTAAAAACGTATTCGAATACTCCGAGCTCCCGGGTTTATAGGAGTCTGCTGCGGTGGATTAAATCCACGGGGTGTGGCACAAGTATGTTTTCTAAATAAAATTTGATAAGGCAAGATTACCCAAATGACATGTGTTGTCATGATAAGGGCTGCTGCCGTGGGCTGTCGTGTGTCGACGTGTTGCGGTAGTGCTATAATTTAGGAACATGAATAGCGATGCTATGTTATGAGAAGTGCTACCATGAGATGAGATATGAAAGAAAAGACTATTTTACAACCATCCACACTTCTTTACTAGCATAGGTTCATATCATCCCTACTATATGTATCTACTCTTACCTATGACTTGCTGAGTACATAAGTACTCACCTTGCAACTTACAACCCAGTAGATGGAGCGTTCCATGATTAAGAAGAAGGCGTGGAGAACTTCTTGGACCTAGATGAAGGAGAGCCAGTTCCGCCAGAACCCTGATGTGTGTTGTTCTGCCGTCAACTTCTTACTGTGGAAGGGACACCCATCATCCGCTGCGTAGATGTATTTGTTTTGCAATAGCTAAACCTTGTATGCCGCAAAGGCATTGTAATCTCTTTATGTAATATTCAGGCCAACAGGCCACACTACTTAATATTTTGTAAGTTTTGCTACTGCAATGTGAATATACTCTTGTGCTTGACTTATCCTGGGAAGTTAATGGTATGCATATATGGGACCAGCTGTAGAGGGCTGGCTCTCCACGGGAGTAGTCATAGTCCCAGTTTCGGGCGCGACAAAAACTTGGTATCAGAGCAGCATGAGAACTTGACTGTAGGACGACACCTTTAGGAGTTGGCTCACCAAGAAGGCGTAATTTATTTAAAAACTATTACTGTGAAAACTTATTTCGGTAAAAATAAGCTTGAAGCTTCTAAAAATTTTGATTTCAAAGTCTTGATTTTTCTAAAGATTCGGTAAGGTAGCGAGAGAGCACGTTTTGTTTTCTCAGAGTGTCTTTGGGGTTTAGCTGGGGAATAGTGTAGAAAGAGCTGGCTAATGCTCCTGATAGCTTGTGATTCACTGTTGCTTTTGCAATGGTTAACTTGTGTACTAAGGCTAGAAGCCTAAATATTTTATGCATTAATGTAGTTTGCATTAGTTTCTGCATTGCTGTCTTAGTGGGCCTTAGTTAGTTCGATCGGTCTGAACCCTCTTCAGAGCCAACATGGTTGACACAAGGAGAAGATCCCGAAGCGGCGAAAAGGGCAGAAAACAGACTGCGCAAGAGGAAAATCCTTTAGCAAGAGAACCCTTGTTTCAACAAGGATCCCAAAATTCTAATCCTCCCCAGAATGAGCAACCCAGTTTGCAGGAAAACTTTCAGTCTATGGAGAAGGAAAATATAGAGGGAGAGGGTCGGAAGCGAAGGATGCCCCAACAAGTGCGACCACAACTAAACTCAACCAGAAGGAGAGCCCCTACCGCCTCCAGTTTTCGACCATCATACCAGACTCCCAGACCAATAACAATGTTGTGCCCCAACTGCAAAGGAAACCACCTTCAGAAGAATTGTCCTCATTTCTGTATTCAGTGTTATCATTGTAGACAATTTGGACATCGTCGAGTTCACTGCCCATGGATTCAACTCCCAAAGTCCATAGCCAGGTCACAACCAGGAACGCAGTCAGTAGCACCCAGAACATCACCACTGCAGAACCCCAAGGGAAACATACAAAGAAGAGGAGCCATGACTACCAGAGGCAGAGGAAGAAGAAGAGCACCGATGGCAGCCCAAGGAGGCAGATTGAACTACACTTCCATCCAAGAAGCAGGCGACATTCTTCAAGGTAGATTTCTGATCCAGTATGCATCTGCCTTAATATTGTTTGATCCTGGTGCTACAAATTCCTTTATATCGAATGCATTTGCATCTGAGCTTGAAATGCATATAGCACCATTAAAGTACCCCATGATTATACAAACTCCAGGGGCTAGACTATCTGTCTACTCAATCTGCCCGAATATAACCTTCAGTATAGAAGGGGTAGAATTCGAGGCAAATCTGCTAGTTTTAGAACTGCAAGGTCTAGACATTATATTGGGCATGGATTGGTTGTCCCAACATAAAGGTCTAGTAGACTGTGAAGAGAAAACCTAAGCCTTGTCAGTAGCCCAGGGGAGAAAGTTTTATTCTATGCGGAAAGATTGTTATCATCAGCCAAGGAGCCGCTAGGATCTGTTTAGGCACTACAGAGGGTATGTTTGGAACAAGTTCCTATAGTACAACAGTACCCCGACGTGTATCCAGAAGAACTACCAGGAATGCCACCTGATAGAGAAATAGAATTTACCTTTGAACTTAAACCAGGGGCCGCGCCCATCGCAAGACGTCCCTATAGGATACCAGTCACAAACTTAGAGGAGCTAAAGAGCCAATTGGAAGATTTGAAGAGTAAAGGATTCATTAGACCAAGAACTTCACCCTGTGGAGCCCCAGTGTTGTTTGTAAAGAAGAAGGACGGAGCTCTAAGGACATGCGTGGATTATTGAACCTTAAAAGAAGTGACCATAAAGAACAAGTATCCATTGCCAAGGATCGATGACTTGTTCGACCAACTTCGAGGAGCCAAAGTATTCTCCAAGATAGACTTGAAATCTGGATACTATCAACTGAAGATCAAGAAAGAAGGTATAACAAGGACCGCCATCATTACCAAAATACCAGATATGGACTGTATGAGTTCACAGTAGCACCATTTGGCTTGACCAATGCCCCAGCAGCCTTCATGAATGTCATGAATAGCACATTTATGGATTTCCTAGACAAGTTTGTCATAGTGTTCATAGATGACATTCTAATATATTCCAGGAGTACAGAAGAGCATGAGCAACATCTACATCTAGTCTTGGAAAGGCTACGAGAGAGGCAGTTCTATGCCAAGTTTGATAAATGTGAATTTTGGATGTCAAAAATCTCATTTCTTGGTCATGTGTTGACAGCAGAAGGAATTTCAGTGGATCCAGCAAAATTTCTGCTATCAAAGAATGGAAACAGCCTACCTCAGTCCCAGAAATCAGAAGTTTCTTAGGATTGGTAGGTTACTATAGGAGATTCATCGAAGGATTTTTCCTAGATTATCAAACCTCTTACTAACCTGCTAAAGAAGGATATTGCATTTGAATAGACCACTAAGTGTGAAGGAAGTTTTCAGAAGCTAAAACAGAAATTGACAACAACGCCAGTCCTTACTTTGCCAGATAGCAAGGAACACTTTGTAGTTTGCTATGATGCTTCGAAGCAAGGAATAGGCTATGTGTTAATGCAACAAGGTCGGGTAGTAACTTACACTTCACGCCAATTGAGGCCACATGAGGAAAACTATCTAACTCATGACTTGGAATTAGTAGCAGTAGTACATGCATTGAAGATATGGCGACACTACCTCATTGGAAATAAGTGTGAGATTTTTACAGATCATAAGAGTCTCATGTATATCTTCACTCAGACGGAGCTCAACAAGCATCAACGACGATGGTTATAGTTGATTAAAGATTATGACCTTAGCATCCAGTACCAGCCCAGAAAGGCTAATGTAGCAGCAGATGCTTTAAGCAGGAAGGTTTACAACCTGCAAGAAACAGTCATACTAAGGAACTCTTACCTACAACGAGAATTACAGAATCATCAAGTGGAAGTAGTACAACAAGGGACGGTAGCCCCAACTTGAAGAACGGATAAGGAATGCCCAGAAGGAAGATGAGGAAATTTGCAAGATCAAGAACCGAATCAAGTTAGGAAAAGCTCAGGGTTTTACTGAAGACGACTAAGGGATTGTGTGGTATCGAGGAAGGATCTGTGTACCTCAAAGTGCTGACCTTAAGGAATTAATTCTACATGAAGTGTATAAAACTCCATACTCGATACACCCTGGTAATACAAAGATGTATCAGGACCTGAAAACTCGATTTTGGTGGGATAATATGAAGAGAGAGATTGCAGAATATATTGCAAACTGTGATACATGTTAGCGAGTTAAAGCAGAACACCAAAAGATAGTCGGAAAGTTACAACCTTTACCAATACCATTATGGAAATGGGAAGAAATTGGTATGGATTTCATTACAGGATTACCTAAAACTCGAGGAGGATATGACTCCATATGGGTCATTGTGGACAGACTCACCAAGGTAGCTCACTTTATACCTGTCAAAAAGGTCTACGATGGCAGTACATTGGCAGAATTATACATGCAAAGAATAGTAGCATTGCATGGTATCCCAAAGAAGATTGTCTCAGATCGCGGAGCACAGTTTACATCCAAGTTTTGGAATAGACTGCATGAAACCCTAGGAACTCAGTTGGATTTCAGTTGGAATAGACAGCTGTTTTTATCATTTTATTTCGCATTCGGGGGGCTATGGTACAGATAAAAATATTGGAAATTCCTAAATCTTTATTATGGGAGTAGTTCCTTATGGCTTTGGAATAAGTTTATGACCTCTATACTGATCGCAACGTAATCATGTGATCACAATGGATATGTGTGATCATAACAGCTGTGGTCGCCGTATGGTCAAGATACTGTTATGAATGATCATAGTCTACGGTCTCAATGCTATTCTGAGACTAAAAAACTGTTTTGTGATCGTTACTCTAGTTCTGATCGCAGTCTACGGCCTTAATGCTATTCTAAGACCGAAGAACTGAGCCAGTTTCGGACAAAAGTTTACTTGTGTATTTTTGGTTGCAGAAGCATTCTGTAAAGAACCTTAATTCGGATTATAAGTTCTAAATAATCCTTTTAAGAGATCAAGTGTGTAAGGAAAAGAAATTCTTTATTTCCGACAATCTTTACATACAAAAGGGACACAGGTGTCCAAAGCGTCAACCTGGTCTGATAGCCTTTTACATAGTTCTCCCAAGGACATGTTAACATCAGTGGGATCAACACTGGCTGCCCCTAGAGAACTGGCTATGACTCTAAGCCTATCGCAATCATCCCGAATCAAAGAAGCGCTATTATTCCTTATTGTATCGGAGAGTTCTCGCTGCTGCCGAGCATAATCCCTCTCTACGTGGAATTGGCACGCCTCTTCGTGGGAGTTGTCACAACATTATGCCAGATGCAGAATGGCCGAAGACATCTCATCGGTCTTCTTCTCCAGGGCCTCTTTTTCTTTTTGGAGAGTTCGGTCGAGGGAAACACTCTCACCAAAAAGAGGCTGCACTTCAGCAGGCTGATCGCTGGGGGCTCCAGAGATTTTCGTCTCCTGCACATGTATACGTTAGTTTTACAAGATAAAAAGACCAGCAGAGAAAATGAAAATAATTACCAATCCTCGCAGTAAGGTTGGATGGGAGGATGAAGCACTTCCCCCAGGAAGTCGATCACCCGACAAAAGTCGAGGACCATCTGGTCGCGAGAGTGCAACCTTCCCACGAGAAAATTGATCACCCAACAAAAGCTGGGGATCGCTTGGTCGCGATAGAGAAAGCTGACCAGAAGAAGAAAGGATGGAAGGATTGTTATTAATCTCCAAAGTTCGAGATGATGCAACTAGAGGAGCTGCTGGGGCTGAAGAATAGGGTAATGTGATAGCCCAGGTCTCGGTTCGTTTTACCAATTTTGATGCAGTTCCACTGGAGGATCCTTTGTCATTCTTCGATCTCTTCTTTGGAGGAATTTGTTCTTCGCACACCTGTAAGTTTCAAAAAGTATTACTTTGGAACCGACCAGAATGCAGGAAAAAGGTTGAACCAGGACTTTCAGAAAAAGACTTACTTCCTGAGAATCTTGATCAATTTCTAACGCCACTTCTACTTCTTCCCCATCACTCTCAATCTCTATAATGTTCTTGGGATCTTGATGTGCCATCGGAACAAGAACTAAAGTTTATAGGGAGTAGCTGGAGAGGAGAAGTAACCCTGAAAGACTTAGTCGTGGTGGGAAACTTGTGAATTCAAAGAACTGAAGGGCTCTTCACTTTATAGAGCCAGAAGGCGTCGCTTTGTTTCCACACACGTCTCGGGTTCTTCAACCGCACTTACGGTTGCCATCACGATTAGTCACCTAAGTCATCATTACCAGCCAAGAAAAGCTGAGGGTTTTTCTCAGGATATGAACTGTCACACAGCGGAACAGTTTCAATTGAAGTTGAAACGTCGGGTTCATAATTTGATGCAGAATAAAAATTTGAAGTAAATATGTCCTTCCATTTTCTTCAAATTTGGGGGCTAGCTGACGGGGATTATCACCCAAGCTAGTTCAAAGTAATACACGTCTGGTTTAAGACAGAATCAGATTAGACGTGTGTCTATAAGTCTGTCGCTATGGTCTCAAACGACCTAAAGGGTGCGGATAGAGAGATAATTCATGATCGAAGCCCTTGCGCGATCATGAGGCCGCATACAGTGCGCAGTCAGGAGACTGCAGATAGTGCGCGGTCAGAGGGTCGTTGATTATCTGCGACCAGAATAATTCGGGAAGGCCTAACTCTTTGAACGAGCATATCCCGAGAATCACGAAGATCTTTCCACGTATGAAGACAACTGTTAGGAGGTTAACATGTGCATTTATCCCTTGATTGCATGTGTTAAGCCTGCGTGGAAGTTAAGTGCTGTTAACGAAACTGCATCCTCACAACTGTCCAAGGCCATTTCACATTGGTGCCCTTTTGTCCAGTATAAAAAGGTAGTCAATGCATGTTCTAAGGATAGTTAATGATTCAGTCAAGCATACAAGCACTACCAGGCGTCCAACAAACCTGAAGACTTAGATATAGTTAGATAGGCACTAACACTGAAGAGATCATCGCCTGTGATTATCTCTTCTTCCCTCTTGTAAAACATCTTATTTGATATAGTGAAATCACAACAGGACGTAGGGCTATTACTCCCACCATCGAGGACCCGAACCTGTATAAAATCCTTTGTGCCCTACAGCCTTGGCTCATCCTACCTTCCCGGAGGAGCACCCTGACAGGTCCCGCAACTCACAAATTTGCATAAGATCAACTAAGGACCTCGAGTCCAAATCGTCGACAGTCGGGTTACATAATTCGATGCAAACTAGTTTGAAGTAAATAAGTCTTTTCAGTTCTTCAAATTTGGGGGCTAGCTGATGAGGATTATCACTTGAGCTAGTTTGCTTACATATATCGGGTTCAAGTCAGGTTCGAATGTGATATATGTCTATGTGTCTTAACAGCCGCTGTGGTTGAAATGGACAGCTTCCTGTACACTAGAGGGGTGCTGACACAGAGCCAGTTTATGGTTGCAGTACTTGCGTGATCATAATATCGCAGGTAGTGCGTGGTCAGAGGGTCGCTGACTATGCATGACCAAGTTAACTTCGGGGTGTTTAAGCTTTTACCGGACACGTTCCCAGGAACAAGGCAACTTCTCCCACGTGTGAAGACAACCGCCAGGAGGTTAACATGTGCGGTTATCCATAATTGCACGTGCTTAACCGGTGAAGGAGATGAGTGTGGTTATATGAACTGCACCAGGACAACTGTCCCGAACTGCCTTGCATTGGCATCCTTTCATTCAGTATAAAAGGATGGCTGATGCACGATGAAGGGGGCGGTTAACAGACAAGAAGTCAACAACGTTTTAAGGTTTAGACATAGTTAATTAGACAGAAGCATAAGGAGAGATCATCGCCTGTGATAATCTCTTCTCCCTGTAAACTCTTTTCTTGTACATAGTGAAATCACAACAGGACGTAGGGCTATTACTCCCACCAACGAGGGCCCGAACCTGTATATATCTTCGCGTTCCTATTCCATTGCTTATTCTAACTTACCTGAGGGCACATTGAAAGGTCTCACATACAAATCACAAATTTGCGTAAGATCGACAGGGGACCCAGAGTCCAAATCGTCGACAGTCGCCCTTTCCAGACGTGGTGTCTTGGATCGCTAGCCCCCTGCCGGGGGCCGAGGGTCACCCTCTCCGAACGTGGCGCCAGTGGGGAATCCGCCTCGAAGGCAAAAATGGAGTCTAGGCGAGGTGGAGCTTCGGCCCCCTGGAAGCACACAATTGGGTAACCTCGCGCAAGTGAGGGTTCCTCTCGGGGCGCCTGCTCTATAGATGGATTTGGGACATAGTCCGCCAAGTCGGATTCCTCTTCCCCTATCTCCACGCCATCAAACGCACCCGATCCACACAAGGCGTCGAGCTGTGCAACCAACGTGGCCGGGTCGGTCGGGCTACCGGTTGGCCCGAGAGCCAGAGGCGGTGTCGTTTCCTAGTCAAAAATTTCTAGGTCTGGTTGATAATTCCCCCGGTCGAAAATCTTGAGACCTGGCCGAAAATTTTCCCGGTCGGAAATCTTGAGACCTGGTTGAAAATTTCCCCCAGTCGCCGTGAAATGGGAGCCGGTCACAAATCTTCCCCAGTTGAAAATTTTGAGACCTAGCCGAATATTATCCTGGTCAAAAATTCTGATAACTCGTAAAAGGGGGATGTCCACTCCCGGAGGGGGGTAAGCCCAGTAGTGGGCTTTGGAATATTTGAGAGGGGACTAGTCTCTCAAAGTGACTCATTACAACAGTTCATAAGAGACGGGTTGCCGCTTACCCCTCAGTCCAAGAGGGGTTAATGTAAGCCGCCCTAGCGGAGCGGGTCTACCGCCATCGGGACTTTTGGGGGCAGCGTGGCTGCCCGTATCATCCTCATAGCGAGGGCATCCTCACGGGGAGGGCATCCTCGCGGGGAGGGTAATGTCAACGATTCGGACTCGGGGTCCTTAGTCGATCTTATGCAGAATTTGTAAGTTGTGAGGCCTTTCAAGGTGTCCCTCCGGAAAGGGATGATGAGCAATGTCTGTTGGGGCACAAAGAGATTTATACAGGTTCGGGCCCTCGATGGTGGGAGTAATAGTCCTACGTCATGTTGTGATTTCACTATGTATGAAAAAAGGTTTACAACGTTGGAGAAAAGATAATCAGAGGCGAAGATCTTTTCTGTGTGATTGTCTAAAAAAGACTAAACTAACTTATGAAAGCTTGTGGTTGATCTGTCATCGTCTTCTTATCTCCCTTCATCTTGTACATTTTCTCACCCTTTTATACCGGTCAAAAGGGCGCCAATGCACAACCGTTGTGAACGGTTGTAGAAGTGCAGTTTTGGTAACCGCACTTAACTCTCACGCAGGTTTAACACGTGCAATCAAGAGATAACTGCACATGTTAACCTCCTGGCAGTTGTCTTCATACGTGGAGGAATCATCACGATCCTAGGGATATGCCTGTTGCAAAGCTAAGCAATCCCGAGTTGCTCTGGTTGAGGATAGTCAACGACCTTCTGATCGCGTATTGTCTGCTAAGATGGGTTTCGGGTTGTTTTCGACAGGTAATGATAGCGCTGCTGACTTATTTTTTAACCAGAGATAAAACTATAAATATATTTTAAGAACTCGAGGCATTCGCAAAAATGAACCATCACCCTTGGGTGCTATAAATACCGAAGCCTCTTAGCACTAAAACTTCACAAGTTTTTTCTCGGCTAAGTCTTTTCCAGAGCTATCTCTTCTTCTCTTCCGTTTTCATCTCAATGGCAGATCAGGACTCCAAGAACATCATTGAGATTGAAAGTGATGAGGAATCACTCGAACTTGACTTCGACCAGAAGGTACATACCTTCAAAAGATCTAGTTCTAGTTCTTGTCTTGGTCGTTCTCAAAGTAGTGTATTTTGGAAATTTTTCAGGTCAATGAAGAACAAATTCCCCCGAAGAAAAAAGCAAAAGTCGACGAAGGATCCTCCAGTAGTGTTGTAGCTGTAGGTGCAAAGGTTAGGGATGCATCATAGCTCTCTCTTCCTTTGACCCCTATAGTTCTTCCTGTGCATGCTACTCTTGCTGCGGACAATGCAGCTGCTCAGACCTCATAGGATGATCAGCTTTCTCGTGGGGTGGTTGCACTTTCACGACCAGGCGGTCCTCGACTTCCATCGGGCGACGTATTTTTTTGAGGAAGTTCTACATCTCCTCATTTGTCTCCAATGCGAGGATTGGTAATTATCTGTATTCCCCCTATGAGTCGTTTCATCCACAAAGCTAACACATGTGAATGCAGGAGACCAAAATTTCCAGAGCCCCCAGCGACCAACTTGCCAACATTCAAGTTCTTGGCCAGAGTGCAGCCATAGAGCGAACTCTCCAAGAAGAAAAAGAGGCACTGGAGAAGCATTCTGAGGAGATGTCCTCAGCCATTCTGCATCTGGCAGATTGTCTTGACAACTTTCACAAATAGGCACACCAACTTCGCCTGGAGAGAGATCACGCTCGGCAGCAGCGAGAACTCTCTGATACGATCAGGAGTAGTAGTGCTTCTTTGCTCCAGGATGATGTAGATAGACTTAGAGTAGTTGCTAGTTCTCTTGGGGCAGTCAGTGTAGATTCTACTGGCGCCAATATGTCCTTAAGAGAACTTTGTAAACTTCTCTCGGATCAGGTCGATGCTCTAGTCGCCTGTACCCCTTTTGCATGTAAAGATTGCCAGAAATAAGAATTTCCTTTACCTTACACACCTTGATTTCTCAAGAAGGATTATGCAAGACTTATAATCCCGAATTAAAACTCTTCACAATTTCTGTGTAAAAATATGATCACAAAAAATGCCTTTGCGACCACACACACAGAGGTTAATCCGAAGTATGACTTCGTAACAACTTTTTCGATCAGAAACGCATTGATGTGCTATACGGCGACCAGTAATGGTATCGCAATCAGAACTGAAACCACGATCATAACATAATACCTTAATCAAGTGATAATCGTATATGTTGCGATTACCCACTTGCAGCGATCACAGAATTGCTTTGCGATCAACATGCAAACCTTGAGACGATCATAGAACTGCACTGTGATCAACACATAAAAATTAGTTTACAAAAGACATGAGGGATCACTTCATCCATAATCTTTGCAAAATTTTCATGTTTTTGTGTGCACCCTAGCCCCCGAATTCGAAACAAAAAATAATGAAAATATATTTTGTTCCGGATTCACTGTAGGCAGTGCATAACGGGTTTCCAGAGAGAAGGCACCAATTATGGGAAATTAATAAAATATTCGGCGAAGGGTTGTCTCGGGCATATAAAAGGAGAAGGTAGCTTCTTGGGGAAGCCTCACAACCAAAATCCTTCATTTGCTTTAGAGTTTCTAGACGCACCAAAAACCCTCTTTTGCATTCCTCATCTTCGTCACCTCCAAAGTCACCACCTTTCTTCCCAATCCTTCGCAAGAAATGGCATCCTGGAGCTGATCCGTTCACCATACAGAAGAGAGCCTGGTGGCACTAGAGAAAGAAGAGATTCTCCCTCCATGGATGCTGATCAACTGGCGGCCAGTGGAGAAAGATCAAGAAACCCCAATCGTCCATGAGGGCGAATTGGTGATCTTCGAGGAATACTTGCGCTGCGGGTTCCGATTCCCAGAAAGTGAGTTTCTGTGGGGAATCTTGGACCACTATGGGCTGGAGTTAGTGAATCTCCACCCAAATGCAGTTCTTATTTTGGCGATTTTCCAACACCTCTGTGAAGCCTTCATCAGAGTGCTTTCGAGCGTGGAACTTTTCCGACGCTTCTACTTTTCGGCATGGTCGAAAAGTGCCAATGCCACTAGGTGCATCTACTTCCGTATAAGGGAGAAGAAAGAGTACTTATTCCCATCTCTATGGGACTCTATTCATGGGTGGTACCAAAAATGGTTCTACTACACCCCTCCGTCGGAGAGCAGACTATGGTTCGCGAACGCCCAACTGGAGAACGCCAGTGAGTTAGACTCCCTTCCCGTTCTGAGCACAGCTTCACCTAGTCCAGCAAGGCTTGACTGCGCGTGATATCATACGCGACTTCGTGAAGAATCGGATAAGCCCCCTGCGTGAAAGGACACATCCAGCTTGGGAAGTCAAGTCCATGGTGGACAGTACCCTAGACTATAATAATGGTATGTCCTTTAATCAACAAAACACACATTTTTACTAACTAAAAAATGTTGTATTTGTTAACATGCTTGTTTGTGACACAGCTCTATGTTTGTCCGAGATCGAGAAACAGACAAACTACCTCCTTCGGGCGTATAACGCCACTGTGGAGGGAGCTAAGGGATCACCTTGCCCCCAGAGCTTAATTAACGTCAGCGACGATCTTAAGAAAGAGCGCCGAAAGGTATGACTTCCTTCAAACAACCTCTATTGCAAATCATCCATTTGTCTTGTATTACCAAAAGCATATTGAATAATACAGCTTCTGGGAAAATTTGCGGAGGCAATGCGTCCAACTGAGGACGTTGGTCCTTCGGGAAGACCGATTGCAAAGAGGGTGAGGAGCACCCCTTCGAAGCACGTAGAGAAAGAGTCCGCTCCCAAAAAACGTAAGAAGATTCTGGGAGAGGCTTCTTCGTAGTACGAGTGGAAATTATTTCTTTGTCATACAGGGCGAAGGGAGCGAGGATGAGGAAGACGACATTTCTCTAGTTCGTCGCAATAGGAAAACGACTGACCTTCTGGGAACAAGCGTCCCAGAGAGGTCAACTTCCCTTGTGGTCGACGAAGTCTTGCCCCTGGCCATAGGGACAGAAATGGCGATAGTGGGCCCCGTGTCCACTGATAATCCAGCGGTTTCAGGTGGAACCGTGGTGCCTGAAGCTCATGAAGCCTCAGGACTTGCAACACTTGCCCTTCCGATAGAAGGAGCGACTATGGTAAGACTTCTCACAATCCTGCATGTTTTCATTCCTCTGTGCACATCTATTGAATTGTGTTCATATAGGGAAGGAAAATGAGGACAGATGAAGACTCTTCCCCGAGAGCAGCCATCAAGCCCTTATCCCTCTGGAGCACATCATCGAAACCCAAACCGTGGGTGGGGTTTCGGATAATGTGAGAACCTTTCCACTCGTCATCTAAATATGACCGACCAGAAGTTTCTTCACCTTTCAATATGTCTGTTTGTTGGTGCAGAGATGCTACACCCAGTACTCCGGTGACCTCGACAAGCCATGGCACTCCCACTACCGAGGTCGCGGGAGAAACAAGCCCGATTCCCGTGGCTGAAGAGGTTCTTCGGGCCATTGTGGATGAAATGGCAGAGGAAATCCGTTCCCAGGGGATGGAAACCGAAGTCATCTACTGCCGCTACTGCGGACACAACAGGTCCTGAGGTTAGACCTCATGCTGATGTTGGGAGTGACTCAATCAGCGACTACATAGAGGTATGAACAATTTTTATTTTCCAACCCGCAAAAAATTCTGGAACATTCAAGTCTCAAGAGCAATTTCTTATTGTGTTCCAGGACTTGACCCGTGTGGCTACCAGATCAACAGCTATAGCAAAGCATATTGAGGTAGCAGAACAGAAAATCAGCCGGCTAGAACCGTAAGTATAGTGCTCTTCATTCATGTTAACTTGAATCTGTATTTAAGCGTAACTGGTTGTCCTTCTTGACACAGAGAAAATGCCTTTCTGCACAAGAGAATGGTTGATCGAAAGAATCAAGAAGAAGCTGCAGCTGTGAGATATTCTTCTTTGGAGAAAGAACTTCGCGATGTGTAGTCAAAGCTTGCTTGTAAGTACACTCCCGTCCAGAAGACAACTTCACATCATATGAGCTTTACTTATAGTAAATGTTTACTGTGTTTGTATAGCACAAGAGGATCAAATAAGCCGTCTTTCATAAGAGAACAAAAACCTTCAAACGACCATCGAGTTGCAAAGCTCGAGAATTGATACTACTAGCATGGAGAATAAGGGACTGAACGAAACAATCTCCTCCTGCAGCGGTACTCAATCAGGCATCTTCGAAAAGCTGAAGATGGTGGCCACTCTGCTAAAAATAGATGTGATCGAATCGCAAAAGGACAATCTAAGCCTTAGCGAGTTAGCCACACTGGTCGAGGCACAAGCCGAATCACTCCTCAAGTATCTTCCTGAAGATACCAAATGGCAGGAAGAGGCGCTAAGGTCAAATGTCAGATCTGTAGCCTCTGCCATTCTTTGCAGATTACGATTCCACCATGGCCCAAATTTGAATTTGAAGCCGGTGGTAGGAGATGCAGAGATCGGGAGTGATCGATTGAAAGCCATCTTTGAAGAAGTCAAGCCTCTAATCAAAGATCTACTAAAAGATCTAGGCCTCATTTGATTTTTCTATAATGATCTCTCTATGTTGTTTCTACTGTAAAATTACATTTATAACATGCGAATGCGTGCCTTAAATTTTTGAAAAAGAGTGATACTTTCTTCATGATTCTTTCTTCATTTTATGGCATGATTATATCCTCTTAGCCCACTTTTCAGAAATCACTAATACTGCAGATTTAGTATTACAATTTCTGGAAAAATATGGGCATGATGAATATCCAGGAAAATGCTTTAACTTAGATATAATCATCCGATCGAACCGATACTGACCGTAATACAACATCCGACCTTATTACGAACTGGTAGCCACTCGAATGATAAGGAACATGCCAGTAAGTCCCGTGTGCATTGAGGAACGGCATATTGAGGGATGCCTTAGCTGGATGTGACCACGAGATCGGCCAATGAATCCGGTTAAGATATTTGTACCAAGATGATCATCGACGATCAGCCCCCGAGCCAGGCTCGGTATAGGTGTGGCAAATAAAGAAAACGAACATAACATGAAGCGAAGAAGAATACTCACGAAGTTTTTGTTAAACTATGCTAATTGGACAGGAAAAAAGATTGGGAAACTTACACGTAAAACTTGTGCAGTTGATCAATGTTCCATGTATTAGATATGATTCTACCATCCTCCATTGCTAGCCGAGCCGATCCTGGTCGCGGCATCGAGACAACAGTGTAGGGCCCTTCCCATTGAGGGGAGAATTTATTGCGATTAGATTAGTTTTGTATTTTACGTAAAATCAGATCACCCACGTGAAGGCTACGTGGCCGCACCCTTTTGTTATGGTATTTGCGCAAAGCTTGCAAATACACCGCGGACTTGACCAGAGCTCGATCACATTTTTCTTCTAGGAGGATTAGATCTTGTAATCATTGTCCGTTCTGATCAACTTGTTCAAATTGATCTGTTCGGACAGAACCAATACTAATTTTCATGGGTAACACAGCCTCAGCTCCGTATACCAGATGGAAAGGTGTCTCACCAGTGGCTCGACTAGAAGTAGTATGTAGTGCCCACAAAACGGTATAGAGCTCATCTACCCAAGCCCCCGAGCCTGTCTTAAGGCGATCAAAAACGCGCTTTTTTGATGCCCTACAATATTTGCCCGTTGGCACGTTCAACGGCACCATTGCTCTGTGGATGAGCTACAGAAGCAAAGCACACCTTGGTTCCAAGATTGTCGCAATAGTCCAGAAAGAGACCAGTAGTGAATTGGGAACCATTATCAGTGATGAGATGATTTGGAACACCGAATCGAGTCACAATGTTCTTATGAAAGAACTTTTGTGCAATAGCAGCAATGACGTTGCGTGCTGGCTCAGGCTCAATCCACTTTGTAAACGTGTCAATTGCTACGAACAAGAACTTGTATCCATTGACCGCTTGTGGCATAGGACCAACAATATCCATCCCCCTAACCGCGAAGGGCCATGACAGAGGGATAGTTTGTAGAGCATAGGCAGGCTGATGGACCTATCTCGCATGAAGTCGACACTGAGGACATGTCTTGACCATATTTTTGGCATCATCAAGTGTCGAAGGTCAGTAAAATCTTTGTCGGAAAACCTTCTCGACCAGTGTACGGAATGACGCGTGTGCACCACATACACCGTCATGAATTTCTTTCAAGAGGGATTTACCTTCCTCTTGGGACACACAGCGCATGAATACTCCTTGAGTACCTTTTCTATACAAAACTCCTTCTATAAGTTTGTATAGGCGCGCTTTTCGAATTAACCGATCGCTCTCGGCTTCATCCTCGGGCAAGGTCCCGTGTTCGAGATAGACCCTCAATGGATGGGTCCAATCTGGTTCATATCCGAGGTTGGTAATGCAGACTGTTACCGGATCATCCTCGGCAGTAGTCACGATCAAAGGATGTTCCAAGTGTTCGACGAATACTCCTACCGGAGCGGATGTGCATGAGGACCCAATTTTGGATAATTGGTCTGCGAGAATGTTGTCCATTCGCGGGATGTATTGGACTTCGAAATGACTGAAGTGTTTTTCCAATCTCCTCACTTCCCCCAGGTAATGAGCCATTGTCTCATCGGAGGTGTTGTACTCCTTGTTTACCTGGTTTATGGCCAGCTATGAGTCTCCCCTCACCACCAATCGACGGACTCTAAGGAATTTTGCTACCCGAAGCCCTGCAATAAAACCTTCATACTCCGCTACATTGTTGGTCGCAACAAAGTGTAGTTGAATGACATACTTGAGTTGGTCACCCTGAGGCGTGACTAGGACCACTCCAGCTCTCGAGTGTTGAAAACTGCGATAGCCATCAAAATACATCGTCCAGTGATCGGGGAATTCCAAATCTTCAGACTCCTGCACAGGCGGTTCAGGATTAGTCCATTCGACCATGAAGTCGGCCAGGACCTGAGATTTGACCGCGGTGCGAGGCGTGAAATGGAGGTCGAACGCTCCGAGTTCCACAGCCCATTTCGCGATCCGACCAAATTTCTCTGGATTCCGGACAATGTCCCCCTAAGGAAAAGATGAGGGGATTGTGATCCTATGTGCTTGGAAGTATTGCCGTAGCTTACGGGAAGCCATCAGCAGTGCGTAAAGTATTTTCTAGACCTCAGGGTATCGCTCCTTAGGACCACAAAGTACTTCGCTTACGTAGTAGACGGGTTTGTGTACACCCTCTCTTTCCGCGATCAATACAGCGTTGACCGCGTAAGGTGTGGCCGCCAAGTAAAGAAGTAATGTTTCCTCTTTATTAGGAGAAACCAAGACCGGCGGACTGGATAAATATGCTTTGACCTCCTGAAATGCTTTTTGGCCTCATCGGACCAAGTAAAATTATGGTGTTTGCGTAGAGCCTTGAAGAAAGGTAGTCCCTTTTCGCCGAGTCGTGATATGAATCGGCTTAATGCCGCCATGCGACCTGCTAGGTACTGAACATCTTTGATGGTTGAGAGAGACCTCATTTGTTTGATAGCCCTGATTTTTTTGGGATTAACCTCGATTCCTATGGAACAAACAAGAAAACCTAGAAGTTTTTAGGATGAAACGCCGAAAGAACATTTCTCCGGGTTTAATTTTATTCCATATCGATTCAAATTACAGAAGGTTTCAGCAAGATCGTCTAAATGAGATGAACATTTTAAGATTTTTACAACCAAGTCATCTACATAAGCTTCAAAATTACGCCCCATCTGGGAAAGAAAGGTCTTTTGCATCAAGCACTGGTACGTGGAACCAGCGTTCTTGAGACCAAACGGCATTCTGACATAGCAGTAGGTGCCGAATGGCGTGATGAAGGCAGTCTTCTCTTCATCTTCTTCCGCCATGCTAATTTGATGATATCCTGAGTAAGCGTCCAGGAAACTCATCAGTTCGCAACCCACAGTAGAATCGACCAGCTGGTCGATGCGGGGAAGGGGAAAATCATCCTTCGGACATGCACTATTTAGGCTAGTGTAGTCGACGCACATGCGCCACTTGCCATTTGACTTACGGACCATGACCGGATTTGCAAGCCATTCCGGATGATCGACTTTGCGATAAATCCGGCCTTTTGGAGCTTATCTAACTCCACCTGGATGGCTTCCTGCCGATCAACAGCAAAACGCCTGAGCTTCTGCTTTATTGGTCGCTGTCCAGGTCAAATTGCTAACCTGTGCTCAATTACTTCCCTGGGACACCGGGCATGTCGGATGGTTTCCATGCAAACACATCTGCATTAGCTCGGAGGAAAGTAATGAACTCGTGTTCCTATTTGTCATCCAGGCCTCATCCAATCCGAATTTTCCTGGATGGATCATCTGGGTACAACGGAACCAATTTTAATGTTTCATCTGGTCGAGGTGTGGCTTTGATCGTATCAGTAGATATTGTGGCAATCTGGGCTTCTCGGAGGGAAAGCTGATCTACCATCTCCAAGGATAACCGATGACACGTCAATGCCACGTTGCGACTACCTCGGACCGACGCCCCTGGGGCTAGGCAACTTGCCGCACTGGTAAGCTTAGTGCGTAGCCATCATGAATTTAGCGAGAGTTGGCCTGCCAAAGATTGCGTTATAAGCCGAATCACAATCAATTACATAAAAAGTAACCAATTCTTTTCGGAAGTTATCTGGTTCGCCTAGCGTGACAGGGAGCACCACCTGTCCCAATGGCATCATGGAGGGACTAGGAATTATCCCATAAAACGGATAAATTATGGGTTTGATTTTCGAACGAGGAATTTGCATCTCGTCCAGTGCCTTGACCAATAAAATGTCCAAGGAACTACCACCGTCGATCAGGACCCTTTCGACTCTCACATTACTGATAATTGGGGTAATGACCAAAGGTAGCCCCAATGGTCAAGTGAGCCCCATGGGGAAATCAGAGCAATCAAACGTCAAAGGAGTATCCGACCAACAGGGGTACTGAGGTTCACCAAGGAGAGTCTCCGCTTGGTTTACCTCTTGGTAAAAAGCTTTAGATTGCCGTTTAGAAACAAAAGAGTAACCTCCGGAAATAACATTGACATGATTACGAGGTACCTGGTAGGACATCTCTTCGTCCCCACTGGTGTCTCTTAGCCCGCTAGTATGTTCTTTTGGTGGCAAGGTCGGCATTGGTACGATCCCCTGGTAGAAGTCATCCAATTGCTTCAACCAGCTCCGGCAATTCTTGAGGTCGTGGCCTACAGAGTTGATGAGTGGACACCACCTCTTGCCTTCTTGTGGGTTAGTCTACTTTTTTGGTTGGTCGGCACTGCGACCACCAGAAGCAGTTTTATTTTTAAATGAAGATTTGTTACCTTTGGTCGATGGAGGTTTCTCTGCGATCGCGACCTCTCGGTATTGTCCAGTTCGACTCCTTTTTTATTTCTTTGACTTTCTGCCTGATGAAGATTCTAGCTTCTTGTTCAAATCCTCTCTATTTATGTCCTTGAGACCTGGTTGAGGCGGTAAGTTACCTTTGTCCACCATCCGATTCCACTCAATGGCCTTGGCTGCGTCGGAATATCGATCAGCCATATCAAAAAGAGCGGCTACTGATCGAGGGGGGTCGATGAGCAAATCCTCCGTAAACCTCCGATATCGAACGGCGTGTTTAAACACCCTAATAACAGAATTATCAGATATATTCGGGATGTTATTTCTCACCTTGATGAATCTTTTGACAAACTGACGAAGAGTTTCGGTCGATGTTTGTCGTAGTCGTTGGAGATCGTCCTCTTTCCCAGCTTCTGATAACAATTCTGAAAATTGTTGAGGATGGCATCGCACAATATTTCCTAGTTATATATTGAACCCTCGAGCTGATTGAACAGCCAAGTTCTTGCCGGTCCCTCGAGGACTGTAGGTAAATAGTTGCCCATGACCCAGTCATCGCCACCTGCTGCCTGAATAGGAGTGACGTCAATTTGAAGGAACTCCGATGGATTCTGAGTTCCGTCAAATCTTTCAATGGCCCCTGGTTTAAACTTATCTGGCCAAACGACCGCATGAAGGCCCGGCGAGAAAGCTTTACAACCGGCATAAGGACCATGGATGGATCTGCGACTCTCGACCTAATCTCGGGAGACCTCACACGAAGGAGACACCACGCGTGGCCCCAGGCGAGAGTGGACAGGAATTCGTTCCCGTTCACGAGAATTTTCCGCCCATCTGGCTTTGTCATGCCGAGACGGCACTAGTGGTGGCAGATTCCGTCTACCAGAACTAGAGTTAGAGTATTCACTTTCATGGGAACGTATCGCCGACCTCATTAGCTGTCGGATCTTTTAAAGTCAACGCTAATATTGATATACCCATATATGATGGGGTGATCGATGCCGAGAAGCTGGATTCTTGGATCGACCAACTTGAGACCTACTTTGTTTGACCTGAAAGGGTTTAGTAGCGCTCAAAAGGTCAAATTTGCACCTTTGAAGATGAAGGACCACGCCAAGACATGGTGGAAGGCCCTTGTCGCCAGTGGTGAAACTGAAGACCTTGCGTTGGGTCAATTCAAACGACTTCTGCGACAAGAATTCTATCCGATGGGTTACCTTGAGGAGAGATGGGAGCGTTGGCACAGATTGTACCAACGGCGCGACCAGATCGTCCAAGACTATACGACAGAGTTTCGGCGACAAGCAATGGTCATTGGCATCTCACTATCCGACCCTCAGGTATTTCAGAAGTACACATCTCGACTTCAGAAATCGATCAGTACTGAGCTAAGTCTGTTCGGTATCCAAGACATTGCGACTGCGAGCACAACTGCTATGGCGATCGAGAAGAAGAATAAATCCCGCAGCGACAAAAGCACGAAGGAAAATGCAACCTCGACAAAGAAAAAGCCGAGTCCGAAGAAGAACGCTTCAAAATCGGGCACGGGTGCCTTTTGCGAAAATTGTCAAGTCGCGGGGCATACCAAGGACAAATGTTACAAGCTTCATCCCGAACTTCGACCAAAGAAAAACGGACCAGGGAAAAGAACAGCCACGGCTACTGCGACTTCACCCGACGAAGAAGTTGTCCGAGTGAATTCGGTTAATGAGGCGGATACGACCTTGTCTCTGATGGCAATGCCGAAGGAGAAGGGTTCTGATCCACCGAACGACCATCACCCAACGGAGGACTTGTTCACCATCAATATCCAGGTGAAGCACGAAGTGGTCGCAGCGATATTCGATCCAGGAAGTCAGAAGAATCTGGTCTCCGCTGGACTGGTTCGGTGACTTGGTTTGAAGACAACCACACACCCGCGACCATATCCGCTGGGTTGGTTTACATCCGACGTGAACCAACAGATTACGAGTCAGTGTGTGTTGAAGTTTGCGATCTCTGCACGATATATCGATGAGGTGCAATGCGATGTTGTCCCTATCGATATCTGTCAGGTGATCGTTGGGAGTCCGTATCTGTATGATCGAGACACTCACTTCCATCGGCGAGCGCAAGAGTACGACCTCACCAAAGAGAGTTTCTCCATATCTCGCAACATAGGTACAATACATGTCAATTGAGCTATTTGTGACCTAGGCGCAAGTGTGAGTCTGATGCCTCTTACTGATCCTGGAGGATCTCCAAGTCCTGATCGCATACGGATTCGCGACCAAGTCCTGATCGCATACGGATTCGCGACCAAGTCCTGATCGCATACGGCTTTGCGACCTTAACCGTGTTCGGAAAGGTTTCGCGACCATGGATTGGTTCGCGACCAGGAAAAGGAATTCGTTCCCTGTCCGGAATTGTAATCCTATATATATAACTAAGCTTATCTGTTTAGGATTAGTTAAGTTAGTTATATGAGTCTAATACGTTTAGGATTACTAAGTCTGATACATACTCATACGATTGGACTATAAATACCTTGTAATAGGTCTAGTTTAGATCATCGAAGAGTCATAGAACTTATTTGAGTTTTAGACACTTATAGTTCCTTCGACGTAGGCAAGTGTGCCTAACGTTCGACGTGTAAAGCCCTCTTTGAAATAAAGAGTTGTGCAATTACTTTGGGTTTCGGTATTTCCGAGTAAGATCCCGTTATTCCGCATATTAGAATCTGGGCGAGCCTAGTGCGAAAACCAATACTAGGTCTCAAACGGATCACTTACCATCGCACAACGTTTGAGCATGGGTTAGATCAAACCTACACTCATGGTTTTGCAACTTGCCGATCACTCGATGAAGCATCCAGAAGGAATTCTGGAAGATGTGCCTCTTCAAGTCAGTAAATTTTATCTTCCAATTGATTTTCTAGTTCTTGATATGGATGAAGATGTTACTATACCTTTAATATTGGAACGACCAATGCTCCAGACAGCAAGTGCCTTGTTTGATGTTCATGACGGACGTATCACTTTTCACATAGGGAAGAAGAAGATTTTGTTTAAGATGTCTAATCTTGTTAATTACCTTGTGTATGAGGAAACAATTAGTAGTGTGGACACTCTAGAAGAAGTCCTGGAAGAGGAATCATCACTCTGACTCACTTTGGAAGAAGAAACGGATGAAATTCTTGAAAACAAAAAAATGGACAGCAGCGAAGAAGACAAACAAAACAAAAATGAAACAACAAAAGAACCATTCAAAGAGGACATCTCTGACTTTGACACTTAGGTAAGGAAAAGGTAAGTAAACCCACACTAAAAACTCTTCCTTGCTAAAATATGTGTTTTTGGATGTTGATGAAATGCAACCCATTATTGTTAATGCAAACTTGACCAATTCGCAACTAGAAAAATTGATTTTTTTACTTCATGTGCATCGCAACGTCCTAGGTTATTCAATTGATGATATCAAAGTAATTAGCCCTGAAATGTGCATGTATAGGATCTCTCTAGTTGATGAAACAAAAACCTCCATTGAACATCAACATAGACTAAACCCTAACTCAAAGGAAACCGTTAAAACTGAAATTTCTAAACTGTTAGATGTGGGTATTATATATCCTATTTCTGATAGTAATTGAGTTAGTCCTATTCATGTGGTTCCAAAGAAAGGGGGTATGACCGTGGTTAAGAATGTGAACAATGAATTGATCCCTACTAGACTTGTTACTGGATGGTGCATGTGCATTGATTATCACAAATTGAATACCGCCACTAGGAAGGATCACTTTCCATTATCTTTCATCGATGAAATGTTGGAAAGATTAGCCAAACATTCACATTTTTGTTTTCTTGACGGGTATTCGGTGTTCTTTCAAATCCCAATTTATCCAGGAGGATCTCAGGTCGAATGTGTAATAGACTTGAACTCTATTTCATCAATTGAAGTCCGATACAAACTAGATAACCAAGTCTGATACGACTAGATTTAGTTGGTTGTCGAGTGTGATATGTTTTCAAGCGATCGGACTATGAATACCCTGTAATAGTTCTAGTTTAGATAGAACTGAGATATAGAACTGACATCAAATCAGATATAGAACTCATAGACATAGATGGATGTAGATCGAGTGTGATCAACGTTCAACGTGTACAAGTTCTTTTTAATAAAACAGTCTTGTTCCTTTTTATTTTTGTACTCGAGCTCTGGGTTTCGGCATTTCCGAGTAAGATCCCATATTTCACGTCTGGTCAAGTATAGCCGAATTTGGTCTATTACTCAATCGGATCAAGTTGGTATCATAGCACTATCTTGTCCTGTGGATGGTCAAAATTCGCCAGGGTTACAAAACATCCAACGAAATTCCACAAGAAACTTTTACAACCGAAGGCAAAAATTAGACGGCACCAACAGTCACGTCTCCGACCATGCCTGAAGGAACCTTTATTCAAGCTGACTTGGCCGAACAAGTGGCCAAACTTTTCGCCAATATGGATACCGTGCTTGCTTGGATCAAGCAGTAGGCCATGACCTTAGCTCCTGAAGATGCTTTGAAGGGGAAGGAAACTGGTGTGAAGATTGGGAGTAGCTCACATATGCCAGAAGATGATGAAGATGAAGACGACTACAAGGCCGACGACCTCGCCAACACATCCTTAGCTATCGGATCTTTTAAGGTCGAAGCTAAGGTTGACATACCCATATATGATGAGGTGATAGATGCCAAGAAGATGGATTCTTGGCTTGATCAGCTTGAGACTTACTTCAACCTGCAATGTTTTAGTAGCGCTCAAAAAGTAAAGTTCGCACCATTGAAGATGAAGGACAACACCAAGACATGGTGGAAGGCCCTTGTCACCAGTGGGGAAGCAGATGACCTCGTGTGGGGAATACACATTAGGATTGCAGAAGACGATCAATGCTGAGTTAAGCCTGTTTGACATCCAAGATATCGCGACCGCGAGTACAACTACTCTGGCGATGGAAAAGAAAAATAAGTCTCGTAACGACAAGAACATGAACGAGAGTTCGACCTCGTCGAAAGGAAAGATGAGTCTGAAGAAAAGCACTCCAAAATCTGGTACGAGCATATCTTTTGAGCATTGTCACATTGCAGGACACACAAAAGGTAAGTGCTATAAACTCCATCATGAGCTTCGACCAAAGAAAAAAGGACCAAGGAAAAGAACAGCTACAGCTACTACGGCTCCACCAAACGAAGAAATTGTCTGAGTGAATTCAGTCGATAAGGCAGATATGAGCTTGTCTTTGATGGCAATGCCGAAGGAGACATGTTCGGATTCCCCTGACGACCTTCACCCAATAGAGGATTTGTTCACTATCAACATTCAAGTGAAGCACGAAGTAGTCGCAACAATGTTCGATCCCGGAAGTCAAAAGAATCTGGTCTCTGCTGGACTGTTTCGACAACTTGGGTTGAAGACTACCACATACCCACGACCGTAACTACTGGGATGGTTCACATGAGATGTGAGCCAAAGTATTACGACTCAATTTGTGTTGAAGTTTGCGATCTCTGCCCGTTATATCGATGAGGTTCAATGCGGCATTGTTCCTATCGATATCTACCAGTTTTGGGAGTCCGTTCTTGTGCGATTGAGAAGCTCATTTCCACCGAAGGGCTATGAACTCACCAAAAATGGGGTTAAGTTCATTATCAGTAGAGAAGACCACGTCGACACTTCAAATTTGATCACCACAAATCAGGACAAGGGAATCATCAACGCATGTCAAAAATGTGTGCTTGTTATGATTCGGCCAGTTGGTCAGGATGATAGTACTCGGACAGCACTGTTGTTGGCTTGTAGAGAGGATTCTGGTCATTCATCGGGACTACTGGAAAAATACAGTGATTTGTTCGAAAATACTTAGGGTCGTCCTCCAAAGAGACCAGTCGAGCATGATATTCAACTCGCGTCGCATGCGACACTTCCCAGTCTGAGTATGTGTCGTAACTTAGTGTTGGAGAACGAAGAGATCAAAAGACAACTTGGTGAATTGTTGAATGATGGGGTAATTCAACCAAGTAATTCGCCTTGTTGATCTCTTGTGGTGCTGGTACCGAAGAAAGATGGGAGTTGATGGATGTGCATCGACTATCAAGCACTAAACAAGGTCACCATCAAGAACTGGTACCCTCTTCCTCGTATCAACGACATATTAGACCAATTGAAGCATGCTGCTGTCTTCTCAAAATTGGATCTAAAATTAGGGTATCATCAGGTTAGCATCTAGGAGGAGGATACTTGGAAGACCGCATTCAAAACTAGCCAAGGTCTGTTTGAATGGCTGGTCATGCCGTTTGGGCTTTGTAATGCCTCGACCACATTCATGTGTCTCATGAATGATGTGCTACGACCATTCATCGACAACTTTGTGATCGTTTACCTCGACGACATACTGGTCATAGTCGTTCGTGGGATGACCACCTACTTCATGTGGAAAAGGTGTTTGAGCAATAGTGGCAGCATTAGCTCCGCCTCAACAATAACAAATGCGAGTTTGGGCAGCAAACTCTACGTTACTTGGGGTTCGTGGTCGGCAAAGGTACATTGGAAATTGACCCCGATAAGGTAAAGGTGATCCAGGAGTGGCCACGACCACGAACAGTAACAGAAGTGCGTAGTTTTATGGGAGCATGTCAGTACCTTCGGAAGTTTATTCGACACTTACTCGATATTGGCTTCTTCGTTACATGTACTGACCAGGATTGACCAAAAGTTGGAGTGGAGTGGAAAGCACGGGGATACCTTCTTCTTACTAAAGAAGAAGATCAGTGAAGCTCCTGTCTTAGCTTTATCGAATCTACAAAAACCATTCGAGGTAGACACCAATGCTTCAGGTTATGCATTGGATGTAGCACTCATGCAAGAAGGTTGACCAGTACTATATCACTCTGAGCTATTTCAGGGAGCTCAAAAGAACAATCTGACCTATGACAAGGAATTATGTGCATTGCATCAGGCCGTGAAACATTGGTGGTGTTATCTTTTGGGTAAAGAGACCATTGTATACACCAACCACTAGCCATTGCAATATTTGCAAACTCAATCCAAGTTACAGCAAGGTCGAAACATGAAGTGGATGTCGTATTTGCAGTAGTTCAATTTGGTGATGAAGTACAAAAAGGGTGTACACAATAAACTCGCTAACATGTTGTCACGACCACTAGCTACTGCCCTTTGCTTATCAGTACTTATGCAGATTGAGCCTTCATGCCACAAGTACTATTCCATGAGGACTATGCCACAATGTACACAGAGGATCCTGATTTTTGATCAGCACTGGTTGAGCTTGAAACGGGACGACCATCTGAGTTTGAGTTTCAAGAGGGACTCCTGTATATGGGCAGTCTACTCTATATACCACAAGGAGCACCTCGAGTGAAGTGGCTACGAGAGGCGCATACATCAAAGGTTGCTGGTCACTTCGGGTTAACGAAGACCTTGCAAAATCTTCATCGACATGTGTTCTGGCCGCGAATGCAGCAAGATGTGGCTAGTTTTGTTCGAGGCTATGGTCTCTGTAGCATCTCTAAACTGGAAAAATGAAAATTGGGTTTGTGCACTTCTTTGCCAGTTCCATCACGACCGTAGAAAGTATGTCCATTGATTTCTTGGGAGGATTGCTCAAGACCCAATGTGGCAATGACTATCTATTCGTTTTCATTGATCGATTCTCTAAGATGGTGGTGCTTATACCTTGTCAAAGACAATCACGGGAGAAGAAGCAGCTCGGGTATTCTTTCAGCACATTTGGACTGATTTCGAGTTGCCAAATTCCATTGTGTCTGATCGTGATATCTAGTTCCTTAGTCATTTTTGGCGATCTCTTTAGTCAATGATGGATACAAAGCTGAAGAGGAGTACTGCGTTTCATCCTCAAACTGATGGTCAAACCGAGGTGGTAAATCGAACAGTTGTTCATCTTTTGAAGGGTTATAACTCCAAGCATCCGAAGACTTGCGATGAAAGTATACCGTACTTGTAGTTTGCTTTTAATCGAGCAGTGTATGGTTCGACTAGGAAATCGCCTTTTGAGGTATGTTTGGGATTCTTGCCACAAAGTCCATTCTACTGGAGTTTGTGATCCCTACCTCAGCACAAAACAACAAGGAGGAATCGGATCAGGATCGAGCACAGTGATTCTTAGAAGGTATATGACGATTACATGGTGAAATCGAACAAAACTTGCTTAAAGCTCAGGTCAAGTACAAGACACGACATGATCGACATCGAGTAGAAGCTCAATTCCAACAAGGCGATCTAGTCTAGCTACATTTGAGCAAGGAGAGGCTTAGAGGTGAAGGTGAAAAGCTTAAACCAATTCATTATGTTCCTTTTCAGATTTTGCTAGAAAATTGTTCATAATCCTTGTCAGCTCAAGTTACCTCCATATATGGATATTTACTCAGTTGTCAATGTCGAGCACCTTAAACTCTTTGTGCCTTCGATGTTGGATGATGAGCCCGATACAATAGTACCATCTGTTGAAGATCTGGTCTATCAACAAGAGGCACCTCTTCTTAAAGATGTGATTTTGGACAACCACCCTTATTGGCACACTCGAGACTTTTTGAGTAGGATGAAACGATCAACGAGCAGGCGCGGCAAAGTGATACACCCGTGAAGATGGTTAGTCCCAATTTCCACATCTTCAGTTTGATCGAGTTGGTCACCAACGGGAGTTGGCTCCTTTTTAACAGGGGAGTCATGATCTGGGAGGATCTTAGGTAGAATGCATAACATACTTGAACTCTATTTGATCGGTTGAAGTCCGATACAAACAAGATAGCCGAGTCTGATATGACTAGATTTAGTCGGTTGTCGAGTCTAATACGTTTTCAAGTGATCGGACTATAAATACCATGTAATAGTTCTAGTTTAGATAGAACTGAGATATAGAACTGAGATCGAATCAAATATAGAACTCATAGACATAGATCAACGTAGATCAAGTGCAATCAACGTTCGACGTGTACCAACTCTTTTTAATAAAAGGGTCTAGTTCCTTTTAATTTATGTGTTCGAGCTCTGGGTTTCAGTATTTCCGAGTAAGATCCCATATTTCACGTATGGTCGAGTATAGCCAAATCTGGTCTATTACTCAATCGGATCACCAATTCATCCCGATGATCAAGACAAGACAATGTTTATATGTCCATTTGGTACTTTTGCTTATCGCCGAATGCCGTTTGGGCTATGTAACGTACCTATGACCTTTTAGAGATGAATGATGGTTGTATTTTCAGATTTAATTGAAGCAATAATAGAAGGTTTTATGGATGATTTCAGTGATTATGGTTCCTCTTTCGGTGCCTGTCTACATAATCTTTCTCGAGTCTTGTGCAGGTGTGAAGAAGTAAACCTTGTGCTCAATTGGGAAAAGTGCCAATTTATGGTTCAAGAAGGCGTGGTGCTTGGCAACGTAATTTCTGAACGAGGGATTGAAGTCGGCAAGGCAAAGGTCGATGTCATCGCGAGTCTTCCACCACCGACCAACCTGAAGGGCATACGCGGTTTATTGGGACACACAGGTTTTTACCGTTGTTTCATTCAAGATTTTTCAAAAACTACTAAACCTCCCACCCAATTGCTTGGTAAAGATGCGCCATTTGATTTTGATGAAAAATGCCTTGATGCCATTAATAAATTGAAACATGCATTAACTGCTGCTCCCATCATCCAACCCCCAAATTGGAATGAACCTTTTGACTTGATGTGTGATGCTAGTGATTATGCAATTAGTACTATTTTAGGGCAACGAACAAATAAAGTTATACATTTTATATACTATGTAAGCAAGACATTGGATGATGCTCAAATTAATTACACCACAACTGAAAAAGAATTGCTTACTATAGTATATGCCCCAGACAAATTTTGTCCATATTTTATTAGTTCAAAAGTTATTGTGCACACTTATCATGCTGCTCTTAAGTATCTTTTGACCAGGACATAAACCAAGCCACGACTCGCACGATGGATCCAACTACTACAGGAGTTTGATTTGGAAATTGAAAATAAGAAAGGTGTTGAGAACGTCGTCGCCGATCATCTTTCATGAATCTTCACCGACACCATCGACGTTCACATCAATGATTCCTTACGTGACGAGCACTTTTACTTAATTCAAAAAGAACCATGGTACGCCGATTATGGTAACTATTTATTTAACCATGAACTTCCTCCAGGGTTGATGTACAGACAATGCAAGTGCTTCCTGTACGACATCCAACGCTACTATTGGGACGGTCCGAACCTTTTCAAAAAGGGAGTTGACAACATCTATCGATGATGCGTACCCAACCATGAGATCCAAAGCATTCTTGAACATTGTCATTCATCTCCATGGGGCGGACACGCCAGAGCTTTAAAAAAAGCGGCGAAGGTATTGCAATCAAGTTTGTTTTGGCCTTCTTTATTTAAAGATACTTATAGCTTCATGAAAAAATGTGATCCATACCAACACTCAAGAAATTTGAGTAAAAGACATGAAATGCCCTTAACAAACATTCTTGAGATTGAACTCTTTGTTGTATGGGGTGTAGATTACATGGGACCTTTTCCTTCTTCTACGGGCAACTCCTACATCTTAGTCATGGTTGATTATGTTTCAAAGTGGGTAGAGGCTATTGTGACACCAATGAATGAATCAAAACATGTCATTAAGCTTTTCAAAATAGTCATCTTTACCCACTTTGGTGTACCGCAAGCGGTGATTAGTGATGGCGGTGTGCATTTCACTAATTACCAATTTCAGAAATTGTTGATGAAATATGAGGTTATTTGTAATGTTGCTCTTGCATATCACCCTCAAACAAGTGGATAGGTTGAAGTCTCGAACAAAGAAATCAAAACGATCTTGCAGAAGGTGGTGGCACCATCATGAGCGGATTGGGCCTCAAACTCTCCGACGTTCTTTGGGGATATCGCACCGCATTCAAAACTCCGCTAGGTATGACGCCTTACAACATTGTATTTGGAAAGAGTTTCCATTTGGCTATTAAATTGTCATACAGGACATTCACTACTACAAAAATCCTGTCTACTAATGGTTCAAAAAGCATCTTTGCTAACAACTCTCATACCGCTAGTGATCAGCACGATAGAACAAGCCTACATCAACTCTAACGGTTTCAAACTATTAGAATAGCAACTCTATTCTTACTATATTCTAACGATTCATTAATAAGAACCGTTAGAATAAGTTGTTTTAAGACACTACAGCCTTCATGATAGCTATTCAGATGCATGAATTTCATTGCATTTTACTTGTACCATCAACTACATCACGCATCAAAGATTCAAGGGCATCATCATGTAGTGGAAAGACGGTCATTACAGTCGGGTAGCATTTACATCATGGAAAACAAAATAGTAATGATACCTACACTACAGTAGGATAGCAATAATATTACAAAATGGTGAGAACCAAAAGGACATGTCATGGCCTAGCATTAAGATGTTTTCATCTGGCCTACAACTTACCTACCCATGCGATATTCTTGCAAACTTAACATGGTCAGATAATTTACATAATTGTACTTCTTTGGATCTTTTTTGAGGGAAACAGTAGGAAGGTCCTACTGTGAGATATATATTATCAAGAAGATAATAAAAAGTTACAAAGAAAGCGAAACCAAAACAACAACAAAGAAGATTACATAATTTCAATGCATCTACTTAAACCAAGCTTAAAAGCTGGTTTAATTCTAAGGAGAATAAGATGTAAATCAGCAATAAATGTGCTCAACTAGACCATAATTGAACTTGAATTATTTTGAACAATCACCTCATTCCTGATTTCCACATGTTCCATAGAGCCACAAATACCACTTCCCAATAAAATCCTTCGATTCCCTTAACCTTCTCTTTGAATTTTAGTAGCATATCCCAAATATTACTCTCCATAATCCAACAAAATCCAATATATCTCCAGCAAGTGATAGAAAATGGACAAAGAAAGAAAACATGAATTTGAGTTTCAAATTCATCATTCTGATAGCAAACACATTTCTGGTTTTCCAGATGAAAATGTTTCCTTGTTAACAACTCTCTAATGTTCAGTTTATTATGGAGGAAGATCCAGAAGAAAATCTTTTGTTTGTATAGACACTATTCTTCCAGCACCATTTAAAGATATTATGCACCTGCGAATGACCTAGAATAGCCGAGTATACTTTTTTTGTTGAATACTTGACGTTGACAATATAATTGAGGCACCAGACATCATTAGAGTCTTCTGTCCTTTGAAGATTCAACTGCAATGGTGATAAAAAAGTGAATTGTTGACATGCCATTGGTGATAAAGCTAATGAAAAATAATTCACTATCTCTTCCTTAGCCACAAAATTCCTAACAGAATCTTCCTGATTGACAAAAGAATATAATTCTGCTCGCTCATGAGACAGAACATTTCGATGCCATAAATCTGTCCAGAGACTACAAGTGAATCCATTACCAATGACACATTTGAACAGCCCTTGGAAGAATGAAAGATTTTGCAAAAATCTCTCCACCAGAATGATCCTTTAGCCAGAGACCATTGAGGGAGATTATTAGAATAATAAAATTCCCATAATAGATTATTCCAAGGAATGTCCTTTTGATTAAAAAATTTAAACATGAACTTAATTAATAAGGCCATGTTTTAAACTCTTAGATTTATCACCCCTAAAGCTCCCTATTTTTTTGGTCTACAGATTTTTGACCAAGCAACTTGGCAATTACCTCCACTACAAGAAGCTTGACCCTTCCAAAAGAACCCCTTCTAATTTTATCAATTCTCATAAAAATCTTCTCTGGCAACTTCAGAGTACTCATGAAGAACATTGGCAAGGAGGATAACACCAAATTTAATAAGTTATTCTTCCTCCAAGAGAAAGGAAAGAAAGATGCCATCCTGTAAGCCTTTTCTCTATTCTATTATCTAACCCTTCAAAATCAGCCACTTTTGGCGTCATGGTACCCAGAGGTAGTCCTAAATAAGTAAAAGGAAAAGAACCCACTTTGCATCCAAGAACCATAGCCAAATTGTCAACTGTATTAGAGTCACAATGAATTGGGACTAAAAAAGACTTATCAAAATTCACTTTCAGACCTGTTGAGAATGCAAATGATTGTAGAAGGGCTTTAATCAAGAAAATTTCTTTAGAGGAAGCCTTTAGAATAATAAGAGTGTCATCTGCATATTGAATGATAGGAAAATCTTGACATGTTAAGTTATTAATCGGAAGACCCAACAGGCCCTTCCTCTTAGCCAAATTCAAAATACTTTGAAGCAAGTCTACTACCATCACAAAAAGCAGCGGAGAAAGAGGATCACCTTGTCTGACACCTCTTTTGCAATCAATAATTTTTCCAGGAACATTATTAAGAAGGATGATAGAAGACCCAGAATTCAATAAGGAAAAAATCCAAGATAACCACTTATTGCCAAATCCTCTGACTTGCATGACTTCCATAATTGAATTACGTTCAATGGTGTTAAAAGCTTTCTCAAAATCTAATTTGAGAAACATAGTTGGGATCTCTTCTACTTTACAAATATGTATGTGTATTCAAAAGTGCAAGCCAAACAATCTTGAATAGAACGATTTTGAATGAAACCATACTGATTTTTGTGAACTGTATTTTCAATCACTTTCTGAAGCCTAGAAGCTAATATCTTCGTAATTAGTTTGATGGTACTATTCACAAGAGAAATCGGTTGGAAGTCTTTGACAAGCAAAGCACCTTCTTTTTTTGGCAAAAGAATAATCCAAGAGTATTAAGCCTTTTAATATCTACTGACCCTTCAAAGAAACTTAAAAATAGCTTATAAAAGTCTGATTTGATAATCTTCCAACATGATTTATAAAATAACCCATTAAATCCATCCGGGCCTAGACTTTTATTAGTGGCCATATGAAAAATGACCTTATCAATTTCCTCTAGAAGAAAAGAACTTTCTAGCTGTGAAAAATCTCGCTTGAAATCATTAAGCAATTCTTCAACATCAAAAACACATGTATGATAATTGGACATCCCAATCTTGTCTCTGAAAGATGACAAAGGTGCTCTGCCATCTCTTGATGATTATTGTTGCTACGACCAGAATCATCACTTAAAGAAGAGATAAAATTATTCCTAAAATTTTTTGATGCTACAACATGAAACAACTTGGTATTTTCATCACCCATCTTTGCCCAACGAAATTTACCTCTCTGTCTCCAATACTCATTCTCAACTTTCAAGAGATAATTCAAATGAGATTTGAGAGAGAGCCAAAATTTGAATTCCAGAGAGTTGAGAGATCTCTGCTCCTCTGATCCATCTAACAAAGCTAAAATCAAATTGGAATTTTCAATCCAAGTTTTCCTTTGATTAGGCTTTTTACTCCATGTCTTTAAAGCTTTTCGGAGCACTTTAAAGTTAGCAATGATTACTTTTACAATATTATCCTCTCCATTGATAGAATTCCAGGTACTTGAGACAACATCCTTAAACCCCAATCACTGCACCCAATGGTTCTTAAATCTAAAAATATTACCTATGGGCAGATTAGAATTAAATCTAGCCACACAAGGTGCATGATTAGAAATGGATTTACTTAACAACGAGACTGAGGTATTAGGGAAGGCTTCTATCCAAGCTTCATTAGCAAAAAACCAGTCAAGCTTTTCCAGAATTGGATTAAGTTGCATATTCAACCAAGTGAAACTTCTCCCTTTAAAAGGAATCTCCTCAAGCTGAAGCTGATTAATTGCAGCATTAAAACCATCCATTTCAGTAAGATTAACTCGACCTATATTCTTGTTATGGCTAGACCTCATGAGATTAAAATCACCCAAAACCAACCATTTGAAATCATCTGGCGTCAAAATGTTTTGGAACCATAATAGAAAATCATGCTTACCTTGTGGTGTACAAGGAGCATAAATGTTTGTTACCACCCAGATCAATCTAGAAACTTTATGCACTAGTTCAACTGTCAAGGAAAACCTATTCTTATAAACCCCTTTACCTTGAAAGAGTTTAAAATTCCATACTGTTAGAATGCCCCTTGAATTGCCAACTGAAGGAAGAAAATCAAACTCCAAAAAGTTCTTAGGGCAGTAGCTTTTAACCAAAAATAAGTCCACTACCTCCATCTTAGTTTCTTGGAGACAAATAATGCCACATTTTGCTTCCTGAGCCTTATTAAACACAGCTCTCTTTTTAATAGGGCCATTCAAACCTCTTATATTCCATCTAACAATACTATATAAACTATTTTTAGCCATAGATGAAAGCACAAAAATGAACTATTACAAACATTGCAATAGTTAAAACCACAAGTAAACCACCATAACCACAATATAGATAGAAAAGAGAGTACTACGAATGACCACCAAAATAACAAAGTTCTCCAAAACCACAACAACTTAGCCAAAACAATAACCAACATAATGAAGCAATCAATCATCAATCTCTTGAATGATTGGTCCCTGGAGGTGCCAAGCTAATAACAAATCAGACGACATGCCACAAGAAAAACCCAAGGCTTGCACCATCGATAGAGTCAAATGTGGCTCCACCTCTGGTTGGAAGTCTTTACATTTTGCCGCTAGTCGAGGACTTCTTCTGAGACTTGACGAGGAAATTAATTGGAACATAAAACTTTTTCTGTGATGGATGCTTCACACCCAAACAATTGAGAAAAGCCTTCTTATCATTCTTGGCTAGTTTCCATCCTTGAATAGAAGAATACTCTCTCGAAGCTTCAAAATTAAACCGCGTCCAGGAGACATTAAAGCATAAGGATAAACTGAGCAAATCATCTTGAATGGTCTTTCAACAAACTTGCAGAATTGAGTGGCTTCAAAGATGCTGCAGTCTTACATGAAGCCCAGAACCAAATCATCTAGCTTGCCCTAGTCCAAGTCATGCTTTGGGAAAATAAACAAACAAAAAGTTGAACACAGTGCTGTGCTTTTAGCTCCTAGCATGCATAAAATTGAGGCCATTTTGTCGTCTAACATGTTCCAGTATGAGCCTATTGAAGAGGTCTGGTGAAGCATTTGCCAGCTACAGACCAAAAGGGGAACCAATAAACAAAACAGCCAAACATGAGTACACATGGATTCTTTTCAGTTTAGCGAATTGACACGTTAGTCATAACACAGTACCCTTAACTATGGACTGATCCCTCTTTAAAATAAAAATGTGTAATAGTGAAGTATAATCGACCCACTAGGAGGAGGCGGTGATGAATCGTCGTCCAGCTAGGGTAGGAAAAATTTACTTAACTTATGAACACAAAAAAATCTTTGTTATAATAAAATGGTTGGTTAAGATGCGGATTTGTCTAGTCTCTTGTAATGTATATGCAACCCGCTGGGGAGAGGCGGTGGTGAATCATCGACCAGCTGGTGAAGGGAAGGTATACAGAATAATGAGATTGCTTACAGGGGTTTGGGAAACCGACAAAGTTGCCTATCTGTATGTGCACTTAAGTAAGCGTCTTCAGCTGTGTCTTCTCTAGTCGCGACGGAATGATCCAGTTCAAAACATCCTAGCTAAGAGCATGAAAAAGTAGAAGAATAAAAGTGTTTAAATTTTTCTCTCTAGTTAGGGCAATCTAGTAACTTTGTATAAATGTAGCATGGTTATTGTTTTCTTTAGCTGTTGTTTGTTCTAAACCCTATATGAAAAAAGTTGTCAAAATAATTTAGTTGATTAAGCTCTCTTGATCTGGGAGGATCTCCAAGTCCTGATCGCATACGGCTTCGCGACCTTTACCGTGTTGGAAAGGTTTCGCGACCATGGATGGGTCCGCGACCATGGATTGGTTCGCGACCATGAAAAGGAATTCGTTCCCTGTTCGGAATTGTAATCCGATCCGAATATGTATAACTAAGCTTATATGCTAAGGGTTAGTTAGTTATATGAGTCTGATACGTATTCATACGATTGGACTATAAATACCTTGTAATAGATCTAGTTTAGATCATCGAATATTATTACAGCCTTGGATCATATATCCAACTTATAGCTCCTTCAACGTAGGCAAGTGTGTCTAACGTTCGACGTGTAAAGCCCTCTTTGAAATAAAGAGTTGTGCAATTACTTTGAACTATATTTTCGATCAACCTTTGGGTTTCGGTATTTTCGAGTAAGATCCCGTTATTCCGCATATTAGAATCTGGGCGAGCCTAGTGCGAAAACCAAGGCTAGGTCTCAAACAGATCAAGTTGGTATCAGAGAAATTTTCCTATCTTGTGGATGGTGAAGACTCGCCAGGGTTACAAAACCTTCGGTGAAAATCCAGGCGATCAATCGACGGTTCCTCTAGCAGCGTCTCCGACATGATACCTCCGTTCAAGCTAACCTAGTTGAACAAGTAGCTAAGCTCTCCACCGACATGGAAACCGTGCTTGCTTGGATTAAGCAATAGGCCATGATTTTACCTCCTGAAGTAGGGAAGGTTATGGGTATGAAGACTGGTGAAAACTTGCGCAGGACAGACGAAAATGAAGACGAAGGCGACCACAAGACCGATGACCTCGCCAACACCTCCTTAGCTGTCGGATCTTTCAAGATCGACGCTAAGATTGATATACCCATATATGATGGGGAGATCGATGCCGAGAAGTTAGATTCATGGCTCAATCAGCTTGAGACCTACTTTGACCTGAAAGGGTTCAGTAGCGCTCAAAAGGTGAAGTTCGCACCTTTGAAGATGAAGGACCACGCCAAGACTTGGTGGAAGGCCCTTGTCGCTAGTGGTGAAGCTGACGACCTTGCGTGGGGTCAATTCAAACGACTTCTACGAAAAAATTCTATCCAATGAGTTACCTTGAGGAGAGATGGGAGAGTTGGCACAGATTGTATCAACGGCGCGACTAGACCGTCCAAGACTATACGACGGAGTTTCGGCAACAAGCAATGGTCATCGGCATCTCACTGTCCGATCCTCAGGTATTTTGGAAATACCCATCTAGACTTCAGAAATTGATCAGTACTGAGCTAAGTATGTTCGGCGTCAAAGACATCGCGACTGCAAGCACAACTACTATGGCGATCGAGAAGAAGAAAAATCCCGTAGCGACAAAAGCACGAAGGAAAGTGCGACCTCGACAAAGAAAAAGCCGAGTCCGAATAAGAACGCTTCAAAATCGGGCACGGGTGCCTTTTGTGAACATTGTCAAGTCGCGGGACATACTAAGGACAAATGCTACAAGCTTCATCCGGAACTTCGAACAACGAAAAACTGATCAGGGAAAGAACAGCCACGGCTACTACGACTTCACCTGACGAATAAGTTGTCCGAGTGAATTTGGTTAATGAGGCGGATAAGACCTTGTCTCTGATGGCAATGCCGAAGGAGAAGGGTTCGGATCCACCAAACGACCATCACCCAACAGAGGACTTATTCACCATCAATATCTAGGTGAAGCACGAAGTGGTCGCAGCGATATTCGATCCCGGAAGTCAGAAGATTCTGGTCTCCGCTGGACTGGTTCCGCGACTTGGTTTGAAGACAACCACACACCCGCGACCATATCCGCTGGGCTGGTTTACATCCGACGTTAACCTACAGATTACGAGTCAATATGTGTTGAAGTTTGCGATCTCTGCACGATATATCGATGAGGTGCAATGCAATGTTGTCCATATCGATATCTGTTAGGTGATCTTTGGGAGTCCGTATCTGTATGATCGAGATGCTCACTTCCATCGGCGTGCGCATGAGTACGACCTCACCAAAGACGGAGTTAAGTTCGTAATCAGTATAGGCATCCACGTCAACACTTCAAACTTGATTACCGCAAATCAGGCCAAACGAATTGTTAATGCATGTCACAAATATGTGCTTATCATGATTCGACCCATTGGTCATGGTGAGGGTACTCGACCAGCATTGTCGTTGGCGTGACGAGAGGATTCTGGTCGTTTGTCGGGACTGCTGGAGAAATGCAGTGATCTGTTCGAGACTACCCAGGGTCGTCCGCCAAAACGTCCAGTCGAACACGAAATTCAACTTTTGTCTGATGCGATATTGTCCAATCTGAGTATGTATCGCAACTCAGTATTGGAGAATGAAGAGATCAAGAGACAGCTTGGTGAGATATTGAACGATGGTGTCATTCAACCGAGTAGTTCACCATGTGGATCTCTTGTGGTGTTAATGACAAAGAAAGATGGGACTTGGCATATGTGCATCGACTACAGTGCACTAAACAAGATCACCGTCAAGAACTGGTACCCCCTTCCTCGTATTGACGACCTGCTAGACCAATTGAAGCATGCTGTTGTCTTCTCCAAATTGGATCTTAAGTCAGGTTATCATCAAGTCAGCATCCGAGAGGAGGATACGTGGAAGACCGCATTCAAAACACGACAAGATCTATTCGAATGGCTGGTCATGTTGTTTGGTCTCTGTAATACCCCGGCAACTTTCATGCTTCTTATGAATGACGTATTGAGACAGTTCATCGACGACTTTGTGATCGTTTACCTCGCCGACATACTAGTTTATAGTCGTTCATGGGATGAGCACCTCATTCATGTCGAAAAGGTGTTCGAACAGCTTCAACAATATCAACTTCGCCTCAACCGTACGAAGTGCAAGTTCGGCCAACAAACTCTACTTTACCTCGGATTCATGGTCGGCAACGGTACATTGCAAATCAACCCGGATAAGGTAAAAATGATTCGTGAGTGGCCGCGACCGCGAACAGTTACAAACGTGCGTAGTTTTATGGAAGCATGCCAATACCTTCAGAAGTTCATCTGACACTTCTCGATTATGGCTTCTCCATTGCATGCATTAACTAGGATCGATCAGAAATTTGAGTGGACAGGGAAACATAAGGATACGTTTCTCTTGCTGAAAAGGAAGTTCAACGAGGGGCCTGTGTTAGCTTTGCCGAATTTCCAGAAACCGATTCCTCAGGTTATGCGATGGGCGCAGTGCTCATGCAAGAAGGTCGACTAGTGGCATATCACTCCGAGTTATTCCAGGGAGCTCAGAAGAACTATCCAACTTATGACAAAGAGTTGTGTGCACTGCATCAGGCCGTGAAACACTGGCGGTGTTATCTCTTGGGTAAAGATACTGTTGTCCACACCGACCATCAATCGTTGCAATATTTGCAAACTCAATCCAAGCTACAGCAAGCTCGGCACATGAAGTGGATGTCGTATCTGTAGTAGTTTAATCTGGTGATTAAGTACAAGAAGGGCGTACACAACAAATTGGCGGACATGTTGTCGCGACCACTAGTTAGGACCCTCTGTTTATCAGCGTTCATGCAGATCGAGCCCTCATGTCACGATGACTATACCAATATGTACAGTGAAGACCCTGATTTTCAAACAACACTGACTGAGCTCAAAACAGGGAAACCTACGGAGTTCATTCGTCGAGAAGGACTCTTGTACAAGGGCAATTTACTTTGCATACCTCGTGGAGCACCTTGAATTCAATGGTTGCGAGAAGCGTACACATCGAAGGTAGCTGGTCACTTTGGGGTTACAAAGACGTTGCAAAATCTTCACCAACATGTGTTCTGGCCGCGTATGCAGCAAGATGTGGCTAGTTTTGTTCGAGGTTGTGGTCTCTGCAGCATCTCAGAACCGGCAAACCGAAAATTAGGTTTGTACACTCCTTTTCCAGTTCCATGGCGACCATGAGAAAGCATATCCATGGATTTGTTGGGAGGATTGCCTAAGACCCGATGTGGCAACGACTATCTATTCGTGGTCGTTGATCGGTTCTCCAAAATGATTATTCTTATACCTTGTTGAAAGACTATCGCGGGAGAAGAAGCAGCTCGGGTATTCTTTCAAAATGTTTGGACACACTTTGTACTGCCGACTTCTATTGTGTCTGATCGTGATACCCGGTTCCTTAGTCACTTTTGGCGATCGCTCTGGACGATGATGGACACCAAGCTAAAGAGGAGTACAGCCTTTCATCCGCAAACTGATGGTCAAACCGAGGTGGTAAATCATATAGTCGTTCATCTTCTGAGAGGATATAACTCGAAGCAGTGCATGGTTCAACTGGAAAGTCACTGTTTGAGGTCTGTTTAGGATTTCTGCCATAGAGTCCATTCAACATGGAGTTTGTGATTCCTACCTCAGTACAGAACAGCAAGGAAGCATCTGATCAGGATCGAGCACAAAAGTTCCTGGAAGGTATTCAATGACTCCATCGAGAAGTTAAACAGAACTGGCTGAAAGCTCAACTCAAGTACAAGGCGCGACATGATCGGCACCGAGTTGATGCGCAATTTCAAGAAGGTGATATGGTATGGTTACATCTGAGTAAGGAGAGACTTAAAGGTGAAGGTAAGAAACTCAAACCATTCGTTATGGTTTTTTTCGGATTTTGCGGAAAGTAGGTAATAATGCTTGTCAGCTCGAGTTACCTCCATACATGGATATTTACTCGGTTGTCAATGTGGATGATGAGCCAGATACTATAGTACCATCTGTTGAAGACTTGGTCTATCAATGAGACGAACCTCCACATGAAGATGTGATTCTAGAGAAGAAGGTGACTACGACCCGCAGTGGCATAAAGGAGACTTTTTTGAATCGGTCGAAAAGATCAACGAGCACGTGCGGCAAAGTGGTACACCAGAGAATATGGACAAGCCCAATTTCCACATCTCCAGTTTGATCGAGAGGTCGCAACAGGGGTTGGCTCCTTCTCAACAAGGGAGTCATGATCTGGGAGGATCTCCAAGTCTTGATCGCATACGGCTTCGTGACCTTTACCGTGTTGGAAAGGTTTCGCGACCATGGATGGGTCCGCGACCATGAAAAAGAATTCGTTCCCTGTTCGGAATTGTAATCCGATCCGAATATGTATAACTAAGCTTATCTGCTTAGGGTTAGTTAGTTATATGAGTCTGATACGTACTCATACGATTGGACTATAAATATCTTGCAATAGGTCTAGTTTAGATCATCGAATATTATTACAGCCTTGGATCATATATCCAGCTTATAGTTCCTTCGACGTAGGCAAGTGTGTCTAACATTCGACGTGTAAAGATCTCTTTGAAATAAAGAGTTGTGCAATTACTTTGAACTGTGTTTTCGATCAACCTTTGGGTTTCGGTATTTCTGAGTAAGATCCTGTTATTCCGTATATTAGAATCTGGGCGAGTCTAGTGCGAAAACCAAGGCTAGGTCTCAAACGGATCATCTCTCTTCTCTAAGGTTGAGATTTAATAAGCTGGATACTTGTATTTGAAAATTTTAAAAATTGATTAGATCAATTATTTCATATTCCTCGATTTGATGTGAATTGTGGAAGTTGTTTATTGAAAATCTGATTAACTTGGGCATTCCAATTTTTGGAAAATTCACTCACATTCTTTGCTTGAGGACAAGAAAGATGCTAGCTTGGGGGAATTTGATAAGTGTCATGCCCCCGCCTTGGGGACAACGACTACTCCCGTGGGGACCCAGCTCGCTGCAACTGATCCCATACATGCATACCATTAACTTCACAGGGTAAGTGAAGCACAGGAGTATATTTACATTACAGCAAAGTAACTTACAAAATATTTAAGTAGTGTGGCCTGGTGGCCTTAATACAACATAAAGATATTACAATGCCTTCGCGGCATACATGGTCTAGCAAAATAACAACTACACAGCGGAAGATAGGTGAACCCCCACAGTAAGAAGTTGACAGCAGAACAACACACATCAGGGCTCTGGCGGAACTGGCTCTCCCCCTTCTGGATCCAAGAAGTTCTCCACGCCTTCATCTTGATCATGGAACACTCCATCTATTGGATGATAGGTTGCAAGGGTGAGTACTTACGTACTCAGTAAGTCATAGGTAAGAGTATTTACATATAATAGTGATGATATGAACTTATGCTAGTAAAGAAGTGTTGATGGTTGTCAAATAGTCTTTTCCTTTATGTCTCATCTCATGGCAGTATTTTTCATAGCATAGCATCGCTATTCATGTTCCACTATTTATAGCACTGCCGCGACACGTCAACACACAACAGCCCACGGCAGCACCTCTTATGATGCCAACACATGTCATTTGGGTAATCTTGACTTATCAAATTTTATTTAGAAAACATACTTGTGCCACACCCCGTGGAGTTAATCCACCACAGCAGACTCCTATAATCCCGCGAGCTCGGAGTGTTCGAATACGTTTTTAACTCTACAAAGGGGTACCAATTTACCCGCAAGATATTCCACTTTCATACCCATCCTATCAAGATGATTAGACCCTTCCTCACTACATAATGTGAGTGGCAAGGTGGAGATAACAAGAACTTTTGTTATGTTTCACTCACAATCCACCCCTGACCCTGTGGTCAAACAAACCACAGTTGTGGGGGCTATACCCCCACCCTGACTGCATCTCTGCATTACTAGGTCAGCGTGCATCATCACATCCATTGATATGTGTAGGAGCCGCATTCTGTGCCAATCATGCATCACTTTCCATCTCATGCAGGGGTTTCATGTGCGATCCGCATACTTACTTGTTCAGGTCTGTCCCATACCAAGCTTGCGGTTAGTACATTTTTCATGCCACTAGGCGCACAACACAAGGTTCTAGTCCTTAGGTGCCAGTGACCAGACCATCCAGAGCCACGCACATCCAGTGCCACCACCATTCCATACCAAACTCTGGACACGGCTAGGGGTTTTATTTCATGAATATACATAAATACACATATATTAGTTCATGGCTCATTACTTGATCATTTCACATTTCACAGGAATCTAGCCTAATACTGCCATTTCATATCTCAATCATTCTTTCACATGAAATACTACTTATATTCAAGGTTATATTATAGCAACTCTTAAAATATAGGTTCAAGATGTTCAAGAATATGACTTGCCTTCCACGTCGTAAAAATCAGCAATTGGTGTTGGGTCGACAGTGAAGTCCTCGAACTCTGCTTCTAGATTTGCTCGGCGACAAACAAACACACAATGATTACTAACTATATTAAAATGTTTTATGATCTATATGCAAATATGCTTTATAAAGAATAATTGAATGATGTTGAAGTTGATTTAGATTGCAAGCTGAACTGAGTCGAGATTCTAGAGTTCCAAGGAATCTGGGCTAAGATTGAGTACTGGAGGTTACTAGAGTGTCAAGGCATCAAAATTGACATGGAGTCCGCGGCTGGTTTGCTCAAAAACGACGAATGTCAACAGATCGACATTCAGTTCACGACCTGACATGGCTTTGGTTGGCTTTAGAAGGCTCTTCTCAAGATATGACAGCTGAAGGAAATGTAGAACATGGTTCTACAAACTTTGTAGACAAAGTAGATTTCAATTTTCACAAACAAAAGTGGTCGAACTGAGCTGATGCCACTGGCTGACATAGATTGACAAGGGCTGACAATGTCCAAGAATGGCATTGACATGTTGTAGGAGGTTTCCAGTGGAAAACAGATTTGGATCAAGGCATTTGGGTGCATAATTGAACAAGGCAACTGTTTGATAATAAGGTTTTTATATAAAAGTCCAGAAGTTCAAAGAATTTGCAAAAATACCCCTGGACATAGTGAACTGAATGTCTGTGCACTATCAAGAAATAGGGCTTAAGCCTTTGATCGATTTAGGGCTTCGATTGCTTCGCCAACTATGTCCAGGAGGTAGGCGAAAGCAACAGGAATACAACGAGGGTGGTTTCGATCACTGGAGTGGCCGGAAGGCGGCGAACGGGTGCGAAGAAACACGGTGGCGACACGGCACAGCACAGCTACTGGACACAATCTTGGCATAGCCATAATGAGTGATTTTGTGTAGAACTAAAGGTCGATGTAGTGGAGAGATATGCTCAGGGGAGTAAGGCTGTTCTACTAGACAAGATGGCAACGACGGCGGCGACCGGACGGCATGCTAGCGGCACGATAGCGAGCGGTAAAATACCCATCTCGTGATTTCGTGCTGCGAATCTGGAAATCGAAGTTGCTGGAGCTAGTGGGGGTTATTTGGTACAATCTGGAGCGTTGGATTTGGCTGGAGGTTGATCGGCGGTGAGTGGCAGCGAACTGCATCGGGGAAGAGATCGACCTTGCCAGCTACAAGGTGATTGGCTGATTTATTCTCCAAATTGATGGCACGGTTAGGCTCCTGGGTTGCTACAGAAGGTGTGGCTCAGCGGGATTTCTCTAAGGCAGCGCTGGCAAGAGATTCGATGACGCGGCCAGAGAAGAAGGGTCTGATTTTGGCATTTTCAGTACAGGGCACTGGAGGTCAATTCTTCGCAGTGATCGAGAGAAAGAGAGAGGTGAGGGGAGACTTCTGGACTGGCCAATTTGGCTGGAGAAGTGGTAGTGCGGGCCGGTGACGTGAGCTGATTGTTGGTGGCGCGCGAAAAACAAGATGATTCAATCCAAGCTCTAATTTAAAATCTAAATGAACAGTCTTGCTAGGATTGAGCTACTGATCATCTAACTGTACTAACAGAAGGGCTAATTTGGACGAAATCGAGCTACATTGCCCGAACAGGGAAAATGCATTTAACGGCGATCGCCGGCATTAGAGTCTACCTGAGTTCAATCAAATGCTACAGAACAGAGAGGAAGGAGGGAGGTACTCACTAGTCGAATAAATTTGAAGAATGGTGCAGCAAATCGATCTGGCGTCGTGCTCCTCCTCAGCGGCTCACCGGAGAAGAAGACGAAGACGAAGAAAATCTGGTAATTAGCTGATTTCTGGTGAAGTGAAGATTGCACAAGCGAAGGGGTTTAAATAGGCAAAGGACGGAGCTTGCAAGGAGGGAACAGCAACAAAGTTTGCGCCAGGGACGAGACTGACCGGGCGCAGAAGAAACAGTGGCGACGACGACGCAACGGCGACAACGGCTCTGCAACTGCTCAAATGGTCGGTATATTGGAACTTGGTGCTGGCCGGTGCGAAGCGAGGACGACAAAGCTGGCACAGCGTGGCAACGTGGTGCGAAGCTCCTGACAAAGTTGTTGTTGCGGTCGCTGCTAGTCGCGCGCACGGTTGCTGGTCGCTGGTGTTGCCACGGCGATGGTTTTGGCGTGGACACGTGCGCACATGCAGGCACAACTGAGCACGGGCATAGGCGAAGGCGAAGCTTGGCCGGCAGTGAGAAAACATGGCGAGAAGCATGGTGAAGCTCTGGTCGAAACACTATGCTAGTGGCTGTGGTCAAAAAGGGCTGGGAAAATAAATCTGGATCGAAATGCAATTACAGAAATTGGGTTTTGGACTGATTTGCAAATTCCGAGATTTAGAGGATTAGGGCTGATTTGAACTTCACAAATCTGGCAAACTTTATTCAACAGATAATTTTGCAAGGATATATGTTAAAATCTGGCACATTTGAATAGTTTTTGGATAAAATGAAAATAGAGTAATTTAGGGTATTTAAACTCTAAACTTTATCAAAGTTGAAATTCTGGGATTTAGGATGAGATTTTGGTATCCTCACAGAAGAAGATTTTGTATTGAATAGTATTTGGGAGGTGTTCCCTGAATCAGATTAGGATTTGGAGTTGAGTTGCAACATTTAGCCTTTTCAAGCTTCTGGAAAATCAGAAAAAGGACTGATCTGTGATACTTCTTAGACTGATTTGTGAAAATGGTCTTAATGGTAGAATCTGAGTGCCTACTTTTTGGATGATGATATTGGCATACCCTTGATCATAATTCAAGAATAATCTAGTCTGGATTAGATCAAGATTTGATTAAATCAGAGTTCAGAGTATTTAGGGCAATTAGGATACTAAAGTAATTTCTATTTTCGAAAACAGAAAGGATTGACAAATCTGCAAGTTAGAGATCGGTTTGGATATGTCTCCTGAAGGCTTCTATACTCAGGATAAATAGTAGGTCATATCTGGAAAGTCAGATTTTTATTTGGGTTCATAGGAATGATTTTGAGATTTTAGGGCTTACGATAGAAGAAGTCTGGGCTGATGTTGCTAATCTTGAAGAGACATATGCATGCATGACTGTTTATGAAAAAGAATTTTCACCCCAAACCCAGGGTGTTACAATAAGTGTTTAATTGGTAGTACATTTAACCTAATTTTTCTAGTAAAAATATGCTGAAAACACATTTGATGTGATATTTTACATAAATTTTTTTTATCATTTTTACAATCCAATTTCACTGTTGTGTTCATTATGTTCTAGGGATCAGACATACAAAATTTGGGAGTGTTTCGAGTTCGTTTGAACCTATTTCGACGAAAAACACGAACTGGGCCAAAAAGGGTTCAAGAGGAGCCCCGGATGGTTCTAGCTGTGCCGGACATGACCCTTGGCATGGCCTGAGCTAGGCTCGGGTCCCAGGTGCTTTTGAATTGTTTTGAGTCATTTTGGCTTTGATTTATCTGTTTTGTGCGTCGTTTGAATTCAGATTTTGTCACTTGCATATCAAATGTTATATTTGGACATGTTAACCTATTGTATTATAAATAGAGAAGTTTTTGGCTCAATTAAACATGTTTTATGTCTTTTATAATTATTTTTAGTTTAGTTTTAGGTTAGAAAAGCCCCTTTCTCTATTTTTATTCTGGTTTCTGCATTTGTAAGCCTGCAAAAACCGCAAACCTAATTTTTTTTGATGCAATCAAGTAAGTTTTCATTTATTACTTATTATTTTCATATTTTTATGGCTTTTTGTGAGTAATTCTCTTCTAGAGTTTGGGATGACTTAATCTGGAAGGTGTAATTCCTCATCGGTCCCGATCTTAAGTTTTGCAATTAGTTTCTTACATTTTTTTCTCTAAACCCTAAATTCTCGTTTTAGTAATAGAAGTAACAGTTCAGCCTTAACAAGAATTTAGGCGAGTTCTAGAGTCCTCTATGCCTTGACGCGGGACCCTGAATAGGAGAGAGGCTCTTGCCAAACTTAACCGTGGAAGCAATTCTGACTGTTGTACTAACGTCCGTACTGGCAACTTAATCTGTCTCGGAAAAAACTTGAAACTAATTTACAATTCTCAGACCTTGGATACAATTACGTCTGATGGTTATGAAATTACCAAAACACTAGATTTTCTTTCCCGTTTCTAAAACATAGTTTTTATACTTGCTCTTTTGCTGCTTTGAACCCTAGATTGATATTTAATAGTAAAAAAACAACCCCTGAAATTGTTCAGACTTAATCAGTAATCCGTTAACCTAAAAGACGAATACTCTTGTTCTTATGGAATTCGACATTCAAATGCTCAACGTTCAACCGTTCACTTATGGTTATTACATCAATCATGCCCCTTTGGGTAGCGATCAGGTGGTCAATGTGGGGCGTGGCTACAGGCTGCGGAGGCACGCCACTTCGGGCTAGTGATGCGCAGATAGCACGGGTGGTGACTTCAAGCTATTGGCGATGAAATGGCCGAGAAAAAATTTCCAGAAAGAATTTCACAAATCTAAAATTATAGATCTAGTAATTGGATTGCCGATTGAATTTGCAAGGAAAAAATTGATGACATACTTGAATCGGAACGAGTCATGCTAATAACGTATTGAGAATTGTTGTAGTCGTGATGGTGCTGGCCTTGCGCATACTCAATCAAACACACAATCACATAGAGAGACAAAATATGAGGAGACAACAGCGAAACTCTTTATTGATTTCTTTCGTTTTGTATAGAATACACATATATATAGAGAGACTAATATAGAGTTGCACTAAAAATATATTTAGTAATATCTAGAAAATATTTTGTTTACAACAAATTTGACTCGAAACTTAAAAAATAAAAGAATTAGTGGGAGGTGGTTATTTACAGTCGTACACTGACAACTAGACAAGCCAGCAGTTACATGCAGGAAAGGTACTCCACAAATAAACTAATTTATTAATCAAAGCAAACAAATAAATTAACAACACATGCATGCATGCCTGCCGCCGGAAGAGCTCCAAAGTGCTTCTAAATTTAGCTATCTGTTTGTAAAATTAACCCTATAAAAACTCCCTCCAATACTTCCCATTTGAAACACCCAGGTTTGAAATTAAATTAACGATAAATTTAAATTAACGTCAAGCTTCGCTTCCTTGAAATGCTCCAAAAAAAAGAGGCCAAAAGAATTTATAAAACCCAATCGAGGGAAGAACAAATTAACGTAGAAAAAATTGCACATAAATTCTTTTCTTGTGTTGTTATTCTACCGTATTTGGGGCTTTAATTTATACGGAAGATAAAAAGAGAAGTATGGTGGCCAAGCTGTGGGTTAGCTTTTGCGCCGTGCCGTTGATGTGCGCCTTCGCCGCGGCGGCAACGGCGAGGGACATGACGCCCGTGTACACGGCGCCAGGGACGGTGACCCTCAACGTCAAGAACTATGGTGCGCGGGGCGACGGCGCGTACGATGATACCAAGGTATGTATATATAATTTCACCTGATCGAAGTCCTTACATCATAAAAGTTGTGATTTGATCATTCCAGGCACTGGTGGCGGGGTGGACGGCGGCGTGCGCCGCCACCGGAGTGGTGACGCTCGTGATACCGCCGGGGACGTACTTCATCGGGCCGGTGCAGTTCCACGGCCCCTGCTACAAAGTCAGCTCCCTCACAGTCGTCCTGCAGGCCAGTTCCCATTTCAAATCAACTGTTGCAACAAATTAATGGCAAATCGTTGAATCCTTCAAATTGTTTTTAATCATTTATAAAACTTCATCTGAGGGATCGTATAATCTGGTAGTTGAAGGTATAGGTTATTTGGTATTAGTGGAGATAAATCAGTACTAACTAACCACAAAAATAGTGATCTAGTCTAGTTACCATGAATATTTGTTTGATCTCTCAATGCCTTCAATGAAGTTATTGTATAATTTTAGCCTGACAATTAATGTTTATATTTGATAGACATGCTGGTACCTCCTCAAGAACCGAATCACAGCTCGCAACAAATAGTGTATTTTATTGTAAATGATGGACAGAGGGGATCTTTGTGCCGATCGAAACTAACCCAGTTCGATCGACTGATCTGCAGGGAACGCTGAAGGCGACGACGGACCTGACCAAGTACGGCAATGATTGGGTGGAGTTTGGGTGGGTGGACCACCTCACTTTTGCCGGCTCCGGCGGTGTCCTCGACGGCCAAGGTCCCGCCTCCTGGCCCTTCAATAAGTGCCCGGTCAAGAAGGACTGCAAAGTTCTCCCAACCGTGAGCACTACTTAGACTCCGTCCACACACACGTACCTAATTAACTTGCAAAGTGTAACGCTTTTTCGGAACGTGACATGACACGATCAGAGCGTGCTGTTCGTGAACAATAAGAACTTGGTGTTCAAGGACGTGACGTCGGTAAACAGCAAGTTCTTCCACGTGGCGCTGCTGCAGAACCAGAACGTTCGGGTGAGCGGGCTGCGCATCGTCGCGCCGGAGAACAGCCCCAACACCGATGGCATCCACATCGAGCGCAACTCTGGCGTCACCATCACCGACTCCCACATCGGCACCGGTGACGACTGCATCTCCATCGGCCAGGGCAACGACAACATCGACATTGCCCGCATTCATTGCGGCCCTGGCCACGGCATGAGGTGACCCAAATTTGCCGACTCTCCTGGTCGATTAGCAGCGAGTGTGTTGGCACGCCACATTGTTGGCTAATATGATTGTTGTTCTAGCATTGGGAGCCTGGGGAGGTACATGGGGGAGGGGGACGTGACGAGGATCCACATACGTGACGTGACGTTCACCGGGACGATGAACGGCGTGCGGATAAAGACATGGGAGAACTCGCCGACGAAGAGCATTGCCGCACACATGCTCTTCGAGAACATGGTTATGAACAACGTCCAGAACCCCATCATCATCGACCAGAAGTACTGCCCCTACGTCAACTGCGAACATAAGGTCCAGAAAAGCGCTAAACTTCTCGCCCTCATTGCTACTACTCTCACGCAATTCCCGCGTATATATATGTAAGTGTATGTATTATGTATGTGTGCAGTTCCCGTCGGGGGTGACGATCAAGGACGTACACTTCAAGAACATTAGGGGGACGTCGACGACGCCGGTGGCAGTAACGCTCAAGTGCGGTGTGCCGTGCCAGGACGTGAGCCTCCAGGACGTGGACCTGCGGTACAGGGGGCCTGGCGGCAAGTCGACGGCAACGTGCCTGAACGTGAAGGCGAAGTACTCGGGGTTCCAGTACCCGCCACCATGCCCCTAAACATGCACGAATCCCGAGGGCACGAAGACTAATTGTAACTTTTGATGTGTACGTGTGCCCCACTTTGGTCTGACTTCCGCTCTAGCTAGATAATGTATGTCCGGCCAGCTTCAATGCGTGGCGAACTTGATTTGATTTGTTTTTTCTTTTTTTTTTAATTCTTTTTGTTGTTTAGGCAATGCTGAGAGGTGACTTTTTGGACAGTCTGTTACCCTTGTGTTGTTTGTATTAGTCATTGCGGTAAGCGAATTGTCAATATGCTGGCAATTGCATACCGATATATCGACCTTCTGAAGAGTTCGGAGAGAGCGTGAGTGTGTGTGTTTGTGTTTGTGTATGTTGAAAGATCATATATATTATAGAGCAAGATGGTATGACAGTGATGATTCTACAACTATATACATAATCGAACATTTCAAAAATTTTGTTGTTTTTTGTGCATATATATGTTAGTGATATATATATGTCCTATAAAAAATCACAGATATATATTTATCTTGTTATATTTATGAATATTTAAATAATATGTTATTTAGTTTTTTAATAAATTATCATCTTGTTTTGATTAACAAGCGTGTGACTTGTTCGTGAAACTCTAAATTTATTTGATGATATTATTCTATAAAGTCTCTGATCCATTATCTTTAAATAAGGCATTATTGATTAATAGATTTATACATATATTGATTGATGATCATGTTTCACGGACCACGGATATAAGGTATCAAATTAATAATGTGAACATATATTGGGGAATATAATCACTACCACAGAAACAGACATCCAGGACGGCACATCACAGACGGTTATGAACTTTTTAATGGAACACCGTATGCGAAGGTCTGTCGGGAGAATATGTTCAGTTATCACAGTCGGTTCTGATGTAAAAAACAACTGTGATAGTCAACCAGACGGTTCTGAACACAAAACCATCTGTAATAGTCTACTTATCACAGACGGTTTTGACCTAAAACCCGACTGTGATAGATACAATCGGTTCTCAACTGAGGCCGTCTGTGATAATTCTGAACTCAGAACCAACTGTGATATATACAATCGGTTCTGAACTCAGAACCGACTATGATAGTGTAGTATTAGAGACGGTTCTGAGGTCAGAACCGACTGAAAAAGAGTATCACAGACGGTTCTCAACTCAAAACCGTCTGTGATAACCTCTCTAGAGATTATCACTATGGAGATTATCACAGAAGGTTATGAGATGAGAACCGATTGTGATAATATTATCACAGACGGTTGTGAATATAGGATTGATTGTGATAATCTCTACTCGGAACATAGTTCAAGGCGGGCTTTCTCCCGCTCATTTCCAGTCACTGTTTGTCCTAGCTCTCTCCGCCCTCGCACTGTCCGTCGCAATCACCTGTGAACCGACTGTGATAATATATATACAATCGGTTCTGAACTCAGAACCGACTGTGATAGTATAGTATTAGAGATGGTTCTGAGGTCAAAACCGACTGAAAAAGTGCCGGCGCTTCGAATTCTCAACTGTGTTCATTTCTGTCTCTGATCTTCGCGCGCGGCGCCTAGGCAAACACGAAGCGTCGCTTTGGAAGTTCTAGATATAACGTGACAGTGGAATAATTGTCATTTACTTTACAAGTTTTTATAATTCTCAAACTGTTTGACTCCTTAGCTTCTCTGCGCCAATGGCATCGTCAGCCTCGCCCTCCCTGGTAAGAACTCTCAATCTTTTGGACTTACCCCTGTATTGTTAATCCCTGTTCAGTACATTCTTGACCTGTTGATTTGCACAGGGAAGGGGAGCCGTAGAAGTCTCGGGCAAGGTGCAAGCCAAGCTGAGGGCCCTCCAGTTGGAGCACAAGCTCCTTACGGAGAAGCACACTCGGCTACGGCTTGACCTGGACAATCTCTTCCAGCGCATTCAGCGCATAAAGACGGATGGTGACAATGCTAGGGTGAAGACGAGGCGTCTTCGCGAGGAGAAGAAAGCCGCAGATATGACCATCACTGGCTGCGGTTTGACTATGAAGGATACCATCGCGAAGCTGAGGGAGGTCGCAGGCCTTCTCGACGCGGTAGTAGTTGATCCTAAGAAGGACAACTTGTCACTGGAGGAGTCCTGCGTCCTGGCTGCAAGTCAAACTGACTTTATTCTAGATGCAGCCAGGGCTAAGACCACTCCTTGACCTAGCATTCTGTATTTTTACTTTTTTTTGTAAGTGATGAAAAAAATTAATGAAAACTTTGTTCTTATGTCAACTTTCCAATTTTCCAGCACGTTCTTGGACTGCATGCTATCTTCCCTCTTTCTTTATACTTTGTTCTTATGTCAACTTTCTCAATGTGCTTTCAATATCACAGACGGTTCTGAGGTAAAAAAACGTCTGTGATAGTCACAATACAGACGATTTTTATATAAGGACCGATTGTGATAGCCCCAACAGTGACCGACTGTGGGACCCCCATTTGAGGAATCCCGTGGCAACCGCCCAGGTGGATTGCACACAGGTTGGACCATTACAAAACTCACAACAAGCGGAAAGCAGTTATTGCATAAAACATAATTAAATAGGTATGAGGTCACGAGGACCAATATTACATTAACATAGCGCCCAGAATGACGCTACTTAGAGTTGCTACGAAAATAACAAGTTTATCCATACAAGAGTCGGCATCAAGATACCGAACACACAAAACAAGGCAGACAGCAACAACAAAGATCTTCACTTCTGGCAGCAATGGTTCTGGTAGGGCTTCCTCCACATCGGACTCAACTTGGCGCGAGACCCTCCTAGAACTCCGAATCACCTGGGGCGTTCCCATCTTCTGCTTCATCTTCATAACGAAACGAATCGGGATCGGCGAATCCCTCTTCTGATTTGTTTGAAAAGGCAAGGGTGAGCATGCTTTGACACAATGCTCAGCAAGTTGTTTATTTACAAATGCAATTATATAGATGAGGAGTAATCAAGAAAAGGGGTTAAGTCTTATAATCATAAATAGTATAGATTTCAATCCTTTGATCTTTCAAATAAGGATTTTGTTTTCAACAGCGGGGTTTTTGAAACCTTATAATAGACTTTAAGAAAACATTGTGAATGGCGATCCTCCGTGATCCACCATTTGAATTAACCACATTATGAAAACATTCCAAATAGTTACTTGTGTTGAACCACATGGATAAATCCACCGCGAACATACTCCATGACCTGGGAGTACAGAGTATCCGATACTTTTCTTACGCTTTGCAAAGGTGTACCTCTTTTTAAATCTACTTCTTCACTCGACTTTCAAGTCGGGCCAACTCCATGTGACTTATACACATGTGACAAGGCCGAGATCACACAACGCTTTTGCAGTCCAGTATTAACAGTATCCCCGCCCGGTAAATAGACAATTAAGTCTCAAGTACCGTTGTGGGTCCTACCCACTGCCTTACTTCCTAGCCTTTGGCCTATGCTCCCGCAGGACACATAGCCTTGGTCTGTCCACGCGAGACATTTGACCGTCACGATTACAACCGCTCACGGCTTAATCGGAGGCATAGGGCATCTTCCTTCTTTCCACCTTTTCCTCTCATGCTTTTTCTGAACTCACATCACTCACGGACGAACTGCGCCCAACCAGTTTCCACGCGAGAAACCAGACCGACAAACCATGCAGGGAACTGCTAATACCAAAAAGCTACTAAGTCATGCCTGTCCCATACCAGGCAAGTGGTTGGTACGTTTTTCATGCCGCATAGAGGCACAACACAAGGTTCTAGTCCTTATGAATTAATAGTGAGGAGCCATCCACATTCTCTGGTGCGCACCGCATACTCTCCATACAAACCAATCCTCACTATCAATACTAGTTTGACATTTCATTTCACAAAAGGGGTTTCAAATCCATTTCTCACATATTAGCCATTTCACATCCAACATGTATACCTAAATAAGATTAAGGCCTAAGCATGGTATCCTAGGGTGACAAGGTTGCATGATGATTCGATATCAAAAAGGGGTTTCCACATGAAAGTTGGGTCATATCTATTCACATGTTTCTAAACATAGTTCTATCAAATATTCAGCATGCATATATCTTTAAAACAGTGATTCTACTTTATTTCAAAATATGGGTGAGACATGATCAAGGGTGACGACTTGCCTTGCCAAGTTGGGTCTAAGAAATCTGCTGGATCTTCAAACGTTCCTTCCAAATCTTCCGCTCCTTGCTCTGCATTCGCACAAGAGCACACACAACACATACAATACATAAGCATCCAGAAAATAGGCTTTATACAAAACATAAGTAAAATATACACATGAATGCAAATGAGGGAGATTGGGCAGAAACAGAACAGCGGAGAAAAGGATACTAGGGTTAGGTTCACTGGACAAGACTCGAATGCGACGAAAGCCAAGGGTTGGCATTCGGTTCGCGAACAGACAATGTCCGAGAAGGACACCAGGATGATTTAGGGCTTCTAGATGATCAAAACTGGTGCAAGAGGTGGCATCGTGTGCCAAATGCTGTGAGGGACCTAATTGACAAAGTGGACTTTTCAGAAAAGCCCTTGAATTAACAGAAATTCACAGCAAAGCTCAGGACACAGGAAATCGAATGCCACTGTACAGCAGTGAACTAGGGCACATGCGTCTGGACGAATCACGCATGCATTGCTTCGCCAAACATGTCAGGGAGGTAGGCGGGATCAAGACAAGGTTGCTGGTGGAAGGAATTTGACTGGGGTCGCTTGCCGGCGATGAACGGCAAGTTTGAAACCTTCGGCCGCCTGAGACAAGAACGAGCCAAGGTGACAGAGAACTGGGGTTAGCTAAACTCGAAATTGACCGAGGGGAAACACTCTTGGGGTGGTGTGGATTGTTCTGGAGAGAGGGATTGGGCAGTGGTTAAGCGTGCGAGCTCGTCGACGTTGTCACCGGAGTTAGAGAAGACGGTGAACGACGAACTGGCTCCACACAGCAATGCATGCTATAAGCTTTGGGCTACACCATCTAGGGGTTACAGGGAAGGTGTAGGTGGCTTCAGTTTGGGGAGAGCTGCAGCGAGGCACGCCGGCGACGTGAGACGTCCACGGTGGCGCGCGAAATTTGGGAAAACACACAGTACTGCATCAATTTGAAAACTGGCTAAATAGGCTTGCTAAGAAAGGGCTAAGGATCATTTGATTCTACTGGAGTGAGTGGTGGAAAGCACTGGAACGAGTTTAATTTCTGGAATAGGGGTCTTCTGGTTTTCCGGCGATCACCGGCGATGAAGAGCACTAGGATGCAATTGCTTGCTTGGACACGGGAAGATGGGTGTGGGGATCTTACTGGTGAGCTTGGATTGGAGAGAGGGGTTGTGGTTTACTCTGGCGATGATGGCCTCAAAATCGGCTCGTCGGGGAAGAAAGGGAAATAGTGAAAATCCGAGAATTTGGCTAAGTCCTGGAGTTGTGTTTCTTCACAGCACTGAGAGGGTTTAAATAGGCGTTGAGGCGGAGCTTGCGAGGGGAAACGGCGAGAGAACTTGTGCCGGGGACGAGACCGGCCGGGTGCAGCTGCGACAGTGGTGACCGGCGATGTGATTGTGCACTGGCGGTGTAGCAGCTCTACAGGCTTTGTCGGTTGCATTGGAACTTCACCAGTGATGGCGCAGATGCGGAGGCAACAGCGCAGCTCCGGCAACGACACGTAACGCATGCAATTGCCACGGCAACGGTTGCGCGCGCGAAGACAGCTCTGGAGCGCGGGCGTTTAACCGCTGATCATGGCGAGGTACTGGCTGCTGGCACGTGCACGCGGGGTGGCTCATTTGCTCACAAGCGTAGGCGACAAGAGGCGATGGCCGGCGGCGAGCAACTGCGGTGAGAAAACGCGGCGCGGCTCCGGCGATGCAGCAGTGGTCGAGGGCACGACCAGGCGCTGGTCGAAAACAGCAGAAAAAGAATAGGAGGGCTGATTTGCAATTACTGATTCTTGATTCTAGGGACCAATCTGTAAATCTGGCATTTGGCTTAGGTAGAAAGAGTTTTGACTTTGCTAAATTAATCCACAAAGTCTAAGATATTGATCAGCAGCTAGGGATGACAAAATTTTGGAGGTTTAGGCAAGTTTTGAGATGAACTGAAAACAGGGTAATTAGGGCAATCTGGATTTTTGAAATTTGACAAGGCTGAAACTAGGGTTTCGGGAGAGATTTGAAAATTCTTCCAGAAGGGAAAATGTTCAGAAAAGTGAAGGGAAGATGTTCACTGAATCACATCATGATTTGGAAATGATCTGTGACTTTTGGCCTTTTTGGGGTTCCTCAGATATCTGAAAAGGACTAATTTGTGAATCTTTTGGACTGATCTGCGAAAGTGACTTGAATGAAGGAGTTTGGCTGCCAACTTTTTAGAGTAACACTCTGGCATTACCAAGATCTCATCCTGATATGCAGATAGTCAAGGTAGGCTAGGGTTGGGAAAAACAGGGGTGTTACACCGACGCTTCGAATTCTCAACTTTTTTCAATATTATAGAGTTTTTTAACTCAAAACCGTCTGTGATAGTAACATTAGAGACTGTTTTTATGTAAGGACTGACTGTGATAGTCCCAACAGTGATTGACGCTCCAAATTCTCAACTGTGTGTTGTGTCATTTTGGGTTCTGATGTTTGCGCGGCGCACTAGCCTGGGAACATGAAGCGTCGTCGCCTTGGAAATTCTATAAATAGCTTGTTTTTTATTAAGGATGAAAAAATTAATTAAAAATTTGTTCTTATGTCAATTTTCCAATTTTCCCGCACGTTCTTGGAGAAAAAGAAGTGGAACAGTTCGACCTCCAGGGAGGAATCAAGTATTTGTAGAAGTCAAATGGTTCAAAATTCCAAGCATATTACAGATGGTTCGGACATCAGAACCGTCTGTAATAGTAAAGCAGACGGTTTTAATCTCCCAACCGTCTGTGATAGTCATATTACAAATGGTTTGGACATCAGAACCGTCTGTAATAGTAAAGCAGACGGTTTTGATCTCTCAACCGTCTGTGATAGTGCCAACAATGTCCGACGCTTCGAATTCTCAACATGCAATCGTGGATAACCACACATAATAACTGCGTAGATGAAGAGACTTAATTATTTACTTCAAATTTAATTTGCATCGAATTATGTAATCTGACGCTTCAACTTCTTAAGTGGGCACTGTTCCGCCGTGTTGCAGTTTATCTCCCGTTAAATTATCATCAATTTATTGACCTTGAAAACCAGTAGTGCGCATTTTAAAACTTGAGGCACCCGTGCATATGAATCGTCACCTTTTGGTTCTATAAATAGCGAGGCTCTTCAATCCTTCAGACTTACAAATTCTTGGCTAAGTCTTTTAGGAATTCTGCTTCTAAATCCCTGTCTTTATTCCCTCCTTACCTCCCACCTTGATGGCGAGCCGAGATTCCAATGAGGTTATTGAAATTGAGAGTGATGAGGAAGAGATAAGGAATGAACTCGATCAGGATCTTCAGAAAGTAAGTCCTCTCTAAGACTCTAATGCAGATCTTTCTTTTATGACTCGATTACCTAGAAACAAATGCATTTCGAAATCCACAGGTGCCTGAGGAAATGCTCCCTCCAAAGAAGAGACTCAGAAATGATGAAAGATCCTCCAGTGCAGCTGCAGCGAAGACTCTAGAGGGTGCTGATGCCTGTGTTGCCACATTGCCCCTTGCAACCCCTCCAGTTGCATCGATTCCACTTTTGGAGATCCACAACAATCCTTCCAATATCCCCTCTTCAACACCTTTGTATTATCAGCTTTTCTTGGATGATCAACTTTCTGGGGTAAGGCGCGCACTTCCACGTCCAAATCCACTCCGAAGCTTGGAAATCATCTTCACCCTCTCTTGCTGGTCGTTATGTCTTTCAAAACTAACCCATGCATGTGCAGAAGGAGAAAGTTGCCTTGTGCAGAACTCTCCAAGAAGAAATAGAGGCGCTGGAGAAGCGTTCTGAGGGGATGTCTGATGCCATTCTGCACTTGGTAGAGTGCTATGAGGGTTCTTGCGAAGAAGCGCGCAGGTTTCGGTCAGAGAGAGATTACGCTCGGCAGCAGCGAGAACTCTCTGATACAATAAGGACCAGCTGCACTCCTTTGCTGAGAGATGATGTAAATAGGCTTAGAGCCATTGCTAGTTCTCTTGGGTCGGCCAGTGTAGATTCTACTGATGCCAATACGTCCCTAGGAGAACTTTGTAAATTACTTTCGGATCAGGTCGATGCTTTGGTCGCTTGTATCCCTTATGTATGCAAATATTGTAAGAAATAAGAAAATTCTTTTCCTTATATATCTAGCTTTTCGATTGATTATGTAACTGATAATAACTGTGGGACCCTCCTTTGAGGAATCCCGTGGCAACCGCCCAGGTGGATTGCGCACAGAAAGGTACATCACAAGCCCACAACAACAGGATTCACTTTAAACAATAAAGCTGGTAGATAAAACAAGTAGAAGGTCATGAGGACCACTATTACAATATCATAATGCCAAGGATGGCATTAATTAAAGTTGATACAAAAGTAGACAGTTTTTCAAAATCAAGAATCGGTATCGAAGTACCGAACACAGAAACACAACACAAAAAGCAATACAAAGGTCTTCACTTCCTTCTGCAGTGGCTCTGGAAGAGCTTCCTTCACATCGGACTCAACTTGGCTCATGACGCTCCTAGAAGCTCAAATCGTCTGGAAAGGCTCTTTCCTCTTCTTAGTGCTCAAGGCTAGGGGAATCGGGATCCTCGAATCTTTTCTTCTGAATTTGTTTGTAAAGACAAGGGTGAGCATGTTTTTACACAATGCTCAGCAAGTCTCGTTACAAGAATGCAGGTATATAGATGAGGGGTTCTCAAGGAAAGAGGTCTTGGTTTTATATATAAGAATAGAGTAGATTTTCACTCTAAAGTTATAAAGAAAAGCTTTTAGTTTCAAAAGTAATACTTTGAAATCTTGAGTTATACTTTAGAAATTGTTATGTGATGGTCTCCCATGAGTCATCACTTTTATCAACCCATATTATGAAAACATTCCAAATATTTACTTGTGCTGAACCACATAGATAAATTCACCGCGAACATACTCCATGACCTGGGAGTACAGAGTATCCGATACTTTTCTTACACTTTGCAAAGGTGTACCTCTTTTTAAATCCACTTCTTCACTCGGCTTTCAAGTCGGATCAGCTCCATGCGACTTATACGCATGTGACAAGGCCGAGATCACACAACGCTTTTGCAGTCTAGTATTAACAGTATCCCCACCCGGTAAATAGACAATTAAGTCTCAAGTACCGTTGTGGGTCCTCCCCACTGCCTTACTTCCTAGCCTTGGCTTATGCTCCCGCAGGACACATAGCCTTGGTCTGTCCATGCGAGACATTTGACCTTTCTTGATTACAACCGCGCACGGCTTAATCTTAGGCATAGGGCGTCTTCCTTCTTTCCACCTTTTCCTCTCATACTTTTTCTGAACTCACATCACTCACGGACGAACTGCGCCCAACCAGTTTCCACGCGAGAAACCAGACCGACAAACCATGCAGGGAACTGCTAATACCAAAAAGCTACTAAGTCGTGCCTGTCCCATACCAGGCAAGTGGTTGGTACGTTTTTCATGCCGCATAGAGGCACAACACAAGGTTCTAGTCCTTATGAATTAATAGTGAGGAGCCATCCACATTCCCTGGTGCGCACCGCACCCTCTCCATACAAACCAATCCTCACTACCAATTCTTATTTCACATTTCATTTCACAAAAAGGGGTTTCAAATTCATTTCTCACATATTAGCCATTTCACACCCAACATGTATATTTAAATAAGAGTAGAGTTTAAGCATAGAATCCTAGGGTGACAAGGTTGCATGATGATTCAATCTCAAAAGGGGTTTCCACATAAAACTTGGGTCATATCTACTCACATGTTTCTAAACATAGTTTTCATCAAATACTCAGCATGCATATATCTTTACAACAGTTAATCTACTTTATATCAAAATACTAGGTGAGACATGATCAAGGGGTTGAGACTTGCCTTGCACTGCTGGGTCTAATTACTCGGACGAATCTTCAAAGACTTCTTCCGCTCCTTCAGCTTCGGGCTCTGCGGCAGACACAAGCAATACAACACATACGCTACATAAGCATACATAAAATAGTTGCAATAGAAAATAATAAGTAAATATATCATGCATGCAAGGGGAAAGATTTGGACAAAGTCACTTGGGTGCTGGTCGAAGAGATGGGCTCAAAAGAAGTTGAATGTCAAAGGCTGACATTCAGTCCATGGCAAGACATAGCCTTAAGTTGGTCTTAGGTAGGTTTTCTGGAGAAGTGGCAGAAGAGAAAGATGTAGAACACAACTCCAGGAATCTAGGGGACAAAGTGACATTTCCATTGCTCAACTAGAAGGGGTCAAACAAGGCTAATGCCAGTGGCTGACATGCACTGACATAGTGCAGACATTGCCAAAAACTAGGGCTTGGCATAACTTTTGATCCATGGCTTCATTTGATGCACCAATTTGTCTGGGAGTTAGGCCTTGATAACAGGAACAAAATACTTAACAGGATCAAGGGCTGAAAGTGGCCGGAGGGTGGCCCAATCTGGTGAGTAAACACGATGGCGACACGGCACAGACATTGATCTGGACAAAAGCTTGACAAGGGCATATCTTCCAATCTGGTCAGATCTGGGTGTCGAGCTAGTGGAAGGAAATGCTCAGGGGGCTGAGGGAAAGCTAAGGAACAAGGTGGTGTCGGCTGAAGTGGCTAGAGACGAAATCCGGTGAACTGTGCCGGAGACGAAGACTCTGGAATTTGGGGATTTTTGATACAAGGCGAATGAGCTCAATTCCAAGCTTGACAGCGATCTCTGGGGCATGACAAGGCTACTGGAGGAGTTAATTTTGCTGGAGGATGGCCAGAGAAGCTCGGCGACGAGGTCCAGCGAACAGATGAAGTTCCATATTGGGATTTCTTCGATTTGGGCACAATTGAAGATTTTGATCTCACAGGCTTGCTAAGAAATGGCTAAGGATCAATTTCTACTATAGGAACGAGAGCTGATTTGGATTGAATCGGGCAGCATTGGGGAACCAGGGCAAATGGGCTTTTCCGATGATCGCCGGCGATGGGGTTCGCCGGGATGCAATTGACTACTATGACACAGAGAGGGAGAAGAGGGGAACTCACCGGTGGCTTTGGATTGAAGAGAGGGGCTGTGAAGTGGGCTAGCACCGTGAGCTCTCTCACTGGCTCGCCGGAGAAGAAGGTGAGAGTGCCGAGGTTGCTGGAAAAATGGTTAAGTCCTGAGATGAGGAGTTAACACAACACTGGAGGGCTTTAAATAGGTCCTGGGCCGGAGCTCGCGAGGGGAAAACCGACAACAAAGCTTGCGCCGGGGAGAAGCTTGTCGGGCGCAGGCGCAACAGCGGCGACGACGACGTGATGTGCACGGGCTGTGCAGTTGCTTTGCCAGCGTTGTCGGGGCGCATTGGAACTAGGTTTGAAACGGCGCGGATGCGGAGGCAGCAACGCAGCTCCGGTGATGACACGTACACGCATGCAAGTGCCACGGCCACGGGCGTGCACGCGCGAAAATGCTGCTGGAGTGCGGGCGTTTAACCGCTGGGCTTAGCGAGGTTTTGGTTGCTGGCATGTGGGCGCGGGGTGGCTCAACTGATCACGAGCACTGGCGACCGGAGAAGATGGCTGGCGGCGAAGAAACGCGGTGAGGCAAGGTGGCGGGGCACTGGTCGAACGGCACATGAGCTCTGGTCGAACGGGGGCTGAAAAAGAATATCTGGCCCGATTTGCAATTTTGAAACTTGCTCCAGGGACTGATATGTGAGGAAAATTTGAATAGGAATTGGGTCTGATTGCAAATCTGGAGATCTAAGGGTCTGATCTGAAATCTGATTTCAGGAGTGAGTTGCATAAGATTAATGGAACTCATCTAGCCAAAGTTTGACAAGATCGGGTAAGATCTGAAGGGTTTCGACAAGAATGGGGAAAACGACTTAGGGTAAAATTAGGGTATTTAGGGTTTCAAAGCGACAAGGGCCGAAACTCAGGTTTAGGGTAAGATTTGGAAATTCTTCCAGAAGAGAAAATTGTTCAGAATAGTGAATGGGAGATGTTCGCTGAATCAGATCAAAGTTTTGAGATATCTGAGACTTTTAGTCTTTTTGGGCTTCTGACAAATCTGAAAAGGGCTGATTTGTGATACTTTTGGGTTGATTTGTGAAAAAGATCTGAACGAAAGAATTTGATTGCCAACTTTTTTGGGTAAGATATTGGCACAACTGGGATCTCATTCCGAAATAGAGAGAGATGAGGCAAGCCAGGATTTGGGAAAAAATCGGGTGTTACAATAACCAAATGATGTTATGTGTGAAAATATTAACAAGAAAATACTGCTGCAATCAAGATGGTTTTTAACTCAAAACCGTCTCTGATAGTAACATTACAGACGGTTTTAATTTCAGGACCGACTATAATACTCTCAACATTCTTTGAACATCCACAGACATATATATACAACAAATATGAAAAATAAGATAAAACCAAATAGTCTCAATATTCATTTTTTTAAATACTATCATTGAAAATAAGATAGAACCAAATATGAAAAACAAGTGGAACAATTCAACTAGTCGAACGTTTCGACTGCAAGCAATCAAGGATATTATAGACGGTTCGGACCTCATCACCGTTTGTGATAGTAGAGCAGAGTGTTGATTTTATAATTATCACAGACGGTTCTGAGTAAAACCGATTGTGATAATCACAGACGGTTCTGAAGTCAAAACAGACTGTGATAATCACATACGGTTCTGAAGTAAAAACCAACTGTGATAGTAAAGCGGACGGTTTTGAGCTCGGAACCGTCTGTGATATTCTAATTATCACTGACGGTTCAGATGTCAAAACCGTCTGTGATATTTCTGTCATAGTTCTACACAAATGGACCGATATTACGGACAGTTTAATAGAGTGAAACCTGTCAGTGATATTCTGTTCTTAAAAAATACACCGATATTACCGACGGTATTATATAGAACCGTTTGTATTGAACCTGGTATGGTATAAAAGGTCTTTTATCACAGAGTGGTGATTTTATAATTATCACAGACGGTTCTGAAGTAAAAACCTACTGTAATAATCACACACGGTTCTAAAGTCAAAATCGACTGTGATAATCACAGACGGTTCTGAAGTAAAAACCGACTGTGATAGTAAAGAGGACGGTTTTGAGCTCGAAACCGTCTGTGATATTCTAATTATCACCGATGGTTCAGATGTCAAAACCGTCTGTGATATTTCTGTCATAGTTCTACACAAATGCACCGATATTTCGGATGTTTAATAGAGTGAAACCCATCAGTGATATTCTGTTCTTCAAAAATGCACCGATATTACCGACGGTATTATATAGAACCGTCTGTATTGAACCTGGTATGGTATAAAAGGTCTTTTATCATAGAGTGTTGATTTTATAATTATCACAGACGGTTCTGAAGTAAAACCGACTGTGATAATCACAGACGGTTCTGAAGTAAAAACCGACTGTGATAGTAAAGCGGACGGTTTTGAGCTCGGAACCGTCTGTGATATTCTAATTATCACCGACAGTTCATATGTCAAAACTGTCTGTGATATTTATGTCATAGTTCTACACAAATGCACCGATATTACGGACATTTTGATAGAGTGAAACCCGTCAGTGATATTCTGTTCTTCAAAAATGCACCGATATTACCGATGGTATTATATAGAACCATCTGTATTGAACCTGGTATGGTATAAAAGGTCTTTTATCACAGAGTGTTGATTTTATAATAATCATAGACGGTTCTGAAGTAAAAACCGACTGTGATAGTAAAGCGGACGATTTTGAGCTCGGAACCATCTGTGATACTCTAATTATCACCGACGGTTCAGATGTCAAAACCGTCTGTGATATTTTTGTCATAGTTCTACACAAATGCACCGATATTACGGACGGTTTAATAGAGTGAAACCTGTTAGTGATATTCTATTCTTAAAAAATGCATCGATATTACCGATGGCATTATATAGAACCATTTGTATTGAACCTAGTATGGTATAAAAGGTCTTTTGGCCGATGTTTTGAGCTACTCCCACAATCTTGCTCGACATATTGTCCAGTTGGAAGAGATTTGGGGCAAGGAAGAGCAATATCTCGAAAGGGGAGCATTTGGGGGCAACAAATTTGAAGATCCAAGGTTGGTACTTGGTCCTAAGGCATACACGTTACTTCATTTCATCATCAATATCGATCTCCATTAATTGACCAAATTAGAGTGAGAGGGAGGGGAAGCTACAGTAGCAAACCTTGTTTGTAACTCATTTTCGACCTGTAGCTATTTAATTGCTTTATGATGTGTGTTATCCACGCCCCCAACTAATTGCCTGCAGTTCAAGAGTAGTTAACTAGTTATACCGCAAACTCCACATCAAACACTAGCTAGCTAGATTTATAATTTATTGCGTGTCGAACGTACATAGAGTATTACTAATTAGCATGTGTATGAATTTAATTAATTGCAGATGGTCCATCGAGACTGGATATATAATGACAACCGAGTGAGTGAGAAATACATGAAAGGTGTTTTAGATTTCCAAAAGGTTGCTGAGCAAGACATGGCGAAGAAAGGTTTACCATATATGTACTGTCCTTGCGTAGACTGCCAGAATCATAAGATGTTCACCAACTCATCTCAAATTGTCGCCCACTTGATCCGACATGGTTTCAAAAAGGGGTACACGTGTTGGGTCCATCATGGAGAAGAGCCAACTGCAGAAACAAGTGCCACTCAGGGGGAGGAACAAGACATGTCGGATCCCAACAGCGACTTCGATGAGGATATGCCAGAGGATGACAATTTAGATGACATGTTGCGTGATGTGGAAGGAAATTACAGTGAAAGAGAGTTTGGAAAATTCAAGCGCTTGATTGAGGACTCAGAAAAGCCGTTGTTCCCTGGTTGCAAGTCGAAGTATACAAAGTTGGCCTCTGTGCTTGAACTGTTAAAATTGAAGGCAAGTAACAGTTAGACCGACAAGAGTTTCACGGCACTGTTAGATCTTTTGGCGGACATGCTCCTGGAAGGAAACGAGTTGCCAAAAAACACCTACCAAGCGAAAAAGTTGTTGTGTCCTTTGGGAATGGAAGTAGAAAGGATACACGCATGCCTAAATGATTGCATCCTTTACCGTAACGACTACAAGGATATGCATGTTTGTCCGGGGTGCGGCGCATCCCGCTATAAGCGTAAGGACCGAACCGACGACGGCAACACGCTGATATAAAGCAAGGACCTCCTGCTAAGGTGTTGTGGTATTTGCCCTTCATTCCTTGCTTGCAGCGTTTGTTTGCAAACCGTAAAGAGCCAAAATTATTGCGTTGGCACTCGGAAGACCGGAAGAAGGATGGAAAGTTGAGACGCCCCGCTGATTCTTTGTAGAGGAGAAACATCGACAGGGAATTTGTTAACTTCAGAGCGGAATTGAGGAATATAAGTTTCGGGTTGAGTACCGATGAAATTAATCCTTTTGGTAACATGAGCAGTCGGCATAGCACTTGGCCGGTTCTTTTGTGTATCTACAACCTTCCTCCTTGGTTGTGTATGAAGCGCAAGTACATCATGATGTCTCTACTTATCTCAGGACCAAAACAACCTGGAAACGATACTGATGTGTACCTAGCACCATTGATAGAGAATCTCCTAACAATGTGGAACCAAGGGGTGCAAGTATGGGACGCATACAAATGAGAGACCTTCATCCTACGTGCTATGATATTCTGCACCATCAATGATTTCCCTGCCCTTGGAAATTTGTCGGGCCGTAATACGAAAGGAGCCAAAGCCTGTCCCCACTGCGAAGATGAGACTGAGAGCATGTGGCTGAAGAATTGCAGGAAAATAGTGTACATGCGTCACCGTAGGTCACTTCCGAAGAATGACGCGTATCGTAAGAGGAAGAGGGAATTTGATGGCCACAAGGAAGATGGTTCAGCCCGAAGCCTACGTGTGGGAAAGAAGTTTACTCACGGGTGAAGGACATAGACGTTGTGTTTGGAAAGGGTCGTAAATTGAAACCCCGCACGAAGAACACTTGGAAGAAGAGATCGATATTTTGGGACTTACCGTATTGGGAACATTTAGAGGTTCGTCATTGCATTGATGTCATGCATGTAGAGAAGAATGTTTGCAACAGTTTAATCGGCCTATTGCAGCATATTCTGGGGAAGACAATGGATGGCGTCAATGTGCGGCGTGACTTGATCGAAATGAAAATCAGGCCCGAGCTAGCACTGAGAGAGGACGATAAAGGCCATATATACCTCCCCCCTGCATGCTACACTTTGTGCAAGGCTGAGAGGACAGAACTCTGTAAGTGTCTCTATGGTGTTAAAATTCCATCGGGTTACTCCGCAAATATGAAAAATCTTATGTCCATGGGCGATTTGAAATTGCTGGGTATGAAGTCTCATGATTGTCACGTGTTGATGACACAAATGCTTCCTGTTGCCATCCGGAGTATTCTGCCGCATAAGGTCAGAGAGACGATCACGAGGCTGTGTTATTTCTGCAATGCAATTTCTTGCAAGGTCATTGATCCCGATGGACTAGATTCTCTGCAGAGGGAGGTGGTTCGAACTCTCTGTCAGCTTGAGATGTATTTTCCTCCGTCGTTTTTTGATATCATGGTCCATCTCACCGTCCACCTTGTCAGAGAAATCAAGATATGTGGACTCGTGTTCCTACATTATATGTATCCATTCGAAAGGTACATGAGTGTACTTAAGGCCTACGTAAGGAATCGGTCTTGGCCCGAGGGTAGCATTGTCGAAGGTTATGCAGCGGAAGAGGTTGTTGAGTTCTGCGTCGATTACATGGCTGAGGTAGAAGCAATAGGAGTTCCTGTGTCTCGTCACGAGGGGAGGCTTGATGGTGTTGGCACTATTGGATGGAGAGCCATCAGTCCTGATTTTGATATGTACTCAAAAGCTCATTTTTGGGTCTTGCAACACATGACAGAGGTGTCTCCGTACATTGACGAGCACAAGGAGATGCTATGACAAGACAATCCTCGCCGATCCGAGGTTTGGATCACGGGACAACATAACAGTCAATTCAACGCGTGGTTGAAAGTGCGAATCACTGGAGAGTCCGCAAGTGAGAACCTTAAATGCTTGGCAAAAGGGCCCACGTTTACTGTACAGACATGGCAGGGATACGACATCAATGGGTACACATTTTACACGAAAGCTCAAGATCGAAAGAGCACTGTGCAAAATAGTGGAGTGAGCGTAGAAGCTTTCCATGAGGATTGAACTCGTAGTACGGGTTCATTGAAGAAATTTGGGAGCTCGATTACATACTGTTCAAGATTCCGCTGTTTCGATGCCGATGGGTCCAAATCCCACAGGGTGTGAAGGCTGACAGTTACGGTTTCACTTATGTGGATCTCGATCGAGTTGTTTATAAAGATGAGCCATTCATACTTGCGAAGTAAGCCATTTAGGTCATTTATATCACTGACTCGGCCAATAAGAAGTGGCACGTCATCCTTCATGGCAAGAGAAGGATTGTTGGAGTTGAAAATGCCGTAGATGAGGAGGAATACAATCAATTTGATGAGATGCCTCCATTTGGAGATGGCGTACAGGTCGATGCTGAAGACACCGACGAAACCAGTTACGTGCGTATGGATCACCAGGAAGGGTTATACTTTAAAGGTAATCAACTGTACGTCCTTATCTCTCTATTTCCATCGTATAGCTTATATATCTCCTCTAATTCTCGTCTTTGCAGGGCCACGGCAAGTGGAAAGTTGAGGATAACGTGGCTGTGTATGTGAAAATTGTCGGTCAAAGTCCCCATTTGTATGTAACATTTATTTGAGCATGCTCCACATTGTATGTTAAATTTATTTGAGCATGCTCCACATTGTAACCAATTTTCGGATCTACATTGTAACCAATTTACGGAGCATTTGGACTCCATCTGAAATATCTGAGTGTGCATTTAAAACAAATTTTCGAGCATTAAGAGTTGCAGGGCTACAGAGTTACTGGAGAGATTATCACAGACGGTTATGAATTATCACAGACGGGTATGAATCTAGAACCGACTGTGATATTCCCAACAGTGTTCGACGCTTCGAGTTCTTAACATGCATTCGTGCAGCCACAGTCGGTTCTCAAGTCAAAACCGTCTGTGATAAATGAGTATCACAGACGGTTCTCAACTAGAAACCGTCTGTGATAACCTTTCTAGAGATTATCACTATGGAGATTATCATAGACGGTTTTGAGTTGAGAACCGACTGGGATAATATTATCATAGAGGGTTGTGAATTTAGGACCGACTGTGATAATCTCTACTCGGTACATAGTTCATGGCGGGCTTTGTCCCACTCATTTCCAGCCACTGTTTGCCCTAGCTCTCTCCGCCCTTGTACCATCCGTCGCGATCACCTTCATCGCTTCCCCACAGTCCGGCGCGATCACCTCCATCTCCTCCCCACCGTCTGTCGTGATCACCTCCATCGCCTTTCCACCATCAAGCGCGATCACCCTCCCACCTTCCAACGCGATCACCTCCGTCGCCTCCCCACCGTTTCTGTTATTCTTGGTTAATTATAAATATATGGGTTTTGTTATAGAATTATTAGTTTCAGATTTACTTAAATTGTTCTCTCTTTCACTTATGTTAGGAACTGATATGTCTGGTGACGAAATGCACCACTCGGGGAGTCAGAGTGACCTTGCTGGCGATGAGACGCCTGGGTCGGAGGTCATCGCGTCCAATGTGACCTAGTCGCAGAAGAGAAAGGGGTGAGGCCGGACGACATGTGTGCATCTCGACAAGCGGGAAAAGCAGCACGTACAGTTCGACGACAATGGAGTGCCGGAAGCGGGTGCCCATCACCACTTTCGGCTGGGGTCAAGTGCCCCCAGAGTGCAAGGATGCACTGTGGGAAGAAGTGCAAGCGGTGTTTCACATTCCCAAGGGTCGCCAGTTCACCATCCGCCGGAGGACACTTATGTCAATAAATAAGGCGTAGAGGAACTTCAAGAGCGAACTTGTCAGGCACTATATGAAGGAGTCGAAGACCCCCTTCAATGACTACCCTTCCGTGACTCCCGAGGCATGGCAGCAGTTCATGGAGATGAAGGGCAAGCCTGAGTTCCAGTAGCTTAGTGCGAAGGGCCAGGCTAACCGGGCCAAGAATACCCACCCACACAGACTAGGCACCGGTGGGTATGTGGGGAAGAAGGTGTTATGGAGGAAGCAGGATGAGGAGGCTTTGCAGTCTTCGGCCGACGGTCCTTATGCGGACATAACGGACGTGCGCGCCCGCAATTGGTGCCAAGCAAGATCGACGATGACCTCCTCCGGAAGCGCCTCTGTGAATAACCCTGTGGACAGGGAAGTGATCGATCGGCTGGTAAGATTGTGCGATCACTTACTATCCTCATAACACGCATTCAATTGGATGTATTGCTAAGTTCTCTTGCAGGTGACACTGAGTGCCCAGGCGGCATCCAGAGAGTTCAACCCGAGGAGGGACAGGGATATCCTCACAGTGGCGCTTGGAAACAAAGAGCATCCAGGCCACGTGCGCGGCCTTGGTGCCACTGTGCCTTGGAGGGATGGTTTCCCTGATGATGAGGAGGCGGCTAAGAGGAGAAAGAGATCCCACAAAGCCCGCGATGAACGTCTCAAGGAGGAGATGCGATCGGAGTTCGCTGCTCGGGACAAAGCACTCCTGCAGCAGTTGGCGGAGATGTGGTCCATGTATGACAAGCTAAGAAAGGCGACCCAGGGCACCCCTTGTAGCAGCGAAACTACCGAGCCCCATTCTTGTCCACCATAGTAGCTGTGCGTCTGCGCCGGGGTCTTCGCAGATGGAGCCCTCTCCAAAGTATCCGATGGACTTTTTGCAGGTAATGACCATTTTTCTATGTTAATTCATTCGAAAGTGAAAAGTGGTGAAATTCAATATGTTAATGCACACTGTTTGTAGGAACCTGCCTCCTGCAAGCTTATGGTGCTGGCCGGTCTCTTCCCGATCGAGGCTGCTAGTGGGATGGCGCAACCATGCACGATGGGGGCCACAATCCACGGTGTCCCTCTATCTGAGGGTTTTGCATGGGTCTAGGTGGACAGTGCCTTCGACCATTGCAAGGGTTTTCCGTTGGAGAAGCCGCCGAACGACGAGATTACCACTCTCGGGGATGCGGTGCACACGTTCGTGCAATGGCCCAAGAAAGACATCATCCTGGATGAGGTAATTCCCCCACCAATTTCATAATTCATACTGTAATAATAGCCCTCGGAGTTAGTGTCCTAATACGTAGGTTCTTACATCACAGATCGACACTCGGCCTACTAGCCAGCAGAGCCCTCTGAGAAGCCAACCAACGGGTTCGATGACGAAGTTGACTCAGATTAGGAGGCAGCCATTCAAGAAGCTGGCTAGTAGGGGCAAAGCAAAGAAGAGCCCGGTGAAGGAGAGTGAGAAGAGTGCGCCAGCTCTCATGCCGTTCCCTCTGGGGATGCCCATGGCCTCCGATGCCGAAATTTCTACCATGGGGCTAGCATGCTAGAGCCTGCATGGATGGTACATGAAGAGGACAAACCAAACCAGGAAACAGCGTCCGATGCACATTTTGGTCAAGTACACCGTGGCAGAGTTCCATAACGACGTTGGGACCTACCCGGTGACCTTCAAAGACCTGCACAATTTACTCAACAAAGGTGCGCTCGACGTGTCAATCCGACGGTCTTGGGTGCTGTAAGTATCCTACTATCCTACGCTTGTTCGTGCATATACGGATATATGTCATTTATTAATTGGTTACTTCCGTGTAGCTGCATGACCAGATATGCCAAATCTAAGGGCAAACCTGTTGGTTTCTTGGACCCCCAGATGGTCGCCGAGGTGATGTTTAGGACTGACGCGGACTTCGTTGTCGACTACATCAAAAGAGGGTTGTTTGCTCAGGTCGACAAGGAGTACATAATTGTACCCTACAACCAGAGGTGAGTGCTTTCATCAGTACTTCACCCGTAGATTAGTCTCCATATGGACACCCCCTAACTTAGATTAAATTATTAATTCTTTAAGTGTAACATGTAGCTACCACTGGATCCTGCTAGTACTTATTCCAAAAAGGAACAAGGTGTTCTACCTTGATTCATTGCAGATGAAGGGGTACGAGTATTGCGGCGCACGAGATGTATTCGAAAGGTTATGATATTCATGTGGACCTGTCTTGTATCTAGATTTACTGTCCTCAAATTGTCAATTTCGACTATCCTCAAACTGTCAATTTTGACTATTTGTAGGGCTTTCACGAACTACTTTGCTAAGGGAGGGCGACAACATGAGCGGCGAGCCGATAAGTTTCAGTGGTTACAATTTTCGGTACAAATTTCAACTGGAATCTATTTACTTTATAACGTGTCCCCAGCTAACTCTTGGTCTGTAAATTGGCAGTGCCATCAGCAGCCGGACGACAATACATGTGGGTTCTACGTGATGCGCCACATGTATGACCTGATCATCACCCCTCAACGCGCAGATTTCCCCGAGGTATACAACTGCTCCCCTTTGTATCGATTTGGCAGAATTTACAACTACATTGAGCTAATTTTTTATATACCAACTCTTGCTGCAGGGGGTCGACTTCCCTTCAGAAAGCTTTGACCCTCGGCAGATTGGTATGGTCCGAGGGATGCTCGCTGAGTTTTTGCATGCGGAGGTCATATCAACCAAGGGGAAGTTTAGGGATCCGCAAGGTTCGTATTAGTGCGGCCTTACATTTATTTGTACATCTAACATACTGACTTTAATTGTCGATTACATATATTTGTTAAATCTCAATTGCACATATTTCTGAGTTCTGTGATGTATATATGAAATGCTATTGTACATGTTTCTAAGTTGTGTGCATATATGAGGCTATATATATTTGAGTACTGTGCATGTATGAAATGAACTGTATATATGAAATGCTATTTGTACAGAGGACATGTCTAATATTAATATGCACAGACGGTTTTGATCTTACAAACCGTCTGAGATTATAACCGTCACCGATAATGACACTATCACAGATGGTTTTGACCTCAGAGCCGTTTGTGATACTGACGGTTCCGAGATTATAACAGTTGCCGATAATGACAATATCGCAGATGCTTTTGACCTCAAAGCCATCTGTGATACTCTTACTACACAGACGGTTCTGAGATTACAACTGTCTGTGATAAGGACACTATCACAGACGGTTCTGATGTCATAACCGTTTGTGATAAATGAGTATCACAGACGGTTCTGAGGTCATAACTGTCTCTGATAATGTGAGTATCCCAGATGGTTTTGACCTCAAAGCCGTCTGTGATACTCTTACTACACAGACGGTTCTGACATTACAACCGTCTGTGATAAGGACACTATCACAGATGGCTCCGAGATTATAACCGTCGCCGATAATGACAATATCGCAGATGGTTTTGACCTCAAAGCCGTCGCTAATAATGTGAGTTTCATAGACGGTTCTGAGGTCATAACCGTATCTGATAATGTGAGTATCCCAGATGGTTTTGAGGTCAGAACCGTCTGCGATACTCATATTATTACTGACGGTTCTGAGATCAATACCATATGTGGTAGTATGAGTATCTCAGACGGCTTTGATGTTATAACAATCTGTGTATTAAGAGTATCACAGACGGTTCTGATGTTATAATAGTCTGTGTATTATGATTATCACAGTCGATTTTGATCTTATAACAGTCTGTGAAGGGAAAAATCACAGACGGTTCAAAACCGTTTGTGATAGTACTTGATTATCACTGACTCGAATATCACTGACGGGTCAGAACCGTCTGTGATGACTGTTTTGACCCGACTGTGATAATGAATTCTGTAGTAGTGAATGCTGGATAAATTCATTTTAAGACTATTTGAATTTGTCATATAAGTGTCACTAGTTGGTTTCAAATAATATTTATGATTAATCCTTAAACCTGATATTGTTATAGTTTCCTACATGTGTATTATATACTTTTATACTACCAAATGCTACTTTTAATTGAGTAATAATAAACATAATATTCGGGTATGATATGAGCTATACAGAGGAATGTGAATGGTTAAGATGAAACTTGCATCTCTCATATAATGCGAGAGATATATGTAGGCCTCTCGATATAGATGAACTAAGATGTCCATAGTCATGCCGTTTGTGGTTGAGTGTTAACTACGAGAAGATCAGTTCAATATGAGATCGAGAAATGATTGAACTGCGCAAGAGTGGCACGTTTCCTACCTTGGGTTTAATCTCGTATCGTATGGCAAGAGGATCAACATGAGTACATTATATAGGTTCATTGGTTATGATCATGTGTATATTTGGATGGTCATTATGTCTTTCTAGGAACCGCTATCGACTCACAATTAGGGAAAGTATTCTCGGGTCGTGATAAGATATGCATGAGTCTACAGGGTCACACACTTAATGGATTGGAACTAAAGGAAATTGAGTAAACTACACTAACTGAATTTCAAATTTTTTTACTTGAGAGCTGCAAGTAGTAGACCATAGATTATATTATTACCAATAGTGGAAGGAGATTTGGTGAAGTAATTGAATGTGCACAACGATCGCTCGCCGATCGTCCTGATCAGTGGACGTAGATGACAGCGGCCGCTCGTGAATTATCCTGATCAGCGGATGTAGATGACAGCGACCACTCGCGGATCGTCCTTGATTAGTGCAGCAATTACAGCAGTGCATCTACTAGTATCCACACGTACCAGGATGGAATGTTGTACGATAATGTGCTAGCACCAACACGAACGACAAGGGTTTTGAGGTTGTTGTTTTAGAGGAGATGACAGCTAGGGTTTTTCGTGATGTCCTCAAAATCCATCATACCTTTCTTTATATATAGCCCTGGAGAAGGAATCCTACCAGATTAGGCTTCCTAATATGATATGATATCACATAACGAATTTTATCCGAATTGCACGAGGAGTCTAACATTAGGTCTCCGAGTCTGATATGAACACCCCATAACAAACCCAATTCGAATTGCAGAATGAGTCTAACATTAGGTCTCCGAGTCTAATATGAACACCTCATAACGACTCAATCCGAATTGATTTGTTCCAACTTGTTAAGTGTGTGACCTTGTAGGTGTTGTTTCTAGGCCCTTAATCTTGATTTTGATGATAAATGACAACAAGTGTTTTAGACTAATCTATTTGCCTTAAGTATAATCAATAAGATTAGGTGAAAAGAAGAAATGTCGAATGGGAGTCGAAAGGTCGTGAGCCAAGGTCGCAAGGCGCAAGGTTGCGAGCGCGAGCCAAGGTCGCAAGGCGCAAGATCGCGAACCCAGGTCGCAAGCGCAAGGTCGCCAAGAAGGAAGCAGCAATGACATAAGGTAAGTGCTTGTTTATTCTACCGGTCTCGGATTTTGGAGTTTGATCGGATTTTATAAGAAATTATTTTTTAGTTTAAACCATACTATTAAGAGGGGTTGCAAAATATCTTTTACTTCTGGCAAAAACTGAGAAACTCTTAGGTCATATGTTGCATTCGCATTCATTCACAATCTTGGTCAAGAATCTCAAAGAGGAACTGAAACTGGTCATTCATGCACTGTTCATTTGATCAGTTACTGTTCATACGACCAGTAACACTATTCATTCAACCAGTACCACTGTTCGTTCGACCAGAGGTTCCAACAGCTATTTACTAGCCGTTAGAGGTCGAAGCAGGTTGTTAGCTGGCCTGATTTCTTTCCTTTTCAACCACAACGGCTAGCAGAGAGGTTGGGCTATAAATATAGGTGTTTTGAGTAGTATTTAGATCATCCTTGAGTCACATTCTCATACACATCTCGAGCTATATTTTCTATACACATTTGAGGAGTCTTTGAGCAGTTTTTGAAGCAGTTTTTGACCAGTTTTTATAAACACTTTTGAGAAAATTTGATCCGTTTGAGACCTAGCCTTGGTTTTCACACTAGGCTCGCTCAGATTCATGCGGAATAACAGGATCTTACTCAGAAATAGCAAAACCCAAAGGTTGATCGAAAGCACAGCTCAAAATAATTGCACAACTCTTTATTTCAAAGAGGGCTCTACACGGCGAACGTTAGGTCGCACTCGCCTACGTCGAGGAACTATGTGTCTAAGACTTCAATCTAGACTTGATTGTATTCGATGATACTAACTAGACTATTACAAGGTATTTATAGTCCAATCGTATGAGTACGTATCAGACTCAATAACCTAAACATATTAGACTCATATAACTAACTAAACCTAAACGGATAAGCTTAGTTATATATATTCGGATCGGATTACAATTCCGAACAGGGAACGAATTCCTTTTTATAGTCGCGAACCAATCCATGGTCGTGGACCCATCCATGGTCCCGAAATGTTTCTGAACACAGTTAAGGTCGCGAAGCCGTATGCGATCAGGACTTGAAGATCCTCCCGGATCATGACCCCCTTGTTAAGAAGGAGCCAACCCCTGTGACGACCTCTCGATCAAACTGGAGATGTGGAAATTGGGCTTGTCCATGTTCTCTGGTGTACCACTTTGCCGCACGTGCTCGTTGATCTTTCCGACCGATTCGAAAAGTCACCTTTGTGCCACTGCGGGTGGTAATTACCTTCTTCTCCAGAATCACATCTTCACGTAGAGATTTGTCTGGTTGATAGACCAAGTCTTCAAGAGATGGTACTATGGTATCTGGCTCATCATCCAGCATTGAAGGCTGAAGAGTTTGAGGTGCTCAACATTAACAACCGAGTAAATATACATGTATTGAGGTAAATCGAGTTGACAAGCATTATTACCCACTTTCCGCAGAATCTGGAAAGGACCATAACGAATGTGTTTGAGTTTCTTACCATCACCTTTAAGTCTCTCCTTACTCAGATGTAACCATACCATTTCACCTTCTTGAAATTGCGCATCAACTCGGTGCTGATCATGTCGCGTCTTGTACTTGAGTTGAGCTTTCAGCAAGTTCTATTCAACCTCACAATGGAGTCGTTGAATACCTTCTAGGAACTTTTGTGCTCGATCCTAGTCAGATGCTTCCTTGCTGTTCTGTGCTGAGGTAGGAATCACAAACTCCATGTCGAATGGACTCTGTGGTAGAAATCCTAAACAGACCTCAAACGGTGACTTTCCCGTCGAACCATGCACTACTCGATTAAAAGCAAACTACAGGTATGGTATGCTTTCATCCCAGGTCTTCGGGTGCTTCTAGTTATATCCTCTCAAAAGATGAACGACTATGTGATTTACCACCTCGGTTTGACCATCAGTTTGCGGATGAAAAGCAGTACTCCTCCTTTAGCTTGGTGTCCATCATTGTCCAGAACGATCGCCAAAAGTGACTAAGGAACCGGGTATCGTGATCAGACACAATAGAAGTCGGCAGTCTGAAGTGTGTCCAAACGTGTTGAAAGAATATCTGAGATGCTTCTTCTCCCGTGATAGTCTTTCGACAAGGTATAAGAATAATCATTTTGGAGAACCGATCAACGACCACGAATAGATAGTCGTTGCCACGTCGGGACTTAGGCAATCCTCCCAAGAAATCCATGGATATGCTCTTCTATGGTCGTGATGGAACTGGCAAAGGAGTGTACAAACCTAATTTTTGGTTTTCCGGTTTCAAGATGCTGCAGAGACCACAGCCTCGAACAAAACTAGCCACATCTTGTTGCATACGCGGCCAGAACACATCTCGATGAAGATTTTGCAACGCCTTTGTAACCCCAAAGTGACCAGCTACCTTCGATGTGTGCGCTTCTCGCAACCATTGAATTCGAGGTGCTCCTTGAGGTATGCAAAGTGATTTGCCTTTGTACAAGAGGCCTTCTCAACGAGCGAACTCTGTAGGTTTCCCTGTTTCGAGCTCAGTTAGTACTGATTGAAAATCAGGGTCTTCACTGTACATATTGGTATAGTCATCATGACATGAGGGCTTTATCTGCATGAACGCTGATAAGCATAGGGTCGTAACTGGTGGTCGCAACAACATGTCCACCAATTTGTTGTGTACGCCCTTCTTGTACTTAATCACCAGATTAAACTGCTGCAGATACGACATCCACTTCATATGCCGAGCTTGCTGTAGCTTGGACTGCGTTTGTCAATATTGCAATGGTTGATGGTCGGTGTGGACAACAGTCTCTTTACCCAAGAGGAAACACCGCCAATGTTTCACAGCCTGATGCAGTGCGCACAACTCCTTATCATAAATTGGGTAGTTATTCTGAGCTCCCTGGAATAACTCGGAGTGATATGCCATTGGTCGACCTTCTTGCATGAGCACTGCGCCCATCGCATAACCTGAGGCATCAGTTTCTAGCTCGAATGGTTTCTGGAGATTCGGCAAAGCTAACACAGGCGCCTCACTGATCTTCCTCTTCAGCAAGAGAAACGTGTCCTCATGTTTCCCTGTCCACTCGAACTTAATGATCGATCCTGGTTAATGCATACAATCGAGAAGTGTTGGATGAACTTCCGAAGATATTGGCATGCTCCCACAAAGCTACGCACGTCCGCAACTGTTCGCGGTCGCGGCCATTCGCGAATTACTTTTACCTTATCCGGGTTGATTTGCAAAGTACCGTTGCCGACCATGAATCCGAGGTAAAGTAGAGTTTGTTGGCCGAACTCGCACTTCTTACGGTTGAGACGAAGTCGATGTTGTCAAAGCTGTTCGAACACTTTTTCGACATGAATGAGGTGCTCATCCAACGAATGACTATAAACTAGTATGTCATCGAGGTAAACGATCACAAAGTCATCGATGAACTATCTCAATACGTCATTCATAAGACGCATGAAATTTGCCGGGGCGTTGCAGAGACCAAATAGCATGACCAGCCATTCGAACAGACCTTGTCGTGTTTTGAACGCAGTCTTCTACCTATCCTCCTCTCGCATACTAACTTGATGATATCCTGACTTAAGATCCAATTTGGAGAAGACAACAGCATGCTTTAATTGGTCTAGCAAGTTATCAATACGAGGAAGGGGGTACCGGTTCTTGATGGTGATCTTGTTTAGTGCTCGATAGTCGATGCACATACACCAAGTCCCATCTTTCTTTGGCACTAACACCACAGGAGATCCACAAGGCGAACCACTACGTTGAATGACACCATCATTTAGCAACTCACCAAGTTGTCTCTTGATCTCTTCATTCTCCAATACTGAGTTACGATACATACTCAGATTGGGTAGTGTCGCATCGGACATAAGCTGAATTTTGTGCTCGACTAGACGTTTTGGCGGACGACCCTGGGTAGTCTCGAACAGATCACTGTATTTTCCAGCAGTCCCGACAAACGACTAGAATCCTCTTGGCATGCCAACGATAATGCTGGTCGAGTACCCTCACCTTGACCAATGGGTCGAATCATGACAAGCACATACTTGTGACATGCATTAAAAATTCGTTTGGCTTGATTTGCGGTAATCAAGTTTGAAGTGTTCATGTGGATGTCTCTACTGATCACGAAGTTAACTCCATCTTTGGTGAGGTCATACTCTTGCGCTCGCCAATGGAAGTGAGCGTCTCGATCATAAAGATACGGACTCCCAAAAATCACCTGACAGATATCGATAAGGACAACATCGCATTGCACCTCATCGATATATCGTGCAGAGATCACAAACTTTAACACACACTGACTCGTAACCTGTTGGTTCACATCGGATGTAAACCAACCCAGCAGATATGGTCGTGGGTGTGTGGTTGTCTTCAAACCAAGTCATCGAACCAGTCCAGCAGAGACCAGATTCTTCTGACTTCTGGGGTCGAATATTGCTGCGACCACTTTGTGCTTCACCTAGATGTTGATGGTGAACAATTCCTCCGTTGGGTGATGGTCGTTTGGTGGATCCAAACCCTACTCCTTTGCATTGCCATAAGAGACAAGGTCGTATCCACCTCATTAACCGAATTCACTCGGACAACTTCTTCGTCGAGTGAAGTCGCAGTAGCCGTGGCTGTTCTTTTCCCTGGTCTGTTTTTCTTTGGTCGAAGTTCAGGATGAAACTTGTAGCATTTGTCCTTGGTATGTCCCGCGACTTGACAATGTTCACAAAAGGCACCCATGCCCGATTTTGAAGCGTACTTCTTCGGACTCGGCTTTTTCTTTGTCAATGTCGCACTTTCCTTCATGCTTTTGTCGCTACGGGATTTGTTCTTCTTCTCGATTGCCATAGCAGTTGTGCTTGCGGTCGTGATGTCTTGGACACCGAACAGACTTAGCTCAGTACTGATCGATTTCTGAAGTCCAGATGTGTATTTCCGAAATACCTGAGGATCGAGCAGTGAGATGCCGATGACCATTGCTTGTCTCTAGAATTCCGTAGTATAGTCTTGGACGGTCTGGTCGTGCCGTTGGTACAATCTATGCTAACGCTTCCATCTCTCCTCAAGGTAACCCATCGGATAGAATTCTTGTCGCATAAGTCGTTTGAATTGACCCCATGCAACGTCGTCAGCTTCACCACTGGCGAAAAGGGCCTTCCACCAAGTCTTGGCGTGGTCCTTCATCTTCAAAGATGCAAACTTCACCTTTTGAGTGCTACTAAACCCTTTTAGGTCAAAGTAGGTCACAAGTTGGTCGATCAAAGAATCCAGTTTCTCGACATCGATCACCCCATCATATATGGGTATATCAATCTTAGCGTCAACCTTAAAAGATCCGACAGCTAAGGAGGTGTTGGCGAGGTCGTCGGTCTTGTGGTCGCCTTTGTCTTCATCTTTGTCTGCCTTGCGCAAGCCTTCACCAGTCTTCACACCCATTATCTTCTCTACTTCAGGAGGTACAATCATGGCCTGCTGCTTAATCCAAGCAAGCACGGTTTCTATGTCGGTGGAGAGTTTAGCCACTTGTTCGGCTAGGTTAGCTTGAACAGTGGTATCGTTAGACATTGTCGGAGACGCGACTGTAGGAACCGTCAATTGATCGCTTGGAGTTTCGCTGGAAGTTTTGTAACCCTGGCGAGTCTTCACCATCCACAAGATAGGAAAGTTGCTCTGATACCAACTTGATCCATTTGAGCCCTAGCCTTGGTTTTCGCTCTAGGCTCACCCAGATTCTAATATGCGGAATAACGGGATCTTACTCGGAAATACCAAAACCCAAAGGTTGATCGAAAACACAGCTCAAAGTAATTTCACAACCCTTTATTTCAAAGAGGGCTTTACACGTCGAACGTTAGGTCGCACTCGTCTACGTCGAGGAACTATGTGTCTAAAACTTCAATCTAGACTCGATTGTATTCGATGATCCTAACTAGACCTATTACAAGGTATTTATAGTCCAATCGTATGAGTACGTATTAGACTCAATAACCTAAACGTATTATACTCATATAACTAACTAATCCTAAAAGGATAAGTTTAGTTATATATATTTGGTTCGGATTACAATTCCGAACAGGGAACAAATTCCTTTTTATGGTCGCGAAACCTTTCCGAACACGGTTAAGGTCGCGAAGCCGTATGCGATCAGGACTTGAAGATCCTCCCGGATCAAGATTTTTGCTACTGTTTTGACCAATTTTTAAAACCATTTTTTGAGTAGTTTCTGTTCACATTTTCAAGCATTTTTTAAACAGTGTTTGAACAGATTTTTGAGAAGTTTCTGTTCACATTTTGATCAGTTTTATAAGCACATTTGGGCAGATTTTGATCACTGTTACCCTTCTGCCTTTACACTCGAGGACCAATGTCTTTGAGCAATTTTTTTTTGAACCAAGAGATATATTTTATATACACGTGAGCCCAAGTGCTCAAATCTTGATCTTTTGATCAAGTATCATTCAGTGTGATTGAGAGCGATCTTCTGAGAGCATTCATTTGCATCATTTGCATCCTTAGAAGTTTCTCGGTATTTGTTGGAGGTCTAGAAGAGTGCAGCTTATTACTCTTGGTGAACGCCCTCACCTAGACGGTTTGGTGGCATGGACGTTGACCTCTTCTGTTCGGAGATTGTTGAAGAGGCTCGGTGTGATTGTAAAAGGCATCGATGCTCGCCTTTCTGGAGTGGACAAGGAGCAACCACTAGTGAGAAATATCCTTCGTAGATATTGAAGAAAGACTCATTCATTTGAGTGCTTCAACGAGGAGTAGTGGAGACCAGGCGTGTCTCCGACTCAGGAAAAATTCTTGTGTTTGTCTTCTTCTCTCTTTCTTTTATTTATGCTATATTGTTTTTGCTCTTATTCTTTGCAAAAGTTGTTTTTAATTGAAATGTTTTAGAGCCTCCTATTCACCCCTCCTCTAGTCGGCATCCTCGATCCTACACGTGGTATCAGAGCTTCATCTCTCAATTAATTAGGCTTTACCGCCTAGAGAGAGGATGATGTCAAATGTGGGTTTTTCTCTCGATCATACCGGTCGTGCGCCTATCTTTGATGGGACTAACTATCCTTATTGGAAAGTGCGCATGTTGGTATTTCTAGAGGCCATGGGGCTTGATGTTTGGGACATTGTTAAGCTTGGTTTTACTCCTCCAGATGATCTGACAAGTCACTCCGATGACGACAGGAGAAAACTACACTTAAACGCCCGTGCTGAAAATGCTCTCTTTGCCGGGTTGTCTTTAAATGAGTTCAACCGTGTGAGCAATCTTACCACCGCTCACAAGGTTTGGACCACCCTCGAAGAAATATATGAGGGCACTACTAAAGTCAAAGAGGCAAAGTTGCTCATGGTGAGGCAACGATACGAGACATTCACCACGTCGTCAACCGAGTTTGTGGATTCCATGTTTACTCGGTTGAACAATATTGTGAATGAACTCAAGGGGCTAGGAATTGTTTTTACTGACATCGATATTGTGAGAAAAATGCTCAGGACTCTTCCAGAAAGTTTCGACACTCTAGTAACGGTTCTCACCAACTCCGACCTGTCAACCACCACGCCTACTGATCTCTATGGGAACCTCATCACTCATGAGGTGCATCGAAAGGAGAAGAAGGAAGCGGCCGAACCTTCGGAGATGAAAAAGAAGGCGTTGGCTTTCACAGCCGGCTCCAAAAATATCTCAAGTGATGGCTCCTCCGACGAAGATCTAGCTCTTATGGTAAAGAACACTCAAAAACTTATTCGCAGGTTACACAAGAAAGGAGTCAACATCGACACACAACCAAAGGGCCAAAGAAATCGAACTTCAAGGACATCATATGCTACGGATGTCACAAAAAGGGACATATAGCCTCAAGATGTCCAAACAAGAACAAGACTTGGGACAAGAAGAATAATGGTGCAACCAAAGAAGCCTGCTTCGGAGAATGGATGTCTGGAGGAGAGAGCTCCGATTCTGACTCCGACGAAGAAGGAGGTTGCTCCAAGAAGCTAGCCGGACTTGGTCTAGGCAACATTTCGACTAGTCCAAAGGTGATGAAAAGGTACATTCCAATGACCCTTCATATGATGAACTTGTTGAAATGATCATTGAATTGAATGAAGTTTTTGGAATTACCAAAAAGAAGTGTAGAGTACTTAAAGAAGAGTATTCTTCCTTACACACTCAATACTCAGAATTAAAAGAGTCATATGAAAGTCTTCTCATTAAAGATATTACAAATGCTCCATCTAAGGTAGATGTAGCTATTTCATATGATCTAAATGATACTCCTTCTAATGCTATTCCTACCAGTTGTCACGATATACCATGTGCTTCTAATGAAATAATTTTGAATGAAAATAATGAACTTAAAGGACAAATTGAGAAACTTGGAAAAGGATTAGAAAATTGCTACAAAGGAAAAGTATCTCTTGATCTCATTCTTAGCAAACAAAAATGCTCATTTAGAAACGAAGGACTTGGATACTTTCCGAAGAAAGGAAAGAAACTAAATGCAAAAACCATTTTTGTAAAAGCATGCAACACATTTTGCTTTAAATGCCATGAAACTGGTCATTCACATGAAGCTTGACCTTTAATGACTCCAAACTATTTTGATACTTGCTACATGCTTCAAAGGTCGAAGAAAGGATATGCTATAGCAAAGTTTGTTGGTGCACCCATGCTAAATAAAAAGAAGAAATCAATCTAGGTACCCAAAGCTTTGATTGCTAACACCGAAGGACCCAAAAGAGTTTGGGTACCTAAAAGGACTTGATTTTTTTTGTTTATGCAGGTGAACTACAAGACCGGTGGAAAACATTGGGTGCTAGATAGCGGTTGCTCCGAACATATGACCGGTAACAAGAAATTGTTCACCTCATTAGAAGATAACTCAAGCGAAAACCAAAAGATCACTTTTGGCGACAATCGTCAAGGAAATGTGGTAGGCTTGGGTAAAATTGCAATATCCTATGATCTTTCAATTTCGAATGTTTTACTTGTTGAATCTTTGAATTTTAATTTGCTTTCCGTTGTACAAATTTGTGATCTTGGATTTCGTTGCATTTTTTATCCTAAAGAAGTTTTGGTTGAAAATTTAAAAGATAATTCTTTGATTTTCAAAGGCTTTCGTTTTGGAAATCTTTATCTTGTTGATTTTTACTCTAAAGATGCATCCCTTTCAACATGCCTTGTCTCTCAAATCTCAAAAGGGTGGCTATGGCATAGAAGGCTTGCATATGTTGAAATGCATCAACTTAAAAAACTTTTAAAACGTGATTTGGTTGTTGGCTTGAAGGATGTGATTTTTAAAAAGGACAAACCTTGTAGTGCTTGTCAAGCGGGCAAGCAAGTAGCTACTTCACATCCAACCAAGTGCATTCTTTCAACTTGCAAACCATTGGAACTTTTGCATATGGATTTGTTCAGCCTTGTTGAACATCAAAGTATTGGAGAAAATAGTTTTTGCTATGTTATTGTTGATGATTTCTCCAGATTTACTTGGGTGTTTTTCTTAGCTAACAAATCTGAAACTTCCTCTTGTTTTAAAAGATTTGCAAAAAGAGCTGGAAAGGAATTTGAACTCTCCATCAAGAAAATCCGTAGTGATCCTAGTGGAGAATTTCAAAATTTTGATTTTATTGATTTTTGTGATGAGTCTGGAATCAAACAAGAATTCTCTGTGCCCTACACACCTCAACAAAATGGTGTTGTAGAACGGAAGAATCAGACATTGATTGAAATGGCTAGAACAATGCTCGATGAGACAGTTTACACAGCTTGTTATGCCATCAATCGTCTTTATACCCATCCACTTTTGAACAAAACTCCCTATGAACTGATTATAGGGAGAAAACCAAACATTTCATATTTTTGAGTCTTTGGTTGCAAATGTTATATTCTTAAAAAGCGCATGCATCTTAGAAAATTTCAAAGCCGTGTTGACGAGGGTTTTCTAGTTGGCTATTCATCCACTAGTAAAGCTTATCGGGTTTTCAACACTACAATAGAATGCATTGAAGAATCATGCAATGTAGAATTTGATGAATCTAACGGCTCTCAAGGAGAGCATGAGGATTTTGATGATGTAGGAAATAGTGGCTTGAGGGAAGCTATGAAGGAGATGACCATTGGTGATATCAAACCCATAAATGAAGAACAAAAGTCACCTGGTCGAAAGGATAAATCACCCGCGACCACTCAGGCTGATGTCGAGCATAGACCTACGACCACAAATACTGATGCTGCTCAACCTGCGACCACCCACAACAATACTGGTCGAGAAGACCTTGAACCAGAGACTGAAGAGAATGATGATCAAGCATCACAGAACCCATGACTTCATCAAACGTTCGCCAAAGATCACCCCCTGAATCAAATCTTGGGTGATGTCAGTAAGGGTGTTCAAACTCGGTCTCGTATTGCTTCTTTTTGTGAACATTATTCTTTTGTTTCTTCCTTAGAACCTAAACTTATAGATGAAGCACTTAGTGATCCAGATTGGTTAAATGCCATGAATGAAGAACTAAATAATTTCACTAGAAACAAAGTTTGGGCACTAGTAGAAAGACCTAATGATCTTAATATGATTGGAACAAAATGGGTTTTTAGAAATAAACAAGATGAGAATGGAGTAGTAGTACGAAACAAAGCTCATCTTGTTGCACAAGGATATTCTCAATTTGAAGGTTTGGATTTTGGTGAAACTTTTGCACCTGTAGCAAGATTAGAAGCTATTCGCATCCTTCTTGCATTTGCATCAAATTATTTCAAATGGATGTGAAAAATGCATTTTTAAATGGAGAAATATCTGAATTAGTGTTTGTGGAACAACCTCCCGATTTTGAAGATTCAAATTTTCCAAATCATGTAAAAAACCTCTCTAAGGCTCTTTATAGACTTAAACAAGCTCCTCGAGCTTGGTATGAATGCCTTAGAGAATTTCTCATTTCAAAAGGTTTTAAAATTGGGAAGGTAGACACAACTTTATTTACAAAAGTAGTTGAGAAAGATCTTTTTGTGTGTCAAATATACGTTGATGATATCATATTTGGGTGTACTAATAAATCTTTTTGTCATGAGTTTGGAGAAATGATGTCTAGGGAATTTGAGATGTCAATGATTGGAGAGCTAAGCTTCTTCCTTGGACTTCAAATCAAGCAACTCAAGAACGGAACGTTCGTGAGTCAAACCAAGCATGTGAAGGACTTGCTCAAGTGCTTTGGGATATAAGATGCTAAAGCTATCAAAACTCCCATGGCCACAAATGGACATCTCAATATGGACAGCAATGGAAAAAGGTTGATTCTAAACTTTATCGATCTATGATTGGTAGCTTACTCTATCTTACCGCATCTAGGCCCGGCATCATGTTCAGTGTTTGCTTATGTGCTAGATTTCAATCATCTCCTAAGGAATGTCATTTGATTGCTATTAAAAGAATCCTTAGGTACTTGAAATGCAATCCCAATATAGGACTTTGGTACCCTAAAGATGCAAACATTGAATTAATTGGTTACTCAGATTCAGATTATGCGAGGTGCAAAATTGATAGAAAAAGTACATCTGGTAGTTGTCAACTTTTGGGGAGCTCACTAGTCTCTTGGTCATCTAAGAAACAAAATTCTGCAGCTCTCTCCACCGCCGAAGTGGAATATGTTTCAGCGGGTAGTTGTTGTGCTCAAATTCTATGGATGAAGCAAACCCTTTTGGATTATGGAATTTCCTTTGAAAAAGTGCCACTCTTATGTGATAATGAAAGTGCCATAAAGATTACAAATAATCCGGTTCAACATTCTAGAACAAAGCATATTGATGTTAGGCACCATTTTAAAGAGATCATGTATGTGGCAAAAGGGGATATAGATGTGAATTATGTAAGAACTGACTTGCAGCTAGCAGACATCTTCACCAAACCTTTAGATGAGACCAGATTTTGCTTTCTTCGAAGTGAATTGAAAGAAGAAATGTCGAATGGGAGTCGAAATGTCGCGAGCCAAGGTCGCAAGGTGCAAGATCGCAAACCAAGGTCGCAAGCGCAAGGTCGCCAAGAACGAAGCAGCAAAGACATAAGGTAAGTGCTTGTTTATTCTACTGGTCTCAGAGTTTGGAGTTTGACCGGATTTTATAAGAAATTCTTTTTTAGTTTAAACCGTACTATTAAGAGGGGTTGGAAAATCTCTTCTTGTTGGGGGAAATCTCCACGCGGTCAAGTCCAGGTAAGTTCATGATTGCCCGGGGACAGTGGCCTCCGGTGCCTACCACGGGCGCCGCCATTTGGCCCCCGGGGATAGTGGCCTCCGGTGCCTGCCCCGGGCGCCACCATTTGGCCCCCGGGACCGTGCCCCCCGGGCATGTCCCGGGCGCCGCCATTGGCCCGGGGACAGTGGCCTCCAGTGCCTGCCCCGGGCGCCGCCATTTGGCCCCCGGGACCGTGCCCCCCGGGCATGTCCCGGGCGCCGCCATTTGCCCGGGGACAGTGGCCTCCGGTGCCTGCCCCGGGCGCCGCCATTTGGCCCCCGGGACCGTGCCCCCCGGGCATGTCCCGGGCGCCGCCATTGGCCCGGGGACAGTGGCCTCCGGTGCCTGCCCCGGGCGGCGCCATTTGGCCCCCGAGACCGTGCTCCCCGGGCATGTCCCGGGCGCCGCCATTGGCCCGGGGACAGTGGCCTCCGGTGCCTGCCCCGGGCGCCGCCATTTGGCCCCCGGGACCGTGCTCCCCGGGCATGTCCCGGGCGCCGCCATTCGCCCGGGGACAGTGGCCTCCGGTGCCTGCCCCGGGCGCCGCCTTTCATGTTCCCGGGACCCTGCTCTCCGGAAGGGGTCCCGGACGTCATCGCCCTCGTAAAAGGTAAAACCCCTGTTTGTTTATCACGTGCAGGTCACGCGAGGGACGCCTCGGGAATCAGCGACCACCTGTCAAGCATCCAAGACGTTTGACCGGGAGAAGGACGGTCCTACCCTTCAATCCGACGGTGGCTTCCTGGGTAGTTTAGGCTTTTTGCTTCTTTTTGGGGCTATAAATAGCCCTTGTACCCCTCTGTTGTAAAGGATCAGCTCATTATTATTTGGAATAGCTAAACTCACAGACGTGTTCCGGAAGCCTCTCCCCCGGAGAGAGCCTCCCCAGCCGGCTCCGGTCGGGAGCGCGTCGACAGGACTAGGGCCCCCACCGGGACCCGAACCTGTATAAATTCACGTGTCAATTCTTGTGTTTGTCCGGCGGGGGAGGACCGGTCACCCGGTCAACCCGCGCTGCGTAATCTCCGCTAGGATCGTCTTCAAAACCTGCCGGGGTATTCTTAATACCATGACAGTTGGCGCCGTCCGTGGGGACCCGTGACGAATCGCCATGCCTCCTCCGAGAACAAGGGCCCGCGCCCTTCCCGGTGACGCCGGTCCCGGTGACCTGGCGCCGCCTTTCCGGGACACTGCTGTTCCGGCGCTTCCGTCCGGAGGCGACCATTCCCAGGTACCGCCTCCCACCTTTCCTCTCAATCTAGGTGCCTCCACCTCCGGGTCGCTCCCGGCGGCCGCGGGGACCTCGGCCGGGACGAGTTTCCTCCCGACGGCTCCCCCGGCTCCCCGGGATGCCCTGCTGGAGGCTCTCGTGGAGGGCTAGTTCCGCGCCCAGCGCTCTATGGACGAGCTCCTCAGTGTGTTGGCGCGGCCCCCGGCCCCCACATTTTCGTCGCACGCATATCCGGGGATCATGCCCCCGTTTATGGGATACCCGCCGGCCCCTCCGGTCTCCGGGGGGCTATCTACCCCGTATGACCCCGCCGGGGGGTTCCCTCCCCCCGCGGGATATACTTCCGGACACTTCTTGGCACCCGGGCCTGTCCCGGTGCCGGGAGGCTATTTCATGCCCGGGCCCTTCGTGGCACCAGGGGGGTACCCCGTCCCCGGCCTGCTTCCGGGGCTGGGGGGTCATTTCATGCCGGGGGTTATTCCTACGCCGGGAGCCAGTCCCGCCCCTCGCGGTGCGTTTACCGCACCGGGGCCGGTCGACAGAGCAGCTCCCGTGCCTCAGCGAATTTCCCCCCGCATTGGCTCCCCAACCCTGGACGTCGCCGAGGGGGCTCACCCCCCACTGGTACCGGATGTCGCTGGGGCTTCCCCCTTTCCGGTCCCGGTCGTTGCCGCAGGGGCCCCCTCTTCGGATCCAAACGCCGCCCCGGGCGCCTCCTCCCCGGTTCCGGATGGTGCAGGGGCTCCCCCCATTCCGGTCCCGGGGGCCGTCGGAGGGGGCTCCCCCCGGCAGGCCCCGGTAGCTTCCGGGCCGGCTGCTACAGTGCAGGAGCTCCCTGCCCCGGCGAAGCAGGTCCGCTTCTCCCGGGGGGAGGTCGAGCGAATGCATTCTCCCAACCGCGGGGAAGAGCTTCCCCCCGGCCGTTGTCGCAGGGAGCCTCGCTCTCGCACCGGTCGGGGGAAGAGACCAGCCGAAGAACCATCCTCCCCGGAGGGAAGCCCGGACGTCCGGGAAATCAGTCCCGGCCCGGAAGAGAAGCGTCGTCACCACCACTCTGGCGGCCCTCTTGGGCCGCTACCTGACTCAGATAACGAGGGGGCGTCCCCCGTTAAAGAAGACAGTGACTGGGGCTCCCCCCGGGAAGTGCAGGGGGCGAACCAGCCTCTGTGTCGAAGACTTCGCAGCATCCGATGGCCGCGGCCCTACCGTCCCCCGCACATCGAGCATTATAATGGCGAGGTGGACCCTTATGAGTTCATGCAGATCTACTCCACAGCCATCTCCGCGGCGGGGGGGGGGGGGGGGGGGACGAGAGCGTCCAATGCAACGTCTTCCCCCACTACCTCACCGGCATTGCCCGCTCCTGGTTTTACAATCTGAAGGCGGGCTCCATCAAGTCTTTCTCGCAGCTGAAGCGGGAGTTCTGCGCCAACTTTCAGGGAAATTACGTACGTCCCCTGGATTCTTCACAGCTATACACAGTGCGCCAGAGAACCGGGGAGACCATCAGAAGCTTCTTCAAGCGCTTTGCCCAAGTAAAAAGCAAAGTGGCCCACGTCCCGGACTCCACAGTGATCGAAGCCTGCAAAAGTGGGATCCTCCCGGGGAAACTCCACCGAAGACTCTCTCGAAGCTGGCCCTCCTCCGCCGACGAGCTCTTCAACGTACTCGAAAAGTACGCTCGCGCGGAGGAAGACGACATCTGGAAGAAGACCAAGGGGGCTCCTGCCCCCGCCGAGCGGGGGGCCTGGGATCCCCCCAGGAGCCCCAGGCAGGGGGGCCGTAGCGAACCACGGCCTCGGGACACTTTTGTCCTCGAGGGCGGAGGCGGCTCGCGCGACCCCCCGAAGGGCAACCGCCCCTTTCCCAAGCCGAGGGGCCATGGGAGAGGACAGTCTTCGCGCGGCCGCGAAGGCCCCGCGGGGAGAAGCCGGGAAGGACCGTGGTGCAGCTTCCACGGGTCCAGTACCCACGCCACCCGAGATTGCCACCAGCTGCTGCAGCACTTCGCGGCGTTCCTCGACCAGCGTGGGCAGGGGGGGGGACTTCGGCCTCCTTGCCCCCTCGGCCAGCTGTTCCGGCCCTTCCCGCTCCCGCGGGGGGGCAGCAGGTGCAGGAGGGGGAGCCTTCAGACGCTCTCCCCTTTCAAACTTCTCAGCGCCGCATCAACGTCATCGTAGGGGGCTCCGCCTTCGGGCGGGACTCCAAGCGCCAGTGCAAGGAGTACGCGCGAGAAGTTAAGGTAGTGGGGGTGCTACACGCGTCCGTGCCGCCCAAGTGGTCAGACGTCCCCCTCACCTTTACGGCGGAAGACGCGCGAGGGGTTCGCTTCCCCCATGACGACGCGCTCATTGTCTCCGCGACAATCTACAACTGCCACTTGGCCCGCATCCTCGTGGACGGCGGAAGCTCCGTCGACGTCCTATTCCTCAAAACCTTCAAGGAAATGCAGGTGGATGAGAAGCTCCTGCAACCAGCGGCAGGGCCTCTGCAAGGGTTTGTCCCGGGGAAGGCGATCCACCCCGTGGGCAAGGTAGATCTCCCGATCACCTTCGGCACCCCGGAGAACTACCGGACCGAGCTAGTCCGCTTCGACGTGGTGGACCTCCCCTCCTCCTACAATGTGATTATGGGGAGGACTACGATCAATCGGCTGGGGGCTGCCACCCACCAAAACTACCTGTGCATGAAGATCCCCGGGCCGCATGGCGTGATCAACGTCCGGGGGGATCAAGACATGGCCCGTGCTCTATACGAGCAAGCTGCTGCCACAATAGGAAGCGTCAACCTGATCAAGGCACCCGGGGGGGAGGCTCCCCCCCGGACGTAGACGTCGCTGCGCCATCCCCTGGGAGGCCCCTCCTCAAGCCGCGTCCGGAAGGGGGCCTCCGGAAGGTCCCGCTGTCCCCGGGCAGTAGGGACAAAACTGTCCAAATCGGGGCAGAGCTCCCCCAAGACCATGCAGCGCAACTCGCAGCCTTTCTGCGCGAAAACTCTGATGTTTTTGCGTGGAAGCCTTCGGACATGCGGGGCGTCGCCCGGGAGGTTATTGAACACAAGCTCGCGGTAACTCCCGGTCACCCCCCTATCAAGCAGAAGTTGAGAAAGCTCTCCTTCGAACGTCAAGAAGCCATCAAGACGGAGATAGCTCAACTCCAAGAGGCGGGATTCATCCGGGAGGTCTTGCACCCTGAGTGGCTCGCAAACCCCGTCCTCGTCAAGAAATCAAGTGGCAAGTGGCGCATGTGCGTGGACTTCACCGACCTTAACCGCGCCTGCCCCAAAGACAACTTCCCGCTCCCGCGGATCGACCAGCTCATTGACTCCACCGCGGGGTGCGAGCTGATGAGCTTCCTAGACGCCTACTCGGGATACCATCAAGTCCGGATGGCGGAGGGGGACGAGGAAAAGACGAGTTTTATAACTCCCCTCGGAACCTTCTGCTACCGCCATATGCCCTTCGGGCTCAAGAATGCGGGAGCCACCTTCCAGCGCCTGATGACGCTGGTCTTCAAAGATCAAGTCGGCCGCAACGTCGAAGTCTACGTAGACGACGCGGTCGTCAAGAGCCCCCGTGCAGCCTCCCACATCGACGACCTCGCAGAGACCTTCCGCAACCTCCGCGCGTTCGGGCTTAAGCTCAACCCGGAGAAGTGCGCCTTCGGGGTGCGCGGGGGGAAGCTCCTGGGTTTCCTCGTGTCCCAGTGGGGCATTGAGGCAAACCCCGAGAAGATCCGGGCCTTCCTAGACATGCCCCCGCCGCGCTCCGTCAAAGATGTCCAGCGGCTCTCCGGCCGACTGGCCGCGCTCAGTCGCTTCGTCTCCCGTTCGGGGGAGCGGGGCCTCCAGTTCTTCAAGATCCTCCGAGGGCTCGAGGGGTTCCGCTGGACCCCCGAGGCCCAGGAAGCCTTCAACGACCTCAAGAAGTACCTCTCGAGCCCTCCAATGCTCGTGAGTCCGTCTCCGGAAGAGCCCTTGCTCCTCTACCTCGCCGCGACCCCCGTCGCCGTCAGCGTGGTTTTGGTGAAGGAGCACGGGGGGCAGCAACGTCCCGTGTACTACGTCAGTGAAGCCCTCCAAGGGGCCAAGACTTGGTACACGGAAATGGAGAAGATTTGCTACGCTCTCCTCATGGCGTCCCGGAAGCTCCGGCACTACTTCCTGGGGCACCCCATCACCGTCCCGTCGTCCCTTCCCCTGGGGGAGGTACTGCGGAATAAAGAAGCCACTGGCCGGATTGGGAAGTGGGGGGCCGAGCTCGCCCCCTTCTCCCTGTCCCTTACCGGCCGCTCCGCAATCAAGTCGCAGGTCCTCGCTGACTTCGTCGCAGAGTGGACTCCCGCCTCTGGGTCCGGGGACGAAGATCTCCCTGTGCCGCCCCCTCGCAGTGACCATTGGACCCTGTTGTTTGATGGGTCGCTGTGTCTCGCTGGGGCTGGCGCGGGGGTAGTCCTCCGGAGCCCCGAGGGGAAGGAGCTCGAGTACGCCGCGCGGCTCGAGTTCGCCGCACGGCTCGAGTTCCCCGCAACCAACAACGTCGCCGAATACGAGGCTCTGCTCCTCGGGATGCGCCTCGTGCGCTCCCTGGGGATCCGACGCCTCCTAGTGAAGGGAGACTCTCAACTCGTTGTCTGCCAAATGGACAAGTCTTACCTGTGCCATGACGCAAATCTAAGTCTTTACTTGCAGGAAGTACGGAAGATGGAGAAGCACTTCGACGGCCTTGAGGCCCGGCATATCCCGAGGAGGGAGAATGACTGGGCCGATGCCTTGGCACGGGCAACAAGCGCCCGGGAAACGCTCCCCAGGGGGGCCTTCTTGGAAATCATCATGAAGCCCTCGGTGGCCTCCCCGGATGCAGGCCCCGAGCCTCCGGTCCCGGAGGTCGCCGAGATCGTCCGGCCTTCATCTTGGATGGACCCCCTCATCTCCTTCATCAAGGGAGAGGGGGACCCTCCCCACGAGACCGAGGCTAAGCGCCTCCGGGCCAAAGCCCGGGCATATCTCCTGCTGGAGGGAAGGCTCTACAAGCGGGGGGCTTCAGCCCTCCTGCGCTGCCTCCCCCGGTCGGAGGGACTTCAACTCCTGGAAGACATTCACGCGGGGAGCTGTGGTTCTCACCTAGCCCCGCGTGCCATCGCCGCCAAGGCCCTTCGGCAGGGCTTCTACTGGCCTACAGTCATGCGCGACGCGCGAGACCTTGTCTCCGTGTGCGAAGCATGCCAGAAGATGGCCAAGGGCTCGAATCTCCCCCCTGTAGCGCTGCGGACTATCCCCATCACTTGGCCCTTCGTGCGCTGGGGGATGGACCTCTTAGGGCCCTTCCCCCCAGCGCCCGGAGGATACAAGTATGCGGTAGTCGCGGTCGACTACTTTACAAAGTGGGTTGAGGCGGAGCCCTTGGCTAGCATCACCTCCCGGGCCGTTCAGCGGTTTTTCTGGAAAAACGTCGTTTGTCGTTTTGGTGTCCCCCGGGAAATCACCGTGGACAACGGGACCCAATTCGACTCGGCTTATTTCCGGGAATTCTGCGAAGGCCTGGGGATCGTCATCCACTTCGCCTCAGTGGCCCATCCTCAAAGCAACGGGGCCGTCGAGAGGGTCAATGGCGTAATCCTACAGGGGTTACGCCGGAGACTCGAGCAAACCGCTTCCAAGCGGGGCGTGTGGGCAGAGGAGCTCCCTAGCATCCTCTGCTCGATGCGCACGACCCCGTCCCGGGCCACAGGGCGTGCTCCCTTCTCCCTAGTCTATGGGGCGGAGGCAGTCGTCCCCCCGGAGATCGGCTTCCGGTCGCTGCGGGTCGAGCTCCTGAACGGAGCCACGACCGCAGCCTACCGGGCCAACGAAGACAACCGGCGGCTGGAAATCGACCTCGCGGAGGAGGAACGCGACCGAGCGCTCCTCCGCCACGCCATCTACGAGCGCGAAATGTCGCGCGCATACAACCAGCGCGTGCGCGAAAGAGCTTTTCGCCTTGGGGACCTTGTCCTCAAGCGCGTCACGGACCCCCAAGCCCAGGGAAAACTCTCCCCCAAGTGGGAGGGCCCCTACAGGATCTCCGCTGTCCTAGGCTCGGGGGCCTACAAGCTCTCCAACCTTCAAGAGCAGGAGCTGAAGCACACCTGGAACTTGCGTTTACTTCGCAAGTTCTACGTCTAGCCTTACGGGCCTGTCCCCTCCCCCGGAGCGGTCACGCCGGAGGGGGAGGAGGGACACTGTAGCTTCCCTTTTTCCCCCTTCGCGGCTTCGCAGGGGGGGCTTTGTATATTTTGTTAATAAATGCATAGCCGTTGTTCAAACTGTCTCACTGCAGGTTGTTCTTGTTTACCGCCCCTAGTGGTGATGCCCTCCCCGCGAGGACGCCCTCCCCGCGAGGATGCCTTCCCCGTGAAGATGCCCTCCCCGTGAGGACGCCCTCCCCGCGAGGATGCCTTCCCCGTGAAGATGCCCTCTCCGTGAGGAAGTGGGCCCTGCCCCAGCAAGTCCCTCCTGAAGGGCGGCTTACGAACAGCCCTCGTGGACTGAGGGTGTAAGCGGCAACCCGGTCCCCAGCGGCCGCGGTAACGAGTCACTCTGGGAGATTAGTCCCCTACCCAAACACTCAAGACCCGTCTTCGGGCACTTCCTCCTCCGGGAGTAGGCGCTCTCCTCAGCGGGACGTCTAATGGCTTTCTGGATTTTCTTCCTCCTCCGGGAGTCGACGTTATTCCCGGCTCCCCGTTCTCACGGCGACCGGAAGATCAGCCCCCTGCGGCTTGATTGGATCCATCTTCCTCCTCCGGGAGTCGACCTTATTCCCGGCCCCCCGTTCTCACGGCGACCGGATGATATCTTTCGGAGACCTTATTCCCGGCTCCCCGTTCTCACGGCGACCGGACAATTGCTTTACGAAGCTATGGATTTTTCAGATATATTTTCCCCCGGAGACATTATTCCCGGTTCCCCGCTCACGGCGACCGGACGAAGTCTCCCGGGAAGCTCCCCTCCGAAGGTCTTATTGGCTTTTCATGAGCCCCTTCCGCGCCTTGTTCCCGGTTCCCCGCTCTCCCGGCGGCCGGATGAACCTCTCCCGGTGCCCCCGGGCACCCCGGAAGGTCCCTCCCTCGGAAACCCTGTTTTTACAATTTTCTAACAGAAAATATTTCTCCTACAGGTTATGCTCCCCCCGGGGACCCTGTTACCCCCACAGCGCGCGGAGGCCTCCTCCGGCCCGCTGTGGGCGGGGGGGGACAGGGGGCCCCCGCCCGGGTCACCCACGAACAAACATAGCTCATTCTTTTGAAGATGAGCCCCACAGACCATACAAGAAGAAAAAATAAGACAAAGCAATCAACAGAAAGGAGCTTTATTTATCGGGAAACCCGGAGGACACGCTCCCCCTTCGGTGGGCTTCAGGAAAGATACAACCCGGGTCCTAACCCGGGGGATTTCTCACAAGCCTAAGGCTCCTACCCCTAAAGCTCCCGGAGGTGCTCCCTCAGCTCCCGGGCCAAGTCCCGGTACAGGGCCCGCACGCGACATTGCGAGTCCTGAAGCACATCTTCGGGCCAAAACTCGTACCCCGCCGGTGGAAGTATCCGGAGGGGTGGTACCACTCGGGCCTCAGGACGCGGGGGAGATAGTTCGGCACGGCTATTGTCGAAATTGTCCAAGTGCCACTCCGGGCGCCACCTCAACCGGACAGGCTCCCGGGCAGTACCCCCGTCGCGCTCCCCGGAGACAAGGCTCAGCAAAATCAAAGCCGCTTGGGCGTCTCCCGGAGAGCCTCTCCCGGACCGTTGCCCGGGAATAACCCCCCGGGTACCCTGGTAACATTTCATTGCAGAGAAAAATTTCAAATATATTTCATTACAAAGTGTTTTCGTACAAGTGCCCGGGGCTTCTCCTAAGAAGCTACCGGAATCAAAATGTCTAACAAAAATAAAAAGGGGTCCTAGCTAAAGACCCGGGGGAGGCTCATACTTTAGCATTGGGGTCCTCCCCCCGGGGAGCTTCCTCCGTGGCCGGGGAAGGGGCATCCGCGGCCGGAGGTGCCGGTGTCGGGAACCTCGTCCGGATGATCCGGTCGTAGAACCCCTCCGCCAGCAGCTCCACCTCCCGGCGCGTTGGCTCGAAGGCCTCCGGGAAGCTCCGGGGGAAGCGCCCCCCGATCGCCCGGGCGCCGACCCCACGGTAGTCAACGAGCCCCGCGGCGGCCGCGATGACGGCGATCGCCCGGCCCCGTGCCCGGACGTCCGCAGCCTCCGGGATGGCGGAGACGTGCGTTAAGAAAACGAACAGCCTCCGCGAGGGTCGCCGGGAGCACCTCCGGGCCGCTCCCGGAGCCCAGGCTAACGCCAAGGCTTTCCAAGGCCGAGCGGACGGAGCGGCCCGCGTCCGACAGCGCCCGGACGCTGGAGCTCTCGAGCTCCCTGAGCGCCTTCTCCCGCACCTTGGCCTCCTCTCGGAGGCGGATGTAGGCGCCCTCCAAAAGGTGCACCTGCGCCCAGGCCCGGGACAGCTCATCAAGAGCTTCGTCCCGCTCCCGGAGGGCCGCCTCCCGCTGCTCCACACAAGCCGCGGCCCGGCTCTCCGCCTCCTTGAGCAGCCGGGTGACCCGCTGCTCAAGGCCCCAGGTAACAGTCGCTACCTACAAAATACATAAAGAGTTAGAAAAATCTCAAGTGCAGGAAAAAAGCCGAAGTATTAAGAGCTCGGGCTACCTGGGCTCCGAGGGACTCGAGCCCCTCAAAACGCTCATGGAGCGTTCCCCCCGCTACGAAGGCCTGCACCTTCCGGCTGTGCAGGCCCTCCGCGCAGCGGGCCACCTCCCCGGCGGGAAGCAGAAGGGTATCTTGCCCGGCGCCGCTGTTGTGGCCGGGAGAGGGCCCCCGGACCTCGGAGTCTGGGAGTACGGCCGTCGTCGCCGGCGTCTTCATCGACGAAGTTTCCTCCGAGGACGATGAAGACGAGGATTGGGCGGGGATCTCCGCCCGGGGGGGAATCATCGGGCCTTTCCCCGCCCCAGGTCGGAGGGCCCTCGGAGCCTCCAGCTCCGGGGGGACCTCGAAGACTGAGGGGCTCCCCCCCTCCTCATCAACCGGCCAGAGGCACGGAGGCGCCGCCTCCGAAAACCTCACCTCTAGCCTCTCCGGCGCCAATGCCGCCGGGAGAGGCGAGAGGAGCATCACGCGAATTGGCGACGGGGCGTAGTCCGCCGAATCAGACCCCGCCCCATCAACAACAACCTCCTTCCCCCGGGCCTCGACAGGGGCCTCCGGGGGCGGAGGCGTCAGCCTCTGCCCGGGGCGCCGCCCGGGCATGTTCGGCTCCGGGAGCCGCGTCCCGGGCCCTCACCGGCATCGTCGCCGGCGTCGTCGTCGGGGCGGGGGTCTTTTGCACCCGGGGCCTTTTGGGCTCCGAGCCCCCGGCCGCATCCTTCCCCCGCTTATGAGACCCGGGGGTGGGAAGGGGCTTCCTCTCCGGAAGCCTGAGCCCGTAGGCCTCGGCCACCAGGTTCCGGGGAGGCCCCTCCCCCACGAGGCGCACGATGCGCTCGTGTTCGTCGGCAAAGTACCTCCCCAGGAGGTGCTCCGCCTTGTCCTTCGCCGCCGAATACGGGCGCACTGCAAGAGGTAAAGAGTTAGTCAATTTTCATAAAAACTGCAAGTACAAAAATGCAGGGGACTTACGCCGCGTCACCGGCTTCGCCGGAGGCCGCTGCTCCGGGCCCAGGCCGATCCCCCTTTCCCCGCGTGAGAAGGGGGAAAGCCGCAGGAGCGCCAGCTCCTCCGCGGCGTCCCGCTTCGAGCGGACCTTCTTCGTCAGCACCACCTTCCCGAGGAGCTCGAACTCCTCGTCCGTCCACACCGGCGGCTTCGGTGCGGATGACCGGTTGTAGGTGGGAGGCTCCGGGGCGTAGACCACCGCCTCGTCCCGGACCCGGAGGTAGAACCACCTCCGGAGCCAGTCCCCCCAGTGGTCCTGGGAGGCCGCCGCCGGGTAGTCCGCCACCCGGGAGGGCAGCATCTGGACCATCACCGAGCCGAAGGGGGACTTCGGTCCTCCCTTCACCAGGTGGGAGCTCCGTGCTGCCGGCTCGTAAAAATACCGGAAGGCGCGGAGGGTGGGCTCCCGCCCGATCGCCGTCTCGTACAGCCAGATGAAGAGACCCATCCGGACGAGGGCGTTGGGGGTGAGGTGGTTGAGCGCCACCCCGTACTCCTTCAGGAACTCCCGGAGCATCGGGTGCACCGGGAGCCGGAGCCCTGCCTCGAGGAAGGCCTCAAAGGCCACAACCTCTCCGGGCGTGGGGCGAGGGGCTCCGTCCCTCTTCAAGGGGACCCGGATGTCCCCTTCCGCGACGATGCCCTTCTTGACCAGGGACTCCGCGTCCGAGACCGAGAACTCGGAGGCCCAGAGGAAATCCACGGGGATTTCCTCCGGGGGCACCTCCGTGGTCTTCGCTCGACCTTTGGGCGCCATTAGGTCAGTTCTTTCTTTTTTGGGTGGCTAAGTTTTCAGGTGGCTAAGTCAACAACTCCCGGACGCTCGCTACCGGAAAAGGCTACCGGAGAAGCTACCGGAAGAGCGCTACCGGGAGAGCTGAAGCTGGAGTTGAAGATTTGGAATGAGCTTCTGGGGCCCCCTAAGGCCCTATTTAAAGAGGCTGGCCGTGATCTACATGCGCGCCACATGGCCCCCTCGGGGCAATCTGGACCACTGAAATTCAAACCGTGCGCGGGAAACGAAGGGACAGGCGCGTAAATCGAGACGCCGGTTCGAACCGCGCGTGCATTTATTGCGAGAACGGCGTGGCCATAAAGCGCCCGGCACAGAAACCGAAGCGTCGCCGGGGCTCCGGTAATTTTCGTCCGGAGTTTTCGTCCGGAGATTTTCCCGGTACCGTAACCATTCCCTCCGGGGGCTCAAGCTTCGTCCTCGGAGGGCATGGGGGGCTGCTGTTGGGGGAAATCTCCACGCGGTCAAGTCCAGGTAAGTTCATGATTGCCCGGGGACAGTGTCCTCCGGTGCCCGCCCCGGGCGCCGCCATTTGGCCCCCGGGGACAGTGGCCTCCGGTGCCTGCCCCGGGCGCCGCCATTTGGCCCCCGGGACCGTGCCCCCCGGGCATGTCCCGGGCGCCGCCATTGGCCCGGGGACAGTGGCCTCCGGTGCCTGCCCCGGGCGCCGCCATTTGGCCCCCGGGACCGTGCCCCCCGGGCATGTCCCGGGCGCCGCCATTTGCCCGGGGACAGTGGCCTCCGGTGCCTGCCCCGGGCGCCGCCATTTGGCCCCCGGGACCGTGCCCCCCGGGCATGTCCCGGGCGCCGCCATTGGCCCGGGGACAGTGGCCTCTGGTGCCTGCCCCGGGCGCCGCCATTTGGCCCCCGGGACCGTGCTCCCCGGGCATGTCCCGGGCGCCGCCATTTGCCCGAGGACAGAGGCCTCCGGTGCCTGCCCCGGGCGCCGCCATTTGGCCCCCGGGACCGTGCCCCCCGGGCATGTCCCGGGCGCCGCTATTGGCCCGACAGTGGCCTCCGGTGCCTGCCCCGGGCGCCGCAATTTGGCCCCCGGGACCGTGCTCCCCGGGCATGTCCCGGGCGCCGCCATTGGCCCGGGGACAGTGGCCTCTGGTGCCTGCCTCGGGCGCCGCCATTTGGCCCCCGGGACCGTGCTCCCCGTGCATGTCCCGGGCGCCGCCATTCGCCCGGGGACAGTGGCCTCCGGTGCCTGCCCCGGGCGCCGCCTTTCAGGTTCCCGGGACCCTGCTCTCCGGAAGGGGTCCCGGACGTCATCGCCCTCCTAAAAGGTAAAACCCCTGTTTGTTTATCACGTGCAGGTCACGCGAGGGACGCCTCGGGAATCAGCGACCACCTGTCAAGCATCCAAGACGTTTGACCGGGAGAAGGACGGTCCTACCCTTCAATCCGACGGTGGCTTCCGGGGTAGTTTAGGCTTTTTGCTTCTTTTTGGGGCTATAAATAGCCCTTGTACCCCTCTGTTGTAAAGGATCGGCTCATTATTATTTGGAATAGCTAAACTCACAGACGTGCTCCGGAAGCCTCTTCCCCGGAGAGAGCCTCCCCAGCCGGCTCTGGTCGGGAGCGCGTCGACAGGACTAGGGCCCCCACCGGGACCCGAACCTGTATAAATCCACGTGTCAATTCTTGTGTTTGTCCGGCGGGGGAGGACCGGTCACCCGGTCAACCAGCGCTGCGTAATCTCCGCTAGGATCGTCTTCAAAATCTGCCGGGGTATTCTTAATACCACTACACTTTTATTTCCGGCAAAAACTGAGAAACTCTTAAGTCATATGTTGCATTCGCATTCATTCACAATCTTGGTCAAGAATCTCAAAGAGGAACTGAAACTGGTCATTCATGCACTGTTCATTCGATCAGTTACAGTTCATACGACTAGTAACACTATTCATTCGACCAGTAACATTGTTCATTCGACCAGAAGTTCCAACGGCTATTTACTAGCCGTTAGAGGTCAAAGCTGGCTGTTAGTTGGCCTGATTTCTTTCCTTTTCGACCACAACGGCTAGCTGAGAAGTTGGGCTATAAATACAGGTGTTTTGAGTAGTAGTTAGATCATCCTTGAGCCACATTCTCATACACATCTCGAGCTATATTTTCTATACACTTTTGAGGAGTCTTTGAGCAGTTTTTGAAGTAGTTTTTGACCAGTTTTTATAAACACTTTTGAGCAGATTTTTGCTACTGTTTTGAGCAGTTTTTAAAACCATTTTTAAGTAGTTTCTGTTCACATTTTCGAGCTGTTTTTAAACAGTGTTTGAACAGATTTTTAAGAAGTTTCTGTTCACATTTTGATCAGTTTTATAAACATATTTGGGCAGATTTTGATCACTGTTTATAAACAATTTTTTTGAGCAGTTTTTTTAACCAAGAGATATATTTTATATACACTTGAGCCCAAGTGCTAAAATCTTGATCTTTTGATCAAGTATCATTCAGTGTGATTGATAGAGATCTTCTGAGAGCATTCATTTACATCATTTGCATCCTTAGAAGTTTCTCGTTATTTGTTGGAGGTCTAGAAGAGACCTTGCAGCTTATTACTCTTGGTGAACGCCCTCACCTAGACGGTTTGATGGCATGGCCGTTGACCTCTTCTGATCGGAGATTGTTGAAGAGGCTCGTTGGTGCTCGCCTTTCCGGAGTGGACAAGGAGCAACCTAGTAGTGAGAAATATCCTTCATGGATATTGAAGAAAGACTCATTCATTTGAGTGCTTCAACGAGGAGTAGTGGAGACCGGGCGTGTCTCCGAGACCTCGAGAAAAACTCTTGTGTTTGTCTTCTTCTCTCTTTCCTTTATTTATGCTATATTGTTTTTGCTCTTTTTGTTTGCAAAAGTTGTTTTTAATTGAAAAGTTTAGAGCCTCCTATTCACCCCCTCCAGTCGGCATCCTCGATCCTACAGTAGGTTCATGAATATCTGGTCACAACTCGGGAATACTTATCTGAATTGTAAATTAGTAGTGGCCCCTAGCAGGACATAACGACCATCTAAATATACACGAATATCATAACGAACGAACCTATATAATGTACTCATGTTGATCCTCTTGCCATATGATACCAGATTAAACCTAAGGAAGGAAACTTGCCACACTTGCATAGTTCAATCCTTTCTTGATCTCAAGTGAACTGACCTTCCCATAATTGACACTCAACCACAAACGGCATGGCCATGCACTTCTCAGTTCATTTATATCGTAGGGCTTAGAGATATCTCTATTATTATATGAGAGATGCAAATTCCATCTTAACCATTCACATTCCTCCACATGGCTCATTGCATACCCGAAAATTATTTTTATTAACACTCAGTTAAAAGTAACATTTGGTAGTATCAAAATATAATACTATACATGTAGGAAACTATGATGGTCTCAGCCCTAAGGATCAATCATAAACATTATTTGAGACCAACTGGTAACACTTGAATGACAAATTCAAACAGTGTCACAAAATGGGTCTATTCAACACTATATTCTCTAACATATGTCCATATTATTAATTGGATATTTTATATCCATGGTACATGAAACATAACCATCAATCAATATCTGTACTAATCCATTAATCAATAATGTCCTATTTAAAGATAATGGATCCAAGACTTTATAGAATAATATCATCAAATAAATTTTGAGTTTCACGAATAAAGTCACACACTTGTTGATCAAACCAAGATGATAATTTATTCAAAACCAAAATAACATATTATTCAAATGTTCATAAATATAACAAAGATAAATACATCTCTGTGTTTTCTCTATGACATATCACTAATAGGAACAAATCAATTCAGACCGAATCTATTATGGGAGTTTTCATATCAAACTAGGAGACCTAATGTTAGACTCTCCTGCAATTCGGATAAGATTCGTTATGTGATATCGTATCACATCAGGAAATCTAATCTAGTAGGATTTCTTCTGCAGGACTCTATATAAAGAGAGGTATGATAGACTTTGAGGATATCATGAAAAACCTAGGGCCATCTCCTCTAAAGCATTGCCCCTAAACTCTTGTTGTGCATGTTAGTGCTAGCACACCATCATATGACATTCCATCCCGGAATGTGTGGATACCAGTAGAGGCGCTACTGCAATTGCTGCACTGATCTGGATGATCTGCGAGCGGTTGCTGTCATCTACATCCGCTGATTAGGATGATCTGCGAGCGGTCGCTATGCATATTCGATCGCTTCACCAAATATCCTTTCGCTGTTGGTAATAATCTAATCTACAGTCTAGTACTTGCAGCCTTACAGTAAAATTTTTTGAAATTCAGCTAGTGTAGTTTACTGGGTTTGTAACAGTGGTACTGGAGCCATCCTATATAGTATTAGATCTAGATTAATAACATATATATGATATATGCAGTTATAGTAGATTAGATGAATTATTTTATTGAATATGTTACCATACTGGTTTCATTATACATGTTAGTTTTGACATCCAAGTGTTGTGCCGAGCTAATTTAAATCTCAATTTGATGGCCGACTGTGATATGAACTGCTGTCATATGATCCTAGCATGGGCCAGAGGGAGGTGATGTTAGGGTTTATATGACAGTAGTAGAATTGGCAGAAACATATGGCTATAGATTGGATCTTCTAAAACCATATGTGTACAGATTGGATCTACATATGACACTAGCTACCTATTCTGGATACTCATATTGGAGTTAATATGACTTGCATAAGGGGATTTCAACAAATCGGATTGGTTCAAAAATTTGATTAATGTGCTTAATCCAAAAAAATTTCATAGCAGCTTGTATCCTTAAACCATCACTAGTACAGAAAAACATTCTTCTATCGGTAAAAAAAACCCTTCTACTATCGGTTTTCGTACTGATAGAGATAGACACGATAGAACAAGACAGAACATTTTCTATCGGTAAATAACCGACAGAAGAAATTAACAATTCTATCGGCATATTAGGAGTGTACCGATAGCAAACCCGTCGTAGTCTGACGATTAACGGTGGGAAAAGTACCACTATTCTAACGGTTAATTACATGATTACCGACAGGAAAATATTACTATTCTATCGGCACCTTATGATTGTACCGATAGAAAACCCGTCGTCGTCTGACGTTTAGCGTTGGGAAAAATACCGATATTCTAACGGTTAATTATAAGTTTACCGACAGAAAAAAGTTTAGCACTCTCTCAGTTGGAAAGGAGATTACCAATAGAAAAAATATTAGTACTCTCTCGGTTGTGTATGAGTTCACCGGCAGGAAAAATCACACTCTTCTAACGGTTAATTATAAGTTTACTGATAGAAAAAACTACAGTAGTCTCTCGGTTGTGGATGAGTTCACCGGCAAGAAAAGTCACACTATTCTGACGGTTAATTTCAAGTTTACTGATAGAAAAATGGGTAGTAGTCTCTCGGTTATGGATGAGTTTATCGATAGAAAATTTGTAGTAGTCTGTCGGCTGTGAATGAATTTACCGATAGAATATTCACATATATAGTACGTTATTTACATTCACAATACAGTACATTCACATATACAGTACATATGCAATACATTATAGATTGGATACACAATACAGTACAGATGCAAAGAAGGGTAAATTCGCAGAACAGATTGACACATTAGACAGTTATTCACATTTATTCACATATATATGGACAAATACAAATTGCAATCCAATGTGGACATTTATTCACATATATATTTATTCACATGTATATAAACAGTCTATGCACAGAGTACACGAAAAAGGGAAACTTATCATGGCGGATGGTTGGGCGCAACTTCCTCCATGACATAGTGAGCTTAGATTTGTCGAAGATCTCTAATCTTTGCATTTTCGTATGAGTCTTTCGACATGGCGATCTGCAAGCATGTGTGAATACTTAGTAACTAACTTCCTAATTTAGAACGTGACACCCAATTTTCAAATTTGAGTTAGCTATCGATGCTTACCTGGGGGAATTGGGCAAAGTTTGTCTGCACTAGGTCGTACATGTAGCGCAACACATAAAACCCGCATTCCCACGATTGCGGCTGCTGATGGCACTTAGATAATTGCATATGCGAAGACATGTTAGCTATTGTTTCCATAAACTAATTAAGCATAAACAAAAAGTCTCGTGAGTACCTCATATTCTTTCCAAGCTAGTAGGGAGCCCTGCGGTGCGGCATGCCTCCCTCCAGCGGACGCATATTTATCAAAAGCCCTGTATTTCAGTTAGTATTGCCCGTTAATGTATTATCATGAGCTAGTGAGGTGAAAATTTAAATCAAACATATAAGTTACTTACGCTCCCCTTGACCACATATTCGATCGATAATCTGTCACGCATCGAATCGAGGTAGTACACCTCGTTCCTAGGCGGACATATCACGATGAGGATCCAATGGCCCCTGCATTGTACGTAAAAGAGGACCGCTAGCTCAAAGTATGTCTCAGGTGTAACATACAAGATCGAGTTAAATTAGTACGAAATGCACTAACCTTTGGTGGTACGGCACCAGAATGAAGTCCCTGTCCTACTGCGCCATTAGCGCCTTGGATATGTACTGCTCAGCGTGCGCGGCGTCGTGCTCTAGCATCGTGAGGCTTATTTTCTCTGGGTCGAGGAAACCCACCTTGTCACATGCAGCCTCCGATGCTAGCCTGTACATGCACCTGCATGCAAAAGACGACATTAGTATTGCACAGAAAGTTACTACATTTCAAATGAACTACAACAATGTAGAGTTAGCAAACAGAGTTAGAAAACAGCAATACATAGCATCAGCAAACTCACAGGACTCCAGTCCGTATGATGGACATATCGAGCTCCCACCAGTTGTAGAGGTCGAACAGATCCTCGTGTGGCACGGGTATACTCCCGGGCTCACGGTGGAACTGCCCAGGCCTGTAGGGAACTAAGAAGTTCAGATTGCGCCGAGCTCGGTGTAGGTACCACTCGTGGAGGTCTCTGGTTGATCGATCCAATTTGCGCAAAGCTGCCTCCGACATGAGTGGGAACCCGTTCCTGAACCTCTTCGGCTGTCCCTGTCGCCCTTTTCCCTTGCCTTTGCCCTTGCCTTTTGCCGGGGACTGAGCTCGTACCTTCGAAGGCAAGGGCGAGGTGATGGCGGCTTCCTTCCGAGGTGAAGGTGTGGATGCGCTGGGTGGGGTCGAGGCCGTCTTTGATGTGTCCAGGGTCGCACGAGATCGGGCCTCATGCCCCGAGCTGGGGGCGCAGTCCCCTGGTAGCCCAGCGGCAGGCCACTTCAATTAATGAGCACGTATGTTAGATTATGCAAGTTGAGTGTACTGAGTAGGATGTAATCTAAAATGTGTAGGATTTACCCGTTGTATTAGAAGACACTTCTTGGGCCATTGTATGTAGGAGCCCACTGCCTCAGCAAGTGTCTGCAGTTCCTCTGTTGGGACTGGCAACGGAGAATCGTTGTAGCCCGGCATGGCCATGTCCACCTGTACCTTTGCGAACCCCAACCGCAGAGGTACACAGTGGACCCGGACATCCGGCCCAGACGGATATACGAAGCCGTGTCCAACCACTTCCTGCCCGGCGCCTATGTGATTCTGTAGGATGCAGCCCTCCGGCTTCTGCAAATTTGTAACAATTAAAACAGGTTAGCGAAACAACTCTAACAGAATGGGAGTGGCATCAACTTAAGTGCACCGATGAAGGCTTGCAGTACCTCAAGTAGATCCACTAGATCCGCGAGTACCTTCGAAGTGCAACTGCTTATCCGACCCCGCGGGGTACCGTCGTCCTGGGGATCCGCATCTGCACTCTTGGCCAGCAATGGTTCTCTCAACCGTGCAAACTCTTCCCTCAGTTGTGCGACCTCGGACTGCACCTCAGACTGCACCTCAGCCCGTATCTCAGCCCGCATCTCCGCCCGTATCTCCGCCCGTACCTCAGCCCGTATCTTATCGGAGAGGTCAGCTTCCTTTTCCTTCCAGGAGTGGGCCTTCTTCCTCGGTGGAGCCGGATCTACGAAACCGGCCTTCCACGACACAATGGCTCCCACGGCCCGTGTCCGCCCGGGATGCTCCTTATTTCCTAGAGCCCGGGTGAGGATGTCGTTCTCCCTCTGCGGGGTAAACAATCCCTCCGCTGCCTCCTTCTCAAAAGAGATCTGTTACATTTAAAGGTACCTTGTGAGACAAATTGCCTTATATACACTTGTGCGCACACAGTTTACGAGGTTAGCCAACTTACCATTCGCCTCACAACGTCGGCGTCCCCAGAGGTTGCGAACTGCACAGACCCGGTGGACGACACGGACCCCCTCCCCCTCCACCATCGCTTGCACCTCTCATCTCGGATCTCGGAGAGCGGCAACTCAGGGGTGTCAATGAGAGGATTTTGCTCGTCTTCCTTCTTCCACTGCTCCTCCTTCCCCGCATAGCCCCGGGATCCGAGCCGATGCGGGTGGTCGTTCCTCTTCTGCTTGGTGAATTCCTCCCATACCTCCTTCGATATGAAGGGGTACTTCTCGCAAGGAGATTTCCCCGCAGCGAGGAAGTTACTGACGAGCCAGCTCTTAAAGGTTTTCCATGTTCCGTTCATGTCCTTCAAGCAGGCAGTCCTAGGTGTATCGTCGGGGATGTTCCACTTAGCCTATTTTCGAAAAATGCATACAATTAATCACAAGTTAGTTAAACTTTAGTATAAGCCAAGAGAACGTGATTACGAAAGAGTTCAGCTATTTCAGTTAATTTAACCTTCACTTCCGCCCACAACCTATCCCTCTCGTCCGCTGTCACGTCCTTCCAGCTCTGGACGGTGATCTTCACCCTTTCTTTCGCCAACAGCCCAACGTAGGCCGCGTACCTCCCAGCATTCTTTCCAATCGGCCTCCCAAATTGGTTGAACTCACAAGAAAGATCCGTGCATTTGGCCAAACGCCCCAACGTCGTCGCGCCTCGCCCCACCCTCTTGCGCTGGGATGTAACAGCTGCATCTTCAGTAGTTACGATGGGGTTGGCCCTAGTCGAACCACTAGTACCATCCGATGAAGACGATGACATGTCTTCCCCTACAAAACCATCAACAAACCATATGGCAATTAATTCGCCTTGGAGTTCCATAACTCAGCCCAGGACTGGAGACTAACTAGGGCGGCAAAAGGGAAAATAATACAAAAAGAAAGACATGCATAAATTACTTCATGAACTGTTCAGAAATATTTTCTATCAGTAAACACATGAGCTGCCGATAGACCATAACAATTACCTCCACAGAAGACAATTTTTCTATCGGCAAACCCGTGAGATACCGATAGAACATAACAATGTTCTCTACATATGGAATTTTGTTGACAAGCCACCATTCACTGTCATCACATAACATTCTCGATGATTTTCTATACTAATATTCATGGGCCAGCATTATTATTTCACACGTAAATATGCACACAAGAATCTAAGTGCCACTGTGCATAATCTTTAGCCTGTATGTGAGTCATCAGGACTTCACATCTTTTAGGTTGGGAAAAGTCATGTATAGGCATTTGAAACATATACATCGAAGACCCATCCACATTGCCATATATTCATACCAAGTGAGTAAAAATTCCCAACCAAACTAGTACATTGCATGGCTCATGTCCTTCCAGATCCAAATTAAGTTTTACTACTTGTGCAGAAATATTTTCTATCGGTAAACACATGAGCTACCGATAGAATATGTGTAAGAACACCTCCAACATATAATGTGCATTACATGGCAGTTGGATACAATTGATCACACATACAGCAGTATAGATAAGTTAAAATCTCAAAACAGGTTCATTACAGCACTGGAACATATTATGTAAACCCTAATTTAAATCAACATTGCCTGCAGAATGTACATAATCCAACACAATAGGGAACCCTAGTGTAATTGCAAAACCCAAAGAATTAGTACGTGCAAAACACTAGGATCAAATAAGGAAGATGCTGGAAATAGAACGACGAATTAGGGTATTTACGGCGGCGATCAGTTCTGGTGATGGAGAGGCGGTGTAGAACGCAGCGGCGGCCGGCGAAGGATGAAAATAAGAACCGGTGGCTGTGGCGAAGCAGTGTCCAGGCGGCGATCGTCGTGTGGGAGAGAGGAAGTGAGTGGTCACGGCGGAGGTTGTGGTTTTCTTCGCTCTCGAAGAGACGCAGTGGTCTAAGGTGGAACTCTTCGAGTGGAGGGAAACTTAAGGGCCGTGTACGAGTAATAAAGTAGTGGAGGAACTTTTCTATCGGTACAAAAATATGATACCGATAGAATTATTTACTTTTCTACCGATACAAAAATAGTACCGATAGAACAAGTAAATTTCCCGGAAAAATATTTGAAGTAGTGGATGCCTTTTTCTATCGGTATAAACAATAAAATCCCGTGAGACCAATTTTCCCCAGAAAATTTTTTTAATTAAGTGCTTGAGATTATAGTATTGGGTGCCCTTTTTCTATAGGTAAAAACAACAAAATACCGTCAGAGTAATGAAAAGGTACACACAATTTAACATCAAACAGACCGTGGTTGAAAGCTGCAGAATGATAAAGAAAGAGGGAAGATAGCCGAAAAATTGGAAAATTGACATAAAAAGAAATTGTTCATTCATTGTTGTTTTATCACTTATAAAAAAAAAATAAAACAAAAAATGCTAGGTCAAGGGGTGGTCTTAGCCCTGGCTGCATGTAGAATAGAGTCAGTTAGACTTGCAGCCAGGACGCAGGACTCCTCTAGCGACAAGTTGTCCCTAGGATCAACTACTACCGCGTCGGGAAGGCCTGCAACCTCCCTCAGCTTCGCTATGGTATCCTTCATAGTCAAACCGCAGCCAGCGATGGTCATATCCGCGGCTTTCTTCTCCTCGCGAAGACGCCTCGTCCTCGCCCTAGCATTGTCACCATCCGTCTTCATGCGCTTAATGCGCTGGAAGAGATCGTCAAGGTCAAGCCGTAGCTGAGTGTGCTTGTCTGTAAGGAGCTTGTGCTCCTCCTAGAGGGCCCTCAGGTCAGCCTTCACTTTGGTAGTGTCTTCCACGGCTCCCATTCCCTGTGCAAATCAACAGGTCAAGAATGAACTGAACATGGATTAACAATACAGGGGTAAACCGAGGAGATTTAGAGTTCTTACCGGGGAGGGCGTGGCTGACGATCGCATGGAGGTTGCCATTGTGAAAGAGAAGATGAGGAGTCGAACCGTTCGAGAATTAGAAAAACAACAAAATACCGCGACGCATGGCGAGGTACTTATAGAGTTTCCAAGGAGACGCATGGCGACACGGTTGAGAATTCAAAGCGCCAGAGTATTCTTCTATCGGTAAAAACAGGAAAAAATCGTCAGACAACAACTACCGTGAGACTAACGAATTTATTCTAACGGTAAAATAGAATAATACCGATAGAAAAAGTAAACTTTTCAAAAACTTTTGAAGTGCCTGAGACACATGAAAGTAGCGGATGTCCTTTTCTATCGGTAGAAATAACAAAATACTGTCAGAAAAAAGGGATTTTTGCAGAGCTTAATTTGAAGAAGCAAGAGGCTGCGATGAGATTTTTGCAAGTGCTATTTGAAGGGAAGAATTAAGTATTTACAGGATAAAGGTACTGTACATGTTAGAACTCATGCTGTGGAGTAAAATTGAAATATATTAATGCTGTGAACTAGCTTATCATTAAGTTCTAAAGAAAAATGTACTGCTTGATGTATTAATGATAAGTTCCTCACCTTGCTGCAGAACTTGTGGGCTGTTTGCTTGGCATTTATCCTTGAAATAGAAATTAATCATCAATTGTTCTCAACCCATAATCCTTCTTCGTGGTCATCTCATAGATACGTTGTTTCGTCGATATCTTCAGTACGGACAGATTTAATGTCCTCTAAAAATGGAGGTATTTCATCGAATTGGTTATACTCCTCTTCGTCGACAACATCTTCGACCCCAACAATACGTCTCTTACTGTGGACGACAACATGCAAGTTTGGATTGGCCGGGTCAACGATGTAGAATACCTGTGTGGCTTGCTTTGCAAGTATGAATGGATCGTCTTGGTGTCCGACCCTACCAAGATCGATGAGAGTAAACCCGTAACTGTCAACTTGAATACCTCGAGGGATTTCGACCTATTGGCATCGAAACAGGGGAATCTTAAGTAATCCGTAATCGAGCTCCCATATTTCGTCAATAGCACCGTAATATGAGTTCAGCGCCCTTACTGACCTGGCATCCTCGGAAATAGCAAACAGTGTCACTCTGCTACATTGCGTGCTACTCTTGGCGTCTTGAGCTCTTGTGTAAAATGAATACCCATTGATGTCGTACCCCTGCCAAGTCCCTACAGTGAATCTTGGGCCTCTAGCTAACCATGTCACAGTTTCACTTACGGAGCCCTCGGCAGCTCGCGTGACTCTTTCTTGGATCCACTCAGCAAATTTCCTGTTATGTTCTCTGCTGACCCAAACATCTGACTTCGAAGGATTCTGTGACCGTAACATTACCTTGTGCTCGTGTATGTATGGCTCGACCTCCGTCATGTGTTGTAAGACCCAAAAATGTGATTTTGCGTACACATCACGAGCGGGAACGATAGCTTTGAATCCAATCGTTCTGATTCCCTGAAGCCTACCCTCATGTTGGGACCTAGGAACGCCAATTGGGTCAACCCCGGCCATATAATCTGTGCAAAATTCAATCATCTCCTCGGCGGCATAACCTTCCATGATACTCCCCTCGGGTCGACGACGAGTCCTTACGTATCCCTTCAATACATCCATAAATCTCTCAAATGGATACATGTAGCGCAGGCACACGGGTCCACAAAACTTAATTTCTCTGATAAGGTGAACAATCAGATGGACCATAACATCAAAAAAGGATGGAGGGAAATACATCTCGAGCTGACAAAGAGTTGTAACCACGTCGCGTTGCAAAGCGTCCAGTCCATCCGGATCAATTACCTACGAGGACACAGTTGCGCCAAATATTCATATCAGAAAAATCTTCTAATTAAGCTCCACAGATGGAGGTAATGAACTTAAAGTACGAGTGCACGTACTTACCTTGCAAGATATTGCGTTGAAGAAATGACATAGGTTTGTGATTGTCTCTCTGACTTTAACTGGGAGAATGCCTCTGATAGCAATGGGAAGCATTTGTGACATCAGGACATTACAGTCGTGGGACTTCGTGCCAACCAGTCTTAGGTCCTTCATGGACACAAGTTTTTTCAAGTTCGCGGAGTACCCACATGGAACTTTAACACCGTGCAGGCACCGACAGAGATCTGTTTTTTCGCTCTTGGACAACGTATAGCAGGCCGAAGGGAGGTATGTACGCTTTCCATTCTCTAAAGGTGCAAGCTCAGTCCTTATCCCCATTTCCACCATGTCACGACGAGCTTTCACACCATCCTTTGTCTTTCCCGGAATGTTCAACAACAAACCAATCAAACTGTCACAGACATTTTTCTCTACATGCATGACATCAATGCAATGTCGAACTTGTAAGTGCTCCCAGTACGGTAGATCCCAGAGAATCGATCTCTTCTTGCAAACATTTTTTTCTCGAGGTTTAGAATGCTTACCGAACTCAACTTTGATGTCGTTCACGCGCGAGTAAATCTCCTTACCGGTCAGAAACACTGGAGCTGATCCCTTCTCAGGCTTCCCGTTAAATGATTTCCTCTTCTTACGGTACGTGTGATGCACCGGAAGAAACCTGCGATGACCCATGTACACTGTTTTCCGGTAGTTTCGCAGCCACATGCTCTCAGTTTCATCTAGGCAAATAGGGCAAGCCTTGGCTCCTTTCGTACTATACTCCGACAAATTGCCGTAGGCCGGAAAATCATTTATGGTGCAAAATATCAGGGCCCGCAAGATGAAATTCTCTTTCTTGTATGCATCCCACACCTGCACACCCTCGCTCCACAATTTCTGTAAGTCCTCGATTAAAGGCGCTAGAAACACGTCAATATCATTTCCGAGTTGTCTGGGTCCTGAGATTAGTAACGCCATCATGATGTACTTGCGCTTCATGCATAACCAAGGAGGAAGATTGTAGATGCATAAAAGAACCGGCCAAGTGCTGTGCCAGCTGCTCATATTACCATGTGGGTTCATACCATCTGTACTCAGCCCGAGCCTTACATTCCTAAGTTCACCGCCGAACTCAGCAAATGTTCTGTTGATGTTTCTCCATTGAATAGAATCAGCTGGGTGTCTCAGTTTTTCGTCTTGTTTCCGGGCTTCAGCATGCGAACGCAAGTGCTTCGCGACTTTCGGATTTGCAAACAGCTGCTTCAATCTAGGTATCACAGGCAAGTACCACACAGTTTTTGCCGGGGGTCCTTTCTTTACCTCGTGACGTTCACTGTCAATCCGGTCCCTACGCGTATACCTCGATGCGCCGCATCTTGGACAAACATGCAAACTGGAGTACTCGTTACGGTACAACACACAATCATTTGGGCATGCGTGTATTCTTTCGATTTCCATTCCCAACGGACACAACAGTTTTTTGGCTTGGTAAGTAGATCTTGGCAACTCATTTCCCTCTGGAAGCATGTCCGCTAGAAGATCTAATAGTGCCGTGAAACTCTTATCACTCCAACCGTTTCCTGCCTTCAAGTTATATAATCTCAGCACAGAAGACAGTTTTGTAAATGTTGCACATCCAGGGAACAGAGGCTTCTCAGAGTCAGTAATCAGTTTCTCAAATTCACAGAAGTCATTTTCGTTGTAATCTTCCTCTACATCACGTAACATCTCATCTAGATTGTCATTATCATCATCTACGTGCACATTGGAATGAACATTCCCAAAATTTGGATGATCATCGATATTATTGCAATCGACATCCGAGTCGTGCTGATTGGTAGTAGTGGTGCTTGTTTCCTCAAGATCTTTGCCATGCCATATCCAAAGGGTGTATCGCGCGTTAAAACCACGACGAATCAAATGACTCTTAATTTGGTCAGAGTTGCTAAACCTCTTCAAGTTCATACAATCTGTACAAGGACAGAGCATATTTTTCTCTCCCTTCCTCTCCTTTTGTTGCTCAGCAAATTTAATAAACTCATTCACACCATCCAAATATTCAAGAGTAGTACGTTTTATTCCATACATCCAATATTTCCTGTCCATCTACAATTAACAAAATTTAACGAGTAAGCCATGCATGAAACTTGCCCGATTAAGTTATGTATATGTACATGTACAGCCTCTTACAACAGATACATGTGTTGAACCCTATCCTGACGAAATTAACACTAATTAACCTAGCTAACTACACAATACAAGCTAGTTAGCTCCTAAAACATGACGCATTTCCAGCTACCAAGCTCCCAAGCTTAGAGCTACAAACTTGGAACTACACAATATAGTTAGCTTGCAAGTAGCGAGGGAGGGAGATCTAGAGGGAGAGAGAGATAAGTGTCGACAATTAAGCGTACCTTAAAGAGAGGGGCGCAATCAACTTCCCTCCAGCCTGCGCTGATCACCCTAGCAGTGTAGCTGGAACTTTCGTCACAAACAGAGGGACACAGAGTGCAACAGAACAAATTAAAGAGCAGCTCAGCAATGCACGAGTGGGTTTTTCCTTATAATGGACATTTTTCTAACGGTAAATACATGAAATAACCGTTAGACTAACTTAGGTAATTTGCCGCTCACATATTCTATCGGTAAAAACACACACATACCGTTAGAGAATGTACATTACCGAGCAAGTACAAGACTTCTTCTTTCGGTAAATATGTGTATTGACCGTTAGATCATGCATGACACAGCACGCGCATGAGTTTTTCTATCGGTAGATATGTGTACGAACCGTTAGATGATGCATGACACACGAGCAAGAGTTTTTCTATCGGTAAATATGTGTATTTACCGTTAGAATATGCATGACTGAGCAAATATATGTGTTTTTCTATCGGTAAATATGTGTACTTACCGTTAGAGGAGGTACTGGTACCAAACTGGGACAAACATGCACATGCCATTTCTCACATTCAAGGAATCATATCAATGTAACATCAAACAGATCTTACATCAAACAGATCTTACATCAAACGGATCTTAACTAGGGGACACAAAAATATTTTTCTTAGGTACTTGGGACTTCATCTTGCCAAAGAAATTACACATGCCAGTTCACAAATTCAGGTACAAACATACACATGCCAGTTCACCAATACAAATTCAGGTACAAACATACACATGCCAGTTCACCAATACAAATTCAGGTACAAACATACACATGCCAGTTCACAAATTCAAGTGCATGTCTGAAACAGCAGTACAAATACACACCTATCTACCAATACAATTAAATACACAAATATTCCCTGCACATTCAAGTTCATGTCCCAATTAGCAATACATGATACACAAATGTACAACAATATACAAATACAACAATTCACACATTCGATGTATATTAGAAAAGCCACGTCTGAAATTAACAACAGATCACGACGAGGACCCAGTGGCCCATACATGCATTTCACATAAAAGGGAACCTTTGCAGGTTGCCACAATGCAACTACCGACTACAAGTTAGACCTGATACATCACAAATCCATTAATCCAAAATAGCAAATGTCTGAACCACATTGGACTTAACCATAGGAGTTCAGTTCGAAGACGCCCGAGGAGCTGGAACTGCCGTCGACATACATTTGTATGTATTGGTGATTTCCTCGGACTCAAACTCGATCAACTCAACTCAACTCAACTCAATTCCATTAACAAAAAGAACCTACCTTCCAAGATGTTGTTCTATGTAGTGATGGTGTAGAATGGCTATGCAAATAACAACAATTCTTCTTCTCCAAGCAGGTAAGCATCTGGCCACAAGCTGGTGCATGCAAAAAAATGTAAGATGCTTTCTATAGGTCCTGATTTGAGAAACACGTCGGGCTTAAGCATCTTCTCGACCGAGCCAACCAAGATGTCGCCCTTCACGTCCTTCCAGCTCTCGACGGTGATCTTCACCATTTCTTTCGCCAACAAGCCAACGTAGGCAGCGTACTGCGATGAAGAACCGTGAAATACGTTGCCCCTCATGAGCATCATCCAAGGACTTGAACAGATCATAATCATATTGAAAAGAAGACACATCAAAATGAAGGATACAAAAAAAGCAGAATTATTGCCATAATCGGATTAGAATAATCTAACAATATTGCAGAAATTTTACGTACCTTCTTTGGGATGCCGAAGTCTAAAGGGCGTCGATGGAGGTGCGGAGGTGCAGCGGTCCGCTGTAGAGGTGCGCCGGCCGTTCATGGAGCTTACGGGTTACGACTACGAGCCCCAGATGAATTGTGAGAATGAAAGTGTCACGTCTGCCACGACAGTGACATCACCTGTGAGGAGCCTAGCTCGGTGCGGCTGGTCCCATAAACCACTTGACTTCCCAGGATGAGTCAAACACAGGAATATATTGAAGCAGCAAAATAGTACAATAGTCATAATTGTATGGCCATCAGGCCTTAATACAAAACGAGGTACAGTGCCTTACAAGGCACAAGGGTCTAACAAAATAAGTCATCTAATCGGCGGAAGCTAGGCCCAAAAGCAATCCACAGGAAACAGAGGTTGACAGCAAGACAGCACCACATCAGGGCTCCGAAGGGAACTGCTCATCTTCTCCTGGGTCTACAGCATCTTCAGGGTATCCTCCAAGGTCGTAGAACGCTCCATCTATTGATGAGTTGTTGCAAGGGTGAGTACTTACGTACTCAGCAAGTCATAGGGAAGGTAGAGATACATATATATATATATGACATGCCCTATGCTATTGGGGAAAGAGTGAAAGATTTTTCAAAATACATTTCTTTCTCTTTTCTTATTCAAATCCCGATCATACCCATGGCAGTAAATAAATCATATTGATGGTGATACATATATCCCATATCCAAGGCGATATAACCTCATATCACATTATTTTTATTCAAGCCTTTCAATCTTATACTCATAATAGTATTTCGTATACTTTAGGGCATAAATCCACATGCCTCTTAGTTATCACATGTCTACTAGATTATGGTATTACCGCGACACGTCAACACATGACAGTCCATGGCAACGCCCCTTATCGTGACAACACATGCCACTTGGGTAATCTTGAACTAACCAATTTTAGTTTATAAAACAATACTTGTGTCACACCCCATGGATTTAATCCACCGCGGCATACTCCTAAAACTCGGGAGTACGAAGTATTCGAATACATTTTTAAACTCTGCAGAGATGTACCTCTTTTTAAATCCACTTGTTCACTCGACTTTCAAGTCGGGCCAACTCCATGCGACTTATACGCATGTGACAAGGCCGAGATCACACAACGTTTTGCAGTCTAGTATTAACAGTATCCCTGCCCGGTAAATGGACAATCCAGTCCCAAGTACCGTTGTGGGTCCTCCCCACTGCCTTACTTCCTAGCCTGGGCCTATGTTTCCGCAGAACACATAGCCTCTTTTGATTACAGTCGCGCACGACTTAATCTGGCGTAGGGCGTCTTCCTTCTTTACACCTTATCCTCTCATAATTTTTCTGATCTCACACCACTCATGGACGAACTGCGTCCCACCAGTTTCCACGCGAGAAACCGGATCGACAAGCCATGCAGGGAACTGCTAATACCAAGAAAGCTACTAGATTGCGCCTGTCCCATACCAGGTAAGTGGTTGGTACGTTTTTCATGCCACTTGACGCACAACACAAGGTTCTAGTCATTACATGCCAGTGACCAGATCATACCACAAACCATGCACCTTCAGTGCCTGCACATCCAGTGCAGCCAAGCACCTCCAGTGCTACCACAATTCCATACCAAAATACTGGTCACGGCTAGGGGTTCTATTTCATGAATATAAATGTACATGTTTATACTTTTATTAGTTCGTGGCTTGCTATCTTAACAAGTTCACATTCCTCAAGTATTCAATCTATCACTGCCATAATATCATTGATCTCAACACATGCAATATTAATGAGATATCTACTCATGGAATAGCATAGCAATTCATAAAATATGGGTTTCAATATGATCAAAGTATGACTTGCCTTCCGCGTCGTAAGTATCAGCAGTCGATGACAGTTCAGCGACAAGATCTTCAACCCCGGACTCTTGCTCTGAACAAGATCAAACAAGCAAACAGGCATTACAATCAATCCTATTCTTACTAATTCACTACATGCAAAGATGCAAGGAGAAAATACTCTGGTGATACAAGGTTTGAAAGCGATTTGAGTTTAACTATGGAAACCAGGGTTAAGATTAGTTGTCAAGGTTTACAAGGTTCCAAAATATCAGGGTAATATCAAGGTTGTGACTGGTTCGCCCAAAAACAGCGAACGTCTTTAGGTTGGCATTCGATTCAAGGCATCGACATAAGGTCAATGGGTGATAGAGGGCTCAACTCAAGTTGTGACAGTAGAGAAAAGTGTAGATCACAACGTCAGGAGTCTAAGGGACAAAGTTATTTCCAAAGTTCGTGGCTGGAAGTGGGTGAAAAGGCTCAATGCCACTGGCTGACATAGGCTGACATTGCTCTAGAATGGCATTGACATGGTTTGAGCAGTTTCCAGTGGCCAAAGTAGGTTTTGATCCAAGCATATGGTGCACAAGGTAGTGAGACAACTATTTGACAAAGTAGTTTCTGTTTTACATGACCAGAGGTGGGTAAACAGGGCTAATGCCACTGGCTGACATAGCCTGGCATAGGCTTGACACGGCCAGAAACTAGGGTTAGCCATATCTTTTGATTAAAGGCTCCAAATGATGCACCACTTTATCTGGTGGTTAGGCATTTGTAACAGGAACAAATGTCTCAACAGGATCTAGGGCAGGAGATGGCTGGAAGGTGATGAAAACCAGCGAAGAAGTTGACTGGCCTGGAGTGCCTGCAGCACAACAGTACAGCAACTAGGGCATAGCCATAACTCTTGTTCTAGGCTGAATTAGGGGTCGTGGTAGAAGACAAAGTTTCTCAAAATGGTCCAAAACATCTAGATGGCAAGGTGGGTTGAGCTGGAGTGGCGGAATTGAGAAGATATTGGCTGGAGGAAAGATGAACTAAATCCTGATTTGGGTATTTCTGTTCTAGGGCAATTGAACTCGAGTCCTTGCTTGAGGAGGGTCTCTGGGGCATACAAAAGCTATGTGTGAAGCTAGATTGTCTGGAGAAACACCAGAGAAGCTTAACAGCGAGCTCCAGCTTACATGCAAGGTGAAAAGTTGGGATTCTTCATATTTTAGCAAATTCTTCGATTCTGGTTTCTTAGAGATGCTTAGATAAGTTCACTAATCAAGATTGATCACAGGCTCGAGAGCTAATTCACTCTGGTTAGAGTTTAATTGCTCGCCGGAGTTGTCGGGGAAAATCAGCAATTCCCGGCGAGGTGGTGCGATAGAGTTCAATTGGCTACTACTACACAGGTAAGTGGATGAGGGTTACTTACTGGTAGCTTCAATTTGAAGTTCGGTGCAGTGGATTGGCCTGGCACCGTGAGCCTCTTCTCGAGCTCGCCGAAGAAGACGAAGAAGACGGCGAGTTTTACTGATTGTTGGTGTGAAGGGGTGTAAGATGGTTGCTTAGGCCAGGGGGTTTAAATAGGCGAGGCTGTGGGGGCTCCCAACGTCTACAATTGCACGGGGAGTTGAAGCCGGCTTGAATTGACTGGGAAGTGACCGGCGGCGAAGACAGGCGGCGAAACGACGTCTTCACCGGTCGTGTCGGCTGCGCTGCTGTCACTGCGACGAAGAGATGTGAAGTGAAGCTCAATCGTGGCATGGCCGCAACGTGGCACGATTTTGCTGTGGCTGTCGGGCGCAACGCGGGAAAGCAAGATCCTGCCGGTGCTGGAGAAGGTGATCCACAGTGGCGAACAGGAACCCTCCACGTGGCGACGAGGCAGCGGCTAAGATGGCTTTGCTGATGATCAATGGCTAGGAGCTCACGGCGTAGCAACGGTCGAAGGAGCAATAGCAGCGGTGAGGTCGAAGCTCCTATGCTCGTGCTCGAAATCGGTTGCTGTGGTCGATTGAGCGCCTGGTCAAAGTCGAACTGAGTGGTCAGGTGATGAACAGTAGCTCGTGGTCGAACCAGGGGCCTGGTTGCGATGATTTTTGATGGGTTTTGGACTAAATTGCAAATCTGGTCTTAAAGAGGTTTAATTTGAGATTTGATTTCATGGTTGAGTATAATATTTCTATTAATACTCATTTAGCTCAAATTTGGAGAAAGTTTGATAAGGTTTGAGGGATTTCACCTATTTTCGAAAATAGGGTAAAATTAGGGTAAAACAGATCTGGGTTTTGTCGATCTCTACTTCTGGTGATTGGAGAGAGTTTTGGAAGTCTGATCAAAAGGGAGATCTGTATCAAATAGTATTTGGAAGGTGTTTCCTCAAGAAATTCTAGAGTTTGAGTTGATTCGTGGATTTTAGCCTTTTCAGGCCTCCAGGTAAACAGAAAAGGACCTATTCGCAGTAAAACTTGGACTAATCTGCGAAAAGTGTTTAGATGAATTAACCTGGCTCCCAACTTTTTGAAGTGAGTTGAGGATGAACCTAGGAACATATTCCAGGGGTTACTTGAGTCTGGATAGGGTTAAATCAAGATAACTCAATTATCTGGAAACTGGGGTACTTAGGGTAAATCTGAATTTTCCTGTTTTCGAAAACAGAGAGAGGCTTAGGTACTGGGAGTTGGGGTCCGAATCTGATCTGGCTCCTGAAGACTTTTATCTTCAGGGTAACTGGTAGGTTAAATCTGGATGGTCAGATCTTGATCTGGATCTAGAGAATAGATTTGGAGATTTTTAGGGTTTGGGAGAGATTAGAGTTCAGCTGGTCTGGCTACTACTACAGAGATACATGCATGCAGGGTTTTTATGCAAAACTTTTCACCCCCAAAACTAGGGTGTTACAGAAAGAGACATACCCGTGTATTTATACAACTATATATTTTCTATCGGTACAAAAACAGCATACCGTTAGTAATAAAAACATCTGTAGAAGGCGAATGGTTCTATCGGCACAATACATATTCCCGATAGGAATTTTTGTACATACTCTATCGGTGTGTATGTACATTCCCGATAGAATATTACAAGTTGTAGAAGGCCAACAGTTGTAAGATATTTTTTCTATATTCTAACGGTATAAACATTCATTACCGATAGAATATTACAAGTTGTAAAAGGCCAATAGTTCTAAGATATTTTTGCTATATTCTAACGGTATAAACATTCATTACCGATAGAATAAAACTATTTGAGACGAACAGTTCTAAGCAATTTTCTATATATTCTAACGGTACAAAAATCCATTACCGATAGAATAAAAATATTTGTAGAAGGCCAACGGTTCTATCGGCGCACTACATATTGCCGATAGGAATTTTTAATATACTCTGTCGGTATATTCATACAGTACCGATAGAATAAGTCTAGTTGTAGAAGTCGACTAGTCCTATCGGCGCTTAACATTCTCCCGACAGTACTCATGCATCTCTTCTAACGGCAAATTTGTTCATCACCGCTAGGGTAAATCATACTGCTTCTTCTATCGGGAAGTTTCTTACAAACCGATAGGAAAAATAAACCCGATGGCCTTTTATGACCTCGAGGCACATTTTCTATCGATTTTCAACTAAATCGCTAATAACCGATAGAAGATAGGGGTTAGTAGACTGCATTTCTGTACTAGTGCATGAAATCGTAGTTGTGCCTGTTAGATTTTCTAGCTTATGGTTTTATGAAATTAGATTATTTGCATAACTTGTTTTTGCTGGGGATTTTATGATTAGTTTGGCCCCTCATGTTTATAATTTATTTTCTCACAATCTACGTATCATGTCATTGTGACCAGTGAGTCATTTAATTATTGTATAATGGCCTGTGTGCCGACATGTGACGCTTTGATCCTATGTATTTCATCACTAGCTATTAGGTAGATAGCTTAGTTCATATTGATAAGTGATAAATTGGTATTGTTTTTACCCTAGTTTGCTATTGAAAATGTGCTAAAAACATGCTGAAAACTCCTTTGACACGATATTTTATGTATCTTTTTGTATCATTTTTACAATCCGCTTTCACAGTTGTGTTTTCCATGTTCCAAGGATTATACCTACCAAATTTGAGGATGTTTCGAGTTTGTTTGAACCAGTTTCGATGAAAGACACAAAAACTAGATGAAAAGGAACCCTAATCGAACACGCTATTGTCGAAATCACCTAGTCGGACACACTTGAATGACATAAACCAGACGAAGAGCCATGATCGAACATGCCATGATCAAGACACCTGGTTGGACGTACCTGGTCACCTGGTCGAACATGTCCTGGTCGGACACACCTGGTTGCCTGGTCGCCTGGTCGCCTGCCACTGAACCAAGCCTAGCACAATTATGGGCACGACTCGTGCTCAACCAAGAGCACGACCCGTGCCACATGTCGTGCCCGGCTTGGTTTCCAAGGCTGTTTTGGTCGATATTTGTGGTTTAAACTCTGATTTATCTGTTTCTCGTGCAGTTTGAAGTCGGATTCCGTCGCCTGCACATCAAGAGTTATATTTGAGCATGTAACCTATTGTACCATAAATAGAAAAACTTTTGACTCAATGGATATATGCTTTAGATGCTATTTTCTTACGGTTTTAGTTTAGTTTAATTAGTCTAGTTTTAGTAGAGCCCCCCTTCTCTATTTTCCGTGTTTGTAAGCCGATAAGAACGACAGACCTAATTTTGAAGCAATCAACTAAGTTTTCATTTATTTCTTATTATTTCTGTATTTTTACAGCTTTTTGTGAGTAATTCACTTCTAGGGTGAGGGATGACCTAATCCAGAAGGCGTAATTCCTCCTCGGTCTCGATCTTAAGTTTTGCAATTAGTTTCTTATGTTTTCTTCCTAAATTCTCATTCTGGCAACAGATCTAATAGTTGAGTCTTAGCAATAATTTAGGAGAGTTCTTAAGTTCTTAGCGCCTTGACGCAAGATCCTGAATAAGAGTGAGACTCAAAGTTAACCGTGGAAGCGATTCTCTGACCGTTGTACCAACGACCGTACTGGCAACTTAATCTATCTTGAAAATAATTGAAACTAACTTGCAATTCTCATTCCTTGAAAGAAAGATCAGAAAAATACAAGAAAAATAAAATTACAAAAGATCAAGCCGGCTCTTTAAGCAAGCTTTCTTTGAATTAAGTTTTAGCCTTCAGAAGAATTAAGCCTAGATCACTTTTGAAGTTAAACAACCAATCTAAAACAACTCCTGAATGAGCTTGGAAAATAATCTTGTTTCAGCATTTTCGAATATTCCATAACACAGATATGATAACTTCCCAAAAGAAACCTGAGATTTCAGTATTAAGTATTCTCTCTCTTAAAATTAACTTGTTAAGAGGTAGATCAATAATCCAAAAAGTACCAATACGTTGCCAGCAAGATTTAGCAAAAGAGTAGCTATAAAATAGGTGAGTTTGTGTCTCTAGATCTCCATTAATACAACAAACACAATCATAGGAATCCAGATTGAAATTCATTCTCAATAATAATTATTTGGTATTTAATCTCTCAAGAAGGAAGATCCAAAAGAAGACTTTTTGCTTAAGAAGACAATTATTCTTCCAACATTTAGAGAAAATTATATGATTTTTTGAATGACCAATAATAGAATTCTAAACTTTCTTAGTGGAAAAATCCAAATTATGGGATCCCAAAGCTGTCCAACTATCCAAAAAATCCATGTCTTGATGTTGAAGCCTCTGATGGAGCAGAGATAATGAAACAAACAAGTTGATGAGCCATCGATGAAATGGGAAGTACAAATAAATTTGTTAAATCTGAAATTTCCAAGAAGCTTGAAATATAAATCTCTTTCTTAGAAAAATAAGTATAACTCAACCCGTTCTTGAGATAAAACATTTCGATGCCATAGATCCGTCCATAAGCTACAAGTATTGCCAGTTCCAATAGAACATTTAAAAATCCCTTGAAAGAAAGAAATGTTGTGCAAAACATCCTTCCACCAAAACAATCCTTTAGAAGAAGACCAATGTGGTAGATTACGATCATAGTAGAGCTCCCATAAAAGATTAACCCAAGGAGTATCCTCATGATTAAAAAACTTGAAAAGAAATTTCAGTAGCAAGGCCAAATTTTGAGCTTTAAGATTCAAAATTCCTAAGCCTCCTTCCTTTTTAGGCCTACAAACTTTTGACTAAACAACCAAATAATTCCCTCCCATACAAGAACTTTGCCCTTTCCAGAGAAAAGCTCTCTTATTTTATCTATTCTAGCCAAAACCACTTATGAAATTTTTAGAGTACTCATAAAGAATATTGGCAAAGAGGAAAGTACTGAATTCAAAAGAGTTAATCTTCCTCCAATTGAAAGAAAAGAGCGGTGCCAACCAGTTAGTCTCTTTTCTATATGATTGACAAGTCCTTCAAAGTCCTATATTTTTGGTGGAGTAGTTCCCAAAGGTAGCCCTAAGTATGTAAAGGGGGAAGATCCCAATTTGCATCCAAGAATTCCAACCAAATTAGATAAAGTATCTTGCTCACAACAAATCGGAACCAGGAAAAACTTATCAAAATTAACCTTCAAACCTGTAGAGAGAGCGAAAGTTTGAAGGAGTGCTTTTAGGAAAGAAATCTCTTTAGCAGAAGCTTTGAGAATTATTAGAGTATCATCCGCATATTGAACTATAGTGAAATCTTGACAAGAATAATTTGGAATAGGAAGTTCCAAAATCCCTTTTCTTTTTGCTAATTTTAGAATACTTTGAAGAAGATCAGCCACCAAATCAAAATGCAAGGCCGAGAGAGGGTCTCCCTGTCTATCACCTCTTTTGCATTGGATTATTTTCCCCGGAACTCCATTCAAAAGAATATTGGTCGAACCCAAATGAAGAATTGAAGAAATCCAATTAATCCATTTAGAACCAAAACCTCTCACCTTCAAAACTGCTAGAATAGCTTCATGTTCTACCGTGTCAAAATCTTTCTCAAAGTCTAATTTTAAGAGCACCGTTTGGAATTTCTTGGATTTACAAATATGAATATATTCATAAGTCCATGCTATTTACTTACTCTTGAATTGATCTATGCTGGATGAAACCAAATTGATTTTTATGAATAGTGTCGTTGATTCTGCTTTGAAGCCTGGTCGCAAGGAGTTTTGTAATCAACTTGTTGCCACTGTTGACCAAAGAAATAGGAAAAAAATCATTAACTTTAAAAGCTTTTTATTTTCTAGGAATAAGAGTAATCTAGGACGAATTCATTCTCTGTAAGTCTATTGTTCCTTCATAAAAGTCTTGAAAAAGTCTATAAAAATCTCTCTTAATGATTTCCCAGCAAGACTTAAAGAACTGACAACTAAATCAATCAGGACCTGGACTTTTATTAATATGCATTTGATGAACAATAAAATCAATTTCTTCTATCATAAAAGGATTTCAAGATGAGAAAAATCCCCTCTGAGGTCTTTGTCGATGATTTGGACTCAGCGTCCTTAGTTGATCTTATGCAAATTTGTGAGTTGCAGGACCTTTAAGGGCGCTCCTCCGGAAAGGTAGGGTGAAATAAGTCTGTAGAGGCACAAGAGAGTTTATACAGGTGCGGGCCCTCGATGGTGGGAGTAATAGTCCTACGTCCTATTGTCATTTCACTATATGAGGAAAGATGTTTACAAGAGGGAGGCAGAGATAATCACAGGCGAAGATCTCTCCTATGTTAGTGTCTAACCAACTATGTCTAAGTCTTCAGGTTAGTTGGACTCCTGGTAATGCTTGTACCCTTAACCGTCCCTTAGAACGTGCATTGACCACCTATTTATACCGATCTAAAGGGCGCCAACACGAAACGGCCTCGGACGGTTGCTTGGATGCAGTTTTGTTAACCGCACTTAACTTCCACGCAAGCTTAACACGTGCAATCAAGGGATAACCGCATATGCTAACCTCCTGGCAGTTGTCTTCATACGTGGAAATATCTGCATGATTCTCGGGATATGCCCATTCAAAGTGCTAGGCCTTCCCTGATTGTCCTGACCGCGCACTATCTGGAGTTTCCTGACCGCGCACTATCTGCGACCTCATGATCGCGCAGGAGCTGCGACCATCAAATATCTCTGTATCCGCGCCCTTTAGGTCGTCTGAGACCATAGCGACGGACTTATTGACACACGTCTAATCTGATTCTGTCTTAAACCAGACGTGTAATACTTTGAACTAGCTCGGGTGATAATCCTTGTCAGCTAGCCCCCAAATTTGAAGAAAAATGAAAGAACATATTTACTTCAAATTTTATCTTGCATCGAATTATGAACCCAACATTTTAACTTCAGCTGATACTGTTCCGCTGTGTAACGGTTCATATCCGAAGAAAAACCCTGAGTTTTTCTTGGCTGGTAATGATGACTTTGGCAACTCATCGTGATGGCAACCGTAAGTGCGGTTTAAGAGCCCAAGATGTGTGTGGAAACGAACCGACGCCTTCAAGGTCTATAAATTGAAGAGCCTTTCATTTCTTTGTACTCATGAGTTTCTTCACCATGACTAAGTCTTTTTTCAAAGCAACTTCTCCTCCCCAGTTACTTCCTCTAAGCCTCGGTTCTTGTTCCAATGGCAGATCAAGACCCCAAGAACATCATTGAGATTAAGAGTGATGAAGAGGAAGTGATACCAGAACTTGACAAGGACTTCCAGACGGTAAATCTTTTCTAAAACTCTTGGTTCAAGTCATCTTTTTGCCTCCTGATCACTTCCAAATGCTTTTTGGGAATGCACAGGTGACTGAGGAGCTAGTTCCCCCAAGGAAGAAACCCAAGATTGATGAGGGATCCTCCAGTGGAGCTACATTCACGGGTGCAAAGGTTGGGGATGCATCATTGCACTCTCTTTCCTTGTCCCATATAGTTCTTCTTGTCCATGCAACTCGGCAGGACGAACCCTCATCTCCACCTTTGGAGATCCATAACAATACTTTGAAGCTTTCTTCTCAGCTTTCTCCACTGCGATCAAGCGATCCCCATCTTTTGATGAGTTATCAATTTTTTGGTGGGAAGGTTGCATTCCTGCGATCAAATGATCGTCAGCTTTTGTTGGGTGATCAATTTTCTCATGGGAAAGTTGCACTCCTACAACCAGATGGCCCTCGACTTTTGTCGGGTGATCTACTTTCTGGGGGAAGCGCTTCATCCTCCCTTCCAATCTTACTGCGAGGATTGGTAATTATTTTCATTCTCTCTGCTGGTTGTTTTATCTTGTAAAACTAATGCACACATGTTGTGCAGGAGACGCAAATTTCTGAAGCCCCCAGCGATTAGCCTACTGAGGTCCAACCTCTTTCGCTTGAGCGAACTCTCCAAAAAGAAAAAGAGGCTCTGGAGAAGAAGACCGAAGAAATGTCTTTGGCCATTCTGCACTTGGCAGAATGTTATGAAAACTCCCGCGAAGAGGCGCGCCAGCTCCTCTTGGAGAGAGACTATGCTCGGCAGCAATGAGAACTCTCCGATATATAAGGAATAATAGCGCTTCTTTGATTCAGGATGATGTAGATAGGCTTAGAGCCATAGCCAGTTCTCTAGGGGCAGCCAGTGTTGATGCCACTGATGTTAATATGTCCCTGGGGGAACTTTGTAAAATGCTATCAGACCAGGTTGACGCTTTGGTCGCCTGTGTCCCTTTCGTATGTAAAGACTGTCAGAAATAAAGAATTTCTTTTCCTCACATACTTGATCTTTTTAAAAAGGATTATGTAGAACTTATAATCCGATTTATGGTTTGTTACATTCTGTGAACAATAGTTACACGAGAACGCTTCTGCGACCAAAAAACTGGTTCAGTTCTTCGGTCTCAAAATATCATGAAGACCATAAACTGCGATCAGAACTAAAGTAACGATTAGAAAACAATTCTCCGGTCTCGGAATAGCATTGAGACTGTAGACTGCGGTCAGAATGATCATAGATCAAACAACCTTTTGACCATACAGCAACCATAGCTGTCGTGATCACACATGTCATTGGAATATGTTGCAATCAGTGTAAAGACTATAAATTTATTCCACAGTCAAAAATAATATTCCCATAATAAAGATTTAGGAATTTCCAATATTTTTATCCGTACCATAGCCCCTGAATGCAAAATAAAATGATAAGAACATATTTCATTTTGGATTCATTACTGGGTAGGGATAACGGGTTTCAAGAGGAAAGACACCCATTATGGGAAAGTAATAAAATATTCGGTGATGGGTTGTCTCGGACATATAAAAGGAAGAGGTAGCTTACTGGACAAGCCAAAAACCCTTCATTGTCTTAGACCCTCCTGCCGCACAAAACCCTCTTTTGTATTCCTCGTCTTCGTCGTCTCCAAAGTCACCACTTTCTCCTCAATCCTTCATAGTAATGGCGTCCTGGAGCCGATCCGTCCACCATACCGAAGAGAGTCTAGTAGCACTAGAAAAAGAAGAGATTCTCCCTGCATGGCTGCTGATCAATTGGTGGCCAGCGGAGAAAGATCAAGAAACCCCAATCGTCCAAGAGGGCGAGTTGGTGATCTTCGAGGAATATCTGCGCTGCGGGTTCCAATTCCCAGAAAGCGAGTTTCTGCGGGGAATCTTGGACCACTATGGGCTGGAGTTAGTGAATCTCCACCCAAATGCAGTCCTTATCTTGGCGATTTTCCAACACCTCTATGAAGCCTTTGTCGGAGTGCTTCCAAGCGTGGAGCTTTTCTGACGCTTCTACTTTTCGGCATGGTCAAAAAATGCCAATGCCGCTTGGTGTATCTACTTCCGTATACGGGAGAAGAAGGAATACCCATTCCCGCCCCTACGGGACTTTGTTCATGGGTGGTACCATAAATGGTTCTACTGCACCCCTCCGTCGGAGAGCGGACTATGGTTCGCGAACACACGACCAGAGAAAGCCAGCGAGTTAGATGCCCTTAATGTTCTGAGCGCAAAACAGAAGAAGCAAGCCCAAGCTATTCTTCACCTAGCCCAACAAGGCTTGACCACGCGTGATATCATACGCGACTTCGTGAATAATCAGATAAGCCCCCTGCGTGAAAGGGCACATCCAGCTTGGGAAGTGAAGTCCATGGAGGATAGCACCCAGGACTATAATAATGGTATGTCCTTTAATCAATAAAACAGACATTTTTACTGATTAAAAGATATCGTATTTATTAACCCGTTTTTTTGTAATACAGCGCTATCCTTGTCCAAAATTGAGAAACGGACAAACTACCTCCTTCGGGCGTATAACGCCACCATAGAGGGAGCTGAAGGATCGCCTCACCCCCCAGTGCTTGATCAACGCCGGCGATGATCTTAAGGAAGAATGCCGAAAGGTCTAATTCATTCAAACAAGCTCTGTAGGAAGCCATCCATTTGTCTTGTATTACCAAAAACATGTTGAATAATACAGCTTGTGGGAAAATTTGCTGAGGCAATGCGTCCAAGTGAAGACGTTGGTCATTCGGTAAGATCGACTGCGAAGACGGTGAGAAGAACCCCTTTAAAGCATGAGGCGAAGGAGTCTGCTCCCAAAAAACCCAAGAAGATCCCAGGAGAAACTTTTTCGTGAAAGAAAAACATTATCGAAAAAAATACCGCGGTAAGATTTTCGATACTTCCTGTAACCCCAAGTACGAGCGGAAATTATTTCTTCGTCGTACAGGGTGAAGGGAGCGAGGATGAGGAAGATGACATTACTCTAATTCGCCACAAGAGAAAAACACCTGACCTTCTGGGAACAAGCGTCCCAGAGAGGTCGACTTCCCTTCCGGTCGACAAAATCTTGTCCCTGACCGCAGGGACAGAAATGGCTATAGTGGGCCCCGTGACCACTGACAATCCAGTGGTTTCGGGTGGAACCCTGATGCCTGAAGCACATGAAGCCTCAGGATTTGCAACACCTCCCCTTCCGATAGAGGAAGCGACTGTGGTAAGAATCCTCACACTCTTGCACGTTTTTGTTTCTCTGTACACCCGCATTGAATTGTGTTCATACAGGGAGAAGAGGATATCGAGTACATCATCGAAACCCAAACCGTGGGTGGGGTTTCGGATAAAGTGAGAACTTTTCTAATCGTCATCTAAATATGATCGACCAGAAGTTTCTTCACCTTTCAATGTGTCTGTCTGTTGGCATAGGGATACTGCACCCAATACCCCGGCGACCTCGACAAGCCATGGTACACCCACTGCAGAGGTCGCGGGAGAGCCAAGCCCAATTCCCGTGGCCGAAGAGGTTCTTCGGGCCATCGTGGATGGAATGGTAGAGGAAATCCGATCCCAAGGGACAAAAACCGAAGTCCCGATCATAGAGGGGGAACAACAGGAAAATCCTCTGCCGCCCCTACCGTGGACACAACAAGTCCTCAGGTTAGACCTCATGCTGATGTTGAGAGCGACTCAATCAGCGATTACATAGAGGTATGAACAATTTTTATTTTCCAACCCGCAAAAAATTCTGGAACATTCAAGTCTCCAGAGCAATTTCTTATTGTGTTCCAGGACTTGACCCCGGTGGCGACCAAGTCAATAGCTATAGCAAAGCATATTGAGGTCGCACAACTAAAGATCAGCCGGCTAGAATAGTAAGTATAGTGCTCTTCATTCATGTTAACTTGAATCCGTATTTAAGCGTAACTGGTCGTCCTTCTTGCTATAGAGAAAATGCCTTTCGGCACAAGAGCATGGCTGACCAAGAAAATCAAGAAGAGACCGCAGCTATGAGATATTCTTCTCTGAAGAAGGAACTTCGTGAAGCGCAGTCAAGGCTTTCTTGTAAGTATACCGCCAACCAGAAGAAATCTTCTCATCATATGAGCTTTACTTATAGTAAATGTTTACTGTGTTCATACAGCACAAGAGGATCAAATAAGCCATCTTTCAAAAGAGAAAAGAAACCTTCAGGAGACCATCGAGTTGCAAATTTCAAGAATTGATACGGCCAGCATGGAGAATAAGGGGATAAACGAAACAATTTCCTCCTGCAACGGTACTCAATCAGACATCTTCGAAAAGCTGAAGATGGTAGTTACTCTGCTAAAAATAGATGTGATCGAGTCGCAAAAGTACAATCCCAGCCATAGCGAATTAGCCACACTGGTCGCGGCCCAAGTCGAATCACTGCTCGAGTATCTTCTTGAAGATACCAAATGGCAGGAAGAGGCGTTGAGATCAAATGTCAGATCCGTAGCCTCTGCCATTCTCTGCAGATTATGATTCCACCATGGCCCAAATTTGAATTTGAAGTCGGTGGTAGGAGATGCAAAGATCGAGAGTGATCGATTTAAAGCCATCTCTAAAGAAGTCAAACCTCTAGCCGAAGATCTACTAAAAGAGGTAGGCCTCATTTGATTTTTTTTAATGATCTCTCTTAATAATTATACCTGTAAAATTACATTTATAACATGCGAATGCATGCCTTAAAATTTTGGAAAAGAGTGATACTTTCTTCATTTCATAGCATGACCATATCCTCTTAGCCCCTTCCAGAAATCACAAATACTTAAGATGTAGTATTATAATTTCTGGAAAAATATGGGCATGATTAATACTCAGGAAAATGCTTTAACCTAGATATAACCATCCGATCGAACTGATACTATCCTCAATAGAACATCCGACCTTATTACGAACTGGCAGCCACTCGAATAATCAGGAACATGCCAGTAAGTCCCGTGTGTGTTGAGGAACGGCTTATTGAGGGATGTCTTAGGTGGATGTGACCACGAGATCGGCCAATGAATTCGGTTAAGATATTTGTAACAAGATGATCATCGGCGATCAGCCCCCGAGCCAGACTCGGTATAGGTATGGCAAATAAAGAAAATGGACATAACATGAAGCGAAGAAGAGTACTCACAAAGTTTTTGCTAAACTATGCTAATTGAATAGTAAAAAAGATTGGGAAACTTACACGTAAAACTTGCGCAGTTGATCAATGTTCCATGTATTGGATAAGATCCTACCATCCTCCATTGCTAACCGAGCCGATCCTGGTTGCGGTACTGAAATGAAAACATAAGGGCCTTCCCACTGAGGAGAGAACTTATTGCGGTTAGACTGGTTTTGTATTTTTTGTAAAACCAGATCATCCACGTGAAGACTACGCGGCTGCACCCTCTTGCTGTGATATTTTCTCAAAGCCTGCAAATATACCGCTGACCGTATCAACGCTCGATCATGTTTTTCTTCGAGGATGGTTAAATCCTAGGTACATTGTTCGATTTGATCAATCTGATCGAATTGATCTGATCGGACAGAACCAATACGTATTTCCATAGATAACACCGCCTAGGCACCGTATACCAACTGGAAAGGCGTCTCACCAGTGGCCCGACTACAGGTAGTGCGTAGTGCCCATAGAACGGAGTAGAGTTCATCCACCCAAGCCCCCGAGCGCATCTTAAGGTGATTGAAAACACATTTCTTGATGCCTTGTAATATTTTCCCATTGGCACGTTCGACAGCACCATTGCTCTGTGGATGAGCTACAGAAGCAAAACACACATTGGTTCCAATATTATCACAATAGTCCAGAAAAAGGCCGCTAGCAAATTGGGAACCGTTGTCAGTAATTAGATGACTAGAACACCAAACTTAGTAATGATGTTCTTATGAAAGAACCTCTGTGCCGCAGTAGTGGTGACATTGCGGACTGGCTCAGCCTCAATCCACTTTGTGAACGTATCAATGGCTATGAACTGGAATTTGTAACCATTAATAGCCTGTGGTGTGGGACCCTCATTTGAGGAATCCCGTGGCAACCGCCCAGGTGGATTGCGCATAGATAGGTTCGTCACAAGCTCACAACAAGAGGAAAGCAGTAATTGCATAAAACATAAATAAACAGGTACGAGGTCACAGGGACCAATATTACATTAACATCGTGCCCAGAATGACGCTATTTAGAGTTGCTATGAAAATAACAAGTTTATCCATACAAGAGTCGGTATCGAGATACCGAACACACAAAACAAAGCAGACAGCAGCAACGAAGATCTTCACTTCTGGAGGCAACGGTTTTGGTAGGGCTTTCTCCACATCGGACTCAACTCGGCGCCAGACCCTCCTAGAACTCCGAATCATTTGGGGCGTTCCCATCTTCTGCTTCATACTCATAACCAAACGATTCGGGATCGGCGAATCCCTCTTATGAATTGTTTGCAATGGCAAGGGTGAGCATGTTTTTACACAATGCTTAGCAACTCTTTTACTTAGAAATGCAATTATATAGATCAGGAGTGATCAAGAAAAGGGGTTAAGTCTTATAATCATAAATAGTGTAGATTTCAATGCTTTAATCTCTTAAATAAGGATTTTATTTTCAACAGCGGGGTTTTGGAAATCTTATGATAGACTTTAAGAAAACATTGTGGATGGCGATCCTCCATGATCCACCATTTTGAATTAACCATATTATGAAAGTTTTTCCCAAATCTTACTTGTGTTGAACCACATGGATAAATCCACCGCGAACATACTCCATGACCTGGGAGTACAGAGTATCTGATACTTTTCTAACGCTTTGCAAAGGTGTACCTCTTTTTAAATCCACTTCTTCACTCGACTTTCAAGTCGGGCCAACTCCATGCGACTTATACGCATGTGACAAGGCCGGGATCACAACACTTTTGCAGTCTAGTATTAATAGTATCCCCGCCCGGTAAGTAGACAATTAAGTCTCAAGTACCGTTCTGGGTCCTCCCCACTACCTTACTTCCTAGCCTTGGTTTGTGTCCTCGCAAGACATATGACCTCTTGATTACAGCTCCGCACGACTTAATCAGGCATAGGGTGACTTCCTTCTTTCCACCTTTTCCTCTCATAATTTTTCTGATCTCACATCACTCACGGACGAACTGCGCCCCACCAGTTTCCACGCGAGAAACCAGACCGACATACCATGCAGGGAACTGCTAATACCAAGAAAGCTACTAAGTTGTGCCTGTCCCATACCAGGCAAGTGGTTGGTACGTTTTTCATGCCACATAGAGGCACAACACAAGGTTCTTGTCCTTATGAATTAATAGTGAGGAGACATTCACATACCCAATGCACCCACAGTAGCCAACCAATCAAACCATCCTCACTATCAATCCTTAATTTCACATTTTCTTTCATAAAAGAGGTTTCAAATTCATTTCTCACATATTAGCCATTTCACACTCAACTTGTATATTTAAATAAGAGTAGAGTTTAAGCATAGCATCCTAGGGTGACAAGGTTGCATGATGATTCAATCTCAAAAAGGGGGTTTCCACATGAGACTTGGGTCATATCTATTCATATGTTTCTAAACATAGTTCTTATCAAATACTCAGCATGCATATATCTTAAAAACAGTTAATCTACTTTATATCAAAATACTAGGTGAGACATGATCAAGGGTGGCGACTTGCCTTGCCAAGCTGGGTCTAAGAAATTTGCTGGGTCTTCCAATGTCCCTTCCAAATCTTCCGCTCCTTGCTCTGCATTCGCACGAAAGCACACACAACACTTAACAAGACATAAGCATCCAAAAAATAGGCTTTATACAAAAATATATGTAAAATATAAACATGTATGCAAACAAGGGGATTTGGTCAGAGACAGAACAGCGGAGAAAAGGATATTAGGGTTAGGTTCACTGGACAAGACTCGAATGCGACAAAAGTCAAAGGCTTGGCATTCGGTTCGCGAACAGACGATGTCTGAAAAGGACACAAGAATGATTTGGGGCTTCTGGATGATCAAAACTGGTGCAAGGGGTGGCATTGTGTGCCAAATTCTGTGAGGGACCTAAATGACAAAGTAGATTTTTCAGAAAGGCCCTAGAATTAACAGAAAATCACAGCAAGGCTCAGGACACAGGAAATAGAATGCCACTGTATAGCAGTGAGCTGGGGCACATGCGTCTGGACAAACCACGCATGCGTTGCTTCGCCAAACATGTTAGGGAGGTAGGCGGGATCAAAACAAGGTTGCTGGTGAAAGGAATTTGGCTGGGGTGGCTCATCGGCGACAAACGACGAGGTCAAAATCTTCGGCCGCCTAAGACATGGACGAGCCACCGTGACAGAGAACAGGGGTGGGTTGAACTTGAAATTGATTGAGGGGAAGTACTCCTGGGGTGGTTCTGATCATTCTAGAGAAAGGAATTGAACAGAGGTTAAGTGTGCGAGCTTGTCGGCGTTGTCGCCGTACTTGGAGAAGACGGTGAACGACGAACTGGGGCTACACATCAATGCAGGTTAAAAACTCTGGGCTACACTATCTAGGGGTTACAGGGAAGGTGTAGGTGGCTTCAATTTGGGGAGAGTTGCAGCGAGGCACACCGGCGACGTGCGACGTCCACGGTGGCACGCGAAAATTTGGAAATCACGCAGTGCTGCACCAATTTGAAAACTGGATGAATAGGCTTGCTAAGAAGTGGCTAAGAATCATTTCATTATACAAAAAGGGGTGGTGAAAGGGACTGGAGTGTGTTTAATTTCAGAAACAGGAATTTTTGGTTTTCCGGCGATCACCGGCAATGGAGATCACCTGAATGCAATTGGTTGCTTGGACATGGGAAGATGGGTGTGGGGAGCTTACTGGTGAGCTTAGATTGGAGAGAGGAGCTACGGTTTGCTCTGGCGATGGTGGCCTCAAAATCGGCTTGCCGGGGAAGAAGAAGAAACAGCGAGAAAACTGAAATTTGGCTAAGTCCTGGAGTTGTGGTTTCTTCACAGTGCTGGAGGGTTTAAATAGGCACATCGACGGAGCCAACGAGGGAAAATAGCGAAGGAATTTGCGCCGGGGACGAGACCTGCCGGGCGCAGGCGCGACAGTGGCGAACGGCGATGTGATGGCGCGCAGGCGGTGTAGCAGCTTTGCCAGCTTTGTCGGGGCACGTTGGGACTGTGCTTGGGACGGCGCAGATGTGGAGGCAACAACGCAGCTCCAGCGATGACACGTAACCGCATGCAAGTGCCACGGCCACGGGCGTGCGCACGCGAAAACGGTGCTGGAGCGCGGGAATTTATCCGCTAGTTTCAATGGGGCTCTAGTTGCTGGCACGTGCACGCGGGGTGGCTCAGTTGATCATTAGCACAGGTGACAAGAGGCGATGCCCGACGATGAGGAAACGCGGCGAGAAGACACATCGCGGCTCCGGTCGAACGGTGAAAACAACACTGGTCGAGGCAACGACCAGCCCTAGTCAAAAATTGGGTTGAAAAGAATAGAAGGGCCAATTTGTAATTATAGAATTTGATTCCAGGGACTAATCTGTGAATTTGGTGAATGGCTTTGATGAAAAGGGTTTTGACTTTGCCAAATTAATCCACAAAGTCCAAGAAATTGATTAGCTACTAGGGATGATAGAATTTGCAGATTTAGACAAGTTTTGGGATGAACTAAAAACAGGGTAATCTGGGTAATTGGAACTTTGAAATTTTGATAAGGCTGAAACTAGGGTTCCGAGCGAGATTTGGAAATTCCTCCAGAAGGGAAAAATGTTCAGAAAAGTGAAGGGGAGATGTTCACTGAATCAAATCAGAATTTGGAGATGATCTGCGACTTTTAGCCTTTTTGGGCTTCTCAAAAATCTAAAAAGGACTGATTTGTGAAACTTTTGGACTGATCTGCGAAAATGACCTGAATGAAGGAGTTTGGCTGCCAACTTTTCAGGGTAACACTCTGGCATAACCAAGATCTCATCCTGAAATGTAGATAGATAAGGCAGGCTAGGGTTGGGAAAAATAGGGGTGTTACATGTGGCATAGGTCCTACAATATCCATCCCCCAGACCGCAAAGGGCCACGCTAATGGGATAGTTTGCAGGGCATACGCGGGCTGATGAACCTTTCTGGCATGAAATTGACACTGGGGGCATGTCTTGACCAAATTCTTGGCATCATCGAGTGCCGAAGGGCAGAAAAAACCCTGTCGAAAAGCTTTTCCGACCAGTGTACAAAATGACACGTGCGCACCACACACTCCGTCATGGATTTCTTTCAAGAGGGACTTACCTTCTTCTTGAGTAATACAATGCAAGAATACTCATTGAGTACCCTTCCTATACAGAACTCCTTCTATAAGTTTGTCCAGGCGCGCTTTTTGAATCAACCGAACACTTTCGGCTTCATCCTTGGGAAAGGTCCCATGTTGGAGATAGACCCTCAATGGATGAGTCAAATCCCCTTCTTGTCTGAGGTTGGTAACGAAGACTGTTACCTGGTCATCTTCGACTGTAGTCATGATCGAAGGATGCTCTAAATGTTCAACGAACACCCCCTGTCGGAGCAAATGTACGTGAGGAACCAATTTTGGATAATTGGTCTGCGAGAATATTGTCCTTTCGCGGGATGTATTGGACTTCGAAATGACTAAAGTGTTTTTCCAATCTCCTCACTTCCCCCAAGTAATGAGCCATTGTCTCATCGGAGGTGTTGTACTCCTTGTTTACCTGGCTTACGACTAGCTGTGAGTCTCCCCTCACCACTAATCAACGGACTCCGAGGAATTTCGTTGCCCGGAGCCCTGCAATAAGACCATCATACTCTGCTGCATTGTTAGTCGCAACAAAATGTAATTGAATGACATACTTGAGTTGGTCGCCTTGAGGCATTACTAAAACAACTCCAGCTTCCGAGTGTTGCAAACTTCGAGAACCGTCAAAATACATCGTCCAATGGTCGATGTACGACAAGTCTTCGGATTCTTGCCTTGGAGGGTCAGGGTTAGTCCATTCGACCACAAAATATGCAAGGATCTGAGAATTGACCGCAGTGCGAGGGGTGAAATGGATGTCAAATGCTCCAAGTTCCACAGTCCACTTCACAATTCGACCAAATTTCTCCGGGTTTCGGATTATATCTCCCAAGGGGAAGGATGAGGGCACAGTAATTTTATGTGCCTGAAAGTAATGTCATAACTTGCGGGAAGCCATCAGTAGCGCGTAAAGTATCTTATGGACCTCAGGGTAATGCTCCTTAGGACCATGAAGTACCTTGCTTACGTAGTAGACAGGTCGTTGCACACCTTCTCTTACTTCGATCAGAACGGCGCTGACCGCATGAGGTGTGGCCGCCAAATAAAGAAGTAGCTGTTCCCTTGCGACCGGGGAAACCAACATCGGCAGACTAGATTAGTATGCTTTAACCTCTTGGAATGCTTTCACGGCTTCATCCGACCAAGCAAAACCATGGTGCTTATGGAGAGCTTCGAAGAAGGGTAACCCCTTTCCCCTAGTCGCGATATATATTGGCTTAAAGCCGCCATGCGACCTGCTAGGCACTGGACTTCCTTCATGATCGAAGGAGACCTCATTTGCTCGATGGCCCTGATTTTCTCGGGATTAACCTCTATCCCTCTAGAACAAACGAGAAAGCCTAACAGTTTACCAGATGAAACCCCGAAAGAACACTTTTCTGGGTTTAATTTTATTCCAAATCAATTTAAATTACAAAAGGTCTCAGCAAGATCATCTAAATGAGTTAAGCCTTTCAAGCTTTTTACAACCAAATCGTCTACGTAAGCTTCAAGATTACGCCCCATCTGGGAAGAAAAGGTCTTTTGCATCAAGCGCTGGTATGTGGAACCGGCGTTCTTGAGACCAAATGGCATTCTGACATAGCCGTAGGTGCCAAATGGTGTGATGAAGGAAGTCTTCTCTTCATCTTCTTCTGCCATGCTAATTTGATGATATCCTGAGTAAGCATCCAGAAAACTCATCAGTTCGCAACCCGCAGTAGAATCGACCAACTGATCGATGCGGGGAAGGGGAAAATCATCCTTCGGGCAGGCACTGTTTAGGTTGGTGTAATCGACACACATGCGCCACTTACCATTTGACTTATGGACCATGACCGGATTTACAAGCCATTCCGGATGTTCGACTTCTCGAATGAATCCGGCTGCTTGGAGCTTGGCTAACTCCGCGCGGATAGCTTCTTGTCGATCAATAGCAAAGTGCCTAAGCTTCTGCTTTATTGGTCGCTATCCAGGTCGAATTGCTAACCTGTGCTCAATTATCTTCTTTGGGACACCGGGCATGTCGGATGGTTTCCACGCAAACACATCTGCATTAGCCCGGAGGAAAGTAATGAGCTCATGTTCCTATTTGTCGCCCAGGCCTGACCCAATATGAATTGTTCTAGATGGATCATCTGGGCATAATGGAACCAATTTTAACCTTTCCTCTGGTCGAGGGGCGACCTTGATCGTATCAGCACCCGTGCTGGTAACTTTGACATCCCGAAGGGGAAGTTGATCCACAAGCTCCAGTGATAACCGATCGCAAGTCAATGCCACATTACGGCTACCTTGGACCGAGATCACGCCTTTGGGGCCAGGTAACTTGCTGCACTGATAGGCGTAGTGTGTCGCCATCATAAATTTAGCGAGAGTGGGCCTGCCAAAAATCGCGTTATAAGCCAAATCACAATCAATTACATCAAAAGTAACCAACTCTGTTAAGAAATTATCCGGTTCACCCAGCATGACCGGGAGCACCACCTGTCTCATTGGCATCATCGAGGGACCAGGAATTATCCCATAAAATGGATGGATTATAGGTTTGATTTTTGAACGAGGGATTTGCATCTCGTCCAATGCCTTGACCAGTAAAAGGTCCAAGGAACGGCCTCCATCGATCAGGACCCTTTCGACTCTTGCATTATTGATTATTGGGGTAATGACAAGAGGTAATCTCAGTGGTCGAGTAAGCCCAACGGGACAATCAGAACGATCAAATGTCAAAGGGGTGTCCAACCAACAGGGTTATTGAGGTTCACCAAGGGGAGCTTCCGCTTGGTTAACTTTTCGATGAAATGCTTTAAACTGTCGTTTAGAAATAAAAGAGGAGGAACCTCCAAAATGACATTTACATAATTACGAGGTACCTGGTAGGACTATTCTTCGTCTCCGTCGGCGTCTCTAAGCCCGCAAGTCTGCTCTTTCAATGGCAAGGTTGGCATTGGCCCAATTCCCTGGTAGAAGTCATCTAGTTGCTTCAACTAGCTCCGGCAATTCTTGAGGTCGTGTCCCGGAGAGTTGTGGATCGGACACCATTTCTTCCCTTCCTAGAAGTTAGTCAGTTTTTCTGGCTGGTCAGAATTGCGACCACCAGAGGCAGTTTTATTCTTAAATGAAAACTTATTAACTTTCGCCGGCAGCGGCTTTTTCGTGACTGCGACCTCCAAGTACTCTACGGTTCGATTCTTTTTAGTTTTCTTTGACTTTCCACCCGATGAAGACTCCGGCTTCTTGCCTGCATCCTCTTTCTTCACGTCCTTGAGACCTGGTTGGGGCAGCAGATTTCCTTTATCGACCATCCTATTACATTCAACGGCCTCAGCCGAGTCTGAATAGCGATCAGCCATATCAAAGAGATTGGCAACTGATCGAGGGGGTTGATAAGTAAATCTTCCGTAAATCTCTGATATCGAACAGCGTGCTTAAACGCTCGGATAAGAGAGCTATCGGATATGTTTGGGATGGTATTTCTCACCCCGACAAACCTTTTGACAAATTGTCGGAGAGTCTCCGTGGAAGTTTGTCGTAGACGATGAAGATCGTCTTCTTTCCCAGTTTTTGGTAACAATTTTGGAAATTGTTGAGGATGGCGTCGCACAACATTTCCCAGTTATATATTGAACCCTTGGGCTGATTGAAGAGCCAGGTCCTTGCCAGCCCCTCAAGAACCGTCGGCAAATAGTTGGCCATGACGCGATCATCCCCACCTGCCGTTTGGATAGCGGTAATGTAAATTTGAAGGAACTCCGACGGATTCTGGGTCCCATCAAATCTCTCAATAGCCCTGGCTTGAACTTATCTAGCCAAACGACTGCACGGAGGCCTGGCGAAAAAGCCTTGCAGCCTACATATGGACTGTGGAGAGTTCCGCGATTTCCAACATACCCACGAGCGATTTCGCGTGATGGAGATGCGCCACGTGGTCCCAGACGAGAATGCACAGGAATTCGATCTCGATCACGAGAGTTTCCTATGCGCCTGGATTTGTCATGCTGATGTGATCCGGATGGTAATCGATTACGCCTACCATGACTAGGGTAAGAATACTCCTTTTCATGGGAACGTATCATAGACCGGGAGGAAGCTGTAGGGGTTGCATCAGATGCAACCTCATCTAGTTTCTCCCCCAGGATCCTAGCAAAAGCCGGTTTGTCCACGTCAGTGAGGGTAGGAAGGAAATTACGCAAGACCTCCGCGATAGATTGAAGTCAGCCCTGCGTACTCCTCTTTGGTGCGCCAGGTGTAACCGTCTCTTCATCCACCGGTAAATGCTCTGATGATGAAGAAGGCGTCTGGTCGTAGCTGCGATCATGTGGGCGATGGGAGGAACTAGGGGCGGCGTCATAACGAGCCTGTGCATTTTGGGGAGCCTCTAGGGCTGTCCTGCGGAGTTCGTTATCTCATCGCCCGTGATCTTGATCCTCCTTCTGCTTGCGTTCTTGTTCCTCCTTTTGTCTGCACTCCTGTTCTTCCCTAGCGATCTGCTGATCGGGATTTTCTTCCGACAAGGCGGCGAATTCTCTGGGGAGAGAAGCTACAGAAGGAGTGAACATCTCTGTTTGCTCCTAGTCAGATTCGAAATCAAAGAGAGACTGGAGGTTGTCGGGATCAAACCTCCCGGGACTGAGTTCCTGGTCGCTGCCATCCTGGTTCCTGACGGGAACACATGGCGACCGAGACTCGATTTTGCAAATAGTGGAACTAACATCAAGTTCCAGACATGTCTCTCCCATTCCCTGGTCGATGGACATGACCCGCGTAGGGGAAGCGTGTCCTCTTGATGTTCCTTTGGAATGTCTTCACAACTGACCTCTTCCATTGGAACGGGGTCACTTGGTGAAGGCATTTGTATATGGGCATAGTCATCGAGATCGAAGTCCTTTCTCAGAATCGTATGCCCCAGACATTGCTCGCCAAAACTCCAGATGAAGGGAAAGCACCTTGAGAAAGGCCCCATAGTGGGCACCAGCTGTCGACGATTTGGACTCGGGATCCTTAGTCGATCTTATGCAAATTTGTGAGTTGCAGGACCTTTCAGGGCGCTCCTCCGGAAAGGTAGGGTGAAACAAGTCTGTAGAGGCACAAGAGAGTTTATACAAGTTCGGGCCCTCGATGGTGGGAGTAATAGCCCTACGTCCTATTGTGATTTCACTATATGAGGAAAGATGTTTACAAGAGGGACGCAGAGATAATCACAGGCGAAGATCTCTCCTATGTTAGTGTCTATCTAACTATGTATAAGTCTTCAGGTTACATGGACTCCTGGTAATGCTTGTACCCTTAATCGTCCCTTAGAACGTGCATTGACCACCTCTTTATACCGATCAAAAGGGCGCCAATGCGAAATGGCCTCGGACGGTTGCTTGGATGTAGTTTTTTAACCGCACTTAACTTCCACGAAGGCTTAACGTGTGCAATCAAGGGATAACCGCATATGCTAACCTCCTGGCAGTTGTCTTCATACATGGAAATATCTTTGTGATTCTCGGGATATGCCCATTTCAAAGTGCTAGGCCTTCCCTGATTATCCTAGTCATAGACAATCAACGACCCTTTGACCGCGCACTGTCTAGAGTTTCCTGAGCGCGCACTATCTGCGACCTCATGATCGCACAAGAGCTGTGACCATGAAATATCTCTCTATCCGCGCCCTTTAGGTCGTCTGAGACCATAGCGACGGACTTATTGACACACGTCTAATCTGATTCTGTCTTAAACTAGACGTGTAATACTTTGAACTAGCTCAGGTGATAATCCTCGTCAGTCTTGGACTAGATCTGCCAAATCAAAATTGAGATTAAAGAAATTGGAAGATCCAATTTTAATTTTGAAGGAATTCCATAGGATAGATTCCATTCCTTGATGAGAATCAATAACAATGTCATTATCATCTTTAAGCAATGTGATAAAGTTACATCTAAAATTTCTGGAAGCCACTGCATGGAAAAACTTTGTATTCTCATCTCCACATTTAGCCCATGTAAACTTCCCTCTTTGCCACCAATAGTCAGTATTTGCTTTCAGTAAAAGCTTTAAATGATATTTGAGCAAGACTCTAAAATTAAATTTCAAGGAAGAAAGAGGTCTTTGTTCCTCCAAACCATCAAGTAAAGAGAGAACAAGATTAGAATTATCAATCCAAGTTGATAAACGGTTAAACTTTTTATTCCAAGTTTTAAGAGCTTTCCGAAGGGCTTTGAACTTGGCAACATTTGACTTAGTAATGTTTCCTTCTGCTCCTGAAGAATTCCAAACTGAAGAGACCACATCTAAAAAACTTTCAACTGTCAAAGAGAACTTATTTTTTAAAATAGCCGCACCTTGAAAAAACTTAAGAGTTCCAAACTTTCAGAATACTAGCTGACTTGGCAATTGAAGGAAGGTAATCAAAATTCATGAAATTTTTAGGTCAACAAGCTTTAATTGTAAAAAGGTCTGTATGTTCCATTTTAGTTTGTTGAAGGCAGATCATAGAGCATTTATCCTCCAAAGCCTTGTTAAAGACTGCTTGTTTCTTAGCAGAAGAGTAAACCTCTGATGTCCCAATTAAGAATATTATAAGTTTTAGTGCAATCCATATCCAAAGAGTAAATCAATCACCAAACTACTACAAACATTGCAGTAGAGTATCCAAAAAACATAGCATAATTCTTCCAATGAGAAACACTAGAACCACATCCAAAACATTAACCAAAACATAGTATCAAAGACTAGCATCCCAAAAAACATAAACTTAATCATCAAGATCATCAATGATTGGCCCCTACAGACGATTTGCAGACAACAAATCATTCAAAATTCCACAAGCCTGCCCTAGAGCTTTCAGCAGAGAATGAGACAGAGCCGGCGCCACAAAAGGGTTGAAGTCTTCGAATTTAGCCACAAGCCGAGGACTTTTCTTGAGACCCTCAAAAGAAATCTGATGGTTATCGAATTCTCGAAACCCTAGGTTTTCCTTTCTATTTCTGGAACCCTAGATTTCATACTTGTTCTTTACTGTTTTAAATCCTAGATTGATAACTTTAGTAGTAGATTTAGTGGTAGAAAAATAACCCCCAAATCGTTCAAACTTAATCAGTAATCTGTTAGACTAAAAGATGAATATGCTTGTTCCTCGTGGAATTGGACCCTCAAGTGCTCAACGTTCAACCATTCGCTTGCAGTTATTACTTCACACATCACGCCCCACCCATCCCGTGCGCGTACGATCAAGATTCTGGTGATGCTATTGGGGAACAATGGTCATTCATGTTTTATATTAATTTTTGCTAATATAAGTCAATCTCACTTCTCAATCTTGCTTCTATTTTTCTTTTTCTTCCTTTTTTGCACAACTAATCCCTACAGGTTGGAAGTGCATATGATACGCTCAAGAATGAGCCACATTGGACAATTAAACACTGTAGGAAGCCGAATCACTAAAGATGGGTGAGCAGAAGAAATTGAAGGATTATGGAACCCCATTAGCTAAAGGGTTGCAGTCAGGTATTTTAAGACAGGTAATTGAAACAGATAATTTTGAAATTAACCCTGCACTCCTGAATCTAATACAACAAAATTAATTTGGTGGTCTTGCACTGAAGATCCTTTGCTGTATGTCCATATTTTTCTTGAGCATTGTGATACTTTTAAAATTAATGGAGTTTCCCAAGATGCGCTACTACTACGTCTCTTTCCTTTCTCTCTTCGAGATAAGGCGAGAACATGGTTGTAGACTCTACCGCCGGCTTCAATAGCAACATGGGATGAACTTTCACGTGTTTTTATCAATAAATTTTTCCCTCCATCTAAAAATGCAAATATTCAAAACCAGATTGTTTGTTTTAGTCAGTAGGAAGGAGAATCACTCTATGAAACATGGGAGTGGTACAAGGAACTTTTGAGGTCATGCCCACACCATGGTTTGGAGAAGTTTCTTATAGTTCAAACGTTTTATAACGCTTTGAATTACTCGGCACAGATGACTATTCATGCCACATCTGGCGGTGCACTCATGAGCAAAAGTGTTGACAAGCATACGATCTAATTGAAGGTATGACACAGAACTACACGCAATGGGGGAATGAACACGCTGCATCAGGACCGATCTAACCGCAACATGAACTCCCTCAACAACAACAGTTGTAGCAAGCACCAAGGCCATTGTTTCAGCAACAACAGCAACAACAACAACAACAACAACCGTACCGTCCACCACATGAACGACAAAAGAAACCTGAACAATCCATTATCGAGCGCATGCTAGAAGCTTTTCTAACAAATCAAGAGAAGAAAAGGTTGCACTGAGCCAGAAGATTGACTCCATCTCTACGTACGTTCGCATGCTTGAGACTCAAATCGTGCAACTGGCCAATCACGCACCAATGATTTCTAATCCTCTTCCTTCTCAACCTATCATTCCTCATGATTCTAAACATATTAATGTGTTGATACTATTGATTTGAATAGTGCAAGAACTTTCCAAAGTGAGATGGTGCAACCGAAACCAACAAAGACACCTAACAAGGATTTGACGCCGATGGTTGAACATAAGCACGATGATCCACCTACGTCGGCAGACGACCTCGGTAAGGATGAATAACCAAAAGGAACATAATCAGGTAATAATGAGGTAACACATGTTTCTAGACCAATTCCACCTTTTTCGGGTTGTTACCTTCAGTCTAATTTTAATGACAAATCCCTTGATATTCTGAAAAAATTGAATGTGACTGTTCATTTCATTGACCTTATCACATAAATTCCTTCATATGGAAAATTCTTAAAAGAAATTATTACAAGTAAAAGGGATTTGGATGATTTAGAAACAACTCAAATTAATGTACATGAGGGTACAATTGCTTTTCACGTGGGGAATGAGAAAATATTGTTTAAACTACCTGAAATTGCTAACTACCCTATGTATGAAAACATTACACATAGGATAGACCCTCTTAAGATTGTATTCCAGGGTAAACTAATTGGAGATGATGCTCTTGATGGCATCACAGAGGAGAGAGATAAAAAGGATGATCATGCTACTACAAACACATCATCATTGCCCAATCGACTCTTAACTGTAAGAAATCATGACAATTCCTGTGCGAACAAGGTACCAATTCTCACACCCCTTCCTTCCTCGGTGAATATATGCTTCTTAATAGAGATAAAAAAAATCTTATGCTTGTAGATGCCAACATAACTAATAAATAATCAAGCACATTGATTGATACACTAACATTGCATCCAAGGCATTAGGATATTCTATTGATGATCTAATTCGCATTGAGCCCCAACATCGATTAAACCTATATGTGATGAAAACTGAAAAATCTGAACTGGTAGATCATAGGCTCAGTTTCCCCACTACACCAAACATTCAAAATCACTATTGGGAACCTCCATAATGATGAAGCTACACTGTACATCGAGTGGGATGTTAAACCAGCACTTGTCAAGAGGCAACCCGATGCTTTTTCTTTTCTTCTTTCTCTTTCTCTTTCTTTGTTTTCTTTTTCTTTCTCTTTTTCAGGACCAACCAACTTCAGACTACGACGTTCAACTCCACATCACATCATCTTCCTGAAAAGGAAAATTGCAATCGCGATGGACTGGGACTTAGGTGATAGAAAAAGTCTTCCCGTATGATGCCATAGAGCTTCAGACGCACAGTGAGGCTACTTTCAAGGTAAACATGCATTGCATCAAGTCATACAATGCGGTAGATCAGGTAAGTGCACTGAACTTGGTCAATTCTTTCAATTCTATCTATTTTTGAACGATCAAGAAAGTTCTGTCAAGCGAGATGTTAAACCAGCTCTAGTTGGGAGGCAACCCAGTATACTAACACGTAGTTTTCTCTCTTATGAACACAACGGCGGAAGAATCACTCAATTCTGACGTCGTTTGACCCTCCAAAACCTATTTTCCAAAAAACATACACAAACTAGGACTGGAATTTTTGAAAAACGAAAAAAATTTCAAAAACTAATAGTTCCGAGCATGACCCATGCCTCGAGATCATGCTGGGCTTGGCTTGCTCTGTTTTCCCGTTTTGAAAAAAAAAGTTTTCTATAGAGCCGAGCACGACCAATGGCATGACCCATGCCCTGGGCCAATCAGAACTTGTGCCCGAGGTCATGCTGGGCTCAGTTAGCTCTGTTTGCTTATTTTTAAAAATAAAATAAATTAACAGAGTTGAGCACCATCCGTGTCCGAGGTCGTGCTGGGCTCGGTTTGCACTCTGTTTTCTCTATTTTGTGCTGATTTTTTATTTTCTTTGCTCCTTCCTTCTCCCATACAACTACAACTCCTACCTACCTAACAACCCTATATAAAGAAGCATATCTTCTCCAACCTTTCCAACAGCAAAAACTTCATTATTTGAGCTCCAAACTTCCACAAAAACAACCCTAGATCTCTCCATCCAACAATTAAAAATTTGATCTTACCACGGATTCCGACTCCTCGCACCACAACAACTCCAGATCTAGAGCTTTTACGGCAATGAAAACACCCCGATGCAACATCAACCAAACAACAAAGCACAATAGAGATACAAGGGCTACGATGGATTCTAGGATGGAGCACCTCCAATGCCGTGTTGACCACCTCTACGACTATCATGTACGCGTAGGCCACATCCTCCTAGACGACACATATTCAGGCGCATCTACCTACTACAGGGCTCATCCTCATACCCATGGAGTCCCTCCACCACCCTCCGACGAGTGATCTCCAAGGTACGCAAGTTTTTATTTTTATTTTTCTTTTATTTTTTGTTTCTTTTTGTTTTTCTTTGCAGATTTGAATTTGCGACGCCTTGGACCGAACCACTGGAGCTATGCAGACCACAACACCATCTTTCACCACATCATCTTCAACAACATCAACCTCCAGACACCACGACCGCAAACGGTAACCTGTATCTCTCTCCAAACATTGAGGACAATGTCTGATTTAGCTTGGGGGCTAGTCACTTTATCGTTTCCTTAGCCTCCAGAGAATCATCATTCCACCCTCTTGCCATCATAAACTGAAAAATAAAAAATATATATATCAACTAGGAATGGCGTATTTTAAAAACGATCTTTAATCAAATAGATGACTATTCTATTATGTCACTTTTTGTCATTTATGTCACTTTAATCAAATAGATGACTATTCTGAAATTAACTCTCTTATGTCATTTTTTTGTTCTTACATTCCTAATTGCCCTTCTCTTTAAAATAAAAACGTGTAATAGTGAAGTATAATCGACCCACTGGGGGGAGGCGGTGGTGAATCATTGACTAGCTGGGGAAACACAGATTTACTTAACTTATGCACAAAAAAAAAGTTTTGTCATAATAAACCGGTTGCTAAAAATGTGGCTTTATCTAGCCTCTTATAATGTATATGAGACCCACTAGGGGGAGGCGATGATGAATCGTCGACCAACTGGTGAAGAGAAGTTATATGGAGCAATGAAATTGCTTACAGGTGCTCGGGAAACCGACAAAGCTGCCTATCTATAAGTGTTAAGTAAGCGTCTTCAGCTGTGTCTCCTCTAGCCGCGATAGAATGATCTACTTCAAAACATTCTGACCAAGAGCAGGAAAAAGTTGTAGAAAATAAAAAAATGAATAAATAAAAAAATTAGTAATAAAAAGTGTTTAATTCTCTCTGTAGTTAGGGCAATCTAACAACTTTGTATAAACTATAGCATAGTGATTGTTTTCTTTAGTTATTGTTTGTTCTAAACCCTATATGAAAGAAGTAGTCAAAATGATATAGTCGATTAAGTTCTCTCTTTTCTAAGGTTGAGATTTCATAAGCTGAATATTTGCATTTGGAAATTTTAAATTGCTTATATCAATTGTTTCATATGTCTCAATGTGATGTAAATTGCCGGAAGTTGTTTATTAAAAATCTGATTAATCTAGGCATTCCAATTTTTGGAAAATTCATTCACATCCTTTACTTGAGGACAAGCAAAATGCTGGCTTGGGGGAATTTGATAAGTGCTAAACTGTTAGTACTTTTACCCTAGGTTTGATAATGAAAATGTGCTAAAAACATATTGAAAACTCCTTTCACGTGACATTTTATGCATATTTTTGTATCATTTTTACAATCCATTTCCACGGTTGTGTTTCCCATGTTCCAAGGATCATACCTACAAAAGTTGAGGACGTTTCGAGTTTGTTTGAACTAGTTTCAACAAAAGACACAAAAACTAGATGAAAAGGAACCCTGATCGAATACACTATGGTCTAAATCACCTGGTCGAACACACTTGAACGATGTAAACCAGATGAAGAGCCTTGATCTAACATGCCATAATCAAAGACACCTAGTCGAACAAACCTGGTCACTTGGTCGAACACGTCCTGGTCGAGTACGTCCTAGTCAGACACGCCTGGTCACCTGGTCAAAAAACACCATTTTGTTACCACTGAACCAAGCCCAGCACGATCATGGGCACATCCTGTGCTCGGCCTGGAGCATAACCTGTGCCACCGGTCGTGCTTGGTTGGGTTTCCAGGGCTGTTTGGGTCGATTTTGTGATTTTAACTCCAAATTATCTGTTTCTCGCGCCATTTGAAGCCGGATTCCGTTGCCTGCATGTCAAGAGTTATATTTGAGCACGTAAACCTATTGTATCATAAATAGAGAAGCTTTTGACTCAATAGATATGCTTTAGATGCTATTTTTCAGAGTTTTAGTTTAGTTTAGTCAAGTTTTAGTTGAGCCCCCTTCTCTATTTTCTGCGTTTGTAAGCCGACAAGAACATCAGACATAATTTTGAAGCAATGAAGTAAGTTTTCATTTATTTCTTATTATTTATGTATATTTTTGGCTTTTTGTAAGTAATTCACTTCTAGGGTTAGGGATGACCTAATTCAGAAGGTGTAATTCCTCCTCGGTCTCGATCTTAAGTTTTGCATTTAGTTCCTTATGTTTTCTTTCTCTAATTCCTAAATTCTTGTTCTAGCTATAGATGTAACAGTTGAGCCTTAGCAAAAATTTAGGAGAGTTCTTGAGTCCTTAGTGCCTTGACGTGGGATCCTAAACAAGAGAAAGGCTCTCTGGCGGTTGTACCAGCGACGGTACTGGCAACTTAATCTGTCTTGCAAAATAATTGAAACTAACCTACAATTCTTAGACCTTGGATAGAATTACACATAATGGTTTTGGAATTCCTGAAACCGTAGTTTTTTTCTGTTTCTAAAACCCTAGATTTCATACTTGCTCTTTACTGCTTTAAATCCTAGATTGATAGCTTTAGTAGTAGATTTATTGGTAGAAAAACAAACCCCCAAATCATTCAGACTTAATCAGTAATATTTTTCCTAAAAGACGAATATGCTTGTTCCTCATAGAATCTGACCCTCAAGTGCCCGACTTTCAACCGTTCGCTAGCAGTAATTACTTTAACACATCACTCCCGCACCCATCCTGCGCGTGTGATCACATATATTAACATAGGATCTAGGCATGGCAAACAATACAAGTGGTGATGGGGATCACCATGTTTAAGGGCCATACTTTATCACAGTTTTATTTGTTTATCTGTGATTGTTATTTTCCTGCATATGGATGTTTTGCCATGTTTTAAGCCCTCAAAAAAATTAAGTGTTTATTATGCCCTTCCAATTGCTACACCTATCAAGATTTTGATTGTTGTTTGGTGGGCTTGACAAACTAGGGCACCATCAATTATCTTAATAAGACAGGATATGTGTTGGACACTCATAACCATAGAATTGGTTTAACCAAACAAGGCCATCAAAATGGTTTTGGGCTTTGGGGCATGGTGTTGGGAGTCATGGTATGGGATGCCACCCAACAAAAAAAGGTTATATATGATATAATTAGTAAGGAGTTGCTTATCTAAATAACTAGGTTTCTAGTAGTGATGCCAAAGCTCACTAGAACTTAGTGAAATATGGATCTTAGCCTACTATATATATATATATATTTCTTGAGGAATTTTTTTCTAAAATATATAGTTGGTATAGCTTAGTGAATTTTTTAATAAAAAATTTTTCATAAACATAATGCTAAAATCCCTCATTACACGGTAGGAAGCACATTGGAGCATCCATCAATGGCTTAAAAATAATTTGACTTGTCTTGACAACTTCAAACATGATTGAACGTTGGCTCCCATTTGACTGACTAGATGGGGGGACTTTCTTACCTCTGGTCGGTATGAAACTTGGTAAAGTAGCTTCTAAACAAGTCTTGTATTTTTCATCAAAATTTGAGATTAATCGGACCTTTGGATTGGAAGCTATCTTCAATACATTGCTCGTATGTTGATCTGGAATTCAATAAGACAAAGCTTGTTTGCAACGATCTTCTGGAGGTCTTATCGACTTTGTACTGAAGTGAAACTTGGAGGAACTATTTCACTTTGAATCTTCTATTATGCATAAAAATTTAGGGTCGATTGGACTTCTGGATGAGAAGTTATCATATATCTTCTCCCGTGAGGCAAGCTAAAATTCATTAGGAAATAGCTCATTCGCTGTAATCCTTTTGAACTCTAGATGAATTGCAAATTGGCGACCTTTGATTGAGTTGAAACTTGGAGGGACTGTTTCACTTTGGATATTCTTCCTTGCATAAAAATTTTGGGTCGATCGAACTTTTGGATGAGAAGTTATCATCAATTCGTCACTCATGGGACAGATTGAAAATAATCTAGTCGAATTACAACTTACAGACCTCTGATCGTGATTGAAGTGTGATTGGCAACATCTGATCTCTGATTGAAGTGAATAAAGACCTTTGATCATGATAGAAGTGCAAATAGCAACATCTAATCTCTAATCGAGTTGGTGACCTGATCTCTTGATTGAAGTGCATCAGAACAACTTCTGATCTTTTGATCGAAGTGGCGCGACCTCTAATCTCTTGATCGAAGTGCATTAGAGAAACTTTTGATCTTTTGATCAAAATGGCGACCTCTAATCTCTTGATCAAAGTGCATCAGAACAACTTTTGATCTTTTGATGGAAGTAGCAACATCTGATCTCTTGATCGAAGTGCATCAGAGAAACTTTTGATCTCTTGATTGATGTGGCGACCTCTGATCTCTTGATCGAAGTACATCAGAGCAACTTTTGATCTTTTGATTGATGTGGCGACCTCTAATCTCTTGATCGTAGTACATCAGAGCAAGTTTTGATATTTTGATCGAAGTGGCTTCCTCTGATCTCTTCATCGAAGTGCATCAGAGCAACTTTTGATCTTTTGATCAAAGTGGCCACCTCGATCTCTTGATCAAAGTGCATCAGAGTAACTTTTGATCTTTGATGGAAGTGGCCACCTCTGATCTATTTATCTAAGTGCATCAGAGCAACTTTTGATCTTTTGATCGAGGTGGCGACCTCTGATCTCTTGATTGAAGTGCATCAGACCAACTTTTGATCTTTTGATCGAAGTGGCGGCCTCTACTCTTTTGATCGAAGTGCAGCAGAGCAATTTTTGATCTTTTTGATCAAAGTGGTGACCTCTGATCGGTATGAAACTTGGTGAAGTACCATCTAGACAGATCTTCAATTTCTCATTAAAATTTGAGATCAATCGGACCGTCGGATTACAAGCTATTTTCAATACTCGCTCGCATGTGAATATAGAATTCAGTTGGACAGAGCCTGTTTCCAATGATCTTCTAAAGGTCTTCCCAACCTCAAATTGAAGTGAAACTTGGATTACATATGGAGCATTGGATCTTCTGTTTGCCATGCAAAGTTTGGGTTGATCGAACTTCTGGATTAGAAGTTATCATTGATACGTCACCCATGTATCAGGCTAGATTTCATTAGGGTACAACTCATTTGTTGTAACCCCTATGAACTCCGTTCGAATTGCAACTTGGCAACTCTTGATTGGGTTGAAACTTGGTGGACATATGGTGCATGGAGTGTTCTATTCATCGTAAAAATTTGGGGTCAACCGGACTTCCGGATGACAAGGTATCATTGATTCACCACCCATGGGACAGGCTGGAACTCAAAATGGGAAACAGCCTCTAAACATGCAACCTTCAGATCTTTGATTGAGTGGACCTTGGTGATCTTTTAATCTCTGATCAAAAGTAAACATGCGACCTTCAGATCATTGATCGAGTGCCACCTTAGTGCCCTTTTGTTCTTTGATCAAAAGTAAACATGCGACCTTTAGATATTTTATCGAGTGTGACCTTGGTGCCCTTTTGATCTCTGATCGAAAGTAAACATGTGACCTTCAGATCTTTGATCGAGTGCTACCTTGGTGCCCTTTTGATCTCTGATCAAAAGTAAACATGCGACTTTCAGATCTTTGATCGAGTGCGACCTTGGTGCCTTTTTGATCTTTGATCAAAAGTAAACATGCGACCTTCAGATCTTTGATTAAGTTCCACTTTGGTGCCCTTTTGATCTCTAATCGAAGGTGCAAATATGCGACCTCTTCTCTGATCAACCGCCAGCACATCAAACTGAAACTCATTGGGGTTCTTACTGGATTAGGGCTCCCTTTGCATAGAATATTAGGCCCTTCAATTATTGCTCCATGCTTCTCTTCATCTTTATGAATGAGCTATGACGGGCACCAACGAAAATGATCTCTTCTCTCCCTGATTGGATGGCATCTACATCGAGACGTTAATCATGCGCAGAGCCCCCATGTGATGCATGATGCATGTGTTAGAGATATGCTCTAGAGACAATCATGGAGATGGTTATATTATGATATGTTTATAAATTGTTGCGAATAAAATGTTATTGTATTCTTTGAATAAAGTATCACTTTTATTGATCAACAAGTATGTGACTTGTTCGTGGAACTCTTTATTATGATAAATGAATTGTCTCAATTTATTTACGGCATAATCAATGATACATATTGTAAACATCCCTAACTTCCGACATTATTTGGAATAATGATGCACTATAAGTCAGCATGAGCATTGATTGATAGTCAAGTTTCACGGACCATTGTATAATATATTAAGTCAATGTCGTGGACACATATTGGAGAACATGTTGGTCGCATTGACCCAACTTGAGACATTGTTGAGATTACATGTCATCAGTTTGTTTCTAAATAGTTATTTTGGTTTATCTTTAGACTTGGGATCATCACGGTTTCATATACCACAAATACAACATATGGGATCAGCACTAACACGAGCAAATAATCCACAAAGAGTTGCATCAATCTGACAAGGCACATCATCTAATTTAGCACTAAGATTGTCACATGCATCACAAAAAGAATTGTAACCATTCATATCCTCAATCAATGTGAATCAATCAATCAACGAGAAAAGGACAAGAAGAAGTGCGAGAAATAAAAGAGTAGGGAGGGAAAAAGGGGTGGAAAAAGACGCAAACAAAAAACGAAAAGAAAAAGAAAAACAAAATGATTTAATCTAGTCAAACACATTCACTTTCAAACTATTCCCTGGCAACGGTGCCAAGAATTGATACTTTCCTAGACCGTTTCAAGATCGGAGCAGTAAGGCGAGTATTCTATCGTTCTTTCCTCAGGGACTAGAGAAACAAAATGTGTAAACTAAACTAAATCGATGATAGATGAAAATAAATCAGACGAAATAAAAAGAGAGATGTTAGAAGAAAAATAGAGAAAGAAAGAGGTGGATATCTCGCGACTCGCCATTAATGTTTAAAATTGTACAATGATCATAAATATGTGCAATGTTTAATATAATCGAGAAGAGGCCTAATGGAAGAAGGCATATATGTCTATCGATTACTAATCACTACACAAATCAATGAAACAATAGTACAAAAATAAATACTAACGCTTCAACAAGCCTCGGCACAAATCAACCACACAACACTCGAGATAAACAAGCTCTTCAACCTGAAGCACACAACAGATGATTAAGAATTGAAGATAAATTGAAATTGGTCTTCAATTATCCCAATCCATGACCACCTTGGTTCTTGCTTGCCTCACAAAGTACACTTCTCAGTAACTAAGGCACCAAGGCAATAAGATGCAAATACTGGAGAGAATAAGATATACAAGGAACCCCTAGAACTGGTCCAATTGAATCACCAAAACAACCAAGAGCTAGTTAATGCAGTTAACTGATAAACAAACCAATATGAAGGTCAATTGGATTGAACAACATGCAATAGGAATTTCAGTTCATCACGAGAGACAAATAAAATATCAAGTTCACTGGGTAATTGAAATAACCACTCAACACAGAATTTTAGATATAAAATTGTACTCAGATGATGCATGAATGAACAGCCAAATTCAGAGCAATTCATTTGAATTGAGAATTCTCCAAATAGATATGAAATAAGACATTCAATCCTTCACATTTACAAACAAGCAAATCTCATACAAACATCCAATTAATCAGAATTCAAGAACTGAGGAGAGTGAGAAAAGTTGGACCAAAGGTGTGGCTTGCTGGAGATGTTCTAGTGATCTCTAGTCATCTGAGCAGGTTGTGGTCGTGGAAGTAGACGCTGATGCACAACAGGTGATGAAGTAGGCCGAGGCAATAGCCCATGCGTGTTGAGGTCGTATGCTCAATTGGAGTGGTCGAGGAGCCTGATGAAGTCGAGGTCATGGTCGAGCTCGAGGTCGCTGAAGAAGAAGCTTGACCCTGAGGAAGCTGAAGAGGAGCTTGCTGTTAGGACCGCCGGAGAGGGGGACGACGAAGCTCACTCGAGGCATGGCTGCGGGACCTGAGGCGCGGCTGGGAAATTTAGAGAAGAGAGAGAGAAGAGGAGGGCGGTGTAGCGCGCGGGAGACGCGGCGAAGCGAGATCGGCGTTGGGATCTATGGAGTAGATCCGGCGGGATGGGCAGCGTTGATTGGAGTGGAGAGGAAGCGGGCGGCGGCGATGAGACACGGGGCAGAGGCGGCACGGGTGCAGGAGGTGCAGCGTGGCTGCAGAGGCGCGGCAAGGCGAGACTGGCGACGCGTGCGGGAGTGGAGGCGGTGGCACGCGTGGGAAGTAGAGAAGTAAAGAGAGGCAGGAAGAAACAGAGAGGAAGAGGAAGGGAGGAAAGAAGAAGACTGGAGGAGGAAAAGAGAGGGAGAAGAGGAAATAGTGAGGAAAAAGAAAGAGGAAGTAGGAAGAAGAAGGGAGGAGAGAGAGAAAAGTGGCTCCGCCGCCGGCGTGGTGGTAGGAGATGTGGATCGCGAGGAGGGAGGAGAAGACGAAGATAACAAAGAAAAAACCAGGCTCGATGAGAAACAATGGCCGGTGGCTGTGTTTAGAGGAGAAAGGTCATTTTGCATTTAGGCCCTCTGATTTTTAGAAAATAAAACTACCACAGAAACAAACATCCAGGATGGCACATCACAGACAGTTATGAACTTTTCACTGGAACACCGTCTGCGAAGGCCTGTCGGGAGTTATCACAGTCGGTTCTGATGTCAAAACCAACTGTGATAGTCAAGCAGACGGTTTTGACCATAGAACCGTCTGTGATAGTCTACTGGTCATAGACAGTTTTAAACTCAAAACTAACTGTGATAATTACAATCGGTTCTCAACTGAGAACCGTATGTGATAACTAGAATATCACAGACGGTTCCTTGGTCAAAACCGTCTGTGATTATCACAGACGGTTCTGACTTTAGAACCGTCTGTGATAATGTGTGCTCCAAACAGTGTCGGCAATTCGAATTCTTAACAGTGTCTTCATTTCGGTCTCCAATCTTCGCGCGGCGCCCTAGGCTGGGAACACGAAGCGTCGCCTTGGAAATTCTATAAATAGCCTGGCAGTGGAATAATTACCAACTACTTTACAAATTTTTCTAATTCTCAAACTCTTCGACTCCTTAGCTTCTCTGTGCCAATGGCATCCTCAATGGCATCGTCAGCCTCGCCCTCTCCGGGAAGAACTCGCAATCTTTTGGACTTACCCCTGTATTGTTAATCCCTATTCAGTAGATTATTGACTTCCTGATTTGCACAGGGAAGGGTAGAAGTGGAAGACTCGAGCAAGGTGAAATCCGAGCTGAGGGCCCTCCAGGAGGAGCATAAGCTCCTTACAGAGAAGCACACTCAGCTACGGCTTGACCTAGACAATCTCTTCCAGCGCATTCAGCGCATGAGGACGGATGGTGATAGTGGTAGGGCGAGAGCGAGGCGTCTTCGCGAGGAGAAGCAAGCCGCGGATATAACCATCACTGGTTGCGGTTTGACAATGAAGGATACCATCGCGAAGCTGAGAGAGGTCGCAAGTCTTCTCGACACGGTAGAAGTTGATCCTAAGAACGATAACTCGTCGCTGGAGGAGTCCTGCGTCCTGGCTGCAAGTCAAACTGACTTTATTCTAGATGCAGCCAGGGCTAAGACCACTCCTTGACTTAGCATTTTGTATTTTTATTTTTTTTGTAAGTGATGAAAAACAATTAATGAAAAATTTGTTGTTATGTCAATTTCCCAATTTTTCAGCACATTCTTGGACTGCTATCTTCCCTCTTTCTTTATCTTTTTTTGGCTTTTGGCGAACATTCGACCATAGAAAGGTATGTACACTGTGTGCGATCACGGAATGACTATCGCGATCATATAAAGATTATCGCCGGTTGATTAAGTGCGAACATGAGAGCGGCAATCTTTGGTGGGAGGGAGTTTGGTGGGAGGAAGAACAGATCAAAGTCGGTTTTGAGATCAAAACCATCTATGATAGTCACGCACGGTTTAGAACTTTAGATCTCCCAACAGTCTAGTATTACAGATAGTTTTGATGCTAGGACCGACTATGATAGTCCCAATAGTATCCAACACTTCGAATTCTCAACGTTCTTGAAATATCAAAGATAGTTCTGATTTAAATCTGTCTGTGATAGTTATATCACAGATGGTTTTGAGGTAAAAACTGTATGTTATATCACCATTTGAAGTCAGACAGTTCTGATTTAAAAACCGTTTGTGATATTTCTATGATAGTTCTACACAAATAAGCCAGTTCGCACATTCAAGTACATGTCTGAAACAGCAATACAAATGCACAAATATACACCAATACAAGTACACAAATACACCAATTCACATAGTCAAGTACATGTCCCAAATAGCAATACAAATACACCAATTCACACATTTGATGTATTACAAAAGTCACATCTGAAAGAGAACCTTTGCAATCAAACAACAAATGTTACTACCGACTACAAGTTAGACCTCATACATCACAAATCCATTCATCTGAAACAGCAAATGTATGAACCACGTTTGGCTTAACCATAGAGTTCAGTTTAGAGACGCCCGAGGAGTTGGAACTGGCGTTGAGTTACATTTGTCTTGGTGATCTCTTCTGGCTCAAACTCAACTCATCAATGCAAATCAACTCAACTCAGTTGAGTTGAGTTGAGAAAGCCCAAGGAAATCATGAAGACAAATGTTAGATGCTTTCTATAGGTCCTGATTTGAGAAACACGCCGGGCTTGAGGATCTTCTTGACTGAGCCAACTAAGATCTCGCCCTTCACATCCTTCCAGCTCTCGATGGTGATCTTCACCTTTTCTTTCGCCAATAAGCCAACGTAGGCAGCGTACTGCGACGACGAACCGTGAACTCCGTTGCCCCTCGTGAACATCGTCCAAGGACATGTACAGAATCTTATTGAAAAGAAGACATATAAAAATGGAAGATACAGGAATCGCAGGATAATTACCATCACAGGATTAGGATAATCCAACAATGTTGCAATTTTACTTGCCTTTCTTGCAATGCTGAAATGTAGCCGAGGGAGTTGAAGCTACGATCGATGTTGGACTTGATTCACCAGAGAAACTAGTGGCCGTAGATGGAGGTGCGGCAGCCATCAATGGAGGTTACGAGTTAGGGCTTATCATGCCCAAGGAGAAAAAGAAGTGGAACAATTCGATTGGAAGCAAAACTCCAGGGAGGGAACAAGTATTTGTAGAAGTCGAACGGTTTGATTTCAACAAAACTACCAGTCATATTACAGACGGTTCGGACCTCAGAACCGTTTGTCATAGTAGAGCAGACGGTTGATATTCTAATTATCACAGACGGTTCTAATTTAAAAATCGTCTGTGATAGTGAATACAAATACAAAAATACACCAATTCACACATTCAAGTACATGTCCCAAATAGCAAGAAAAATACGCAAATATACACCAATACAAGTACGCCAAGTTATCACAGACGGTTCCGAAGTCAAAACCGACTGTGATAGTGAAGAGGACGGTTTTGAACTCAGAATCGTCTGTGATAGTTTAATTATCACCAATGGTTCATATCTCAAAACCGTCTGTGATATTTCTTTCATAGTTCTACACAAATGCTCTGATATTACCGATGGTTTTAAAGTTAAAACAGTCAGTGATAGTTTGTTATTACAGATGGTATGATGCTAGAACTGTCTGTATTGAACCTGGTATAAATGGTCTTTTAGTTCTACACAAATATACCGATATTACTGATGGTTTTAAAGTGAAAACCGTTAATGATAGTTTGTTATTATAGACGGTATGATGCTAGAACCATCTATATTGAACCTGGTAGAAAAGTTCTTTTAGCGGATGTTTCGAGCTAGTTGTACACTTTTGCTCTACATACTATCAAGTTGGAAGAGATCTGGGGCAAGGAAGAGCAATATCTCAAAAGGGGAGCATTAGGGGGACAACAATTTGAAGATCCAAGGTTGGTACTTGCTCCTAAGGCATACACATTACTTAATTTCATTATCAATATTGATCTCCATTGATTGATCAAATTAGAGGGAGAGGGAGGGGAAGCTAGAGTAGCAAATCTTGGTTATAACTCTCATTTTTCGACTTGTAGCTATTTAATTGCTTTATGATGTGTGTTATCCATGCCCCCAATTAGCTACTAACTAATTGCTTGTAGTTCAAGTAATAGTTAACTAGTTATACCACAAACTCCACAAACACTAGCTAGCTAGCGAGATTTATAATTTATTGCGTGTCAACCATACGTAGAGTATTACTTAGCATGTGTATGAATTTAATTGCAGATGGTCCATCGAGACTGGATGTATAATGACAACCAAGTGAACGAAGAATACATGAAAGGTGTTTTAGATTTCCAAAAAGTTGCTGAGCAAGACAGACTACCAGAATCTTAAGATGTTCACCAACTCATCTCAAATTGTCGCCCACTTGATCTGATGGTTTCAAAAAGGGGTACACGTGTTGGGTCCACCATGGCGAAGAGCAAACTACTGAAACAAGTGCCACTCAGGTTGAGGAACAAGACATGTCAGATCTGAACAATGATTTCGATGAGGATATGCCAGATGATGACAATTTAGATGACATGTTGCGTGATGTGGAAGGAAATTATAATGAACGGGAGTTTGGTAAATTTAAGAGCTTGATTGATGATTCAGAAAAGCCATTGTTCCCTGGTTGCAAGTCGAAGTACACAAAGTTGGCCTCCGTGCTTGAACCTTAAAATTGAAGGCTAGTAACAGCTGGACCGACAAGAGTTTCACGGCACTGTTACATCTTTTAGCGGACATGCTTCCAGAAGGAAACGAGTTGCCAGAAAATGTCTACCAAGTGAAAAATCTGTTGTGTCCTTTGGGAATGGAAGTAGAAAGGATACACGCATGCCCTAATGATTGCATCCTTTACCGTAACGACTACAAGGATATGCATGTTTGTCCGGTGTGCGGTGCATCCTGCTATGAGCGTAAGGACCGAACCGACGACGGCGACTGTGCTGAGATAAAGCAAGGACCAACCTCTTGCTAAGGTGTTGTGGTATTTGCCCATCATTCCCCACTTGAAGCGTTTGTTTGCAAACCGTAATGAGGCAAAATTATTGCGTTGGCACTCGAAAGACCGGAAGAAGGATGGCAAGCTGAGACACCCCGCTGATTTTTCGCAGTGGAGAAACATCGACAGGGCATTTGTTAACTTCGGAGTTGAATTGACGAATATAAGGTTCGGGTTGAGTACTGATGGAATTAATCCTTTTGGTAACATGAGCAGTCGACATAGCACTTGGCCGGTTCTTTTGTGTATCTATAATCTTCCTCCTTGGTTGTGTATGAAGTGTAAGTACATCATGATGTCTCTACTTATCTCAGGACCAAAACAACTCAAAAGTGATATTGATGTGTACCTAGCACCATTGTTAGAGGATCTGCTAACAATATGGAACGAAGGGGTGCAGGTATGGGACGCATACAAACGAGAGAACTTCATCCTACGTGCTATGATATTTTGCACCATCAATGATTTTTGTGCTCTTGGAAATTTGTGAGGCCGTAGTATGAAAGGAGCCAAAGCTTGTCCCCACTGCGAAGATGAGAATGAGAGCGTGTGGCTGAAGAATTGCAGGAAAACAATGTACATGCATCACCGTAGGTTTCTTCTGAAGAATGATGCGTATCATAAGAGGAAGAGAGAATTTGATGGCCACAAGGAAGATGGTTCAGCCCCGAAGCCTATGAGTGGGAAAGAAGTATACTCACGAGTAAACGACATAGACGTTGTGTTTGGAAAGGGTCGTAAATTGAAACCCCCCACGAAGAACACTTGAAAGAAGAGATCCATATTTTGGGACTTACCATATTGGGAGCATTCAGAGGTTCGGCATTCAATTGATGCATACATGTAGAGAAGAATGTTTGTGACAGTTTAATCAGCCTATTGCTGAACATTCTGGGGAAGACAAAGGATGGCGTCAATGTGCCGTGTGACATGATCGAAATGAAAATCATGCCCGAGCTAGCAACGAGAGAGGACGAGAAAGGCCGTATATACCTCCACCTGCATGCTACACTTTGTACATGGCTAGGAGGATAGAACTTTGTAAGTGTCTCTATGGTGTTAAAGTTCCATCAGGTTACTCCGCAAATATGAAAAGCTTGTGTCCTTGGGCGATTTGAAATTGCTTGGTATGAAGTCTCACGATTATCACGTGTTGATGACGCAAATGCTTCCTGTTGCCATCACATGTTGATGACACAAATGTTTCATTTAAATCAAGTTTTCGAGCATTTGGACATCATTTGCATAGATTTGAGGCTTTTTGGATATTGAAATTTCAGTATTCAGAGTTACAGAGTTTCTGATTGTAAAGCACTACATCATTGCATAGAAGAGGACAACTATCATAGATGATTCTGAGTTAACAACCGTCTGTGATATATAACTATCACAGACGGTTGTGAACTCAGAATAGTCTGTGATAGACTCTTAGGCGGTTCTGATAACAGAACCATCTGTGATAATATCTCTACATAGTTTTACGCCTTAAACTATGTAGAGAGATTATCACAGATGGTTCTGATCTCAGAATCGTCTGATAGTCTATCACAGACGGTTCTGAGATCAGAACCATCTGTGATAATCTCTCTACATAGTTTAAGGTGGGCTTTGTCCTGCTCATTCCACACTGCGCGACTCTTCACCTCACTTTCCCTAGCTCTCTCCGCCCTCCCACCGTCCGGCGCGATCACCTCCATCGCATCCCCACCGTCCGTCGTGATCACCTCCGTCGCCTCCCCACCTTCCGGCGCGATCACCTCCATCGCCTCCCCATTGTTTCTGCTATTCTTGGTCAATTTTAAGTTTCAGATTTACTTACACTGTTCTCTCTTTCATTAATGTTAGGAACTGATATGTCCGAAGTGGGAAGGCCCTTACACTGTTGTTTCGGTGCCGCGACCAGGATCAGCTCGGTTAGCAATGGAGGATGGTCGAATCTTGTCCAATACTTGGAACATCGATCAACTACTCAAGTTTTACGTGTAAGTACCCAGTCCCTTTTCCTTTTCAATTAGCATGATTTAATAAAACGAGTGCGTTTTTGTTGTTTCGTATGTCAAATATTTCCTTTTATGCCCACATGTTACGAACTTAGCTCGGGGGCTGGTTGCCAGTGATTATATCGCCACAATGCCCTAATCGGATTCGCTGGCTGATCTCATGACCACTTCCAGATAAGTCACTCCTAAATAAGCCGTTTCTCAACGCACACGGGGCTTGCTGGCATGTCCTTGGCCATCAGAGTGGCTGCCGGTTTGCAACAAGGTTAGGCATTACATCGAATATAATTGTTGGCCTAGTCGAATATCCCCGGTCATTACACCCATATTTTTCCTGTGCTTATAATACTAAGTCTCCAGTATATATAATCACAGGCGGGGGCTAGGGGAATATGGTTATAATATGAAACAACAAAAAGTGCTTTCTTTCGAAACTAAAAAATTGCACGCTTTTGCATTCTATAAATTGTATCTGTACAGGTACATGTTTTACGTAATCCCCAGCTCGATCAAGAGTTTGTCTACGAGAGGTCTAACTTCCTCCATGATAGCCTCAAGCTGGTCTTCACTTTCGATCTCTACCTCTCCTACCAGTGGATTCAGATCCAAATCTGGGCCTTGGTGGAGACGAAGCCGGCAGAGAATGTCAGAGGCTGCTGATTGGACTCTAGTTCTAATCGCCTCTTGTTGTCGCCTAGTATCTTCAGGAAGATACTCGAGGAGTGATTCCGCTTGAGCTACGACCAACTTGGACCAGTCGCTAGGGTTAAGGTCGTCTGTTGTGGTTTCGACCACACCAGCCCTTAGAAGACAGGCTACCATCTTCAGCTTTTCAAAGATAGATATGCTCAAGTCTTTGCTCTCCCTGCGGACAGAGTCTATGGTCGTCTGGAGATCTACCCTCTCTTGACCAAACTGGTTTATTTGATTTTCTTGCACTGCAGCAAGAAGGTCGTTATAAAGAATCCCAGCAGTAAAGTTAGTTTGTTCTGGTCGAAAGTTGACTTACATGAGAGATGCGATCGCAGTTCTTTGAGCTTGGCCTCTAGATGAGAAATCGTGATGGCCGCCCTGAGCTTTCCATTTTCCTGATCGACAAGGCTCTTCTTCAAAGAGGTGTTCTCTCTGCAACGAAAGAGATAATTGTCATGATAAGTCTATATTCAGGCAAAATAAAGAGCATCTTCCTTACTCTTGCAAGCAATCTTTTTCCTCTCGTATGGCCTTGATGCTATCTGCCATAGCTGTCGATTTGGTTGCCATACGGGTCAATTCCTGTGACATAGAGGAAAGTCAGTTGCAAAATCTGAGTGCTCTGTGCAAAACTCAGATACCTTAAGGGGTGTTCGACATACCTCAGTATATTCTCGAAGCAACTCGTCCTTCGGGAGGGTTGGAGGCCAAGTCGATGGACTCGCCTCATCCCCGGCAGGAGCAGCAGATGAAGGTACCTACTGAGCCTCGGTCGTAGTCTTTAGCACCTGCGATTGGGCCTCCACATCCAACTCATCCCTCACGGCCCGGACGCCTTCCTGGACCGGAGGGACAGAACTTTCTTCACCGGAGATCTCAGTACCAGCAGGAACTTCAACCCTCGTCGAGGCCACTGGAGGGGTTGGCACTGAATCTCTATGCCTAAGCAAAGAAAGAAATTGTCAGTTTCACAGATGGTTGCCACAACCCGATCTAGTATGAACAGAAGGAATTCTTATCTTAACTGAAATCCCATCAGTTTTTGGGACTTCAAAGATGGTTCCCCAAGAGAAAGAGGACAATCATTGTCTACTCTGGTCTTTCTTTTGGTGAACAGGACCTTCTCTTTTTCTCCCTATGTATACTAGCTTGTAAGCATATACATGAGGAACGATGAAGATCTAAATGGTAAGGATCCTTACCGGGGTAACCTGTTCGGTTGGCAGGGATGTGACCGATGGTCTAGGTATCTCCTGAACCACCGGTGCTGGCACTTCATCCACAACCTTGAGGTTGGAAGTGGTCGCGGGATCTTGCTCTGTTATTTTTGCCCCTGTCGCTAGGGGCCAAGTAATCGCCCCCTAGGACTCACGAGAGTCGTAGGAGGAATTTGCCCTTCCTGTATAAGCGTGGCTCAGTGAACACACATACAGATGAAATTGTAAATTCAGGACCGCGAGAAATCTTACCGTGGTCGTCCCTTCGACCAAGGAAGGAGAAGTTACAGACCCTGAAGCCTCTGGAGCTTCAAGAGCAGGGATCTCACCTGTGACCACGGGATTCCCAGTGGTCGTGGGGTCTGCTGTAGCTGCCTCTGTCTCGGCGGGACGAGGCAATGTTTCGCCAAATTGAGGTGTTCTCTCTTCCTCCTCCTCGCTCCTTTCACCCTGTACGACGAAGAAGTGATTCCAATTTGTACCCGGGGTAACAGGAGGCACATGATATCTTACCGCAGCTTTCTTCGCTGTAAGGGGGGTTCTGTGCGAAGAGCCTTCCCCGAGAATTTTCTTGGATTTCTTGGGGACGGGTTCGTTCGCTCCAGACCTTGAAGAGACTTTCTTTATTCTCTTCATCGTTGGCTTGCCCAGGAAGCCGAAGTTTTCACTTGGAAATGTCGACTCGGTGAATCTCCCCAGAAGCTATGTCGTTCCGGTGTCCTTGTTAGTACAAACGCACACATAACTTGCGGACAGAACATAACGAGAGATGACATACCTTTCGACGTTCCTGTCTAAAGTCATCGCCGGCATGGATCAAGCTTTGGGGGCGAGGCAATCCTTTGGGTCCCTCCACTTCGGCACTGTATGCCCAGAGGAGGTAGTTTGTCCGCTTCTCGATCTCGGACGAAGGCAAAACTATGTCACCAGTAGACCAATTAGCAAATTATGACAGAAAGGTGTAAGACTTCGTTGGCTAAGTCACATACCATTGTTATAGTCCAAGGTGCTGTCTGCCATGGACCGTATCTCCCAGGCCGGATGAGCCCTTTCGCGCAGGGGGCTCACCCGATTCTTCACAAAGTCGCGTACAATGTCGCGAGCTGTTAGTCCCTGCTGGACTAAGTGAAGAATCACCTCGGCTTGCTTCATAAGCTTTGCATTCAGAGCAGGGAGAGAATCCAACTCGCTAGGCTTCTCTGGCCGCGAGTTCTCAAACCACAACCCGCTCTCAGACGGTAGGGTGCTGTAAAACCATTTCTGGTACCACCCGTGCACGAAGTCTCGCAGGGGTGGGAAGGGATACTCTTTCTTCTCCCATATCCGGAAGTAGATACATCCGGCGGCGTTGGCGCTCTTTGACCACGCCGAGTAGTAGAAACGTCAGAAGAGATCTACGCTGGGATACACTCCGACGAAGGCTTCACACAAGTCTTGGAAGACCACCAAGATCAGGACCGCATTTGGGTGGAGATTTACTAACTCCAACCTGTAATGCTCCAAGATCCTCTTTAGGAACCGACTCTCAGGAAATCGGAACCCACACCTCAAGTATTCTTCAAAAACCACCAACTCGACTTCTTGGACGATTGGGGTTTCTTGATCCTTCCCCGTGGGTCGCCAGTTGATTAGCAATCTTGGGGGAAGAATCTCTTCTTTCTCCGGCGCCATCAAATTCTCCTCCGTGTGATGCACCGATCGGCTCCAGGATGCCATTTCTGGAAGAGATTGTGGGGGAAAGCTGGCGGCTTTGAGGACGATGGAAGATGGAGAACGAGGGTTTTTGTGCGGCGGAAGTTCTAAGGCTGGCGGCTGGGTGCGTGGCTTCCTCAAGAAGCTACCTGCTCCTTTTATAGGCCCGAGGGGACACTCCACTGAGGGTAACGTTCCATTGAATATTCTATTCATTTCCCATAATGGATATTCTCTCTGGTAAACCCGCTATGCGCACCGAATCTGAAACAAAAGGTATTCTTTGTCTCAAATTTGAGGGTTAACAATGCGTATAAAAATGTGAAGGGTTTTACAAAGGTTTTCGGAGGACATTTTCCTTCATGTTTCTTGTAAACCTTCACGAATTGATCATAAAGATATTCTATGATTCAACTGTTGTGTACACAGTTGCTCTTTGATCAGATTGCTGTATTATCAGAATTATGTCTTTGATCAGCTTCCAATTCTAGTCGAAGTGGAAGTTTGATCAAATTTCGATTCTAAACGCGGTAATCTTTCAGATCGAATTTCATTTCTAACCGCGGCTTTGAGCCTGATCGTGGTATCAGCACTACTTGCGGTATAGCATTTTGAGTGCGTTTCTGGTCGTAATGATGGAACTCATCTGTGTATGAGTGGTTGTAAAAACAATATTTATGGCCGCATTTTTACATAGAAGTTATGAAGGATCCTCATGCTATGTAAGATAAAAGAAATCTTTATTTCTGACAATCTTTACATGCAAAAGGGATGCTGGTAACCAGAGCATCGACCTGATCCGAGAGGAGTTTACAAAGTTCTCCTAGGGACATATTGTCATCAGTAGGATCTACACTGTCGACCCCCAGGGAACTAGCAACTACCCTAAGCTTATCTACATCATCCCTAACAAGAGATGCGCTATTGTTCCTAATCAAATTGGAGAGTTCTCGCTGTTGCTGAGCGTGATCCCTCTCCCGATGGAATTGGCGTGCCTCTTCACGAGATCTTTCAAAACATTCTGCCAGATGTAGAATCGCCGAAGACATCTCTTCGGTCTTCTTCTCCAGAGCCTCTTTTTCCCCTTGGAGAGTCTGTCCCAAGGGGGGAGGCAGGACCTCAGTAGGTTGATCGCTGGGGGCTCCGATCTTCTACATTTGCAAACGTTAGTTGCACTAATTGTAACAATGAGAAAAAGGAGATAGAGATGATCACCTGTCGTCGCAAGTGACAAGTTGATATAGGCATCCCAGAAAGTAGATCACCCGATAAAGATTGAGGATCATCATATGGTGGAAGTATGGCTTTCCCACCATAACATTGCTTCCCCAACACAAGTTGAGGATCATCTGGTCGAGGAGGAACAGCTTTCCAAACAGAAGATTGATCAGCCGAACAAAAACGGGAATCATTGGGATGAAATGGAGAAAGCTGAGGAGAATGTCCCTCCAAAGGTGGAGATGAAAGTTCGACCTGCCGAGGTGCATGGGTAGGAAGAACTAGAGGAACTGAAGGAAGAAAGAACAATGATGCGTCTTTCACCTTTGTTCTGCTGGAGGATCCCTCGTCAATCTTGGGTTTCTTCCTTGAAGGAGACAGATCTTTCGACATCTGTAAATCTTGCTCGAAAACTTCTTCTTCATCACTCTCAATCTCAATGATGTTTTGGTCTGCCATCGAGAAGTATATGGAGGAAGAAGGAAGATGTCTTTGGAAGAGACTTAGCCGGGAGGAAAAATTGTAAAGCTTTAAAATCCAGGAATCCAGGAGCTTCGGTATTTATAGCCACCGGGGTGACAGTTCAGTTTCTGAACGCCTCAGGGTTTTTAAAGCATTTACAATTTTACCTCGGGTTAAAAAATGTTTCAGCGGCGCCATCATTACCCGTCACGTATAACTCAGAGCTCGTCTCGGGGAACCAACCGCCACACTTAGTGCGCCACTAAGTGGAGGATTTGAAGCATCGGGTTTAATGTCTGATGTAAGTCTTGAAATTTGAAGCAAACACGTCTCTTCGTTTTCTTCAAATTTGGGGCCTAGCTGACGAGGATTGATACCCGAGCTCAGTGCAAATAAATGCACGGCTGGTTCAGGACAGATTCGGACCAGACAAAGCACCTGGTGATGCAAACTCAAGCTACTCCGAGAAGCACGGACATGTGATCGCAGGCTTTACGCGATCAGATCGTAGCTAGTGCGCAGTCAGAAGTTCATATGCCGTACGCGAACAAAAGACTGCAGATGCAGCACAGTCAGCGAACAACGCACGGTCAGAACACCTTCGACCAGGGGACGCGGGATTGATCTTCCCTTATAATGGGGATATCGCGTGTATCTCGAATATTCTTCCACGTATGAAGACAACCGTCAGGAGGTTGATACGTGCGGTTATCTATAAATAACACATGTTAAACTTGCGTGGGAGTTAGGAGCGGTTGCCGAAACTTCATCCAAGCAACTGTTTGATGCCGTTGCGACTTGGCACCCTTTTGACCAGTATAAAGGATAGCCCAACGCATCAAACAGGGAGAGAGATCGAATCGAACGACCGAGCAACCAGAAGACAGTAGTCTAAGTTAGATAGCTTTCGCAAGCCTTCCAGGCATTGTCTTGTATAAACCCATAGGAAAGATCTTCGCCTGTGAAGATCTATTCGATAACTCTGTAAATCCTTTTACCGTACATAGTGAAATCCCAACAGGACGTAGAGCTATTACTCCCACCATCGAGGGCCCGAACCTGTATAAACCTCTCTGTGCTCCAGTTCTCTTTGATTCATCATACCTTCCCGGAAGGACACCCTGAAAGGTCTCACAACCTACAAATTCTTCATAAGTTCTGCTAAGGACCCGAGTCCGAATCACCGACAAGAATTTTGGAACAATATGTCATTTCATATTACTCTTAACTTATCCGCTACTCATTTGTGCAACACAAGCAACATTGCCCTCATATAGGACAGTGGGGGTACGTCACATTACTGCTGGATATGACATATCAATCATAAACATTCATGTGAGGCTTCATAACTAGTCTGGGATCTGGCATCATGGGGATCAGATAGATAACTAGCATCTGTATAGACCACCAAGGTCATGCCTTAATTTTTCTAGTAATATTAACCAAGATCTTTTGTACCTTCAAGGTATTTGAGAATATGTTTCATGCCATTCCAATGCCTTCTAGTTGAGGATGCACTATATCTTGCTAGCAAACTTACCATGAATGCAATATCAGGCTTGATGAAATTTGCGAGATACAATAGTGCTCCTATGGCGCTCAAATAAGGAACTTCTAGTCCAAACATTTCCTCATTATTTTTTTGGGTTTGTATGGGTTTTTATCCGCTTTCAGAGATCTTACGACCATTGGTGTGCTAAGAGGATGTGATTATCCATACCCAATCTCTCTAGAACGTTCTTCAGGTCGGTTGACTCATGAATAAATATTCCTTCAGGGAGATACTCGATATGCAGGCTAAGGAAATATTTGGTATAACCCAAAATTTTCATCTCAAACTCCGTCTTTAGGTATGAGCTTGCTTTCTCAATTTCCTTTGTGGTTCCAATAATTTTTATATTATTGACATAAACTGAGATGATACAAAAATCATTTGGTGACTTCTTTATGAACACACAAGGACAAGTATCATTATTAACATATCTCTTCTTCATGAGGAATTCACTTAGTCGGTTGTTTCACATTCTATCCGACTATTTCAGGTTGTATAGTGACTTTTGTAATTTGATACTATACATGTTGCGATTTTCTTTCTCTTTTTCAAGTTAGGGATTTTGAGTCATTTAAGGACTTTCATATAGATGTTTGTATCAAGTGACCCATATAGATAGGTGGTCACTACATCCATCAACTGCATATTTAAATTCATGTCTGCTGCCAAAAATATTAAGTAGTGGAACAAAATTCCATCCATAACAAGGAGAATAAAATCAATACCAAATCTCTGTGTGAATCCTTGGGCTAGCAACCTCACTTTTTATCTCACCGCATCATTTTTCTCATTTCTTTTTCGCATAAAGATCCATTTGTGTCCTACAAGGATAATATTTAGTATGTGTAGCTCAACCTCAATTGCTTGTTTCCATTTGACACAATCTAAGCACTTCTGGCAGTTTGCTATAGACTTTAGTTTTGGATCCAGATTTTCATTTGAGATAATTTGATCAATTATAGAGGCAAAATAGTTGTCGACAACTGTAATGTTACTATTATATGTCTCTCCCGTGCCCACCTAATTTGTGGATATCTCATTTTTAATATTGACTGACTCTTCATGATTTCCCAAAATGATAAGAGTCTGATTGTTCTGCGATCCCAACATTATGTTGTGCGTGTGCTAAGTTGTTGGGGTTCTCATCTTCAAGATAAACTTCTTCAGGAGGCCTCTGAAATTCAGGTTGAGTCTCTCCAAGATATTTAAAGAGTGTTTGATTATTGTCACACGACCATCAAAACCACAGACATCTCCGTAGATTTTAGGTTTTTTTGCACCAATAGGTCCCCCACTTATAGCGTAAGGGAATGCCAGTGGATTTACTATTATCCCGGGGTATCTCTACTCTTTCAAGTGCATTTACTGTAGGTATATGTGATTTAGTCACTTCTTTATAATTAGTGAAAGTATCTGACAGGTTATCTGCTAAACTTTGCAAATTAATTATCTTCTGAACTTCCATTTCAGCTTGACTAGTGCGCGGATCTATTATATTGAAGATCTTTTTCATTCCATGAAATTTAGCAGCAAATTTGGGCTTTTCTCTCCCTCTAATGCCATAATTAGATCTTTATCAAATATGCAATCAGTGTACCGAGACGTAAAAAGATCCCCTGTTATGGGCTCAAGATATGTAATAATTGACAGAGTTTCATATCCAACATATATCGCCAACTTCTAGTGGGGGCCCATAGAGGTACGCTAGAATGGTGATATCGGCACGTATACAGCACAACCGAATATTCATAGATGGGAAATACCTGGTTCTTTTCCACACACTAGTTTCAAAGGGGGAATGATCATGATATGCAGTAGGCCGGATTGGTGTTAATGCAATGACATGTAAATTGCAGGACTCCAACTCTTGGTGGATAATTTAGAATTCTGTAGTAGAAGTATACCAATCAATTCAGTTCATTTAATCAAAGATTCTATTAGGCCATTTGGTCACGCATCACAAACTCTTTAAGAGTAGGAGAATTATTATGTTAAATGTCCAACATAATTACTTATAATTCGGCACATTATATTTTTTCCCAGAATGACCCAATTGCTTATATCATAATTCAAAAGAATTTCGGTCTTTAAATTCAAATACATCGCAACAAAATTTTTTTATTTGGTCAAATATAAACAAGTTATTTTAAAAAGAATAAAATGGTATATAAATCAAAAGATGTTCAACAGGAGCACAAATTTAATGATAAAACATCAACCAAAGATATATATGGATCAATAATTCATAATTGTTTAATGGGAACACAAAATGATAAATGTTCGAGAGGAACACATAAATTTAATAATAGGGCATAAAAAAATATATGTCTGACAAAAATAACTAGAGAACTAAATATCTAACTGAGACTATTCATGATCTCTAAAATCAACTTAGAGCTCTAATCCCAACAAATCATCATCATCATCAATTGGAGTCTTACTTGCTTCAGGCAAGTCTGCATAATTTGACTCACGAGTCTCGTAGCTCTTCTTATTTTTCATCATCCGTTGATAAGATTCTACTATCTCGTCCTCCTCGATGTCTACCATGTCCCCGAGCTCTTCCACATCCACGTTTATGTCACGCCCCAAGACTGGGACTACGACTACTCCTGTAGTGACCTAGCTCGCTGTAGCTAGTCTCATTCTCACAAACCTTTGAATTCCCAGGATGAGTCAAACACAGGAGTATATTACATTGCAACAGAGTACTAACAAAATATAAGCAGTGTGGCCTGCTGGCCTTAATATTACATAAGGAGGATTACAATGCCTACAAGGCATTCAGGGTTTAGCAAAATATTTAACTACACAGCAGAAGATAAGTGACCCTCCCACAAAAGAAGTTGACGGCAGAACAACACACTTCAGGGCTCTGGCGGAACTATTTCTCCTCCTTCTGGATCCACGAAGTACTCCATGCCATCATCTTGATCAAGGTAGGCTCCATCTATTGAGTTGAATGTTGCAAGGGTGAGCACTTACGTACTCAGCAAGTCATAGGTAAGAATAGATACATATAGTACTGATGGTATGAACCTAGACTAGTCAAGAATTATGGTTGTTTATAAAATAATCTTTTACTTCCATACCTCATCTCATGGCAGCACTTTTCATAATATAACATCATCATTCATGTTCACTGGATTATGGCACTACCGCGACACGTCGACACACAACAACCCACGGCAGCACTCCTTATCATGACAACACATGTCATTTGGGTAATCTTGATTAAACATATTTTATTTAGAAAAATATACTTGTGTCACACCCCGTGGATTTACTCCACCGCAGCAGACTCCTATAAACCCAGGAGCTCGGAGTATTCGAATACGTTTTTAACTCTGCAGAGAGGTACCAATTTACCCGCAAGATATTCCACTTTCAAGCCCATCCTATCAAAATGATTAGACCCCTCCTCACAACCATGTGTGAGTGGCAAGGTGGAGATAACAAGAACTTTTGTTATGTATCACTTACAATTCACCCCTGACCCTGTGGCTCTCCACGAGACACAGTTGTGGTAGGTTGTATCCTAACCTCCACCCCTTTGCTTATTCCCATTACTGGGTCAGCGTGCTTGATCACCTTCAGTGATATGTGTGGGAGCCGCACTCCGTGTTTATCGTGCATCACTACACATCTCATGCAGGGGTTTCATGTGCGATCCACATAATTACTTGTTCAGGCCTGTCCCATACCAGGCTTGCGGTTAGCACGTTGTTCATGCCACTAGACGCACAACACAAGGTTCTAGTCCTTATATGCCAGTGACTAGATCATCCACAACCCTGCACCTTCAGTGCCTGCATATCCTTTGCAGTCTAGCACCTCCAGTGCTACAGCCATTCCACACCATTTTTCTGGTCACGGCTAGGGGTTTTATTTCATGAATATAAGTATATAAATACATATAATAGTTCATGGCTCAAAACTTGTTTATTTCACATTTCACAGATAACCAGTCTAGTACTGCCAATTCATAAATCAACCATTCTCAATCTTTCACATGCAATATTATCTATATTCAAGGTTATGTTTTAGCAACATTTAAAATATAGGTTCAAGATGACCAAGGATATGACTTGCCTTCCGCGTCGTAAAATACAGCAGTTGACGTCGGATCCGCAGTGAAGTCCTCGAACTCGGGCTCTTGATTTGCTCTCCAATCAAACAAACAACCAATAATCACAATCTTTTCAATACATTATTATACTATATGCAATGATGCAAAGATGAAGTCTTGATAATTCTGAAATGATTGGGTTTAGAGGCTGATTAGAGTTAAGTTAAGGAAACCAATGTTAAGAGTAGCTGTCAAAGGTTTACAAGGTTCCAAATGTCTCAAAATATCAGAATGATATCAAGGTTGCGACTGGTTCGCTCAAAAACAGCGAACGTCTTTAGGTCGACATTCGGTTCAAAGCATCGACATAGGGTCGATGAATGATAGAGGGGTTATCTCAACTTGTGGTAGTAGAAGAAAATGTAGATCACAACTCTACAAATTCAGTGGACAAAGTGGTTTTCAAATTACACAACCAGAAGTGGGTAAACAGGGTCAATGCCACTGGCTGACAAGCTCTGGCATAGAGCTGACAATGCCAAAAACTAGGGCTTAGCATAACTTTTGATCTGGAGCTCCAAATGATGGACCACTTTGTCTGGGAGGTAGGCATTGATAACAGGAACAAAAGTTACAATAGGATCTATGGCTGAAAATGGCTGGACAGCAAGAAATCTGATGATGAACTGAGATGAACACACTGCACTAGATCATTTCTGGACACAATCTTGGCAAAGCTATAACTTCCAATCTAGGCCGATCTAGGTGTCGGGCTAGAAGACAAAAATGCTCAGGAGGTCAAAGCACACACACTGGACAAGGTTTCGAGGGCTGAAATGGCTGGAATAAGCTTTCCGGTGATCGGCGCCGGAGAAGAAGCTCTGGATTTGGGCATTTTCAACACAAGCCGATTGAACTCGATTCCTTGCTCTAGGAGTGATAGAAGGGTATAAGTAAGCTACTGGCGACGTCAATTTGGCCGGAGGATCGCCGGTATGGCCTGGCGATGTGAGCCAGCGGCTGTCAAATTGCAAAATGGGGAATAGCTTCAAATTGGGATCAATTGATTGTTCTAAGTTCACAGGCATGCTTAAAAAGGTTCACTGATCAATTTGGTTTACAAAATCGAAAGCTAATTCGGGCTGAATTAAGCTACATTACAGAAACAGGGCAATTGGCAACTCCGGTGATCGCCGGCGTTAGAGGTCACCGGTGAGCAATTAGATGATACCACACAGAGAGAATGAGTAAGGGAACTCACTGATGGATTTAATTCGAAGATTGATGCAGCAGGGTGTTCAGGCACCGTGAGCCTCCTCGACGGCTCACCGGAGAAGAAAACGAAAACCAGACAATTCGAGACTTGGCTGATTTCCAGTGAGGTGTGAATGAGCTGCTGAGTGCTTGAACGTTTAAATAGGCCAGGCGAAGCTTGCAAGGGGGGAAACAGCGAAGTGATTGGCAACTGGGGATGAGACCGGTTGCGTGCTGAGCATCAGCGGCGAAGACACGGCAATAACCGGTGATGCGACGGCGACAAGTTGCAGCTAATCACTGTGTCGCCTCATCGGGACATGGCAAAGCTGTAGCAAGCGGTGGCGACAACTACTGGCGCGGCAAAGCGACGTGGCGAGGCGTTGCTGACAAAAAGCCGTTGGTCGCGCGCGGGAGCAGGTGCTGGTCGTCGACGTAGCAGCGACCTTGCCACGGCACCAGCTGGAGCGAGGACATGTACACACAACATGCACGGTCACGACCGCGGCGAAACCTCACCGGCGACGAGCAACCACGGCGCACAAGCACGGCGGTTTCTGGTCGTGCGCACAGTAAATGGCCTGGTCAAAATTTGGATTGAACTGCAGTTTCAAATCTTGAATTTTGGACTGTTCTGTAAATCTGGAATTCTGGAAGGTTTAAACTGAATTTTCTTTCACTAATCTGGCAGATATATTCAACAAAATATTTGGCAAAGATGTTTGATAAAATCTGGCACATTTGAATAGTTTTTGATATGAACTGAAAATAGGCTATTTTAGGGTAAAATAAGATTTGAGTTTTGTCGATTTCGAATTCTGGCATTTAGGGTTTGATTTTGATATCTGCACAGAAGAGAGACTTGTGGCAAATAGCATTTTGAGAAGATTTGTCGAAGAAATTCTGAATTTGGAGTTAATCTGGAGATTTTAGCCTTTTTGGGTTTTCAGATATCAGATAAGGACTAATTTGCAATAACTCTCGGACTGATTTGTGAAAAGAGTCTAGATGATAAAATCTGGCTGCCAACTTTTTGGTTTAAGGTATTGGCATACCCATGATCATATTTCAAGAATAATCTGATATGAACTTGGTCAAGATTTAGATTAAATCTGGATTTCTGAAACTTAGGGTATTTAGGTAATATAGGATATTTCTGTTTTCGAAAACAAATGGAGTTGATAATTCTGGGATTTAGAACTGGAATTGAATCTGGGTTCTGAAGGCTTTTAGATTCAGGATAACTAATAGATTACACCTGAGCAATCTGATCTTGATTTGGGGTTCACAAGAAAGATTTGGAGATTTTAGGGCTTGAGATAGATATTGATTTGGCTATTGCTACTGATACATGCATGCATGCTATTGATGAAAAAGGAAATTTTCACCCCTAACTCAGGGTGTTACAGTTTATTATTAAACCTTCGAGCGGTGGCATGTGCTTTAGGCACATGCTAGGAGCCTGTTGGGCGAGCATTATGATTTGTCATAAGTAATTCTTTTTTTTTTGCTACTAACAATGCAAGAATTAGTTCGGAGTGCTTAGCGTAGTTCTTAGTCTTAAACATAGCTAGAGTACAAGGTTATTGGCGTGGAAGATGGATAGAGTCTTCTCTATGAACTCATTCTCCATAATTCCTTATTACAAAGTTTTAATTGGGAGATATTACCATGGAGTGTTGAATTATATGCAATTACAGGCTTAAAATTTTGGAAACGCAAATTCAACTAGTCATATTGTGCTTGAGGGAGGACTATATCCTTTTGCTAGTCAAAGAGATCCTTCAGGGATTTTGATAGTGCCAGTGGGTCCTTCTCAGTGAGATACTCATTTTTGAGATTTTTGTTTTGTTGATGTCAAAGAAAAATGAGGACCTTTACCTTCTGGGCATCAGTGTATTTGTTTCCCTCAACAACCGGTCGTGCTGAGATCATTTGAGGATAAATAGATCTCAACATCAAGAGTCCATGTCAAATAATTATTATCATGAAGTGCAAGCTCGACAAATTTTCTCTTTGCAATGTCAGACATATTCCCTACAAAATTTTCTACCATGAAAATGTAATAAATTTAATATGGTAAATTTATTTGATCGTGGAACAAGCATGCATACAACATAAATAAGCAAGGAAAATTTTTTAGATAGCAGATAATTTTCTACAATTTTCTTGAACTTTCCTACAATTTTCTGCAATTTTTCTAAATTTTTCTGAATTAATAACATATCTGAAACAATTTTTATTTTTTCAGTAATTGTAGAATATAAATATTGGATTTTCTAAAACAATTATCCAATATTAATAGTAGACCATATTAATGCATGAAAATAAAATTTCCGAGGTGGAAGAACCTTTTTTACAATTACCTAAAAACAAGGCTCAATCTATAAAATTTTCACTTGAGGCAGTTTTGACCGAAAATACGCAAAGATACAAGGGGTTTTGTAAAATTTACAATTGTTAAAATTTAAGCCATAATTTCCATAAAACTATGGTGTTAAATTGTAAAACTTTGCCGTCCAATTGTTTTCCATAAAAATGAAAAATTAGGAGGTCTTACTCGCAAAATTGCCACCGAAATATCAAAATCCTAATTTCTTTGTGGTGGCAGCGGTGATTGCGGTGGTGGGTGCGGACTGTAGGCCTGTGGGGGTGCATATTATGGCAAGGAGGCCGCATTGGGCGTGTTTAGTGCGAGGGCCGCAGGTCGGGCGACGCGGTGCATGGCGGATGCCGGTGGCTTTGGGCGGTAGCGGTGAAGGCCACATTGCCGCTCGCTATGGGCGACAGTGGTGACTTTGAGTTGCGGTGGCCGCACAGATCGAGCACGCAGTTTGGTTGGCGGTGGTCGTTGCAGGCCACGGTGGCACGACGAGCGGCGGGTGACAGCGACTTCGTGTCGGAGCTCGTTGGGTGGACTGTGAGGGTGCGCAACGGTCATGGGCGGCAATTGCGGCAGCCGTCACTACGGGCCGCGACTTCGAATGGTGTGCTGGTGCAATGGAAGCATGCGGCACAGCCAGTAGCCGTTGGGGGTAGCACGACTGTGCGTGCGGCAGTGGAGTGCAAATATGGCGGCTATGGGCCATGGCAATCATGCATAGATGACGACGACATGCGGCTTCAAGGCACAGCGGCGACACGCGGACGGCATAAGGTGGCGTCACCTCGGGTGGCGTGTGATGTGCGCCACTACGATGGCACTTCAAGCGATCGTCGATGGCAGGCTAGGTGGTATCGCTTCGGGCGATGACGCACCTCGCGGGGGCCGCACATATGGTGGGGCGGCGACCATGACAGATTGGCGAGGCCATAATAGCGACACTAGCCCAACAATAGGCCGACGACGGGCCAACGGGAAAAAAATTTTGAGACTGAAAATTTCCCCTTGTTTTTGCAAAATTGTATATTGATAGGAACAACAAAAAATCAATGGATATATAACAGTATATTTGAGACAACAACAGGAAGGTGTTGGAGTTGATTAGATTGCTACGATATTCAAGAGCAATTTGTACTGATAACGTGTCGTCAATAGAATCATCGTCGCATATTTGAGACAACAACAACAAGGTGCTGGAGTCGATTAGGTTGCTTCGACATTCCAAAGCAATTTGTACTGATAATGCGTTGTCAATAGAATCATCGTCGCATATTTGACACAACAACAGCAAGGTGTTGGAGTCGATTAGGTTGCTACGATATACCAGAGCAATTTGTACTAATAACATGTGACGATGATTGTTAATTGTTTTTAGACCTCCATGGTCGCAATAGCGCCACACAATCGCACAAGACTGTGGCCGCGACCCTCCCTATGGTTGCGGAGGGCTAGAAGGAGAAATATTGGGTGATCCAAGGGTATTCTGGATATAACTCAAAAACCGTATTCATTTTATGAAAAATCAAGGCATTCGTTATCTTTAAACTTATGTTTTATGCTGTATCTCAGGACGGCATGGTCGTGGAGATAGTCCCTGCGACCATCCTCTCTTGTGGATACAAGAACCAACCTTAGCACCATGGTCGCAGTATTACGCAGTCATTCCTTAAACATTATCCTATCATGATCCTTATGATTATCTCCAAGATAATCATAAGTCCCTGACAAGGTAACCGTCGAAGGAGGTTAAAACGGTAAGGTGGTTCCACGACGACAGAGTCAAAGCCAACCAACCTGCCATGTACCCATGATCAACAGCAACTACCACACCCACGACCTCACAGGTATTACTCCGGGGCGGTTAGGAGCGATCGTGGGGCGTGCTTCCAAGAGAACAACCGACGACTTCTTCGGCAAGTATAAGAAGGCCTTCAAGGGAAGGATCGAGGGACGGATCGAACACAAAGAGAAGACCAGGCTTAACAAAGATAAGATTAGTTAGTTACACTTTGTAAACCACCTCTCTGTTACACCTTTTTCCATATAATCAATCTCACAGGACGTAGGGCTATTACCCAGCTTAAAGGGGGCCCGAATCTGGATAAACCTTTCTCCCCGTGTCCTTAGATTCATTAGTACCTTGAATGTCTTGAGAACCTGTCTGATTGGCCTCATATCTTCTCACTCACTTTCTTGCATAAGATTGGTAGGGGAACCCAGAGTTCCAATCGTCAACAACTGGCGCCCACCGTGGGGCTCTGAAGACATTTTCATCAAGATTCATTGCATCCATGGATCCATTCTCTTGCTTACATGATTCTGAGAACGAATTCGATCTCGAGGATCACGTAGATGCAATGGATAAAAATATCGTCCTCATCAATGGCAACGACACTACTCTCATAGTTTGTCTTCATGAAGCGTCATCCTCAATCCCAACCACGTCTATTGAACAGGAATTGGATCAGGCGGTTCACTTGCCCTCAATTGAGGACGACTATGTGCTGCAGTCGATTGCCTTAGACAGCTTGGAAAGGGACGATCTCGATATCCGCTTGGAGAATTTCTCTGTGGACTACCTAAAATCTCTCTTTGATTTCGAGTCTGACTCAGACAAAGATGAGATGCTTTCTCCATCTGCGAACTCGATCCCTAGAGAAATCGATGCACTTTTGGAGAAACTCTAGAGCAGTGTGATGCTAGGCGGGAACGAGAATGTAGACAGCAAGGTTCCAGAAATCGCTAATCGCTAGTCGGTCGGCGAGCAGGGGACTAGGGGTTAATCAGTTCAATCGGGGATTAATCGGGGGACTCTAATCGGCAGAATTGAATAGTAGTCCATAAGAAATTAAAGCAAGGTAGCAAGCATCAATCTTCATCCTCTTGTCCATAATCCTTGGTTGGAACCACTTCATCTTGCCCTCCTCTTCGGATTCGGAATCGGACTTGAAATCATCTTCATGAAGTTCCCTCACTCTTGTGCTCCTACGGGGTTGCACGGCTTCATTTGCCCCCACTTCCTTCATCAATCAGCCTCCACGAAAGCCCCGTTTCGGGCTCAACATCATCATCATCTCCTTCAATTATCCACTCTTGAGCATTACTAGCATTGCTAGCTAGAAGAACATCGATATTCTTCGTCTTCTCTGTTTTTTGCTAAACAACCTTGCATTGAATTGAACATAGACAATGTTGGGGGAAATCTCCATGCGGTCAAGTCCAGGTAAGTTCATGATTGCCCGGGGACAGTGGCCTCCAGTGCCTGCCCCGGGCGCCGCCTTTTAGGCTCCCGGGACCGTGCCTCCGGGGCATGTCCCGGGCGCCGCCATTTGGCCCCCGGGACCGTGCCCCCCGGGCATGTCCCGGGCGCCGCCATTTGGCCCCCGGGACCGTGCCACCCGGGCATGTCCCGGACGCCGCCATGTGCCCGGGGACAGTGGCCTCCGGTGCCTGCCCCGGGCGCCGCCTTTTAGGCTCCCGGGACCGTGCCCCCCGGGCATGTCCCGGGCGCCGCCATTTGGCCCCCGGGACCGTGCCCCCCGGGCATGTCCAGGGCGCCGCCATTTGGCCCCCGGGACCGTGCCCCCCGGGCATGTCCCGGGCGCCGCCATGAGCCCGGGGACAGTGGCCTCCGGTGCCTGCCCCGGGCGCCGCCTTTTAGGCTCCCGGGACCGTGCCTCCGGGGCATGTCCCGGGCGCCGCCATTTGGCCCCCGGGACCGTGCCCCCCGGGCATGTCCCGGGCGCCGCCATTTGGCCCCCGGGACCGTGCCCCCCGGGCATGTCCCGGACGCCGCCATGTGCCCGGGGACAGTGGCCGCCGGTGCCTGCCCCGGGCGCCGCCTTTTAGGCTCCCGGGACCATGCCTCCGGGGCATGTCCCGGGCGCCGCCATTTGGCCCCCGGGACCGTGCCCCCCGGGCCTGTTCCGGGCGCCGCCATGTGCCCGGGGACAGTGGCCCCCGGTGCCTGCCCCGGGCGCCGCCATTTGGCCCCCGGGACCGTGCCCCCCGGGCGCCGCCATTTGGGCTCCCGGGACCCTGCTCTCCTGAAGAGGTCCCGGACGTCACCGCCCTCCTGAAAGGTAAAATCCCTGTTTGTTTATCACGTGCAGGTCACGCGAGGGACGCCTCGGGAATCAGCGACCACCTGTCAAGCATCCAAGACGTTTGACCGGTAGAAGGACGGTCCTACCCTTCAATCCGACGGTGGCTCCCGGGGTAGTTTAGGTTTTTTGCTTCTTTTTGGGGCTATAAATAGCCCTTGTACCCCTCTGTTGTAAAAGATCAGTTCATTATTGTTTGGAATAGCTAATCTCACAGGCGTGCTCCGGAAGCCTCTCCCCCGGAGAGAGCTCCCCCAGCCGACTCCGGTCGGGAGCGCGTCGACAGGACTAGGGCCCCCACTGGGACCCGAACCTGTATAAATCCTCGTGTCTTTTCTTGTGTTTGTCCGGCAGGGGAGGACCGGTCACCCGGTCAACCCGCGCTGCGTAATCTCCGCTAGGATCGTCTTCAAAACCTGCCGGGGTATTCTTAATACCACGACAGTTGGCGCCGACCGTGGGGACCCGTGACGAATCGCCATGGCTCCCCCGAGAACAAGGGCCCGCGCCCTTCCCGGTGACGCCGGTCCCGGTGACCTGGCGCCACCCGTCCGGGACGCTGCTGTTCCGGCGCCTCCGTCCGGAGGCGACCATTCCCAGGTACCGCCTCCCACCTTTCCTCCCAATCTAGGAGCCCCCACCTCCGGGTCGCTCCCGGCGGCCGCGGGGACCTCGGCCGGGACGAGTTTCCCCCCGACGGCTCCCCCGGCTCCCCGGGATGCCCTGCTGGAGGCTCTCGTGGAGGGCCAGCTCCGCGCCCAGCGCTCTATGGACGAGCTCCTTAGTGTGTTGGCGCGGCCCTCGGCTCCCACATTCTCGCTGCACCCGTATCCGGGGATCATGCCCCCGTTTACGGGATACCCAGCGGCCCCTCCGGTGTCAGGGGGGCTGTCTACCCCGTATAATCCCGCTGGGGGGTTCCCTCCCCCCGCGGTATATACTTCCGGACACTTCTCGGCACCCGGGCCTGTCCCGGTGCCGGGAGGCTATTTCATGCCCGGGCCCTTCGTGGCACCAGGGGGGTACCCCGTCCCCGGCTCGCTTCCGGGGCTGGGGGGTCATTTCATGACGGGGGCTATTCCTACGCCGGGAGCCAGTCCCGCCCCCCGCGTTGCGTTTACCGCACCGGGGCAGGTCGACAGAGCAGCTCCCGTGCCTCAGCGAATTTCCCCCCGCATTGGCTCCCCAACCCAGGACGTCGCCGAGGGGGCTCACCCCCCACTGGTTCCGGATGTCACAGGGGTTTCCCCCTTCCCGGTCCCGGTCGTTGCCACGGGGGCCCCCTCTTCGGATCCTAACGCCGCCCCGGGCGCCCCCTCCCCGGTTCCGGATGGTGCAGGGGCTCCCCCCTTTCCGGTCCCGGGGGCCGTCCCAGGGGGCTCCCCCCAGCAGGCCCCGGTAGCCTCCGGGCCGGCTGCTACAGTGCAGGAGCTCCCTCCCCCGGCGAAGCAGGTCCGCCTCTCCCGGGGGGAGGTTGAGCGAATGTATTCTCCCAGCCACGGGGAAGAGCTTCCCCCCGGTCGTTGTCACAGGGAGCCTCGCTCTCGCACCGGTCGGGGGAAGAGACCCGCCGAAGAACCATCCTCCCCGGAGGGAAGCCCGGACGTCCGGGAAATCAGTCCCAGCCCGGAAGAGAAGCGTCGTCACCACCACTCTGGCGGCCCTCTTGGGCCGCTACCTGACTCAGATAACGAGGGGGCGTCCCCCGTTAAAGAAGACAGTGACTGGGGCTTCCCCCGGAAAGTGCAGGGGGCGAACCAGCCTCTATGTCGAAGACTCCGCAGCATCCGATGGCCGCGGCCCTACCGTCCCCCGCACATCGAGCATTATAATGGCGAGGCGGATCCCTACGAGTTCGTGCAGATTTACTCCACAGCCATCTCTGCGGCGGGGGGGGACGAGAGCGTCCAATGCAACGTCTTCCCCCTCTACCTCACCGGCGTTGCCCGCTCCTGGTTTTACAATCTGAAGGCGGGCTCCATCAAGTCCTTCTCGCAGCTGAAGCGGGAGTTCTGCGCCAACTTTCAGGGGAATTACGTACGTCCCCTGGATTCTTCACAGCTATACACAGTGCGCCAGAGGACCGGGGAGACCATCAGAAGCTTCTTCAAGCGCTTTGCCCAAGTGAAAAGCAAAGTGGCCCACGTCCCGGACTCCACTGTCATCGAAGCCTGCAAAAGCGGCATCCTCCCGGGGGAGCTCCACCGAAGGCTCTCCCGGAGCTGCCCCTCTTCCGCCGACAAGCTCTTCAACGTGCTCGAAAAGTACGCTCGGGCGGAGGAAGATGACATCTGGAAGAAGACCCAGGGGGCTCCTGCCCCCGCCGAGCGGGGGGCCCGGGATCCCCCCAGACGCCCCAGGCACGGGGGCCGTAGCGAACCACGGCCTCGGGACACTTTTGTCCTCGAGGGCGGAGGCGGCTCGCGCGACCCCCCAAAGGGCAACCGCCCCTTTCCCAAGCCGAGAGGCCATGGGGGAGGACAGTCTTCGCGCGGCCGCGAAGGCCCCGCGGGGAGAAGCCGGGAAGGACCGTGGTGCAGCTTCCACGGGTCCAGTACCCACGCCACCCGAGATTGCCACCAGCTGCTGCAGCACTTCGCGGCGTTCCTCGACCAGCGCGGGCAGGGGGGGGGACTCCGGCCTCCTTGCCCCCTCGGCCAGCTGTCCCGGCCCTTCCTGCTCCCGCGGGGGGGCAACAGGTGCAGGAGGGGGAGCCTTCAGATGCTCTCCCCTTTCAAACTTCTCAGCGCCGCATCAATGTCATCGTAGGGGGCTCCGCCTCCGGGCGGGACTCCAAGCGCCAGCGCAAGGAGTACGCGCGAGAAGTTAAGGTAGTGGGGGTGCTACACGCGTCCGTGCCGCCCAAGTGGTCGGACGTCCCCCTCACCTTTACGGCGGAAGACGCGCGAGGGGTTCGCTTCCCCCATGACGACGCGCTTATTGTCTCCGCGACAATCTACAACTGCCACTTAGCCCGCATCCTCGTGGACGGCGGAAGCTCCGCCGACGTCCTGTTCCTCAAAACATTCAAGGAAATGCAGGTGGATGAGAGGCTCCTGCAACCAGCGGCAGGGCCTTTGCAAGGGTTTGTCCCGGGGAAGGCGATCCACCCCGTGGGCAAGGTAGATCTTCCTGTGACCTTCGGTGCCCCGGAGAACTACCGGACCGAGCTGGTCCGCTTCGATGTAGTGGACCTCCCCTCCTCCTACAACGTGATTATGGGGAGGACCACCATCAACCGGCTGGGGGCTGCCACCCATCAAAACTACCTCTGCATGAAGATCCCCGGGCCGCATGGCGTGATCAACGTCCGGGGAGACCAAGACATGGCCCGTGCTCTGCATGAGCGCGCAGCCGCCACGATCGGAAGCGTCAACATTATTGAGGCGCCCAGGGGGGAGGCCCCCCCCGGGAACCAGACGTCACGGCAGTATCCCCCGGGGGGCCCCTCCTCAAACCGCGTCCGGAAGGGAGCCTCCGGAAGGACCTGCTGTTCCCGGGGCCAGCAGTGCCGCCAAGTACGAGGCTTTGCTCCTCAGGTCGCACCACGTGCGTTCCCCGGGGATCCGACGCCTCCAACTGAAGGGAGATTCTCAGCCCATATTTCACCAAAAGCACGGGCCTTACCTGTGTCGTAACGCAAATTCTAGTCTTTTATTTGCAGATGCAAAAGATGCAGAGGCACTTCGATGGAACCAAGGGGGGTACCCCGTCCCCGGCCTGATCCCGGGGCCGGGAGCCCACTTCTTGCCGAGGGTTTACCCTGCGCCGGGAGCCAGTCCCGCCCCCCGCGTTGCGTTTACCGCACCGGGGGCGGTCGACAGAGCAGCCCCCGTGCCGCAGCGGACTTCCCCTCGCATGGGCTCCCCGGTTCCGGTCGTCGCCTCGGGGGCTCCCCCCTGGCCGGTTCCGGGTGTTATAGGGCCTGCCCCCTTCCCGGTTCCGGTCGAGGCCACTGGGGCCCCCTCCACTTCGATTCCGGTCTTCGCCACAGGGGCTTCCCCCTTCCCGGTCCCGGTCGTCGCCTCGGGGGCTCCCCCCTCGCCGGTTCCGGGTGTTACAGGGCCTGCCCCCTTCCCGGTTCCGGTTGTGGTCATCAGGGCTCCCCCCTTTCAGGGACCCCTTACAAGCTCTTCGACCTTCAAGAGCAGGAGCTGAAGCACACGTGGAACTTGCGTTTACTTCGCAAGTTCTATGTTTAGCCTCACGGGCATGTCCCCTCCCCCGGTGCGTTCACGCCGGAGGGGGAGAAGGGACGCTGTATTTTCCTCCCCTTTCGCGGCTTCGCAGGGGGAGACCCTGTACTTCATTTCATTAGTAATACATAGGTCTTGCTGTGCAAACTGTCTCATTGCAGGTCTTTCTCATTACCGCCCCTAGTGGCGATGCCCTCCCCGCGAGGATGCCCTCCTTGTGAGGATGCCCTCCCCGCAAGGATGCCCTCCTTGTGAGGATGCCCTCCCCGCGAGGAAGTGGGCTAGCCCCAACAAGTCCCTACAACGGAGCCTGCACTCCCGTAGGGCGCCCTCCCCACGAGGATGCCCTCCCCGCGAGGAAGTGGGCCAGCCCCAACAAGTCCCTACAACGGAGCCTGCACTCTCGTAGGGCGGCTTACGATCAACCCTCGTGGACTGAGGGTGTAAGCGGCAACCCGGTCACAGTGGCCGTGGTAACGAGTCACTTTGGGAGACTAGTCCCCTGCCCAAACACTCAAGACCCGTCTTCGGGCACTTCCTCCTCCGGGAGTAGATGCTCTCCTCAGTGGGACGTCTAATGGCTTTCTGGATCTCTTCCTCCTCCGGGAGTCGACGTTATTCCCGGCTCCCCGTTCTCACGGCGACCGGAAGATCAGCCCCTTGCGGCTTGATTGGATCCATCTTCCTCCTCCGGGAGTCGACGTTATTCCCGGCTCCCCGTTCTCACGGCGACCGGAAGATCAGCCCCTTGCGGCTTGATTGGATCCATCTTCCTCCTCCGGGAGTCGACGTTATTCCCGGCTCCCCGTTCTCACGGCGACCGGAAGATCAGCCCCTTGCGGCTTATTTGGATCCATCTTCCTCCTCCGGGAGTCGACGTTATTCCCGACTCCCCGTTCTCACGGCGACCGGAAGATCAGCCCCTTGCGGCTTATTTGGATCCATCTTCCTCCTCCGGGAGTCGACGTTATTCCCGGCTCCCCGTTCTCACGGCGACCGGAAGATCAGCCCCTTGCGGCTTATTTGGATCCATCTTCCTCCTCCGGGAGTCGACGTTATTCCCGGCTCCCCGTTCTCACGGCGACCGGAGGATCAGCCCCTTGCGGCTTGATTGGATCCATCTTCCTCCTCCGGGAGTCGATGTTATTCCCGGCTCCCCGTCTTCACGGCGACCGGAGGATTGGTCCCCAGCGACCTTATTCCCGGCTCCCCGTTCTCACGGCGACCGGACAATTGCTTTACGAAGAGATTTCTCAGATAAATTTTCCCCCGGAGACATTATTCTCGGTTCCCCGCTCACGGCGACCGGACGAAGTCTCCCGGGAAGCTCCCCTCCGGAGGTCTTATTGGCTTTTCATGAGCCCCTTCCGCGCCTTGTTCCCGGTTCCCCGCTCTCCCGGCGGCCGGATGAACCTCTCCCGGTGCCCCCGGGCACCCCGGAAGGTCCCTCCCTCGGAAACCCTGTTTTTACAATTTTCTAAGATATTTCTCCTACAGGCTATGCTCCCCCCGGGGACCCTGTTACCCCCACAGCGCGCGGAGGCCTCCTCCCGCCCGCTGTGGGCGGGGGGGGACGGGGGGCCCCCGGGTCACCCACGAAGAAACTCCGCTCATCCTTGTTAAGATGAGTCGTCCAGACCATCCAAGAAGAAGAAAATAAAGAGGCAATAAAAGGAAACAATGCGCTTTATTGATCAACAAACTCGGAGGACATCTTCCCCCTCCGGTGGGTTACGGAAATGATACAACCCGGGTCCTAACCCGGGGGATTTTCTACGAGCCTAAGGCCCCTACGCCTAAAGCTCCCGGAGGCGCTCCCTTAGCTCCCGGGCCAGGTCCCGGTACAGCGCCCGGACGCGACGCTGAGAATCCCGAAGTACGTTTTCGGGCCAAAACTCGTATCCAGCCGGCGGGAGTATCCGGAGAGGAGGTATCATCTGGGCCTTCGGGCGCGGGGGAGTTAATTCAGCACGGCTGTTGTCAAAATTATCCAAGTGCCATTCCGGGCGCCACCTCAACCGGACAGGCTCCCGGGCAGTACCGCCGTCGCGCCTCCCGGAGACAAGGCTCAGCAAAATCAAAGCCGCTTGGGCGTCCCCCGGAGAGCCTCTCCCGGACCGTTGCTCGGGAGCAACCCCCCGGGAACCCTGGTAACATTTCATTGCAAAGACTTAGAAAAATTTCTAATATATTCCATTGCAAAATGTTTTTGTACAAGTGCCCGGGGCTTCTCCTAAGAAGCTACCGGAATCAAAATGTCTAACAAAACAAAAAGGGGTCCTAGCTAAAGACCCGGGGGGAGGCTCATACTTTGGCATTGGGGTCCTCCCCCCGGGGAGCTTCCTCCGTGGCCGGGGCAGGGACATCCGCGGCCGGAGGCACCAGTGTCGGGAACCACGTCCGGATGATCCGGTCGTAGAACCCCTCCGCCAGCAGCTCCACCTCCCGGCGCGTCAGCTCGAAGGCCTCCGGGAAGCCCCGGGGGATGCGCCCCCCGATCGCCCGGGCGCCGACCCCGCGGTAGTCAACGAGCCCCGCGGCGGCCGCGATGACGGGGATCGCCCGGCCACGTGCCCGGACGTCCGCAGCCTCCGGGATGGCGGAGACTTGTGCGTTAAGAAAACGCACAGCCTCCGCGAGGGTTGCCGGGGGCACCTCCGGGCCGCTCCCGGAGCCTAGGCTAACGCCAAGGCTTTCCAAGGCCGAGCGGATGGAGCGGCCCGCGTCCGACAGTGCCCGGACGCTGGAGCTCTCGAGCTCCCGGAGCGCCTTCTCCCGCACCTTGGCCTCCTCTCGGAGGCGGATGTAGGCGCCCTCCGAAAGGTGCACCTGCGCCCGGGCCCGGGACAGCTCATCAAGAGCTTCGTCCCGCTCCCGGAGGGCCGCCTCCCGTTGCTCGACGCAGGCCGCGGCCCGGCTCTCCGCCTCCTTGAGCAGCCGGGTGACCCGCTGCTCAAGGCCCCAGGTAACAGTCGCTACCTACAAAATGCATAAAGAGTTAGAAAAATCTTAAGTGCAGGAAAAAAGCCGAAGTGTTGGGAGCTCGAGTTACCTGGGCTCCGAGGGACTCGAGCCCCTCAAAACGCTCGTGGAGCGTTCCTCCTGCTACGAAGGCCTGCACCTTCCGGTTGTGCAGGCCCTCCGCGTAGCGGGCCACCTCACCCGCGGGAAGTAGGGAGGTGTCTTGCCCGGCCCTCCTGTCGCGGCCGGGAGAGGGCCCCCGGACCTCTGAATCCGGGAGCGCAGCCGGCGTCGTCGGCGTCTTCGTCGACGAAGTTTCCTCCGAAGACGAAGACAAAGATTGGGCGGGGATCTCCGCCCGGGGGGGGATCATCGGGCCTTTGCCCGCCCCAGGCCGGAGGGCCCTCGGAGCCTCCTGCTCCGGGGGGACCTCGAAGACTGAGGGGCTCCCCCCCTCTTCATCAACCGGCCAGAGGCGCGGGGGCGCCGCCCCCGAAAACCTCACCTCTAGCCTCTCCGGCGCCAATGCCGCCGGGAGAGGCGAGACGAGAGTCACGCGAATTGGCGACGGGGCGTAGTCCGCCGAATCGGACCCCGCCCCATCGACAACAACCTCCTTCCCCCGGGCCTCGACGGGGGCCTCCAGGGGCGGAGGCGTCGCCTCTGCCCGGGGCGCCGCCCGGGCATGTTCGGCCCCGGGAGTCGCCTCCCGGGCCCTCACCGGCGTCGTCGCTGGCGCCGTCGTCGGGGTCGGGGTCTTTTGGACCCGCGGCTTTTTGGGCTCCGAGCCCCCGGCAGCATCCTTCCCCCGTTTATGAGACCCGGGGGTGGGAAGGGGCTTCCTCTCCGGAAGCCTGAGCCCGTAGGCCTCGGCCACCAAGTTCCGGGGAGGCCCCTCCCCCACGAGGCGCACGATGCGCTCGTGTTCGTCGGCGAAGTACCTCCCCAGGAGGTGCTCCGCCTTGTCCCTCGCCGCCGAGTACGGGCGCACTGTAAGGTAAAAAGTTAGTCAATTTTCCGTAAAAAACTGCAAGTACAAAAATGCAGGGGACTTACGCCGCGTCACCGGCTTGACCGGAGGCCGCTGCTCCGGGCCCATGCCGATCCCCCTTCCCCCGCGTGAGAAGGGGGAAAGCCGCAGGAGCGCCAGCTCCTCCGCGGCGTCCCGCATCGAGCGGGCCTTCTTCGCCAGCACCACCTTCCCGAGGAGCTCGAACTCCTCGTCCGTCCACACCGGCGGCTTCGGTGCGGATGACCGGCTGTAGGTGGGAGGCTCCGGGGCGTAGACCACCGTCTCGTCCCGGACCCGGAGATAGAACCACCTCCGGAGCCAGTCCCCCCAGTGGTCCCGGGAGGCCGCCGCCGGGTAGTCCGCTACCCGGGAGGGCAGCATCTGGACCATCACCGAGCCGAAGGGGGACTTCGGTCCTCCCTTCACCAGGTGGGAGCTCCGCGCTGCCGGCTCGTAAAAATACCGGAAGACGCGGAGGGTGGGCTCCCGCCCGGTCGCCGTCTCGTACAGCCAGATGAAGAGACCCATCCGGATGAGGGCGTTGGGGGTGAGGTGGTTGAGCGCCACCCCGTACTCCTTTAGGAACTCCCGGAGCATCGGGTGCACCGGGAGCCGGAGCCCTGCCTCGAGGAAGGCCTCGAAGGCCACAACCTCTCCGGGCCTGGGGCGGGGGGCTCCGTCCTTCTTTAGGGGGACCCGGATGTCCCCCTCTTCGACGACGCCCTTCTTGACCAAGGACTCCGCGTCCGAGGCCGAGAACTCGGAGGCCCAGAGGAAATCCGCGGGGATTTCCTCCGGGGGCACCTCCGTGGTCTTCGCTCGACCTTTGGGTGCCATTAGGTGAGTTCTTTGTTTTTTGGTGGCTAAGTTTTCAGGTGGCTACGGCTACAACTCCCGGACGCTTGCTACCGGAGAAGGCTACCGGAAATGCTACCGGGAGAGCGCTACCGGGAGAGCTGAAGCTGGAGTTGGAAAATTTGGAATGAGCTACCGGGGCCCCCTAAGGCCCTATTTATAGAGGCTGGCCGTGATCTAGATGCGCGCCACGTGGCCCCCTCGGAGCAATCTGGACCACTGATTCAAACCGTGCGTGGGAAACGAAGGGACAGGCACGTAAATCGAGACGCCGTTTCGAACCCCGCGTACATTTATTGCGAGAGCGGCGCGGCCATGAAGCGCCCGGCACAGAAGCCGAAGCGTCGCCGGGGCTCCGGTGATTTTCGTCCGGAGATTTTCCCGGTACCGTAACCATTCCCTCCGGGGGCTCAAGCTTCGTCCCCGGAGGGCATGGGGGGCTGCTGTTGGGGGAAATCTCCATGCGGTCAAGTCCAGGTAAGTTCATGATTGCCCGGGGACAGTGGCCTCCGGTGCCTGCCCCGGGCACCGCCTTTTAGGCTCCCGGGACCGTGCCTCCGGGGCATGTCCCGGGCGCCGCCATTTGGCCCCCGGGACCGTGCCCCCCGGGCATGTCCCGGGCGCCGCCATTTGGCCCCCGGGACCGTGCCCCCCGGGCATGTCCCGGACGCCGCCATGTGCCCGGGGACAGTGGCCGCCGGTGCCTGCCCCGGGCGCCGCCTTTTAGGCTCCCGGGACCGTGCCTCCGGGGCATGTCCCGGGCGCCGCCATTTGGCCCCCGGGACCGTGCCCCCCGGACCTGTTCCGGGCGCCGCCATGTGCCCGGGGACAGTGGCCCCCGGTGCCTGCCCCGGGCGCCGCCATTTGGCCCCCGGGACCGTGCCCCCCGGGCGCCGCCATTTGGGCTCCCGGGACCCTGCTCTCCTGAAGAGGTCCCGGACGTCACCGCCCTCCTGAAAGGTAAAATCCCTGTTTGTTTATCACGTGCAGGTCACGCGAGGGACGCCTCGGGAATCAGCGACCACCTGTCAAGCATCCAAGACGTTTGACCGGGAGAAGGACGGTCCTACCCTTCAATCCGACGGTGGCTCCCGGGGTAGTTTAGGTTTTTTGCTTCTTTTTGGGGCTATAAATAGCCCTTGTACCCCTCTGTTGTAAAAGATCAGTTCATTATTGTTTGGAATAGCTAATCTCACAGGCGTGCTCCGGAAGCCTCTCCCCCGGAGAGAGCTCCCCCAGCCGACTCCGGTCGGGAGCGCGTCGACAGGACTAGGGCCCCCACTGGGACCCGAACCTGTATAAATCCTCGTGTCTTTTCTTGTGTTTGTCCGGCGGGGGAGGACCGGTCACCCGGTCAACCCGCGCTGTGTAATCTCCGCTAGGATCGTCTTCAAAACCTGCCGGGGTATTCTTAATACCACGACAGACAAGATTGCTTGCACGTTGAGCATCTAGCCTATTTCTTATCTTAGTTGCACCTACATTACATGTTGTAAAGTGAATTAAATTATATAACATTGACCGATTAATGGGCTGATTTTGATTGATTAATGGGCCCATTTTGACCAATTTTGACCGACTAATCGGTTTGACCGATTAATGGGCCGATATGGGTATAATCCAATCGGCAGCCTGGCGACTACCGATTAATCGCCAATTTTTGCCGATTTTTAGAACACTGGTAAACAAAAAGAGGACCAAGAATGCGAATAGCGAGAGGCCGAGGTTCGCAAGGTCGCAGAGGATCTTCTATGACCAGCAACTACACGCTGAGGTACCGTATCTTGCGACCCCGAAACTGGAACATGTCAACAACCCTCTCCGAAAGGTCGCAGGCGCAATTACACATCTATTCCCTCTTCGAACTATTCACCACCGGCAGAGGCGACCTCACCAGGAACTCCACCAACACCTAAAAGGAATCCGGAGGATCATCTCCGGAGGATTGCATATGCACTCCATAATCCGTCCTCTGGTCTCGCGAACGATGACAGGATTATATTCGCAAGAGTACTTGTAGATAATCTTGACGAGGTCGCCCTTGGGTTTACTCCAGAGGCGTCTTCACGTTCGACGACCAGAGGACAGGCCGGTTCACTCAAAGGGCACAGGAGACGTAACCCTATACAGTCCCAACACGACAAAACTAGACGCACAGGTACTTCTCGCGACCATAATTGCATACCAGTACACTCAAATTTGGGACCACGTCGTGAGCCTCCCCAGGTCGAGAATTTCTGTGACCACAGCGTTAGTCGCGATGATCAACGACCATGCAGTACGTACGTGGGTTGCAAAACGTTTTCACCCGAACTGCGGAGTGTAGTCTGGCCTAATAAGTTTAAACCCGATACGACTCAGAGATTCGATGGGACTCAAAACCCAACCGAATTTCTTCAGATCTACATTACGACCATCCAAGCGGCCGGGGATATGAGCCGGTCATGGCAAATTACCTGCCCACGGTCCCAGAAGGTCCTGCGCGGACCTGGTTGTTCAACCAACCGACTACAACTGGGAAATGTTGTACGACGCTATCCTCAAAAACTTCCAAAACTACTATGAAAAGCCTAGCAAAGAGGATGATCTTCATCATTGTGCCATACTTCAATAGAAACACTTCGATAGTTCGTCAAGAGATTTGTAGGAGTAAGGAATCTCTGATTCTTTGGTTATCAGGGCTTTCAAGCATGGTGTCAGGTACTGACGGTTCACAGAGGACCTAACTATCCATCCCCCTCGATCAGTGTCAGACCTATTCGACATGGCAGATCGCTATTCCGATGCAACGGAGGTTGTAGAGTAGAATAGGATGGTGGACAAGGGTAACTTACCTCCTGAATCAGGCCTAAAGACCGAAAAGAAGGAAGATTCCACAAAGAAATCCGAGTTCTCTGCAGGTGGACGATCTAAGAAACCAAACAGGAATGGAGCAAGCCGATTCCGTGAGGTCACAATCTTGGACAAGCAATCGCAAGAGAAAGGTAAAAAAGTTCCATTCAAATCTACCAAACTTCCCTCCGGAGGTCACACTCGCGACCACCCGGAAAAACAGACAACATGCAGGGAAACAAAAAGTGATGTCTATTACACAATGCTTCTGGTCACAACCTCAAGAATTGCCACGCCTGGTTAAAGAGCCTGGACGATTTCTATCAAGGAACCAGACCCATGCCTACCATACCAGAACACGGACAATCTTGAGGCACAAAAGACGCCGATGGAGATGAGGTAATGCCATACCAGGTAACTAGCAATCATGTTAATATCATTTTTGGTGGTTCTTCATCTTATCATTCTAAGCGTCAATTCAAAGCTATTCACCGAGAAGTGAATCGCGTCAAAGCTCCTTTAGGAGACCCTCAGTTCCCCCGTTGGTTGGAGACCTCTCTGACATTCAACAGGGAAGATTGTCCCAAAGGAATGTCCAACTCTCGACGACACCCTTTGGTAATTACCCCCATCATTAGCAACGCTAAAGTGGGGCGCGTACTAGTCGACAGAGACAGCTCACTCGACTTGTTGTTGGCCAAAGCTCTTGACGAGATGCAAATACCTCATTCCAAGATTAAACCAGTGGCTCACCCATTTTTCGGCATAATACCTAGTTCAACGATGATGCCCATCGGGTAAATAGTGTTACCTGTAACACTTGGAAAACCAGAGAACTTTAGAACAAAATTAATTACTTTTGACGTGATTGATTTTGATTCAGCTTACAATGCCATCTTCGGTAGGCCATCACTCGCCAAATTCATGGCGGCAACACATTACGCCTACCAGTGCGTCAAACTACCTGGCCCCAAAGGTGTAATCACAGTTACAGGCAGTTAACATGCGGCTCTAATATGTGATCGCATTTCTTTGGAATTGGTCTATCAGTTACCCCTGCGGGATGTCAGGTTGGCGACCAAAGAACCTAATGCGGTTAAGGCAACTCCGCGACCAGACGAAAAACTAAAGCAAGTTCCTTTGTTCTCGGACGACCCGACCAAGATTGTTCGGATTGGATCATCGTTGGATGCTAAATAGGAACTCACGCTCATTACTTTCCTCCGAGCTAACACAGATGTGTTTGCGTGGAAACCATCTGACCTACCTGGAGTCCAAAGGGAAGTGATCGAGCACAGGTTAGCAATCCAGCCTAGCTAGCGACTAATAAAGCAAAAGCTTCGACGCTTTGCTCCTGATCGACAAGATGCCATTCGTGTGGAGTTAACTAAACTCTAGGAAGCTGGTTTCATTCACGAAGTTCACCATCCCGAATGGCTCACAAACCCGATCATGGTCCTCAAGTCCAATGGTAAGTGGCGCATGTGCGTCGATTACACCAGCCTCAACAGTGCCTACCTGAAAGATGACTTCCCCCTCCCCGCATCGATCAGTTGGTCGATTTCACAGCGGGTTGAGAAATGATGAGCTTTTTGGATGCTTACTCAGGCTACCATCAAATTAGAATGGCAGAAGTAGATGAATTGAAAATTGCCTTCATCACACCCTTTGGCACTTACTGTTACATCAGAATGTCATTTGGGCTTAAGAACGCCGGTTCCACATACCAGCGCTTGATGTAAAAGAACTTTCTATCTCAATTAGGGCGTAATTTAGAAGCTTATGTAGATGATTTGATTGTAAAGAGCCTACAAAGCTCTAATCATGTAAATGATCTCACGGAGACCTTCTGTAATTTGAATAAACATGGAATCAAATTGAATCCCAAAAAGTGCTCTTTTGGAGTTTCTTCTGGTAAACTTTTGGGTTTTCTTGTTTGTTCACAAGGCATTGAGATTAATCCCGAAAAAATACGGGCTATTGAGCAAAAGCAATCTCCTTCCTCAACAAAGGATGTCCAAAGCCAAACTGGTCGAATGGCGGCTTTAAGCCATTTCATATTGTGGTTAGGTGAACGTGGTTTGGTGAACATGGTTTATCTTTCTTTAAAGTACTATGTAAGCACAATGGATTCCAATGGTTGGATGAAGCCAAAAAAGCCTTCCAGAAAGTTAAGGAGTACTTATCAAGTTCTCCAATTCTGGTCTCGCCACAAGAAAGAGCACCGTTACTCATTTACTTAGCAGCAACCCCATGCGCGGTCAGTGCAATACTGGTCGCAGAACGGGAAGGCATGCAACGACCAGTATACTATGTGAGAGAAGTTCTAAATGGACCAAAGGAACGTTACCTTGAGGTCCAAAAACTACTTTATGCCCTCTTAATGGCTTCCCAAAAACTGTGACATTAGTTTCAAACGCACAAGATCTCCGTGCCATCGTCTTTTCCCTTAGGAGACATACTCCATAATCCGGAAGCAATTGGTTGAGTCGCCAAATGGGCAGTCGAACTAGGAATGTTTGACCTCCACTTTACTGCTCGTGTGGCAATCAAATCTCAAATTCTTGACAATTTTGTGTTGAATGGACTAATCTTGACCCACTTCCCCAAGAACAGACAGATTTTTCCACAAATGACCTTTGGACGATGTACTTAGATGGTTCTCGCAGTTTTTCAAACTTGGGGGCTGGAGTGGTCTTAATTACGCCTCAGCATGACCAACTCCAGTATGTCATACAACTCCACTTTGTTGAGACTAATAACGCAGCAGAGTATGAAGGTCTTCTTGCTGGGCTTTGAGCAGCCAAATCCTTTGGAATCCATCAACTAGTGGTGAGGGGAGACTCACAGCTAGTCGTAAACCAGGTAAACAAGGAGTACAGCACCTCCGACGAGACAACGGGTTATTATATGATGAGGTGACGAAATTGGAAAAATACTTCAGAAATTTCGAAGTCCAATTCGTGCCGAGAAGAGACAATACTCTCGCTGACCAGTTATCGAAACTTGGGTCCTCACGCACATCCACTCCGGTAGGAGTGTTCATCGAGCACTTAAAATATCCCTCGATCACCAAGAAAATTGAAGCAATGACTAACGTCGACGCCCTCGAGCAAGAAGCAAATTGGATCCGTCCATTGAGGATCTATCTTGCGCATGGGACCTTTCCTGAGGACGAAACCAACGCAGATCAGTTAGTTAGAAAAGCACACATGTACAAACTAGTCAACGACACCATGTACAAAAAGAGTACGCAAGGCGTACTCGTGCGTTGCATACCTCTGCAAGAAGGTAAATCCCTTTTGAGAGAAATACATGAAGGCATATGTGGCACACATGCCACCTACCACATACTGGTCGGAAAGGCTTTTTGACAAGGGATTACAAGCCTACGACACTAAATGATGCCAAGCACCTTGTCAAGGCATGGCTCCAGTGTCAATATCACGCTCGGCAAACTCATTAGCCGGCATATGCATTACAAACTATCCCGTTAACATGGCCATTCGCCGTATGGGGGATAGATATTCTGGGACCTATGCCCAAGCCGTCAATGGATATAAGTTCTTGTTCGTTGCCGTTGACACATTCACCAAATGGATTGAGGTGGAACTTGTCCGAACCATTACTACTACTGCTACACAATAGTTCTTCCACAAGAACATTGTAACATGATTCGGTGTCCCAAGTCACCTCATTACAGACAATGGTTCCCAATTCATCAGCGGTCTTTTCCTTGACTATTGCGACAACATTGGTAACAAGGTTTGTTTCGCCTCCGTTGCCCGTCCACAAAGCAACGGGAAAGTCAAATGTGCCAATGGGAAAATCATTCAAGGGGTTAAGAAACACGTTTTTGACCATCTTAAGATATGCTCGGGGGCTTGGGTAGATGAACTCTACTCCATTCTATGGGCACTTCGTACCACACCCAATAGAACCACAGGAGACATGCCTTTTCAATTGGTTTTTGGTACCGAAGCCATGCTGCCAAGTGAAATACAACTTGGCTCCCCTCGCGTGACAAGCCTTGCTACTTCAACTGAAGCACGTGAAGATGAACTCACCCTTCTAGAAGAAAAGCGTAATCAACCATTGTTTCAGTCCGCAGCATATTTACAAGCCATGCGTAAATATCACAGTAAAAGGGTGCGACCACGTAGCCTTCACGTGGGCGACTTAGTTTTGAAAAAGATCCAAAACCAGTCAAACTGCACCAAATTCTCCCCGATATGGGAAGGCTCTTATACTGTGGTTTCAATGCCGCGACCTGGATCAAGTAGGTTAGATATGGAAGACCGCAGAGTTTTATCCAATACATGGAACATCGACCAACAACGCAAGTTCTACGTGTAAGTATTCTTTCTCTTTCCATTTTCCATTGTCAATACACTTTTTAATTAAAGTTTTAATTACGGTTAAAACCTATTCTACCTCCGTCGGATCATGCCCCGGGGTTTGATTGCACTGGGAATTACATTATGATGATGAAGCGAATTCGCTGGCCGATCTCATGGTCGCATCTAGATAAGACATTTCTTCGTAAGCCGTTTCTCAACGCCTTAGAAACTTACTAGTATGTCCTGACCATTCGAGTGGCTACAAGTTAGCAATGACCATTAGACTTCGTAATAACGTGTCAATCAGTTCGTCACTCGTCCCTGGGTTTGTCCATAAATCAATCCCACGATCAACATACTACGTCTCCAGTATAGTTGGTCGCAAATGGGGGCTAGGGGATATTAACTATAATATTTAATTGAAAGGTCAAGTATTTTCCTTAGTTTTGTGTTACTCCTACTAATCATGTGTATTTGCCAGGTACAATAACTTAAGAAAAGTTATCTCATTGTTAATAAAGATAGTACATCAAGGAAGGCCCACATCATGTAATAATTTCTCTACAGGAACATTGACCTCGGCCCTGATCGCGTCCAACTGATCCTCGCTGTCGAAAGCTATGCTTTCCACCGCTGGCCGCAGGTCTAATTCAGGGCCATGGTGATGTCTAAGCTTGCAGAGTAACACAAAGGCCACATCACTAATGTCAGTCTTCAGCATCTCCCTGCGCTTCTTCACAAACTCTGGGATGTTGGCGACAAGCAAGTCAGATTGGGCGGCGACTAGGTTGCAAGACTCGGCTAGTGACAAGTCATCACCTATCAGTTTGACCACTTCCGCGTCAAATGAGTCTGCAATTTCCTTCAGCTTGGCCAGAGTATTTTTCTCATGAGTTGGCAGGTTTCGATGACCGTTTCGAAACCCTCCTTCTCACTGAGAACTTTCTCTATTTTCTCTTTGGCCTTGTCGCTGGCTGTCCAAAGTTGGTTAATGATGTTGTGAAGCTTCTCCAGGTCGTATCCACACCTGATGAACTTCTCTTCTAATTCATCTTTCTCTTTAGTCAGCTTGTGATTTCTTTCCATTTGGCCTGATCAATGAAAGAAATATATTCGAGATCGAGTAACTGTAAAATCAACTCAGCAATGAAAACTTCTGCTCAAAAGAACTTACAATCGACGTCGGCTTGCAGTTTACTGCACGTCGATGTGAAGCCATCCCTTTCCCCTTGGAGAGCATCATATGACCGTGTCTTTTCCTCCAAGGACGCAAGGGCACCTGAGAGTTTTTCATCCTTTTCCCTCAGGGCCTCGGCCACCGCATGAGTTTTCCCTGCGACATAATAAAGATTACCATTTTTGTCGATACAAGGATTAAAGATAAAAAAAGACACTTACTACTTTACAAGGTCGCTCTCTGCTTGCACGACCTTGAAACGCTCTATCAGCAGGCCGGCCATGGTCGCGCTGCAAGCAGAGTTCTGCAAACAAAAATGAACAGACCTTACACAAAACTTAAACACATGTTGAAAATCTAGGAGTACGCACTAACATTACCTCCAAAAGATCTTCAACAAATTTCTCAAATCCAACCCTTTGTCTTAGAGAGGGCTCATCACCACACACCGGCCTGGAGCTTTGAGCTTCAACGATTATCTCCGGCGCGGGACACTGTGTGGCCTCATCGACCGGCGACATGACCTATATGTGAATGTCGGCGGCCTCAGCTCCTTCGTCATCAACCGGTGGGATACACAGTGTATCCGTAACCATGACGTCAAACATGAGTACAACATCAATAGTCGTAGGAGGCTCCATTGTGGCCGCTGGTTCTACTGCGGTACTGCTCGTGGCAGGAACACATTCCACAGTAGTTTCCTCCCCCTCGACTATGGCAGTCCACGATTCACTTGCCGGGGTAGCTGCGGCCATGGTCGGAAGTGCCCTACTCATTTCAAACACAATGGGTAAAACTATTCCTAGCTCAGCGCTGCGACTTAGCTAGAGAACACCATTTACCTAATGCCAAGACCCAAAAGATTCCTGGAGCATGACCCCCCACTTTGGGGAGACAGCAACAAAGACAGTGCCTTAAGCGCAAGTTCCCTCAGTGGCTCCACTAACCTTCTCCTTCAAAGGATCAGCAGAGTCTCGTTGTCCTCCTCCTCGCTTCCTTCCCCCTGTACAGGCAAAATATAATTCCCCATACTTCTTATTGGGGTGTAAGAGGAAAAAATATTTACCGTGGCCGTTTTCGCATCGGTCGTGGTCGTCTTGGACGAAGCCACCCCAGCAGTTAATAGTTTTACTTTGCTGGGGGCTGGAGCCTTGGGATGTTTAGGATTTGGGGTCCTCTTCGCTTTCTTTGAGGAACTGCCAAAAGGACCTTCATCACCCAGGGGCCTCTTTGTCCCCACCAATTGGCCCCTGGTCAATTACAAAAAACAAGATGCTTATCGATCAAATTTACGTCAACAGCGCAGCTTGTCATAGGTCGTCGAACAAAACATACCTATCGGTGCGCCTGCAACAATTTGTTGGCGCCCCTAACCAAGCTCTTCGGCCTTGACGCACTTGGGTCGCCTTCCTCAATTGGGTTAAAAGCCTTCAACAAGTAACTAGCTCTAACCGTGACAACAGAAAAGGACAACTCTGGATGACATTACATGTTCAATGACACATCTGAGAATAGTCAGAATCAACAAACAAGTGACTCATCAACGTACCAGGGCTGCCATCACTCGTTGCGTCCTCTTTGGCCTTGATCTCCCACACGGGGTGATCCCTCTTCTTCAATGCACTGACCTGATTTTTCACAAAATCAAGAATCACATCGCGAGCAGTCAAGCCCGCTTCTATGAGGCACCTCAGCGCCTGGGCTTGCCTCTTCTGCTCTTCATCAAGGGCAGGGGTAACTCTTTCTCCTTGCTCTTCTCTGGCCACCGATCGGTGAACTAGAAATGACTTTCCTCTGGCGCGGCGCAATAAAACCATCTCTGGTACCACTTATGCACCGAATCACGCAAAGGAAAGGGTAGAAAATCCTTCTTCTCCCGTAGGCCGAAATACACACAACCAGGCGCTACTGTGTCCTTTGACATAACCAAGAAGTAGTAATGGCGAAATAGTGCAACATTGGGCAAAACCACCAGAAACGTCTCACACAAATGTTGGATGTGGCGAGGATCAACATAGATTTGGTGTTCAAGTTCACCAGCTCCAAGTCGAAGTGAGCGAGAACCTCCCACAAGAAATCGCTCTCCGGCAGACGAAAGCCGCTGCGTAAGAAGTCTTCAAACATCACTAGCACGCCCTCCTACACTACAAGTCTATCTTCATTCTCCCTAGCAGACCGCCACGATATCAGTGACTCGGAGGGAACAAAACCATCAACTTCCAACGCTAATAAGCTCTCCTCCGATTGATGACTGGATTTTGTCCTACACGCCATCAAGATGGGTTTTTGGTAGAGAAACAGCGAAGGCTGCAACCTGAAGCTCTAATAGGAACTTTGCTAATACCTGAACTTGCGATGAAGCTTCTGTGGGACGCTAGGACTCGAGACGAAGGGTTTAAAAACCCACTTCCCTCGGTTCCTTCACCACGGTTCACACAGCACGGCAAAAGGTGTTTATTGCATTACATGCACATCAAAACAAACATGACACGCGCACCCACAGTCTCGCATGCGTTCAACGGGAAGTCAAACCGACAAGACACCTTTTTAGCAACTGAAACATCTTTTTTCAAAAGAAAATGCCTTTTCCAGTAAAAAGAAGCCTTATCGCTTTGACTTCAGTGGCTAGCAAATAAAGATTGTTGCTCTCATCATCGCATGCTGCGATAATCATATCATGATCGCAAGTCATTCTGTGATCTCACGCAGCACACATACCTTCCCATGATCACGCATGCTATCTAAGGAAAGAGAGAATGCAACAATCCAAGAAAATACTAGACGTTATTTATAAACAGAAAGTGAAAAAATAACATGGGAAAAATTGATTCTTTATTAATTTTTTCATCATTTACAAAAACAAAAAGAAATACAAAAGGCCCAACTAAGGATTGGCCTTAGCCCTAACTGCATCTAAAATGAAGTTAGTTTGGCTGGCGGCTAGGATGCAGGACTCCTCCAGTGACAAGTTGTCTTTCTTAGGGTCAACCACGTACGCTTCAAGGAGCCCCACGACCTCCCTCAGTCTTGCGAGGGTATCCTTCGTGGTGAGACCATAGCAGGCGATGGTTACATCCACGTCATGCTTCTCCTCGCGCACAAGTTGCTCCTTTGTTGAGCAAGCCTTGTGGTCTCCCTGGCCCGGTCAAAACTTGCCTTCAAATGCTCAACGCGCTTGAAGAAGGCATCCATCCAAGTCACGCCCCCGCCGGGCATACTTCTCCCCAAGGAGGTTGTGCTCGGCCTTCACCTTGTCCAGCTCTTCCCGAGACTCACGACTCTGCACAAAATGACCAAACTCACGTCAAGGTCAGGATCAACTAAATGAGATAAACCCGAGAGTCAAGGATCTTACCGAGGAGGACAAGGGCGAAGCACCTGCGGTGGAGTTGAACGCATCCTCATCATCCATCGAGAATGGAGAATGAGGTGAAGCTTGCCTGAACATGGGTTGCACCAGAGCCACCTCTCCAGGGTATGCTCGGGATGAAGCCTGGCATGCAGCCGGCTCATCAAGCTGCATTGGCCTCTTCGATGAAGATACCCCCAGAGGATCCAAGATCATCACCACCACATTTCATAGAAACAATCGGGCCGTCAACCGGCTGCATTACCTCTTGAGACGAAGGCTCATCACTGGTTCCTCATGCTCCCAAAGCTTCAACATTTTCCTCCCCAACTTCCTCGCCAACCCGGTTTGGAGATGCCATTGGTGCAGAAGGTTTGAAAACAAGGAGGTTTGAGACAGAAAATTTGTGGAGAAGTTGAAGATTACACAGTAGGGGAACGACTATTTATAGACTTGCTCAAGCGATGCTTCAACTTCCCAGCTTTGGGCACGATGCGGAAGCCTCGAGACCCTCCCTAGTGCCTGTAGCGCATTCCCTGAGATGTATCGAAGCTGTCACCGGTGTAACACAACATGGGAATTCGAAGCGACGAGATACTATTAAGAATTCGAAGCGACACGCCATTAAAATGGGCCTTTGTCACTGCAAATTTAGGGGCTAGCTGACGAGAATTGTTTGCTATTTTTAGACCTCCATGTTCACGATAGCGCCACACAGTCGCACAGGACTATGGCCACGACCCTCCCTATGGTCGCTGAGGGCCAGAAGGAGGAATATTGGGTGATCCAAGGGCATTCTGGATATAACTCAAAAACCGTATTCATTTCACGCAAAATCAAGGCATTTGTTATCTTTAAACTTATGTTTTATGCTGTATCCTAGGACGGCGTGGTCGCGGAGATAGTCCTTGCGACCATCCTCTCTCGTGGATACAAGAACCAGCCTTAGCACCATGGTCGCAGTATTACGGGGTCATTCCTTAAACATTATCCTATCATGATCCTTATGGTTATCCCCAAGATAATCATAAGTCCTTGACAAGGTAACCGTCAAAGGAGGTTAAGACGGTAAGGCGGTTCCACGACGACCGAGTCAAAGCCAACCAACCTGCCATGTACCCATGATCAACAGCAACTACCACACCCACGACCTCACAGCTATTACTCCAGGGCAGTTAGGAGAGATCATGGGGTGTGCTTCCAGGAGAACAACCGACGACCTCTTTGGCAAGTATAAGAAGGCCTTCAAGGGATGGATCGAGGGATGGATCAAACATAGAGAGAAGACCAGGCTTAATAAAGATAGGATTAGCTAGATACACTTTGTAAACCACCTCTCTATAACTCCTTTTTCCACATAATCAATCTCACAGGACATAGAGCTATTACCCAACTTAAAGGGGGCCCGAACCTACATGGTCACACCCTTTTACTCTGATATTTATGCAAAGCTTGTAGATATGCTACGAACGGGTCAGAGCTCGTTCGTGATTTTATTGAAGAAAAACAATTTGATCTTCACGTTTCTCACTTTGATTTATAATATCTAAGTGATCCACGCGAGAGAAGCCAATTTTGATTTCACTTGGCAACATGGCTTCTGCACCATAAACCAGTTGGAAAGGCGTTTCACACGTAGCTCTACTAGGTGTGGTGTGCAATGCCCATAGAACGGAGTAGAGTTCTTCTACCCAAGCCCTCGAGCGTAACTTAATGTGGTTGAAAACACGTTTCTTAATCCTTTGTATTATCTGCCCGTTGGCCCGTTCTGCACCATTACTCTGCGGATGAGCAACAGATGCAAAACAGATTTTAGTCCCAATATGATCATAATAGTTCATAAAAAGACCACTAACAAACTGGGATCAATTATCTGTTATAAGACGATTTGAAACGCCAAATCGCGTTACTATATTCTTTTCAAAGAACTTCTTCGCCACTGCGGTGGTAATGTTTTGAACCGGTTCAGCCTCAATCCACTTGGTAAACGTATCAATGGCTACGAACAGAAACTTGTATCCATTGACCGCTTGAGTCATAGGTCCTACAATATCTATTCCCCATGTGGCAAATGGCCATGTTAAAGGAATAGTTTGTAAATCATATGATGGCTGGTGGACCTGCTGAATATCAAATTGACACTGTGGGCAAGTCTTGACCAATTGCATGGCATCATTAAGTGTTGTTGGCTAGTAATAACCCTGTCAGAAGGCTTTTCTGATTTGTGTTTGATAGGATGCGTGTGCTCCGCACATGCCTCCACAAATCTCTCTTATAAGGGATTTACCATCCTCTTGAGGAGTACAACACATCAGTACTCCTTGAGCTCTTTTTCTATACAGGGTTCCTTCAACCAATCTGTACATTCGCACTTTTCTAACTAACTGGTAACTCTCAGTTTCCTCCCCGGGCATGGTCTCATGCACAAGATAGTTCCAATTTGCTTCATGCTCGAGGGCGGCGACGTTAGCCATCACGTCTAGTGCCTCTGCGGTGGTCGCAATTGAGGGCTTTTTTAAGCGCTTGATGAACACTCCTGCCGTGGCGGATGAGCATGAGGAACCAATCTTTGACAATTGTTCTGCGAGAATATTATCTCTTTGCGCAACAAATTGGACTCCGAAATTCCTGAAGTATTTTTCCAATTTCCTCACTTCGTCCAGGTATAGAGCCATTGTCTCACCAGAACATTGGCGTTCCTTATTCACCTTGTTTACGACTAGCTGTGAATCTACCTTCACCACTAATCGATGGACTCTAAGAGATTTGGCTACTCGAAGCCTGGCTAGAAGACCTTCATACTCTACTACATTATTGGTAGCAACAAAGTGTAACTATACAACATACTGGAGCTAGTCACCCTGAGGCATCATTAAGACCGCTCCAACCCCCGAGTTTTGAAAACTGTGAGAGCCATCGAAATACAATGTCCAATGGTCGGTATTTTATAAATCCTCAGACTCTTGCGCATGTGGTTCGGGATTAGTCCATTCAACCACAAAATCTACAAGAATTTGGGATTTAATTGCTACTCGGCCTATGAAATGGAGGTCAAAAGCCCAAGTTCTATGGCTCATTTTGCAACTCGACCCATTACTTCTGGATTATGGAGAATGTCCCCTAAGGGAAAGGACAAGAGCACACTAATCTTGTGCGCCCGAAAGTAATGTCGTAGGTTCCGTGAAGCCATTAAGAGAGCAAAAAGTAATTTCTAAAACTCAGGGTATCTCTCCTTTGGTCCTTTTAATACTTCACTTACAAAATAGATTGGTCGTTGCACTCCTTCCCTCTCCACGACCAGGACAGCGCTGACCGTGTGAGGGGTAGTAGCCAAAGAGATGAGTAACGGCTCTCCCAAGGTCGGGGAAACCAAATTTGGCGCACTGGCTAAATATATTTTAATTCCTAAAAGGCTTTTTTGGCTTCATCCAGCCACTAGAATCCATTGTGTTTTCATAGAACCTTAAAGAAAGGAAATCCATGTTCACCCAACCTCGAAATGAAACAACTTAAAGCCGCCATTCGGTCGGTTAGGCTTTGTACCTCATTCGTGGTCGAAGGAGATCGCATTTGATCAATGGCCCGAATTTTTCTGAGTTAACCTCAATGCCTCGTGAACAAACAAGGAATCCCAAAAGTTTACCAAAAGAAACTCCAAAGGAGTGCTTTTCAGGATTCAACTTTATTCCATGTTTATTCCGGTTATAGAAAGTTCCAGCCAGGTCATCTATATGACTAGAGCTCTTTACACTCTTTACAACCAAGTCATCTACATAATCTTCTAAGTTGTGTGATCGCACCTAAAACGGTGTGATTGTAATAAACCGCAAGTGAAAGGTTGAATGTTGAGCACTTGAGCGTCGAATTCCACGAGGAACAAGCGTATTCGTCTTTCTAGCTTAATGGAACACTGATTTAAGTCTAAATGAGTTGTGGGTTTGTTTTTCTACACTAAATCTAGTACTAAAGCTATCAATCTAGGGTTTGAAAGTAGTAAAGAGCAAATATGAAATCTAGGGTTTGTAAGCAGGAATGAAAATATAGAGTTTCGGCAGATCCATAACTATCTGGCGTAATTCTATCCAAGGTCCCAAGATTGTAGTTAATTTCAATCGTTTTTCCAGACAGATTAAACTGCCAGTACAGTCACTGGTACAATGGTCAGAGGATCGCTTCCACTGTTACATTTGGCGAGAGCCTCTCTCCTGTTCAGGATCCCGCGTCAAGGCGCTAAGGACTCCAGAACTCCCCTAAATTCCTGCTAAGGCTCAACTATTACGTCTGTTGCCAAAATGAGAATTTAGGGTTTAGAGGAAGAAAACATCAGGAAATAAATCCAAAACTTGAGATCAAGACTGAGGAAGAATCACACCTTCTGGATTAGGTCATCCCTCACCCTAGAAGGGATCTACTCGTAAAAAGGCATAAAATACAAAAATAATAATAGGAATTAAATAAAAACTCACTTGATTGCTTGAGAATTCAATTAGCCAACCTTGCCAGCTTACAAAAGCAGGAAAAATAGAGAAGGGGGCCCTTCTAAGAAAACTAGACTAAAAACTACCTAAAAATCTCCTATGAAAGTATGTCTAATTTGAGCCAAAAGCTTTTCTATTTATAGTACATGGGTTAATGTGCCCAAAAACAACTCCTTGATGTGCAGGCGACAAAGTCTAGCTTCAAACGGAGAGAGAATGGATAAATATGACTCAAAACTGTTCAGATTTGACCAGTTCTGATCAAACATGACTAAAACCCATCAAATCTAGCTAAAACCGACCAAATCCGACTAAGTGCTAGTCAAACCCAACCAAAACTGACCAGTCCAGGTCAAAACCGATTAAAACTGACAAAATTCAATCAAAATCGACTACTAAAAGCCAAAGAAACCAAGTTGAACGCAACCAAGACACGTGGTGTGTTCGTGGCCAAACACGTGTCGTAACCGAAACTGAGTCGAACTCGACTAGGACACGTGGTGCAATCCTAGCAAAACACGTGTCGCAAACAAACTGCCAAGCTGTTGTCGTGGTCGATTAGGACTCTTTTTGACCACGTGCTCGTATTCGACTGAGAGTCTTGTTGAGCAATTATCTTCAAGTACAACTCCTTTTTTTGTTGTCACATGTTCGACCAGATCTTTTGTCCAAAGAATACTCGACGAGGACCTTTTTGCTTCTAGTTTTAGTTTTCTTGATCGAATTGGGTCCAAACGTGGTCGAAATCCCCTCAAATTTGGCAGGTTTGATCCCTGAAACATGATGAACACAACCATGAAAGCAGTTTGGAAAAATAATAAAAATTTATGCATAAAATGTCGCATCAAAGGAGTTTTAAGCATGATTTTGCACGTTTTCAATAGTAAAACTAGGGTAAAAATGCTACCAATTTAGCACTTATCATTATGCCCTAACTGTAATTGAAGGGTCTTCAACATCAAGCGTTGGTACATGGAACCACAATTGTTGAGCCCAAATGGCATCCTGACGTAGCAGTACATGCCAAATGGTGTAATGAAGGCAGTTTTGTCCTCATCTTCTTCTTCCATGCTAATTTGATGGTACCCTGAGTAGGCATCCAGGAAGCTCACCAGTTTGCAACCCGCTGTTGAATCGACTAACTGATCGTAGCGGGGAAGGGGAAAATCATCCTTCAGGCAGGCAGCATCGAGACTGGTGTAATCGATGCACATGCACCACTTACCATTAGATTTTAGGACCATGTCCGAGTTTGCGAGCCATTTGGAATGGTCAACCTCACGAATACAGCCAGCGTCTTGGAGTTTATCTAACTCCGAACAAATGGCTTCTCTCTGATCAGGAGAAAGTTCCTATTTGTTCTCCAGTTCTAACCCAATCCGAATGGTTTTGGACGGGTCGTCTGGGTATAAGGAAACTTGTTTAAGTTTTTCTTCTGGTCGCGGAATTTCCTTGACCGCATCTGGCTCTTTTGCTTTGGTCGCAACCTTAACATCCTTGAGGGGAAGCTAGTCAACTAGGTCCAGGGAAATGCGATCACATGTGAGGGCCGAATTTTGGTTGCCCCTTACCGTGATCACGCCTTTTGGTCGTCACCTTTATGCACTGATAAGCATAGTGCGTTGCCACCATGAATTTGGCAAGCAAGGATCTACCAAGAATTGCATTGTATGATTTTCAATTACATCAAAAGTAACCAATTCTGTTCAGAGTTCTCTGATTCTCTGAGCGTTACTGATAGTATGATCTGGCAGATAGGAGTGTATGAATGACCAGGAATAATCCCAAAAATGGGTGGACCACATTTTTAATCCTTGAGCCAGGGATTTGCATCTTGTCCAGGGCTTTGGCAAAGAGCAAGTCGAGGGAACTACTTCCAACAACTAGAACTTTCCTCACTTTAGCATTGCTAATTGAGGGGGTTATAACCAAAGGAAGTCACCATAGTCGCGATAGTCCTCTAGGATGATCCTCTCAGCTAAAGGTCAGGGATGTCTTCGACCAGTGGGGGTATTCAGGATCACCTGGGGGAGCTTCAACTTTATTGACCTCTCGGCGAACAGACTTAAAATGTCATTTGGAAAAAAAAGGACGAAGAACCACTAAAAATGACATTAACATGATTACTTGGTACCTGGTACGGCATGTCCTCATCTCCATTGACATCTTTATTCCCACTGGGCTGTCCTTTCTCTCGTATTGTAGGCATAGGGGTTTTACCTTGGTAAAATTCCTCCATGCGCTTTAACCAATTTCGATAATTCTTGACGTCATGTCCTGGAACCTCATGCAATGGACACCACTTCTTGCTTTCTTGTGGGTTAGTCTGTTTCTCCTTGTGGTCGCTGTTTTGGCCACCAGAAGAAGTTTTATTATTTTTGAATGGAACTTTATTACCTTTGTCCTGTGGTGGATTATCCATGTTCGTGACCTCTCGGGATTTGTTCGCTCCATCCATTTTTGACCTCTTGAACTTCCCGCCCATGGATGCCCTAGACTTCTTGTTAGAACTATCCTTCCTTTCAGAATCTAGACCAGGTTGTGGTGGTAAATCACCCTTATCAACTGTCGTGGTATAAAATATACCACTGGCAGATTTTTCGAACGTGTAACACGCGTATAACGGTGTGAGCTGACTGAGTGACCGGTCACCTCCTGCCAGGAAACACACAGATTGACACGGTGGTTTTTATACAAGTTCGGGTCCCGGTGGGGGCTCTACTCCTTTCGACACCCTCCGGACGTTAGCCCGCTGGGGAGATGCTCTCTCGGGGAGAGAGGTCTCCAAGGGGTGCCTGTTGTTGGTATGTGTAAAAATGAAATTCAGATCTGTTACAAATGGGATACAAGGGGGTATATATAGGCGCCAAAATAAGCAAAAAGACTAAAAAACCTAGCTACGGCTATCGGATTGAAGGGCACCGACGCCATTTCACCGGCCAAACGGCTTGGATGCTTGACAAGTGTCCTCCCTAGTTCCCGAGGCGCTCCTCACATCACCCACACGTGACCTTGCACGGGAGACCTGCGTGACCTTTCAAGGAGGCCTTTGTGACATTTCACGGGAGGAGCCCGGGGCTCAAAGAGGTGTCCGCGGCATTCTACGGGAGCCCTCCGTGGCTTTTCTTGGGAGGCCTCCGTGATATTTCACGGGAGGTGTCCGGGGTTTGCCACGAGAGGCGTCTGTGGCTTTCCACGGGAGCCCTCTGTGGCTTTTCTCGGGAACCCTCTGCGATACTTCAAGGGAGGCGTCCAGGGTTTGCCACATGAGGCATCCGGGGCTTGGAGAGGTGCCCGCGGCCTTCTACGGGAGCCCTCCGTGGCTTTTCCCAGGAGGCCTCCGTGATATAGCACGGGAAGCATCTGGGGTTTTCCCGTGTAGCCCTCTGAGACTTTCCACGGGAGGCGTCTGTGGCTTTCCACGGGAGCCCTCTGTGGCTTTTCTGGGGAACCCTCCGCGATACTTCAAGGGAGGCGTCCAGGGTTTGCCACATGTGGCATCCGGGGCTTGGAGAGGTGCCCGCGGCCTTCAACGGGAGCCCTCCGTGGCTTTTCCCGGGTGGCCTCCGTGATATAGCACGGGAAGCGTCCGGGGTTTTCCCGTGTAGCCCTCTGAGACTTTCCACGGGAGGCGTCTGTGGCTTTCCACGGGAGCACTCTGGGATTTCCCATGGGAGGCGTCTGGTATTGCATCTAGGCTGTTATGCCTGACCTAATTTTGATGATTAATAAAAACAAAGTGTTTTAGACTAACTATGCTTCTGAGATATTTGATACAGAGTTTCTTCGGGAAGACAAGCAAGATGATCAAGATAAACCAGACATGAAATGAGGAAAAGCACAATTCATAAATGAACAAAGACAAGGCGCAAGTCACGAAATGCAAAGGACCTAAGGTAATCCATTTTTATTTTTGACTGATCTTGGAGTGTGGAAGTTGATCGGTTTAGGAAATTCTTTCTAGATTTAACCGTACTATAAAGAGGAGTTGCAAAGTCCTCTCTACATTTCCAGTATAAACCGAGAAACCTAGGTCACTGCATTACATCATTTCAGTTGGATTTTGTTTTTGAAAGATTTGGATTTTCAATTGCTTTTTTGACAGCAGAAGAGTTTTTGCATTTTCTAGAAAGATCTAGGCAGATCTATCTTTTTCTTCTATTGACAAAAAGATAGCCCTTTAATTATCTTTCCAACGAGCTATTAAACACTAAATTTGGAATTCTGGATTTAATGTTATAACTGTTTTTATTAATGCTGGCTATCAGTTTGCTATGCTGACTGTCAGTTTGAACATCAGTTTGTTTATACTGATAGTTGTCCAGATAGTGTGTTTTTTGAGCCAAAACCTTTTGTGCTATACTAACTATCAGTTTGCTATGCTGACTGTCAGTTTGGATTTCGACCTCGAGTTGATTTATTTGAGATACTGTTGTATCTGGTCATTTTTGTGGTCTATACTGACTGTCTGTGTGTGATACTGACTATCAGTATGAGGTATCAGTTTCCTTTTATGACCACAAACGACTAGCTATTTTTTATCTGTAAATTTTGTCAGCCGTTGAGTTTGAGACTGACTGTCAGTGTGCTATACTGACTGTCAGTTTGCACTATTTTGTTTCCTTTTTCGACCTCAAACAGCTAGCTGATTTATCTCTGGATTTTACTTCTTTCTGCTCGTAACCCAAACTGACTGTCAGTATGGCAAACTGACTGTCAGTTTGAGCTGCTGATTTTCAGCTCGAGCTCCAACAGTTCTTTTGATTCTTGAGGCTATAAATAGATCCTTTGAGCACTTGTTTTACACATCCAGCAGCCTTGCATTGTTATACACTCTTGAGCTTTAATCTTTTACACAAAATCTTGATCTTTTGATGAAGTCGAGTGTTTCTGAGATCCACTGAGCTTTTCAGTTCATAGCATTTGCATACTCATAGTTTCTCGGTGCATGTTTGGAGATCTAGAGAAGACCTTGTTGCTCATTACTCTTGGGGAACGCCCTCACCTAGACGGTTTGGTGGTGTAGCCGTTGATCTCTCCGTTCGAAGTTTATTGGAGAGGCTCGACAAGTGTGTAAAAGGCATCGGTGCTCGCCTTTCCTGAGTGGACAAGGAGCAACCTTTAGTGAGAAATATCCTTTGTGGATATTGAAGCAAGACTCATTCACTTGAGTGCTTCAACGAGGATTAGGGGAGACTGGGCGAGTCTCTGAGACCTCGGTAAAAATCATTGTGTTCGTCTTCTCCTCCTCTTTCTAATATTATTGTTATTTGTTATTGATTTGTTTATTTGTTAGAATTTGTCTTAAATTGAAGTTTTTAAAAGCCTCCTATTCACCCCCCTCTAGTCGGCATCCTTGATCCTACACGTGGTATCAAAGCTAGGTCTGTCGATTAATTAGGCTTCACCGCCTAGAGAGAGGATGACATCTAATGAGGGTTTTTCTCTTGGTCATACCAGTCGTGCACCTATCTTTGATGGGACTATCTTTATTGGAAAGTGCGCATGTCAGTATTTCTAGAGGCCATGGGGCTTGATGTATGGGATATTGTTAAGCATGGTTTTACTCCTCCGGACACTAGTACAGAAAAGCTTTCTTCTATCGGTAAAAAAACCCTTCTACTATCGGTTTTCGTACCGATAGAGATAGATACGATAGAACAAGACAGAACATTTTCTATCGGTAAATAACCGACAGAAGAAATTAACAATTCTATCGGCATATTAGGAGTGTACCGATAGAAAACCCGTCGTAGTCTGACGATTAACGGTGGGAAAAGTACCACTATTCTAACGGTTAATTACATGATTACCGACAGGAAAATATTACTATTCTATCGGCACCTTATGATTGTACAGATAGAAAACCCGTCGTCGTCTGATGTTTAGCGTTGGGAAAAATACCCATATTCTAACGGTTAATTATAAGTTTACCGACAGAAAAAAGTGTAGCACTCTCTCGGTTGGAAATGACATTATCGATAGAAAAAATCTTAGTACTCTCTCGGTTGTGGATGAGTTCACCGGCAGGAAAAATCACACTCTTCTAACGGTTAATTATAGGTTTACCGATAGAAAAAACCACAGTAGTCTCTCGGTTGTGGATGAGTTTACCGATAGAAAAAACCACAGTAGTCTCTCGGTTGTGGATGAGTTCACCGGCAGGAAAAGTCACACTATTCTAACGGTTAATTTCAAGTTTACCGATAGAAAAAACTACAGTAGTCTCTTGGTTGTGGATGAGTTTACCGATAGAAAATTTGTAGTGGTCTGTCGGCTGTGAATGAATTTACCGATAGAACATTCACATATACAGTACATTATTTGCATTCACAATACAGTACATTCACATATACAGTATAGATGCAATACATTATAGATTGGATACACAATACAGTACAGATGCAAAGAAGGCTAAATTCACAGAACAGATTGACACATTAGACAGTTATTCACATTTATTCACATATATATGGACAAATACAAATTGCAATCCAATGTGGACATTTATTGACATATATATTTATTCACATGTATATAAATAGTCTATGCACAGAGTACACGAAAAAGAGAAAATTATCATGGCGGATGGTTGGGCGCAACTTCCTCCATGACATATTGAGCCCAGATTTGTCGAAGATCTCTAATCTTTGCATTTTCGTATGAGTCTTTCGACATGGCGATCTGCAAGCATGTGTGAATACTTAGTAACTAACTTCCTAATTTAGAACGTGACACCCAATTTTCAAATTTGAGTTAGCTATCAATGCTTACCTGGGGGAATTGGGCAAAGTTTGTCTGCACTAGGTCGTACATGTAGCGCAACACATAAAACCCGCATTCCCACGATTGCGGCTGCTGATGGCACTGAGATAATTGCATATGCGAAGACATGTTAGCTATTGTTTCCATAAACTAATTAAGCATAAACAAAAAGTCTCGTGAGTACCTCATATTCTTTCCAAGCTAGTAGGGAGCCTTGCGGTGCGGCATGCCTCCCTCCAGCGGACGCATATTTATCAAAAGCCCTGCATTTCAGTTAGTATTGCCCGTTAATGTATTATCATTAGCTAGTGAGGTGAAAATTTAAATCAAACATATAAGTTACTTACGCCTCCATATTCCCCTTGACCACATATTCCATCGATAATTTGTCACGCATCGAATCGAGGTAGTACACCTCGTTCCTCGGCGGACAGATCACGATGAGGATCCAGTGGCCCCTGCATTGTACGTAAAAGAGGACCGCTAGCTCAAAGTATATCTCAGGTGTAACATACAAGATCGAGTTAAATTAGTACGAAATGCACTAACCTTTGGTGGTACGGCACCAGATTGAACTCCCTGTCCTGCTGCGCCATCAGGGCCTTGGATATGTACAGCTCAATGTGCGCGGCGTCGTGCTCTAGCATTGTGAGGCTTATTTTCTCTGGGTCGAGGAAACCCACCTTGTCACACGCAGCCTCCGATGCTAGCCTGTACATGCACCTGCATGCAAAGGACGACATTAGTATTGCATAGAAAGTTACTACATTTCAAATGAACTACAACAATGCAGAGTTAGCAAACAGAGTTAGAAAACAGCAATACATAGCATCAGCAAACTCACAGGACTCCAGTCCGTATGATGGACATATCGAGCTCCCGCCAGTTGTAGAGGTCGAACAGATCCTCGTGTGCCACGGATATACTCCCGGACTCACGGTGGAACTGCCCAGGCCTGCAGGGAACTACGAAGTTCAGATTGCGCCGAGCTCGGTGTAGGTACCACTCGTGGAGGTCTCTGGTTGATCGATCCAATTTGCGCAAAGCTGCCTCCGACATGAGTGGGAACCCATTCGTGAACCTCTCCGGCTGTCCCTGTCGCCCTTTTCCCTTGCCTTTGCCCTTGCCTTTTGCCGGGGACTGAGCGCGTACCTTCGAAGGCAAGGGCGAGGTGATGGCAGCTTTCTTCCGAGGTGAAGGCGTGGATGCGCTGGGTGGGGTCGAGGCCGTCTTTGATGTGTCCAGGGTCGCACGAGATCGGGCCTCATGCCCCGAGCTGGGGGCGCAGTCCCCTAGTAGCCCCGCGGCAAGCCACTTCAATTAATGAGCACGTATGTTAGATTATGCAAGTTGAGTGTACTGAGTAGGATGTAATCTAAAATGTGTAAGATTTACCGGTTGTATTACAAGACACTTCTTGGGCCACTGTACGTAGGAGCCCACTGCCTCAGCAAGTGTCTGCAGTTCCTCTGTTGGGACTGGCAACGGAGAATCGTTGTAGCCCGGCATGGCCATGTCCACCTGTACCTTTGCGAAACGCAACCGCAGAGGTACACAGTGGACCCGGACATCCGGCCCAGACGGATATACGAAGCCGTGTCCAACCACTTCCTGCTCGGCGCCTACGTGATTCTGTAGGATGTAGCCCTCCGGCCCCTGCAAATTTGTAACAATTAAAATAGGTTAGCGAAACAACTCTAACAGAATGGGAGTGGCATCAACTTAAGTGCACAGATGAAGGCTTGCAGTACCTCAAGTAGATCCACTGGATCCGCGAGTACCTTCGAAGCGCAACTGCTTATCCGACCCCGCGGGGTACCGTCGTCCTGGGGATCCGCATCTACACTCTTGGCCAGCAATGCTTCTCTCAACCGTGCAAACTCTTCCCTCATTTGTGCGACCTCGGACTGCACCTCAGACTGTACCTCAGCCCGTATCTCAGCCCGTATCTCAGCCCGCATCTCCGCCCGTATCTCCTCCCGTACCTCAGCCCGTATCTTATCGGAGAGGTCAGCTTCCTTTTCCTTCCAGGAGCGGGCCTTCTTCCTCGGTGGAGCCGGATCTACGAAACCGGCCTTCCACGACACAATGGCTCCCACGGCCCGTGTCCGCCCGGGATGCTCCTTATTTCCTAGAGCCCGGGTGAGGATGTCGTTCTCCCTCTGCGGGGTAAACAATCCCTCCGCTGCCTCCTTCTCAAAAGAGATCTGTTACATTTAAAGGTACCTTGTGAGACAAATTGCCTTATATACACTTGTGCGCACACAGTTTACGAGGTTAGCCAACTTACCATTCGCCTCACAACGTCGGCGTCCCCAGGGGTTGCGAACTACACAGACCCCGTGGACGACACGGACCCCCTCCCCCTCCACCATCGCTTGCACCTCTCATCCCGGATCTCGGAGAGCGGCAACTCAGGGGTGTCGATGATAGGATTTTGCTCGTCTTCCTTCTTCCACTGCTCCTCCTTCCCCGCATAGCCCCGGGATCCGAGCCGATGTGGGTGGTCGTTCCTCTTCTGGATCGCCCTATTCTTCTCGCTAAGGGCCTTGAACTCCTCAGTCCCCTTCTGCTTGGTGAATTCCGCCCATACCTCCTCCGATATGAAGGGGTACTTCTCGCAAGGAGATTTCCCCGCAGCGAGGAAGTTACTGACAAGCCAGCTCTTAAAGGTTTTCCATGTTCCGTTCATGTCCTTCAAGCAGGCAGTCCTAGGTGTATCGTCGGGGATGTTCCACTTAGCCTGTTTCCGAAAAATGCATACAATTAATCACGAGTTAGTTAAACTTTAGTATAAGCCAAGAGAACGTGATTACGAAAGAGTTCAGCGATTTCAGTTAATTTAACCTTCACTTCCGCCCACAACCTATCCCTCTCGTCCGCCGTCACGTCCTTCCAGCTCTGGACGGTGATCTTCACCCTTTCTTTCGCCAACAGCCCAACGTAGGCCGCGTACCTCCCAGCATTCTTTCCAATCGGCCTCCCAAATTGGTTGAACTCACAAGAAAGATCCGTGCGTTTGGCCAAACGCCCCAACGTCGTCACGCCTCGCCCCACCCTCATGCGCTGGGATGTAACAGCTGCATCTTCAGTAGTTACGATGGGGTTGGCCCTAGTCGAACCACTAGTACCATCCGATGAAGACGACGACATGTCTTCCCCTACAAAACCTTCAACAAACCATATATATGGCAATTAATTCGCCTTGGAGTTCCATAACTCAGCCCAGGACTGGAGACTAACTAGGGCGGCAAAAGGGAAAATAATACAAAAAGAAAGACATGCATAAATTACTTCCTGAACTCTTCAGAAATATGTTCTATCGGTAAACACATGAGCTGCCGATAGACCATAACCTCCACAGAAGACAATTTTTCTATCGGCAAACCCGTGAGATACCGATAGAACATAACAATGTTCTCTACATATGGAATTTTGTTGACAAGCCACCATTCACTGTTATCACATAACATTCTCGATGATTTGCTATACGAATATTCATGGGCCAGCATTATTATTTCACACGTAAATATGCACACAAGCATCTAAGTGCCACTGTGTATAATCGTTAGCCTAGCCTGTATGTGAGTCATCAGGACTTCACATCTATTAGGTTGGGAAAAGTCATGTATAGGCATTTAAAACATATACATCGAAGACCCATCCACATTGCCATATATTCATACGAAGTGAGTAAAAATTCCCAACCAAACTAGTACATTGCATGGCTCATGTCCTTCCAGATCCAAAGTAAGTTTTACTACTTGTGTAGAAATATTTTCTATCGGTAAACACATGAGCTGCCGATAGAATATGTGTAAGAACACCTCCAACATATAATGTGCATTACATGGCAGTTGGATACAATTGATCACACATACAGCAGTATAGATAAGTTAAAATCTCAAAGCAGGTTCATTACAGCACTGGAACATATTATGTAAACCCTAATTTAAATCAACATTGCGTGCGGAATGTACATAATCCAACACAATAGGGAACCCTAGTGTAATTGCAAAACTCAAAGAATTAGTACGTTGTAACATCCTGAGTTTTGGGGTGAAAAGTTTCTTTCTTAAAAATCATGCATGCATATGTCTCTTCTAGATCAACCAAATCAGCCTCAACTTTATTCTGTTCTAGCCTAAAATCTCTAAATCTATCCTGTGAGCCCAAGTCAAGATCTGACTTGCCAGATTTGATCTATCAGTTATCCTAAACCTAAAAGCCTTCAGAACCCAGATTCAATTCTATCTCTAACTTCCAGAATTATCAACTATTTTCTGTTTTCGAAAACAGAATATCTGTTATTACCTTTTACCTTAAGTTTCAGAAATTCAGATTTAATCAAAATCTTAGCCAAGTTCAGACCAGATTATTCCTGGATTATGATCAAGGGTATGCCAATACCTTAATCCAAAAAGTTGGCAGCCAGATTTCACCATCTGAACCTTTTTCGCAAATCAGTCCAAGAGTATCGCAGATCAGTCCTTTTTCCAGATTTTCTAAAAACCAGAAAAGACAAAATGTTGCAAATCATCTCCAAATTCAAATTTGATTCAGGGAACACCTCCCAAATGCTTTTCAATACAAATTCTTCTTTTATGAGTATCTCAAAATCAAACCCTAAATTCCAGAATTCGAGATCAACAAGATTCAGACTTATTTTACCCTAATCTACTCTGTTTTCAGTTCATATCAAAAGTCATCCAAATGTCTCAAATTTTATCTTCAATCTGTGCCAAATCATTTGTGGAATTAAGTATACCAAAACAGCAGAATCAATTCCAGATCAAACCTTCCAAATCTCCAGATTACAGTTCAGTCCAAATCAAGAATTGGAAATTGCAATCAAGCCCAAATTCGACCAGGACAGCAGCTGCTGTGCACGACCAGAGTTGCTGTGCAATTGCGCCGCGCTTGCTCGCCGCCGGTGAGGCTTCGCCGCACTCGTGACCGTGCATGCCGGTGCTCACATGTCCTCGCTCCAGCCGTGTCGTGGCAGCGCCACTGCAACGTCGACGACCAGCGCCTGCTCCCGCGCGCGGCCAGCAGCCTTTTGTCAGCAATTCACTGCCACGTTGCCTTGCCGCGCCAATGTTGTCGCCACCGCTTGCTCCAGCTTGCCATGTCCCGATGAACTGACATGATGATCAACTGCAGAGCCGTTGTCGCCGTCGCATCACCGGTTAATGCTGTGTCTTCGCCGCTGATGCTCCTGTACGCAACCAGTCAAGTCACAGCAACCAATCTCTTCATTGTTCCCCTTTGCCATCTTCGCCGAGCCTATATAAGCACTCCTGTGCTCAGCAGTTTCCTCCACACATCACCAGGACTTAACCAATTTCCAAATTTCACTGCTGCAGTCGTCTTCTCCGGCGAGCCATCGAAGAGCTTCACGGTGACAGCCTCAACCGCAGCATCTCCTGCCAAATTAACAGCACCAGTGAGTTCCTCTCATCTCACTCATCATGCTGTACCATTTAATTGCTCACCGGTGACCTCTAACGCCGGCGATCACCGGAATTGCCGATTACCCTGTTTCTGCAATGTAGCTTAATTCAGCCCGAATTAGCTTTCGATCTTGTGGAAGAAGTTGATCAGTGCGCCATTTCCAGCAAGCCTGTGCATCAAGATCTCCAGATTGAGCTTCAATCGAAGTTTTCCCCAATTTTGAGCTTCTCCAGAAACCGGCGATCGTCGCCAGGCTTCTCCGGCCATCCTCCGGCCAAATTGATCGTGCAGGTAGCTTCCTCTTATCTCTCTTTCACTTCCTGAGCTTGGAATTAAGTTCATTCGGCCTGAATCAAAAAGCCCTAAATTCTATGTCTTCTTCTCCGGCGTCGATCACCGGAAACCTATTCCTGGCCGTTTCAGCTTCATTCACTTTGTCATTCATGTGTGCCTCAACCTCCTAAACATTTTTGCCTTCTAGTTCGATCTCTGAAACTGCCCAGAATCCACGTTATAGCCATGCCAAAATCTTGTCCAGAACTGCTCCAGTGCAACTAGTTCACCTCAGTTCATCACTGAATTTCATCACCTTCTAGCCATCTTCTGCCCTAGATCCTGTTGAATGATTTGTTCCTGTTATCATTGCCTACCTCCCAGACAAAGTGGTGCATCATTTGGAGCTCTAGATCAAAAGTTATGCCAAGCCCTAGTTTCTGGCCATGTCAAGATCAATGCCAGACTATGTCAGTCAGTGGCATTAGCCCTTTTCACTTCCTTCCAGATGTGCATTTTGGGCATAACTTTGTCTCTTAGATTCCTGAGGTTGTGATCAACATTTTCTTCTTCTATCACAACTTGATTTGAGCCCTTGAATTATATTAGCCGCTAAACCCTAGCTTTTGACACTATTCTGGTGCATGCCAGCCAATGGCATTGCCTTGTTTACTCATTTCTGATTATGCATTTTGAAAGCCACTTTGTCCACTGAATTTGTAGAGTTATGACCTACACTTTCTTCCACTATCATAACTTGAGATAAGCTCTCTAGCTTTCCCTGAAGTTATGCCAGAGCCTTGATCCGAATGTCGATCTGCTGACATTCGCTGTTTTTGATCAAACCAGCCACAAAACTGATGTTCTTATTGTAACCTTGAGATCCTAAGAGCATCTACCACCCATCCTTAGCCAAATCCTTGAAACCCTAGATCTCAACTCAGTTCAGCTTGTAATCTCAATTATCTCCAGTATCGTTCAGTCACTCTTGTTAAGCATATCTGCATATAGATCCTAAAACATCTTAATATATAAGTAATATTTGTGTGTATTGTTTGGTTTGTCGTCGAGCAGATCTAGAAGCCGAGATCGAGGACTTCGCTGTTGACCCGTCATCAACTGCTGTTTCTTACGACGCGGAAGGCAAGTCATATCCTTGGTCATCTTGAACCTATATTTTAAATGTTGCTATAATATAACCTTGAATATAGGCAATATTGCATGTGAATGATTGAGAATGGTTGATTTATCAATTGGCAGTACTAGACTGGTTATCTGTGAAATGTGAAATAAACAAGTTTTGAGCCATGAACTATTATATGTATTTATATACTTATATTCATGAAATAAAACCCCTAGCTGTGACCAGAAAATGGTATGGATGGCTGTAGAACTGGAGGTGCTAGACTGCAAAGGAATGCAGGCACTGAAGGTGCAGGGTTGTGGATGGTCTGGTCATTGGCATATAAGGACTAGAACCTTGTGTTGTGCGTCTAGTGGCATGAACAACGTGCTAACCGCAAGCCTGGTATGGGACAGGCCTGAACAAGTACTTATGTGGATCGTACATGAAACCCCTGCATGAGTTGTGTTGTGATGATTGACTTGGAGGCTGACTCCTACTATCACTGAAGGTGATCTGATATTTGACCCAGTAATGGGAAAATGAGGTGGGGTGGAGGTTATGATACAGCCTACCACAACTGTGTTTCGCTGAGAGCCACAGGGTCAGGGGTGAATTGTAAGTGATGCATAACAAAAGTTCTTGTTATTTCCACCTTGCCGCTCACAGTATGAAGTGAGTCAGGGGTCCAATCATTTTGTTATGATAGGAAAGGTTTGAAAGTGGAATATCTTGCGGGTAAATTGGTACCTCTCTGCAGAGTTAAAAACGTATTCGAATACTCCGAGCTCCCGGGTTTATAGGAGTCTGCTGCGGTGGATTAAATCCACGGGGTGTGACACAAGTATTATTTTCTAAATAAAATATGTTTTAATCAAGATTACCCAAATGACATGTGTTGTCATGATAAGGAGTGCTGCCGTGGGCTGTCGTGTGTCGACGTGTCGTGGTAGTGCTATAATCTAGTGAACATGAATGATGATGTTATATTATGAAAAGTGCTGCCATGAGATGAGGTATGAAAGAAAAAGATTATTTTATAAACATCCATAATTCTTGACTAGTCTAGGTTCATGTCATCACTACTATAAGTATCTACTCTTACCTATGACTTGCTGAGTACGTAAGTGCTCACTCTTGCAATCTACAAATCAATAGACGGAGCGATCAACAATCAAAATGAAGGCGTGGAGAACTTATTGGATCCAGAAGGAGGAGCGTCAGTCCCGTCATTTCCCTGATGTGTGTTGTTCTGCAGTCCACTTCTCTTTTGTGGGTGGGTCACCTATCTTCTGCTGTGTAGATGTTATTTTGCTAAACCATGTATGCCGTGAAGGCATTGTAATCTCCTTATGTAATATCAAGGCCAGCAGGCCACACTGCTTAACTATTTTGTAAGTTACTCTGTTGCAATGTGATATACTCCTGTGCTTGACTTATCCTGGGACGTCAAGGGTATGTGTATGCTATGCATATATGGGACTAGCTGCAGTGAGCTAAGTCTCTACAGGAGTAGTCGTAGTCCCAGTCTCGGGGCGCGACATACGTGCAAAACACTAGGATCAAATAAGGAAGATGCTGGAAATAGAATGACGAATTAGGGTATTTACGGCGGCGATCAGTTCTGGTGATGGAGAGGCGGTGTAGAACGCAGCGGCGGCCGGCGAAGGACGAAAATAAGAACCGGTGGCAGTGGCGAACCAGTGTCCAGCCGGCGATCATCGTGTGGGAGAGAGGAAGTGAGTGGTCACGGCGGAGGTTGTGGTTTTCTTCGCTCTCGAAGAGACGCAGTGCTCTAAGGTGGAACTATTCGAGTGGAGGGAAACTAAAGCGCCGTGTACGAGTAATAAAGTAGTGGAGGAACTTTTATATCGGTACAACAAAATGATACCGATAGAATTATGTAATTTTCTATCGGTACAACAAAATAGTACCGATAGAAAAAGTAAATTTCCCGGAAAAATATTTGAAGTAGTGGATGCCTTTTTCTATTGGTATAAACAATAAAATCCCGTGAGACCAATGTTCCCCAGAAAATTTTTTTAATTAAGTGCTTGAGATTATAGTATGTGTGCCCTTTTTCTATCGGTAAAAACAACAAAATACCGTCAGAGTAATGAAAAGGTACACACAATTTAACCTCAAACAGACCGTGGTTGAAAGCTGCAGGATGATAAAGAAAGAGGGAAGATAGCCGGAAAATTAGAAAATTGACATAAAAAGAAATTGTTCATTCATTGTTGTTTTATCACTTACAAAAAAAAAAAAAACCCAAAATGCTAGGTCAAGGGGTGGTCTTAGTCCTGGCTGCATGTAGAATAGAGTCAGTTAGACTTGCAGCCAGGACGCAGGACTCCTCTAGCGACAAGTTGTCCCTAGGATCAACTACTACCGCGTCGAGAAGGCCTGCGACCTCCCTCAGCTTCGCTATGGTATCCTTCATAGTCAAACCGCAGCCAGCAATGGTCATATCTGCGGCTTTCTTCTCCTCGCGAAGACGCCTCGTCCTCGCCCTAGCATTGTCACTATCCGTCTTCATGCGCTTAATGCGCTGGAAGAGATCGTCAAGGTCAAGCCGTAGCTGAGTGTGCTTGTCTGTAAGGAGCTTGTGCTCCTCCTGGAGGGCCCTCAGGTCGGCCTTCACTTTGGCAGTGTCTTCCACGGCTACCATTCCCTATGCAAATCAACAGGTCAAGAATGAACTGAACATGGATTAACAATACAGGGGTAAACCGAGGAGATTTAGAGTTCTTACCGGAGAGGGCATGGCTGACGATCCCATGGAGGTTGCCATTGTGAAAGAGAAGAGGAGTCGAACCGTTCGAGAATTAGAAAAACAACAAATACCGCGACGCATGGCGAGGTACTTATAGAGTTTCCAAGGCGATGCATGGCGACACGGTTGAGAATTCAAAGCGGCAGAGTATTCTTCTATCGGTAAAAATAGGACAAAACCGTCAGACAACAAATACCGTGAGACTAACGAATTTATTCTAACGGTAAAATATAACAATACCGATAGAAAACGTTTTGAAGTGCCTGAGAGAAGTGCCTCAGACATGAAAGTAGCGGATGTCCTTTTCTATCGGTATAAATAACAAAATACCGTCAGAAAAAAGGGATTTTTGCAGAACTTAATTTGAAGAAGCAAGAGGCTGCAATGAGATTTTTGCAAGTGCTATTTGAAGGGAAGAATTAAGTATTTACAGGATAAAGGTACTGTACATGTTAGAACTCATGCTGTGGAGTAAAATTGAGATATATTAATGCTGTGAACTAGCTTATCATTAAGTTCTAAAGAAAAATGTACTGCCTGATGTATTAATGATAAGTTCCTCACCTTGCTGCAGAACTTGTGGGCTGTTTGCTTGGCATTTATCCCTGAAATAGAAATTAATCATCAATAGTTCTCAACCCATAATCCTTCTTCGTGGTCATCTCGCAGATACGTTGTTTCGTCAATATCTTCAGTACGGATAGATTGAATGTCCTCTAAAAATGGAGGTATTTCATCGAATTGGTTATACTCCTCTTTGTCGACAACATCTTCGACCCCAACAATACGTCTCTTGCTGTGGAGGACAACATGCAAGTTTGGATTGGCCGGGTCAACGATGTAGAATACCTGTGTGGCTTGCTTTGCAAGTATGAATGGATCGTCTTGGTGTCCGACTCTACCAAGATCGACGAGAGTAAACCCGTAACTGTCAACTTGAACACCTCGAGGGATTTCGACCCATTGGCATCGAAACAAGGGAATCTTAAGTAATCCGTAATCGAGCTCCCATATTTCGTCAATAACACCGTAATATGAGTTCAGCGCCCTTACTGACCTGGCATCCTCGGAAATAGCAAACAGTGTCACTCCGCAACATTGCGTGCTACTCTTGGCGTCTTGAGCTCTTGTGTAAAATAAATACCCATTGATGTCGTACCCCTGCCAAGTCCCTACAGTGAATCTTAGGCCTCTAGCCAACCATGTCACAGTTTCACTTACGGAGCCCTCGGCAGCTCGCGTGACTCTTTCTTGGATCCACTCAGCAAATTTCCTGTTATGTTCTCTGCTGACCCAAACGTCTGACTTCGAAGGATTCTGTGACCGTAACATTACCTTGTGCTCGTGTATGTATGGCTCGACCTCCGTCATGTGTTGTAAGACCCAAAAATGTGATTTTGCGTACACATCACGAGCGGGGACGATAGCTTTGAATCCAATCGTTCCGATTCCCTGAAGCCTACCCTAGTGTCGGGACCTAGGAACGCCAATTGGGTCAACCCCAGCCATATAATCTGTGCAAAATTCAATCACCTCCTCGGCGGCATAACCTTCCATGATACTCCCCTCGGGTCGACGACGAGTCCTTACGTATCCCTTCAATACACCCATAAATCTCTCAAATGGATACATGTAGCGCAGGTACACGGGTCCACAAAACTTAATTTCTCTGATAAGGTGAACAATTAGATGGACCATAACATCAAAAAAGGATGGAGGGAAATACATCTCGAGCTGACAAAGAGTTGTAACCACGTCGCGTTACAAAGCGTCCAGTCCATCGGGATCAATTACCTACGAGGACACAGTTGCGCCAAATACTCATATTAGAAAAATCTTCTAATTAAGCTCCACAAATGAAGGTAATGAACTTATAGTACGAGTGCACGTACTTACCTTGCAAGATATTGCGTTGAAGAAATAACATAGGTTTGTGATTGTCTCTCTGACTTTAACTGGGAGAATGCCTCTGATAGCAATGGGAAGCATCTATGACATCAAGACATGACAGTCGTGGGACATCATGCCAACCAGTCTTAGGTCCTTCATAGACACAAGTTTTTTCAAGTTCGCGGAGTACCCACATGGAACTTTAACACCGTGCAGGCACCGACAGAGTTCTGTTTTTTGCTCTTGGACAACGTATAGTAGGCCGGGGGGAGGTATGTACGCTTTCCATTCTCTAAAGGTGCAAGCTCAGTCCTTATCCCCATTTCCACCATGTCACGACGAGCTTTCACACCATCCTTTGTCTTTCCCGGAATGTTCAACAACAAACCAATCAAACTGTCACAGACATTTTTCTCTACATGCATGACGTCAATGCAATGTCGAACTTGTAAGTGCTCCCAGTACGGTAGATCCCAGAGAATCGATCTCTTCTTCCAAACATTTTTTTCTCGAGGTTTAGAATGCTTATCGAACTCAACTTTGATGTCGTTCACGCGCGAGTAAATCTCCTTACCGGTCAGAAACACTGGAGCTGATCCCTTCTCAGGCTTCCCGTTAAATGATTTCCTCTTCTTACGGTACGTGTGATGCACCGGAAGAAACCTGCGGTGAACCATGTACACTATTTTCCGGCAGTTTCGCAGCCAAATGCTCTCAGTTTCATCTAGGCAAATAGGGCAAGCCTTGGCTCCTTTCGTACTATACCCCGACAAATTGCCGTAGGCCGGAAAATCATTTATGGTGCAAAATATCAGGGCCCGCAAGATGAAATTCTCTTTCTTGTATGCATCCCACACCTGCACACCCTCGCTCCACAATTTCTGTATGTCCTCGATTAAAGGCGCTAGAAACACGTCAATATCATTTCCGGGTTGTCTGAGTCCTGAGATTAGTAACGCCATCATGATGTACTTGCGCTTCATACATAACCAAGGAGGAAGATTGTAGATGCATAAAAGAACCGGCCAAGTGCTGTGCCGGCTGCTCATATTACCATGTGGGTTCATACCATCTGTACTCAGCCCGAACCTTACATTCCTAAGTTCGCCTCCGAACTCAGCAAATGTTCTGTTGATGTTTCTCCATTGAATAGATTCAGCTGGGTGTCTCAGTTTTCCGTTTTGTTTCCGGGCTTCAGCATGCCAACGCAAGTGCTTTGCGACTTTCGGATTTGCAAACAGCCGCTTCAATCTAGGTATCACAGGCAAGTACCACACAGTTTTTGCCGGGGGCCCTTTCCTTACCTCGTGACGTTCACTGTCAATCTGGTCCCTACGCGTATACCTCGATGCGCCGCATCTTGGACAAACATGCAAACTGGAGTACTCGTTACGGTACAACACACAATCATTTGGGCATGCGTGTATTCTTTCGATTTCCATTCCCAACGGACACAACAGTTTTTTGGCTTGGTAAGTAGATCTTGGCAACTCATTTCCCTCTGGAAGCATGTCCGCTAGAAGATCTAATAGTGCCGTGAAACTCTTATCACTCCAACCGTTTCCTGCCTTCAAGTTATATAATCTCAGCACAGAAGACAGTTTTGTAAATGTTGCACATGCAGGGAACAGAGGCTTCTCAGAGTCAGCAATCAGTTTCTCAAATTCACAGAAGTCATTTTCGTTGTAATCTTCCTCTACATCACGTAACATCTCATCTAGATTGTCATCATCATCATCTATGTGCACATCGGAATGAACATTACCAAAATTGGGATGATCATCGATATTATTGCAATCCACATCCGAGTCGTGCTGATTGGTAGTAGTGATGCTTGTTTCCTCAAGATCTTCGCCATGCCATATCCAACGGGTGTATCGCGCGTTAAAACCACGACGAATCAAATGACTCTTAATTTGATCAGAGTTGCTAAACCTCTTCAAGTTCATACAATCTGTACAAGGACAGAGCATATTTTTCTCTCCCTTCCTCTCCTTTTGTTGCTCAGCAAATTTAATAAACTCATTCACACCATCCAAATATTCAAGAGTAGTACGTTTTATTCCATACATCCAATATTTCCTGTCCATCTACAATTAACAAAATTTAACTAGTAAGCCATGCATGAAACCTGCCCGATTAAGTTATGTATATGTACATGTACAGCCTCTTACAACAGATACATGTGTTGAACCCTAGCCTGACGAAATTAACACTAATTAACCTAGCTAACTACACAATACAAGCTAGTTAGCTCCTAAAACATGACGCATTTCCAGCTACCAAGCTCCCAAGCTTAGAGCTACAAACTTGGAACTACACAATACAGCTAGCTTGCAAGTAGAGAGGAAGGGAGATCTAGAGGGAGAGAGAGATAAGTGTCGACGATTAAGCGTACTTAAAGAGAGGGGCGCAATCAACTTCCCTCCAGCCTGCGCTGATCACCCTAGCAGTGTAGCTGGAACTTTCGTCACAAACAGAGGGACACAGAGTGCAACAGAACAAATTAAAGAGCAGCTCAGCAATGGTCGAGTAGGGTTTTCCTTATAATGGACATTTTTCTAACGGTAAATACATGAAATAACCGTTAGACTAACTTAGGTAATTTGCCGCTCACATATTCTATCAGTAAAAAGACACACATACCGTTAGAGAATGTGCATTACCAAGCAAGTACAGGACTTCTTCTTTCGGTAAATATGTGTATTGACCGTTAGATCATGCATGACACAGCACGCGCATGAGTTGTTCTATCGGTAGATATGTGTACGAACCGTTAGATGATGCATGACACACGAGCAAGAGTTTTTCTATCGGTAAATATGTGTATTTACCGTTAGAATATGCATGACTGAGCAAATATATGTGTTTTCCTATCGGTAAATATGTGTACTTACCGTTAGAGGAGGTACTGGTACCAAACTGGGACAAACATGCACATGCCATTTCTCACATTCAAGGAATCATATCAATGTAACATCAAACAGATCTTACATTAAACAGATCTTACATCAAACGGATCTTAACTAGAAGATAAAGCAATATATTTCAAGAAATGCTAATTTTTGGATTAACTAGGAGACACAAAAATACTTTTCTTAGGTACTTGGGACTTCATCTTGCCAAAGAAATTACACATGCCAGTTCACAAATTCAGGTACAAACATACACATGCCAGTTCACCAATACAAATTCAGGTACAAACATACACATGCCAGTTCACAAATTCAAGTGCATGTCTGAAACAGTAGTACAAATACACACCTACCTACCAATACAATTAAATACACAAATACTTCCTGCACATTCAAGTTCATGTCCCAATTAGCAGTACATGATACACAAATATACAACAATATACAAATACAACAATTCACACATTCAATGTATATTAGAAAAGCCACGTCTGAAATTAACAACAGATCACGACGAGGACCCAGTGGCCCATACATTTTACATAAAAGAGAACCATTGCAAGTTGCCACAATGCAACTACCGACTACAAGTAAGACCTGATACATCACAAATCCATTCATCCAAAACAGAAAATGTCTAAACCACATTGGACTTAACCATAGGAGTTCAGTTTGAAGACGCCCGAGGAGCTGGAACTGCCGTCGACATACATTTGTACGTATTGGTGATTTCCTCGGACTCAAACTCGATCAACTCAACTCAACTCCATTAACAAAAAGAACCTACCTTCCAAGATGTTGTTCTGTGTAGTGATGGTGTAGAATGGCTGTGCAAATAACAACAATTCTTCTTCTCCAAGCAGGTAAGCATCTGGCCACAAGCTGGTGCATGCAAAAAAATGTAAGATGCTTTCTATAGGTCCTGATTTGAGAAACACGCCGGGCTTAAGCATCTTCTCGACCGAGCCAACCAACATCTTGCCCTTCACGTCCTTCCAGCTCTCGACGGTGATCTTCACCATTTCTTTCGCCAACAAGCCAACGTAGGCAGCGTACTGCGATGAAGAACCGTGAAATACGTTGCCCCTCACGAGCATCATCCAAGGACCTGAACAGATCATAATCATATTGAAAAGAAGACACATCAAAATGAAGGATACAAAAAAAGCAGAATTATTGCCATAATCGGATTAGAATAATCTAACAATATTGCAGAAATTTTACGTACCTTCTTGGGATGCCGACGTCTAGAGGGCGTCGATGGAGGTGCGGAGGTGCAGCGGTCCCCTGTAGAGGTGCGCCGGCCGTCCATGGAGCTTACGGGTTAGGACTACGAGCCCCAGATGAACTGTGAGAATGAAAGAGACATACCCGTGTATTTATACAAATATATATTTTCTATCGATACGAAAACAGAATACCGTTAGTAATAAAAACATCTGTAGAAGGCGAATGGTTCTATCGGCACAATAAATATTACCGATAGGAATTTTTGTACATACTCTATCGGTGTGTACATACATTGCCGATAGAATATTACTAGTTGTAGAAGGCCAACAGTTCTAAGATATTTTTTGCAATATTCTACCGGTATAAACATTCATTACCGATAGAATAAAACTATTTGAAGACGAACAGTTCTAAGCAATTTTCTATATATTCTAACGGTAAAAGAATCCATTACCGATAGAATAAAAATATTTGTAGAAGGCCAACTATTCTATCGGCGCATTACATATTGCCGATAGAAATTTTAATATACTCTGTCGGTATATTCATACAGTACCGATAGAATAAGTCTAGTTGTTGAAGTTGACCAGTCCTATCAGCGCACAATATTCTTTCGTCAGTACTTATGCATCTCTTCTAACGGCAAATATGTTCATCACCGCTAGAGTAAATCATACTATTTATTCTATCGGTAAGTTTCTTATAAACCGATAGGGAAAATACATCCGTCGGGCTTTTATGACCGTGAGGCACATTTTCTATCGGTTTTCTGCTGTATCGCTAATAACCGATAGAAGATAGGGGTTAGTAGACTGCATTTCTATACTAGTGGGATGATCCAGCTAGTCACTCCGATGACAACAGGAGAAAATTACACTTAAATGCCCGCACAAAAAATGCACTCTTTGCTGGTTTGTCTTTGAATGAGTTCAACCGTGTGAGCAATCTTACGACCGCTCACAAGGTTTGGACCACTCTCAAAGAAATTTATGAGGTCACCACAAAAGTCAAAGAGGCAAAGTTGCTCATTGTAAGGCAACGATATGAGACATTCACCATGTCGTCAACCGAGTCCGTGGATTCCATGTTTACTCGGTTGAACAATATTGTGAATGAACTCATGGGCTAGGAGTTGTTTTTACTGGCCTTGAAATTGTAAGAAAGATGCTCAGGGCTCTTATAGAAAGCTTCGACACATTGGTGACGGTACTCACCAACTCGAATCTATCGACCACTACACCAACCGATCTCTATGGGAATCTCATTACCCATGAGATGCATCGGAAGGAAAAGAAGGAAGCGGCCGAGCCTTTAGAGACAAAGAAGAAGGCGTTGGCTTTCAAAGCCGGCTCCAAGAATGACTCAAGCGATGGCTGCTCCGACGAAGATCTAGCTCTCATGGTAAAGAACACTCAAAAACTTCTTCGCAGGTTACACAAGAAGGGTGTCAGCATCGACACACGACCAAAGGGGCCGAAGCAATCAAATTTCAAGGACATCATATGTTATGGATGTCACGAAAAGGGACACATAGCATCAAGATGTCCAAACAAGAACAAGACTTGGAACAAGAAGAAGAAATTCTTCAAGAAGAGCAATGACGCAACCAAGGAAGCATGCTTCGGAGAATGGATGTCCGGAGGAGAAAGCTCCGACTTTGACTCTGACAATGAAGAAAGGTTGTTCCAAGAAGCTAGCCGGACTAGCTCTCGGCAATATTTTGACTAGTTCATCCCTTTGTCTTATAGCTAAGGGTGATAAAAAGGTACATTCTTCTGATCCTTCATATGATGAACTTGTTGAAATGATCACTGAATTAAATGAAGTGTTTGGGATCACTAAAAAGAAGTATAGAGCACTTAAAGAAGAGCATTCTTCTCTACGCACTCAATACTCAGAACTAAAAGAATCATATGAACATCTCCTCGTTAAAGATATTACAAATGCTCGATCTAAGGTAGATGTAGGCATTTCATGTGATCTAGATGACACTCCTCATATTATTTCTACTAGTCCTCTTGATATACCATGTGCTTCAAATGAAATAATTGTGAATGAAAATAATGAACTTAAAGCACAAATTGAAAAACTTGGAAAAGGATTAGAAAATTGCTACAAAGGAAAAGTATCTCTTGATCTTATTCTTAGCAAACAAAAGTGCTCATTTAGAAAAGAAGGTCTTGGATACTTTCCGAAGAAAGGAAAGAAACCAAATACTAAAACTATTTTGTAAAAGCATGCAACACATTTTGCTTTAAATGCCATGAAACTGGTCATTCGGATGAAACATGTCCTTTAATGACTCCAAACTATTTTGATACTTGCTACATGCTTCAAAGGTCAAAGAAAGGGTATGCTATAGCAAAGAATGTTGGTGCACCCATGCTAAATAAAAAGAAGAAATCAATTTGGGTCCCCAAAGCTTTGATTGCTAACATTGAAGGACCCAAAAAGGTTTGGGTATTTAAAAAGACTTGATTCTTTTATGCAGATGAACTACAAGACCGGTGGGAAGCATTGGGTACTTGACAGCGGATGCGCTGAACACATGACCGGTAACAAGAAGTTGTTCACCTCATTAGAAGACAACTCAAGCGAAAACTAAAAGATCACCTTTAATTGGCGACAATCATCAAGGAAATGTGGTAGGCTTGGGTAAAATTGCAATTTCAAATGATCTCTCAATCTCAAATGTTTTACTTGTCGAATCTTTGAATTTTAATTTGCTTTCTGTTGCACAAATTTGTGATTTTGGATTTCGTTGCACATTTTACCCCAAAGAAGTTTTTGGTTGAAAGTTTAAAAGATAATTCTTTGATCTTCAAAGGTTTTCATTTTGGAAATCTTTATCTGGTTGATTTTCACTCAAAGGATGCTTCTCTTTCAACATGCCTTGTCTCTCAAATCTCAAAGGGTTGGTTATGGCATAGGAGACTCGCACATGTTGGTATGCATCAACTGAAAAAGCTGTTTAAACGTGATCTGGTTGTTGGCTTAAAAGATGTGAATTTTGAAAAGGATAAACCCTGTTGCGCTTGTCAAGCTGGCAAGCAAGTAGCTACTTCACATCCGATTAAGCGTGTTCTTTCAACTTGTAAACCTTTGGAACTACTACATATGGATTTATTTGGACCTTCTGAGTTCCAAAGTATCGGGGGTAACAACTATGGTTTTGTAATTGTTGATGATTTTACTCGCTATACTTGGGTTTTCTTTATTTCTCAAAAATCTGAAACCCCCGATGTTTTCAAAAGTTTTGGAAAACGTGTTTCAACTGAATTCAAACTTTCCATCAAGAAAATTCGTAGTGATCATGGTGGAGAATTTGTTAATTCAACCTTATTTGATTTTTGTGACTCGCTCGGAATCAAACACGAATTTTCTACTTCCTACACTCCACAGCAAAATGGAGTTGTAGAAAGGAAAAATCGAACATTATTAGAAATGGTAAGAACAATGCGAAGTGAGTATGACACTCCTACTCGCTTTTGGGCTGAAGCCGTGCATACTGCTTGCTATTCTATTAATCGGCTTTATTTGCATCCTCTTCTGAATTTAACTCTTTATGAACTTCTTATTGGGCGTAAGCCAAATATTTCTTATTTTTGAGTTTTTGGTTGCAAATGTTATATTTCTTAAGAAAAGGAACTTTGGTGGTAAATTTCAGAGAAGAGTAGATGAAGGCTTTCTAGTCGGATACTCTACCACCAGCAAAGCTTATCGCGTTTTTAACAAAAATACAAGTTGCATTGAAGAATCTTGTAATTTAGAATTCGATGAAACTAATGGCTCGCAAAAGGACCATGTACCTTGTGAAGTTTCAGGTGAAGATCTTCAAGAAGCCATGAAGAACATTACAATTGGAAACATCAAACCAAGAGAAGATGATCAAGAAGATGATGAGAACATTGAGAATGATGATCAAAATGTATCATCACCTCAAATTGATCCTCCAGAACCAAGTCAAGAAGATGCTGCACAAGAAGAAGTACCACAGCAACATCAAACGATCACCAAGGATCACCCTTTAGATCAAATACTGGGTGATGTCAGTAAGGGTGTTCAAGCTCGCTCTCGCATTGCTTCGTTTTGTGAACATCATTCTTTTGTATATTCTCTAGAACCTAAACATGTAGATGAAGCTCTTAATGATCCTGATTGGGTTAATGCTATGCATGAGGAACTTAATAATTTTTCTAGGAATAAAGTTTGGACTTTAGTAGAAAGACCCAAGTGTCATAATGTAATTGGAACAAAATGGGTTTTTAGAAATAAGCAAGATGAAAATGGTGTAGTTGTGAGAAACAAAGCTCGTCTTGTTGCACAAGGTTTCACTCAAGTCGAAGGTTTAGACTTTGGTGAAACTTTTGCACCTGTGGAAAGACTTGAAGCTATTCGTATACTTCTTGCTTATGCATCTAGCTTTAATATTAAATTATTTCAAATGGATGTAAAAAGTGCTTTTCTATATGGTGAGATATCTGAACTTGTTTTTGTTGAACAACCTCACGGTTTTGAAGATCCTAAATTTCCAAACCATGTGTTTAAATTGTCTAAAGCTCTCTATAGTCTCAAGCAAGCTCCTCGAGCTTGGTATGAACAACTTAGAGACTTTCTTTTTTCAAAAGGTTTTTAAATTGGGAAGGTTGATACAACTCTTTTTACAAAAATGATTGAAAAAGATCTGTTCATTTGTGAGATATATGTTGACGATATTATCTTTGGATCTACTAATGAACATTTCTGTCATGAGTTTGGAGAAATGATGTCTAGGGAATTCGAGATGTCAATGATCGGTGAGCTAATCTTCTTCCTTGGACTTCAAATCAAGCGACTCAAGAACGGTACGTTCGTCAGTCAAACAAAGTACATGAAGGACTTGCTCAAGCGCTTTGGGATGGAAGATGCTAAAGCAATTAAAACCCCGATGGCCACAAATGGACATCTCGACATGGACAACAATGGAAAAGCAGTCGATTCTAAACTCTATAGGTCTATGATTGGTAGTCTGATATATCTTATTGCATCTAGGCCTGATATCATGTTTAGCGTCTGCTTGTGTGCTAGATTTCAATCAGCCTCTAAGGAATGCCATTTAATTGCTATTAAAAGAATCCTTAGGTATTTGAAATGCTATCCCAACCTAGGACTTTGGTATCCAAAAGATGCAAATTTTGAATTAATTGGTTATTCAGATTCTGATTTTGCTGGTTGCAAGATTGATTGAAAACGTACATCTGGTAGCTATCAGCTTTTGGGGAGATCTTTAGTATCATGGTCATCTAGGAAACAGAATTCTGTAGCCCTCTCCACAGCTGAAGCGGAATATGTGTCTGTAGGCAGTTGTTGTGCTCAAATTCTGTGGATGAAGCAAACATTTCTGGATTGTGGTATTAAATTTGATAAAGTGACACTATTGTGTGATAATGAATGTGCCATTAAAATTGCTAATAATCCTGTTCAATATTCTAGAACTAAGCATATTGAAATACGACACCATTTTATAAGAGATCATGTGGCTAAACGAGATATTGAAGTGACTTATATCAGAACTGATTTGCAACTAGCAGATATTTTCACCAAACCTTTAGACGAAACTAGATTTTGTTTTCTCATAGGTGAATTGAACATTATTGATATAGCTAATGCTAGTTGATGTGATAATTGTATTAAATTATATTAATATATATTTTTATTCCCTCTCTGGTCAAATCCTCCTTCTGGTCGAATTTGTCCATACTGACATCAGCTCCTTTGTGCAGGAGCCTGGTCGTAGCCTCTCGTCGATGTCGTTGACCAGACTGACAGTCAGTTCCTCAAACTGACTGTCAGTTATGAGCTTCAACTTTGGTCGTAGCTTCTGGTTAAAGTTGGTGACCCACACTGACTGTCAGTTTCAAAACTCAGTTCTGTGAATTTACTGTCAGTGTGGTACCCTGCTTGTCAGTTCCATGTTTCTGAGTTTGGAACTGACTGTTAGTATATCATACTGACTATCAGTTGTGGGCCCCCGCACCCTAAAACCCTATTTCTTTTTCCCCGTCTCTTCGCCTCCTCCTCGCCACCGCTGCTCTTTTCGCCGCCTCCTCGTCGCTCCTCTGTGCTCCGTCGTGCCACCACTCCTCGCCACCGGTGATTCCTCGTCGTGCGCCGCCACCTCACCGCACCATCCTTCTCGTCGCCGTCACCATCTCCTCGTCTCGACCTCGTCGGCAACTATTCCTCTGTTCGCCGGATTTCCTTTCCGTCGCCGCATCACCTTGTCGTAGGCCACCATTGTGTTCCTCCTCGTTGAGTTGTGCCTCCTCTCTCCAGCCGAACTGGTCGTCGTCCCAGCCTCATCGTTGTCAGCCTCCTCTGTTCTAATCAGGTCCCTATTTTTCTTGTACCTCTATTGTTTGATTCGCCATGTCAGATCAGCCCTCGTCGTCTCGACGCGTGGCCCGTCGGAAGAACGCTGCAAACAGCAGTCGTTCAACGGGTCAGATGTCCAAGACCCGACCTTCGCCTCCGCCTACGCGTGTCCCCGTGGATTATTCCCGGTGGCACACAAGTCGCCTCTGCACGCTCCGCTCCACAAACCCATATCTCTCGCCGCGTCCCACTGGTCGCGACGCGTGCGATGTCCTCACCTTTTACACAAACCTACAGCTCGACCTCTTCACCAGTGTCTACAGTCGCGTCGCCATATTCGCCCACCGCTCTCTATCCTGGCAAACGATTGTCTGTCGCACGGGCATCGTCTCCCTGGCAGATTCTTTCACCTCCGTCGGGATCTGCGACCATGTCGCCGATTCCTCCCTCCACTGGGCTGATGAGCCCATCCACCAGTTCTACTCCACCGTCTTTATCTCTTCCCAACGTGACTTCATCACCTTCATGACAGGCCTCCAGGTTCACACTGTCACGAAGGAGCAGATTGAGACTGCGCTTGGACTAGTTCATCCCATTTCTGGGCGCCAGCTCCACACCCTTCCTGATCTTGAGCATCGGGAGGTGGCCAGGCTCTATTCCGGCCCCTTCCAGCTCTGTCACATCACTGGCTTGTGCCACGATGTCGACCTGGCCCTTAGGATCCTTTGTCTCACTTTGGTCCCTATGACCAGAGACAAGGCCAGAGTCACCTATCTTGCCCTCCATGTCCTTATTTCTATCTTTCAAGAGGAGCCCTTTGACGTTGATGATCTCATCATCAGCGAGATTCAGCACGTCCTTCTAGCTCCTTGCCGGCAACTGGTGTATGATCCATACATTATGGCAGTGCTTTTGCATATTCGGGCCATCGATTCTGAGCTCCCACGGCCTTGCCATCCTCTGCAGTTTTATCCTCTGGGTCAGACCGATAGCCGTCTTTGTGCCCAGCCTGCGGCTGCTGCTGACCCTAATTCTCCTGCATCTGATGATGATGCTACGAGGGAGTCAGAGGACGAGGCTCTAGTCCAGGAGACTGACCCGACACCAGCTGCGGACTCAAGCATCGGATCCTCCTCTTCTCAACTTCAATAGATCATTCAGACGCAGCAGCAGATTCTGCACACCCAAGAGGTGCATCATCAGATCCTACCTCGCCTGCTTGCCCAGCAGGAGGAGATTCTGGCTCACTTGCCTGGGTCAACCACATCTGTCCCTCGCAAGAGGGCCCGTCCAACTGCATCTTCGCCGAGCTCAGCCTCAGGTCCTGCTGCTCCAGCGCCTGCGGCCCCAGTGTCTCCAGCTCCGGCTGCTACTCCTCTGGTGTCTCCAGCCGTAGATGCGACTGGATCTCTCGCTGGCTCCGGAGATACAGCAGTCCTCGGCTTCTCTGATGGTGATGAGCCTTGTAACATCCTGAGTTTTGGGGTGAAAAGTTTCTTTCTTAAAAATCATGCATGCATATGTCTCTTCTAGATCAACCAAATCAGCCTCAGCTTTATTCTGTTCTAGCCCTAAAATCTCCAAATCTATCCTGTGACCCCAAGTCAAGATCTGACTTTCCAGATTTGATCTATCAGTTATCCTAAATCTAAAAGCCTTCAGAACCCAGATTCAATTCTATCTCTAATCTCCAGATTTATCAACTCCTTTCTGTTTTCGAAAACAGAATATCTTTTACCCTAAGTTTCAGAAATTCAGATTTAATCAAAATCTTAGTCAAGTTCAGACCAGATTATTCTTGGATTATGATCAAGGGTATGCCAATACCTTAATCCAAAAAGTTGGCAGCCAGATTTCACCATCTAAACCTTTTTCGCATATCAGTCCAAGAGTATCGCAGATCAGTCCATTTTCCAGATTTTCCAAAAGCCTAAAAAGGCAAAATGTTGCAAATCATCTCCAAATTCAAATCTGATTCAGGGAACACCTCCCAAATGCTTTTCAACACAAATTCTTCTTTTATGAGTATCTCAAAATCAAACCCTAAATCCCAGAATTCGAAATCAATTGAAATTCAGATTTCAATTACCCTAAAATACCCTATTTTCAGTTCATATCAAAAATCATCCAAACATTTCAAATTTTATCTTCTATCTGTGCCAAATCATCTGTTGAATCAAGTTTGCCAAATCCGCAGAATCAAAATCAGATCAAACCTTCCAAATCATCAAATTTACAGATCAGTCCAAATCAAGAATTGGAAATTGCAATTAGGCCCTAATTCGACCAGCAGCTGCAATGCACGACCAGAACCTCGCCGTGCGTTTGCGCCACACTTGCTCGCCGCCGGCCACGCCTCGCTTCGCCTGAGCTTGTGCTCACTTGAATTTGCATGTGCACACGCGTCCACGCCCCAGCTATCGCCGTGGCAACGCCGTTGAACAGCTTGCTCCCGTGCGCGACCGTTGTCAGCAACTCTTCGCCACGTTGCTGTGCTTTGCCAACCCTTGTTGCCACTGCCTTGCACCGCCCAACAGCATTGCGTCCCGATGAAGCAATAGTTTGATCAGCAATCACCTCGCCTGTGCGCCGTCGCGTAATCGCTCGCCGTTGTTGCATCTGCGCCCGGCAACTCATGTCAACTGACACCAATTCAATGCTGCTTAATCCTTGCAAGCTTCGCCCTCTGCTCTATTTAAGCCACCAGTACCCTGTGTCATCTCCCCTTCACCAGGACTTAGCCAAATTTCCAAATCTCCTCGCCGTCGTCTTCTTCTCCGGCGAGTCCAGATTGAGGCCTCACGGTGCCAGCACGCCCTGCTGCACCTCTCACCGAATTAACAGCACCAGAAGGTATAGCTCATCTCCCTCATCATGCTGTACCATCTAATTGAGTTATCTTGCATCCAGTCGCCGGTGATCGCCGGAAATCTCTATTGCCCTGTTCCGGCAATGCAGGCCAAATTACTTCGAATCAGCTCTCGATACTGTGAATAAAGATGATCAGTGAGCCATTTCCAGCAAGCCTGTGCATCAAGATCTCCAGATTGAGCTTCAATCAAAGCTTTCCCCAGATTTGAGTTTCTCCAGAAACCGGCGATCGTCGCCAGGCCACACCGGCCATCCTCCAGCCAAATTGATTGTGCAGATAGCTTTCTCTTACCCTTCTATCACTCCTCAAGCTTGGAATCGAGTTCTTTCGGCCTGTATCAAAAAGCCCCAAATCTCATGTCATCTTCTCCGGCGCAGTTCACCGGAAATCCTTTCCCGGCCGTTTCAGCTTCTTAAACTTTGTCATTCAGGTGTGCTTCAACTTCCTGAGCATATTTGTCTTCTAGCTCGATCTCTGAAACTGCCGAGAATTCAAGTTATAGCCATGCCAAGATTTTTGTCCAGTGGCTTCACTGTGCCGTGTCGCCACCACATTTCTCCTTTGAATTTCATCATCTTCCAGCCATTTTCAGCTTTGGATCCTGTTGAATGATTTGTTCCTGTTATCAATGCCTACCTCCCACACAAAGTGGGGCATCATTTGCAGCCCTAGATCAAAAGTTATGCCAAGCCCTAGTTTCTGGCCATGTCAAGATCAATGCCAGACTATGTCAGTCAGTGGCATTAGCCCTTTTCACTCCCTTCCAGATGTGCATTTTGGGCATAACTTTATCCCTTAGATTCCTGAGGTTGTGATTTACATTTTCTTCTTCTATCACAACTTGATTTGAGCCCTTGAATTATATTTGCTGCTAAACCCTAATTTTTGACACTATCTCAGTGCATGCCAGCCAATGGCATTGGCCTTGTTTACCCACTTCTGATTGTGCAATTTGAAAACCACTTTGTCCACTGAATTTGTAGAGTTATGATCTACATTTTCTTCTACTGTCATAACTTGAGATAAGCTCTCTAGCTTTCCTTGAAGTTATGTCAGAATCTTGATCCGAATATCAATCTGCTGACATTCGCTGTTTTTTATCAAACCAGCCACAAAACTGATGTTCTTATTGTAACCTTGAGATCCTAAGAGCATCTAACATCCATTCTTAGCCAATTCCTTGAAACCCTAGAATCTTGACTCAATTCAGCTTGTAATCTCAATTATCTCCAGTATTGTTCAGTCACTCTTCTAAAGCATATCTGCATATAGATCATAAATAATTTTAATATATATAAGTAATATTTGTGTGTATTGTTTGGTTTGTCGTCGAGCAGATTCAGAAGATGAGTTTGAGGACTTCGCTGTTGATCCGTCATCAACTGCTGTTTCTTACGACGCGGAAGGCAAGTCATATCCTTGGTCATCTTGAACCTATATTTTAAAATATTGCTAAAACATAACCTTGAATATAGATAATATTGCATGAGAAAGATTGAGAATGGTTGATTTATGAATTGGCAGTACTAGACTGGTTATCTGTGAAATGTGAAATAAACAAGTTTTGAGCCATGAACTATTATATGTATTTATATACTTATATTCTTGAAATAAAACCCCTAGCCGTGACCAGAAAAATGGTATGGATGGCAGTAGCACTGGAGGTGCTAAACTGCGAAGGAATGCAGGCACTGAAGGTGCAGGGTTGTGGATGGTCTGGTCACTGGCATATAAGGACTAGAACCTTGTGTTGTGCGTCTAGTGGCATGAACAACGTGCTAACCGCAAGCCTGGTATGGGACAGGCCTGAACAAGTACTTATGTCGATCGCACATGACACCCCTGCTGGAATTGTGTAGTGATGCACGTTTGGGCACGGAGGACGGCTCCCACACATATCACTGAAGGTGATCTCGCACGTTGATCCAGTAATGGAAACATATGTAGGGGTGGAGGTTAGGGTACAGCCTACCACAACTGTGTCTCGCGGAGAGCCACAGGGTCGGGGGTGAATTGTGAGTGAGACATAACAAAAGTTCTTGTTATTTCCACCTTGCCGCTCACAATATGAAGTGAGTCAGGGGTCCAATCATTTTGTTATGATAGGAAAGGCTTGAAAGTGGAATATCTTGCGGGTAAATTGGTACCTCTCTGCAGAGTTAAAAACGTATTCGAATACTCCGAGCTCCCGGGTTTTATAGGAGTCTGCTGCGGTGGATTAAATCCACGGGGTGTGACACAAGTACTATTTTCTAAATAAAATATGTTTAATCAAGATTACCCAAATGACATGTGTTGTCATGATAAGGAGTGCTGCCGTGGGCTGTCGTGTATCGACGTGTCGCGGTAGTGCTATAATCTAGTGAACATGATTGATGTTATATTATGAAAGGTGCTGCCATGAGATGAGGTATGAAAGAAAAAGATTATTTTATAAACATCCATAATTCTTGACTAGTCTAGGTTCATATCATCACTACTATATGTATCCACTCTTACCTATGACTTGCTGAGTACGTAAGTGCTCACCCTTGCAACCTACAAATTAGTAGATGGAGCGTTCAATGATCAAGATGAAGGCATGGAGAACTTTTTGGATCCAGAAGGAGAAGAGTCAGTCCCATCATTGCCCTGATGTGTGTTGTTCTGCCGTCCACTTCTCTTTGTGGGTGGGCCACCTATCTTCTTCTGTGTAGATGTTATTTTGCTAAACCATGTATGCCGCGAAGGCATTGTAATCTCCTTATGTAATAATAAGGCCAGCAGGCCACACTGCTTAACTATTTTGTAAGTTACTCTGTTGCAATGTGATATACTCCTGTGCTTGACTTATCCTGGGAAGTCAAGGGTATGTGTATGCTATGCATATATGGGACTAGCTGCAGCGAGCTAGGTCTCCACAGGAGTAGTCGTAGTCCCAGTTTCGGGGCGCGACAAGCCTTGGGCTCTGTTTATTGTATTAGCTCCCTTTTTCTGCTTGATGCCAAAGGGGGAGAATATTTTATGACTTTATGATTTGTGGATGCTTATGGATATTGCTATATGATTTGTGGATGCTTATGGATATTGTTAGATGGATTTTGACCTTTTATATATGATGTCTGGATGATGATTATTCTGAGATCTCTTATGTGGATATGATGGTTTATATTTATATATGTGTGATGTTCTGATATCTATCTATGCTCTGATATTTGTCTTGGTTGTGATATATATGTATGATGTTTTGGCTTTGGATATATGCTCTGAATTTATGCTCTGAACTTATGTCTGTAATTATACATATCATATGTGATGCATACACTCAGGGGAATTTATTCATTTATTATTTTTTTGTTTGTTTTTTTTGTGTATCGAACACTTTTTGTCATCAATCATCAAAAAGGGAGAGATTGTTGCATCTAGGCTGTTATGCCTGACCTAATTTTGATGATTAATGAAAACAAAGTGTTTTAGACTAACTGTGCTTTTGAGATATTTGATACAGAGTTTGTTCAGGAGGACGAGCAAGATGATCAAGATAAACCCGACATGAAATGATAAAAAGCACAATTTGCAAATGAACAAAGACAAGGCGCAAGTCATGAAATGCAAAGGACCTAAAGTAATCTGTTTTAATTTTTGACCGATCTCGGAGTGTGGAGGTTGATCGGTTTAGGAAATTCTTTCTAGATTTAACCGTACTATAAAGAGGGGTTGCAAAGTCCTCTCTATATTTCCAGTATAAACTGAGAAACCTAGGTCACTGCATTGCATCATTTCAGTTGGATTTGGTTTTTGAAAGATTTGGATTTTCAATTGTGTTTTTCACAGCATAAGAGTTTTTCCATTTTCTAGAAAGATCTATACAGATCTAGCTTTTGCTTCTGTTGACAACAAGATAGCCCTTTTAATTATCTTTCAAAAGAGCTATTAAACACTAAATTTGGATTTCTGGATTTAAAGTTATAACTGTTTTTATTCATACTAACTATCAGTTTGCTATGCTGACTGTCAGTTTGAATGTCAATTTGTTTATACTGACAGTTGTCCAAAGAGTCTGTTTTTTGAGTCCAAACTTTTTGTGCTATACTGACTGTCAGTTTTCTATGCTGACTGTCAGTTTGGATTTCAACCTCGAGTTGATTTATTTGAGATACTGTTGTATCTGGTCATTTTTGTGGTCCATACTGACTATCAGTGTGTGATACTGATTGTTAGTATGAGTTATCAGTTTCCTTTTAAAACTACAAATGGCTAGCTATTTTTTATCCATAAATTTTGTCAGCCGTTGAGTTCGAGACTTACTGTCAGTGTGCTATACTGACTGTCAGTTTGCACTATTTTGTTTCCTTTTTTGACCTCAAACGGCTAGCTAATTTATCTCCGGATTTTACTTCTTTCTGGTCGTGACCCAAACTGACTGTCAGTATGGCAAACTGATTTTCAATTGCTTTTTTGATAGCAGAAGAGTTTTTGTATTTTCTAGAAAGATCTAGGCAGATCTATCTTTTTCTTCTATTGACAAAAAGATAGCCCTTTAATTATCTTTCCAACGAGCTATTAAACACTAAATTTGGAATTCTGGATTTAATGTTATAACTGTTTTTATTAATGCTGACTATCAATTTGCTTTGCTGACTGTCAGTTTGAACATCAGTTTGTTTATACTGATAGTTGTCCAGATAATGTGTTTTTTGAGCCAAAACTTTTTGTGCTATACTAACTATCAGTTTGCTATGCTGACTGTCAGTTTGGATTTCGACCTATAGTTGATTTATTTGAGATACTGTTGTATCTGGTCATTTTTGTGGTCTATACTGACTGTCTGTGTGTGATACTGACTATCAGTATGAGTTATCAGTTTCCTTTGACGACCACAAACGACTAGCTATTTTTTATCTGTAAATTTTGTCAGCCGTTGAGTTTGAGACTGACTGTCAGTGTGCTATACTGACTGTCAGTTTGCACTATTTTGTTTCCTTTTTCGACCTCAAACACCTAGCTGATTTATCTCCGGATTTTACTTCTTTCTGCTCATAACCCAAACTGACTATCAGTATGGCAAATTGACTGTTAGTTTGAGCTGTTGATTTTCAGCTCGAGCTCCAACAGTTCTTTTGATTCTTGAGGCTATAAATAGATCCTTTGAGCACTTGTTTTACACATCCAGCAGCCTTGCATTGTTATACACTCTTGAGCTTTAATCTTTTACACAAAATCTTGATCTTTTGATGAAGTCGAGTGTTTCTGAGATCCACCGAGCTTTTCAGTTCATAGCATTTGCATACTCATAGTTTCTCGGTGCGTGTTTGGAGATCTGGAAAAGACCTTGCTACTCGTTACTCTCGGTGAACGCCCTCACCTAGACGGTTTGGTGGCGTAGCCGTTGATCTCTCCATTCGAAGTTTGTTGGAGAGGCTCGGTAAGTGTGTAAAAGGCATCGGTGCTCGCCTTTCCTGAGTGGACAAGGAGCAACCTTTAGTGAGAAATATCCTTTGTGGATATTGAAGCAAGACTCATTCACTTGAGTGCTTCAACGAGGATTAGGGGAGACTGGGCGAGCCTCTGAGACCTCGGTAAAAATTGTTGTGTTCGTCTTCTCCTCCTCATTCTAATATTATTGTTATTTGTTCTTGATTTCTTTATTTGTTAGAATTTGTCTTAAATTGAAGTTATTAAAAGCCTCCTATTGACCGCCCCCCTTGTCTAGTCGGCATCCTTGATCCTACATCTGGGACTTTCCCCGGTAGCCCTTCGGGACTTTCCACAGGAGGCGTCTGTGGCTTTCCACGAGAGCCCTCTAGGACTTCCCACCGGAGGCGTCCGGCTTTTTCCCCGGTAGCCCTCTGGGACTTTCCATGGGAGGCATCCAGAACTTTCCCTAGTTGCCCTGTAGGACTTTCCACGGGAGGCGTCTGGGACAAATCCCGGGGAACGTCCGGGATTTCCCCCTACAGCAGCCCCCAGATCCCTGCGAACATAGAGTGGCCGCGGAGGGTATGCGTAGGACTTGGCCCTGGGCGACGCTTTGCCTTCCGGGACATGCCCTGGGCCGTGCGTGACGCTTCAGCTCCCGGGCCATTTTTCTGTGCGAACCCTCGGTTCTCACGCGTGCTGTACGACACTCTGATCTTCACGCAACACTTCGATATCTGTGTTACGATTCAAATAAATGGCCCAAATGGGCCTGGGGACACATGGCGCTCATCTGAGGCCCCCTCCGTTGCTTATAAATAGCATGGGGGGCCCCGGCCCGGGACACATCACTTCCCAAGCCCTAGCTTTCGCTCTCCCGGTAGCTTCCTTTCCTTCACTTCTTCCATACGCTTCCACTTCCGGATGGTGGCACTGAAAACACGAACCAAGGCGTCCGAACTGCCCCCAGAGGAGGTCACTCTGACTTTCTCAGGGCAACCGAGTTCTCCCCCTGGGGCCTTGAGATCTTCCTTGATCGGAAGTTCTTTGCGAGCAGGGACATCAAGATCCCTGGGCAGGAGGAAATGGTGCCGAGCCCCTAGGAGGGAGAGGTGGTGGCCTTCGAGGCCTTTGTGGAGGCCAGGCTTCGACTCTCGTTGCACCCGCTGCTCCGAGAGTACGGCCTCTCACTCAACCATGTCACCCTGACCACCCTCATCCAGATGGGGTTGTTCGTGTGGCTGTGCGAGATAGCCACTGGGGAGAAGCCCACCCTCCGACTTCTCCAGTACTTCTACAAGCCCTCGACGAGGGGCTCGTTCGTGATGAAGGGCGGTCCCAAGTCCGCCTTCGGCTCGGTCATGATTCAACTCATGCCTGGCCAGACAGACAAGCAGCCGGTCTAGGCCTCCTGGTTCCACTGGGGGGACTGGCTCTGGAGATGGTTCTACCTTTGGGTAAGTGACCCAAAGGTGACCTACTCCCCGGAGCCATCGTCCTACTGCCACTCGACCGGCCCGGTGGCTCCGGAGTGGATCAAGCGGGAGATGGACCTCCTCACCCGGATGGCGGAGGTCCGGCTCTGGAGGTCCATGCGGGACCTCGCAAAGGAACTGGCACTCCTCCGGGTGGAATCGTTCAGCTTGCGCCGGGGAACGGGGGTGAGCGCGGCTCACCGCCCACCTCGGATGATGGTGGACCAGTGTAAGTGCCCAGGCTTGATCCCCCGAGGAGGGAGCAGCTCCCGGGAGGTGGTGGCCAAATTTTTCCTAACTTCTTTTTTTTTTTGCAGTCTAGTCCTATGATAGCTGCCGGGAGGTGGCAATCAACCTCCTCGGAAGATATTACGTGGATGAGCACGAACGAGTCATGCGCGTGAACGAGGAGGGCCCTCCCCACAACCTCACGGCGGAGGCCTTCGGCCAACAACTCCTTATCTAGGTGCCCCTCCCCACCCCTGGCTCGCACAAGTGGGCGAAGAGGCAGCTGGGGCACCTTCGAAGCGCGCTCATGCGCAGAAAAGCCCCGCGAAGACCCGGGCAAAGCCCCTGAGCCCATCGGCGGGGACTGCCGTGAAGACGCCGGTGAGAACACCGGCCACACCCCCGACGGCGCTACCGGCGACACCGGTGGTGCCGTCCACGGATGCAGGTCCCTCCGGACCATCCGGGGGTGTGGCGGCCGGGGAGAGCCAGGAGTCAGATTGGGAGATGTATGCTCCCACTCCTCCCACACCGGTGGCCTCAGAGGCTCGCCCACCACTGCCGCGTGGAGGGGTCTTTGTCCGGTTTAAGACTTTGGGGGCCCTTCCGATGGCCTCCTTCACGGCCCTAGAGGTCTCTCCCACAGCAGCGTCGGCACCACCCCTGCCTAGGAAGGGCAAGGGCCTGTTCATCCACCAGGGGGTCCCAGCCCCACCGGTGGTCCTGACGTTCAACTCCTCCGACAGTGGGGTACCGGAGGACGGTGTGGTGGTGAGCGGAGAGGTCTCCTGAAGGAGCCACCTCCAGGACGCCCCACGTGGAGGCTGTGAGGAGGATTATCTCCACTGGGCTCCGGAAGCACCCCTCACCGAAGCCCTAGTCCTCATGCTTTGATTTTGTCTAATGCCTCTTTTTTTAGACCGTCACGCTGGTCCGGGAGTTTGAGGCCTGGGTCTCCGAGCGTCTCCGGGCCGCCAAGGCGGCACTAGCCTCCGAGCACTCCGAGAAGGAGAAGGCACTCGGGGACCCGCCGGTCGAGCGCTCGGAGATGTGGCGATGACCCGGGCGTGTTTGGGGGCCATCAAAGATACCGCCTCCCGACTCTGGAAGGAGCTGCACGCGGGGTGGGAGGCCCTCTGGGAGGCAGAGGCGTCGGGCACACTCGCGGTCATTACCAGGGGGAAGATAATCCCCTTCGCCTTGGAGGAGCTCGGGCTTGAGCTTAAGGCGGAGGGCAGCTCTGACCCGGCCCTATCGCCGATTTAGGAGGCCACGTATTTTCATGATACGCAGGTTTCCTTGATCCCAGTGGCGGCCGACGTCCAGACCCGGGGCCTTGCCATTCCTGTGATATCCCTTGCGGCCGCTCTCGTCGAGCACCGCCGGGAAGGCGCTTGGGTCATTGGGGACCTGCTCCCCCGGAGCTTCCCTGGCTACTTCGAGGCTCGGTGAGGAGAGCTCGTCGAGCTGGTTGGGTCCCCCTTCAACCGGGTCTCCAGGGCGATGGAGCTGGAGAGCGCGCGCCCGGCGGAGGCTGCCGAGGTTCCCCTCGGGGGGAACAAAAACGAGCAAGTATGAGCTCCCCCCCGGCCTTTAGATAGGTTTTGCTTTCTTATGATTTTTGCTCCCAGTACTTCTTAGAAGAAGCCACAGAAAAATTGTAAGCCTTTGATTGATTAATGAAATAAAACTGATCCGTTTGAGACCAAGCCTTGGTTTTCGCACTAGGCTCGCCTAGATTCTAATATGCGGAATAACAGGATCTTACTCAGAAGTACCGAAACTCAAAGGATAATTGAAAACACAGCTCAAAGAAATTGCACAACTCTTTACTTCAAAGAGGGCTTTACACATCGAACGTTAGGTCGCACTCGCCTATGTCGAGGGAACTATGTGTCTAAGACTTCAATCTAGACTTGATGATTTAAACTAGACCTATTACAAGGTATTTATAGTCCAATCGTATGAATATGTATCAGACTCAAGAACCTAAAATGTATTAAACTCATATAACCAACTAACCCTAAACAGATAAGCTTAGTTATATCTATTCGGATCATATTACAATTCCGAACGGAGAATGAATTCCTTTTCAAGCTCGCGAACCAAACCATGGTCGTGAAACCTTTCCCAACACGATTAAGGTCGCAAAGTCGTATGCGACTCGACCTGAAGATCCTCCCGGATCATGACTCCCTTGTTGAGAAGGAGCCAGCTGATTTGTTTGAGACCTAGCCTTGGTTTTCGCGCTAGACTCGCCCAGATTCTGATATGCGGAATAACAGGATCTTACTAGGAAATACCGAAACCCATAGGTTGATCGAAAACACAGCTCAAAGTAATTGCACAACTCTTTATTTCAAAGAGGGCTTTACACGTCGAACGCTAGGTCGCACTCGCCTACGTCGAAGGAACTATAAGCTGGATATATGATCCAAGGCTGTAATAATATTCGATAGATTTTCGATGATCTAAACTAGTCCTATTAGAAGGTATTTATAGTCCAATCATATGAGTACGTATCAGACTCAATAACCTAAACGTATTAGACTTATATAACTAACTAACTAATCCTGAAAAGATAAGTTTAGTTATATATATTCGAATCGGATTACAATTCCGAACAGGGAACGAATTCCTTTTCATGGTCGCGAACCAATCCATGGTTGCGGACCCATCCATGGTCGCGAACCTTTTCCGAATACAGTTATGGTCACGAAGCCGTATGCGATCAGGACTTGAAGATCCTCCTGGATCACCAACCCCTGTTGCAACCTCTCGATTAAACTGGAGATGCGGAAATTGGACTTGTCCATCTTCTCTGGTGTACCTCTTTGCCGCACGTGCTCGTTGATCCTTTCGACCGATTCAAAAAGTCTCCTTAGTGCCACTGTGGGTGGTAGTCACCTTTTTCTCCAGAATCACATCTTCGCGTAGAGGTTCGTCTCATTGATAGACCAAGTCTTTAACAGATGGTACTATGGTATCTGGCTCATCATCCAGCATTGAAGGCTCGAAGAGTTTGAGGTGCTCAACATTAACAACTGAGTAAATATCCATGTATGGAGGTAACTCGGGCTGACAAGCATTATTACCCACTTTCCACAAAATTCGAAAAGGACCATAACGAATGGGTTCGAGTTTCTTACCTTCACCTTTAGGTCTCTCCTTACTCAGATGTAACCATACCATATCACCTTCCTCAAATTGAGCATCAATTCGGTGCCAATCATGTCGCGCCTTGTACTTGAGTTGGGCTCGCAGCAAGTTATGTTCAACCTCACGATGGAGCCATTGAATACCTTCCAGGAACTTTTGTGCTCAATCCTGATCAGATGCTTCCTTGCTGTTCTGTGCTGAGGTAGGGATCACAAACTCCATGTTGAATGGACTCTGTGGTTGAAATCCTAAATAGACCTCAAACGGCGACTTTCTAGTTGAACCATGCACTGCTCGATTAAAAGAAAACTGCAGGTATGGTATGCTTTCATCCCAGGTCTTTGGGTGCTTCAAGTTATATCCTCTCAACAGATGAACAACTGTGCGATTTACCACCTCGGTTTGACCATCAGTTTGCGGATGAAAGGCAGTACTCCTCTTTAGCTTGGTGTCCATCATAGTCCAGAGCAATCGCCAAAAGTGACTAAGGAACCGGGTTCGCGATTAGACACAATAGAAGTCGACAGTCCAAAGTGTGTCCAAACGTATTGAAAGAAGACCCGAGCTGCTTCTTCTCCCGTGATAGTCGTTGCCACGTCGGGTCTTAGGCAATCCTCCCAAAAAATTCATGGATATGCTCTCCCATGGTCGCGATGGAACTAGAAAAGGAGTGTATAAACCTAATTTTTGGTTTGCCAGTTTCAAGATGCTGCAGAGACCACAGCCTTGAACAAAACTAGCCATATCTTGCTGCATACGAGGCCAAAACACATGTTGGTGAAGATTTTGCAACATTTTTGTAACCCCAAAGTGACCAGCTACCTTCGATGTGTGCGCTTCCTGCTCCACGAGATATGCAAAGTAAATTGCCTTTGTTCAAGAGTCCTTCTCGCCGAACGAACTCCGTAGGTTTCCTTGTTTTGAGCTCAATCAATGTTGTTTGAAAATCAGGGTCTTCACTGTACATAGTGGCATAGTCATCATGACATGAGGGCTCGGTTTGCTTGAACGCTGGTAAGTAGAGGGTCGTAACCGGTGGTCGCGACAACATGTCCACTAATTTATTGTGTACGCCCTTCTTGTACTTAATCACAAGATTAAACTGTTTCAGATACGACATCCACTTCATATGTTGAGCTTGCTGTAGTTTCGATTGAGTTTGCAAATATTGCAAAGGTTGGTGGTCAGTGTGGACAACAGTCTCTTTACCTAAAAGGTAACACCGCTAATGTTTCACAGCTTGATGTAGTGCACAAAACTCCTTATCATACGTTGGATAGTTCTTCTGAGCTCCTGGAATAACTCGTAGTGATATGCTACTGGTCGACCTTCTTGCATGAGCACTGCGACCATTGCATAACCTAAGGCATCAGTTTCTAGCTCGAATGGCTTCTGTAGATTTGGCAAAGCTAGAATAGGAGCTTCACTGATCCTCTTCTTCCGCAAGAGAAACGTGTCCTTATGTTTCTCTGTCCACTCGAACTTCTGGTCGATGATGGTTAATGCTTGCAATAGAGAAGCCACAATCGAAAAGTGTCGTATGAACTTCCAAAGGTATTGGCATGCTCCCACAAAACTAAGCACTTCTGTAACTGTTCGCGGTCGAGGCCACTCGTGAATCACCTTTACCTTATCCGGGTCGATTTGCAATGTACAATTGTCGACCATGAATCCCAGGAACAGTAGAGTTTTTTGGCCGAACTCGCACTTCTTATGGTTGAGGTGAAGTTGATGTTGCCGAAGCTGGTCGAACACCTTTTCGACATGAATGAGGTGCTCATCACACGAACGACTATAGACCAGTATGTCATCAAGGTAAATGATCACAAAGTCATCGATGAACTATCGCAATACATCATTCATAAGACGCATGAAAGTTGCCGGGGCGTTATAGAGACCAAACGGCATAACCAGCCATTCGAACATACCTTGTCGTGCTTTGAACGCGGTCTTCCATGTATCCTCCTCTCGGATGCTAACTTGATGATATCCTGACTTAAGATCCAATTTGGAGAAGACAACAGCATGCTTTAATTTTCTAGCAGGTCGTCAATACGAGGAAGGGGGTACCGGTTCTTGATGGTGATCTTGTTCAGTGCTCGGTAGTCGATGCACATACGCCAAGTTCCATCTTTTTTTGGCACTAACACCACAGGGGATCTACAAGGTGAACTACTCCGTTGAACGACACCATCGTTCAACAACTCACCAAGTTGTCTCTTGATCTCTTCATTCTCCAATAATGAGTTGCGATACATACTCAGATTGGGAAGTGTCGCATCGGACACAAGCTGAATTTTGTGCTCGACTGGACGTTTCGGTGGACGACCTTGGGTAGTCTCGAACAGATCACTGTATTTCTCTAGTAGTCCCGACAAATGACCAGAATCCTCTTGGCATGCCAACGACAACACTGGTCGAGTACCCTCACCTTGACCAGTGGGTCGAATCATGACAAGCACGTACTTGTGACATGCATTGACAATTTGTTTGGTTTGATTTGTAGTAATTAAGTTCAAGGTGTTGATGTGGATGTCTTTACTGATGAAAAACATAACTCCGTCCTTGGTGAGGTCATACTCTTGCGCACGCCGATGGAAGTGAGCGTCTCGATCATACAGATGCAGACTCCCAAAGATCGCCTGATAGATATCGATAGGGACAACATCGCATTGCTCCTCATCGATGTATCATGCAGAGATTGCAAACTTCAACACACACTAACTAGTAATCTGTTGGTTCACATCGGATGTAAACCAACCCAATGGATATGGTCGCGGGTGTGTGGTCTTCAAACCAAGACGCCGAACCAGTCCAGCGGAGACCAAATTCTTCTGACTTTCGGGATCGAATATTGCTACAACCACTTTGTGCTTCACATGGATGTTGATGGTGAACAAGTCCTCTGTTGGGTGATGGTCATTCAGTGGATCCGAAACCTTCTCCTTCCGCATTGCCATCAAAGACAAGGTTGTATCCGCCTCAGCAACCGAATTCACTTGGACAACTTCTTCGTCGGGTGAAGTCGCAGTAACCGTGGCTGTTCCTTTCCCTGGTCCGTTTTTCTTCGGTCGAAGTTAAGGATGAAGCTTATAGCATTTGTCCTTGGTATGTCCCGCGAGTTGACAATGGTGGCAAAAAGTACCTGTGCCCGGCTTCAAAGTGTTTTTCTTTGGACTCGGTTTTCTTTTTGTCGAGGTCACACTATCCTTCATGCCTTTGTCGCCGTGGGATTTGTTCTTCTTCTCGATCACCATAGCAGTTGTGCTCATGGTCGCGATGTCTTGGACGCCGAACAGACTTAGCTCAGTACTAATTGATTTCTGAAGTCCAGATGTGTATTTCCGAAATACCTGAGGATCGGATAACGATATGCTGATGACCATTGCTTGTCTCTAGAACTCTGTAGTATACTCTTGGACGGTCTGGTCGCGCCGTTGATACAATCTGTGCCAAGGTTCCCATCTCTCCTCAAGGTAACCCATCGGATAGAATTCTTGGTGCAGAAGTCATTTGAATTGACCCCACGCAAGGACATCAGCTTCACCACTGGCGACAAGGGCCTTCTACCAAGTCTTGGCGTGGGCCTTCATCTTCAAAGGTGCGAACTTCACCTTTTGAGTGCTACTGAACCCTTTCAAGTCAAAGTAGGTCTCAAGCTGGTCGATCCAAGAATCCAATTTCTCAACATCGATCACCCCATCATATATGGGTATATCAATCTTAGCATCGACCTTAAAAGATCCAACAGCTAAGGAGGTGTTGGCAAGGTCGTCGGTCTTATGGTTTCCTTCGTCTGCCCTGTGCAAGTCTGCACCAGTCCTCACACCCATTACCTTCCCTACTTCAGGAGGTACAATCATGGCCTACTGTTTAATCCAAGCAAGTACAGTTTCCATGTTGGTGGAGAGCTTAGCCACTTGTTTGGCTAGGTTAGCTTGAACGGAGGTATCGTTAGACATTGTTGGAGACGCGGCTGTAGGAACCGTCAATTGATTGTCAGAAGTTTCGTCGGAAGTTTTGTAACCTTGGCGAGTCTTCACCATCCACAAGATAGGAAAGTAGCTCTGATACCAACTTTATCCGTTTGAGACCTAGCCTTGATTTTCGTACCAGGCTCGCCCAGATTCTAATATGCGGAATAACGGGATCTTAGTCGAAAGTACCGAAACCCAAAGGATGATCAAAAACACACTCAAAGAAATTGCACAACTCTTCATTTCAAAGAGGGCTTTACACTTCGAACGTTAGGTCGCACTCGCCTAGTCTAAGACTTCAATCTAGACTCAATGATTTAAACTAGACCTATCACAAGGTATTTATAGTCCAATCGTATGAATACATATCAGACTCAAGAACCTAAAACGTATTAGACTCATATAACTAACTAACCCTAAACAGATAAGCTTAGTTATATCTATTCGGATCGGATTACGATTCCGAACAGAGAACGAATTTCTTTTCAAGGTCACGAACCAAACCATGGTCGCGAAACCTTTTTGAACACGGTTAAGGTCACAAAGCCGTATGTGACTCGACCTGAAGATCCTCCCGGATCAGAAACTTATTTGCTACGTCTTGTCCGATTGCAAGCAAGCATCCCGTGAACTAACCCACGAGAGGGAGTTCACGAGTCCTGGGTGGCGTAGCCCGGGGAGGGCCCAAGTGGCCTCTGTCGTGCTGAGCACCCCGCGGTCGAATCCACCAGTTGGTCGATCCGCGAGAGTGGGAAGTTGTCTTATGGGCAAGCCTTGTTGAGGTCGGTGAAGTCCACGCACATCCTCCACTGGCCACTCGACTTCTTCACGAGGACGGGATTCGCCAGCCATTTGGGGTGCAAAACCTCCCGAACGAACCCCACCCCTCGGAGCCTGGCTATTTCGGCCTTGATGGCCTCTTGGCGCTCGAGGGAGAGCTTCCTCAACTTTTGCTTTACCGGGGGGCGGCTGGGTGTTACAGCGAGCTTGTGCTCGATAACGTCCTGGGAAATGCCCCACTTATCAGCGGACTTCCACGCAAACACGTAAGAGTTTTTGCAGAGGAAGGCCACGTGCTGCTCCGCGTGCTCCTCGGGAAGGTCCACCCCGACCTTGACAATCTTTTCCCCGTCCTCCAAGGATAGCCAGATTTTCTGGAGGTCTCCCTCTAGGCGTGGTTTCGGGAGAAACTTCCCGGAGGGGACGGCCGGGACGACAAGAGCATCCGGAGCCGAGGGAGAGCTCTCCCCTTCCCTGGGGCCTTGATCAGGTTGACATCCCCGATCGTCGCGGCGGCGTGCTCGTAAAGAGCACGGGCCACGTCCTGGTTGCCTCGGGCGGTGATTACGCTGCAAGGCCCAGAGATCTTCACACAGAGATAGCTCTGGTGGATCACCGCCCCCAGACGGTTGATCATGGTTCTCCCCATAATTGCATTATATGAAGAGGGAGATCCACATCGAACCAAACCATCTCCATTTGGTAGTTCTCTGGGGCACAGAAGGTCATGGGGAGGTCGACCTTCCCCACCGGGTAGATGGTTTTTCCCGTGACGAAACCCTGCAAGGGCCCGGCTGCGGTTTGTAGTAGCTTTTCATCCACCTGCATTTCCCTGGATGCCTTTAGGTACAGGATGTCGGCGGCGCTTCCGCCGTCGAGGAGGATGCGCGCTAGCTGGCAGTTGTAGACGGTAGTAGAGATGATGATTGCGTAGTCGTGGGGAAAGCGAACCCCGTGCACGTCTTCTGCCGTGAAGGTGAGGGGGACGTCTGACCACTTTGGTGGCTGGGACGTGTTCAGTACGCCCACCACCTTTACCTCCCACACGTACTCCTTGCACTGGCGCTTGGACTCCCTCCTCGAGGAAGATCCTCCCATGATGATGTTTACACGCCTTTAGGAAGTTTGTAAAGGTAGCTTTTCAGCTGAGCCCCTATCCTGCGCCTGTCTCTACTGCTCCCCTGAAGGAGCGGGGAGAGCCAAAAAAGCCGGCGGAAGGGGAAAGGGGGTAGGACTCCCCCCCACGCTAGTCGAGGAATGCGACAAAGCGTTGTAGAACTTGGTGGCATTTTCGAGTAGCGTGGGTATTGTACTTGTGGAAGGCACACCATGGCTGTGCCCTCCTTGCCTCCCATCGTGGGGCCTTCCCGGGCACGGGACGATTGCCCCCCCCCCATGGCCTTTCAGCCTGGGGAAGGGGCGGTTGCCCTTGTGACCATCACGCGATCCACCTCCGCCTACGAAGATAAATGTGTCCCGAGGCTGTGGCTCGCTTTGGTCGCCCCTCCCAAGACGCTTGTTGAGGGGGTCCCAGGCCTCCTGGTCAGTGGGGGCAGGCACCGCTTTGTTCTTCTTCCAAAGGTCATCCTCCTCTGCACGAGCGTACTTCTCGAGCACGGTGAAGAGCTCGTCGGCAGAGGAGAATAGCTCCAGAGAGTCTCCGATGGAGCTCCGTGGGGAGAATCCCGCTCTTGCACGCCTCGAGGACTGTAGAGTCAGGGACTTGAGCTACTTTGCTTTTGACCTAAGTGAAGCGCTTAAAGAAGCTCTGGATGGTCTCCCCTGTCCTCTGCCAGACGGTGTAGAGCTGTGACGTGTCCAGGGGACGCACGTAGTTCCCCTGGAAGTTCGCACAGAACTCGCGCTTGAAGTGCGCGAAGGACCTGATGAAACTGGCTCTCAGATTGTAAAACCATGAGCGGGCAATTCCGGTAAGATAGAGGGGGAAGACGTTGCATTGCACCGTCTCGTCCCCTCCAGCTACTGAGATGGCTGTGGAGTACACCTGCACAAATTCATAAGGGTCGGCCTCACCGTTGTAGTGCTTGATGTGCGGTGGGCGGTAGGGCCGCGTCCAGCGGATGCACTGGAGGCGGCAGCACAACGACTGGTTAGCCCCCTCAACTTGCCGGGGAGATTCCCGGTCAGATTCCCGGTAGCTGTCCCCCTTTGACAAGGGATGTGCACTCGTTGTCGGAGTCAAGGAGGGGCCCCAGCGGTTCATCGACACGATGATTGTGCCTCTTCTCCTTGGGGTTAGTCGAGCTAACCTCTTGAATCTCCGTGCACCCTTCAGGGGTGGCACTAGCTTCTTCGACCAGTCTGTTCCCCCGGTCGGGCTGGGAGCGTGGCTCTCTGCGGCCGCGAGCCAGGGGGAGTTCCTTTCGGTGACGGCAGGGAGCTTCCCCAGATTTCGCAGTACGCATTCGCTCTACCTCCTCCAAGGTGAAACTGGTCTGATCCACCGAGGGAGCCCTCAAGGGCGGTCCCGGGGGAGGAGGGAGCTGAAGTGCGTTGGTCACCGGCCCGAAGGATGCTACCGGCGCGCGGGACTAGCGCGAGAGTTGGTGTGGGAAGGATTCCCGAAGTGGAAGCCGGCTGTAGCGCCGGAGCGGCCCCAGGCATTGGCTCGGGGAGGCCTCCGGACACAAGGGCAGCCAAGGGCGCGGGGAAGGCTCCTAGCGCAGGGAGGAGTCCTGGCATGACGACGGCCACCTATGGAGGTTCCACGCCCGGTGCCAGATAGCCCCCCAGCACAGGGAAGGTTCTGGGCGTGGGCTGGCCTCCCTACGTGGGAAACATTCCCTGCGCGGGGAAGGCTCCGGGCATAGGCAAGCTCCCCGACGCGTGAAACATTGCCGGCGTGGGGAAGGTAGCCGGGTGCCCCATGAAGAACGGAGGCAGTGCCCCCATAAACGGATATGGGGGCGGGTAAACAGGAGCCGGGTGATGAGGACATAACAACCTTGGATACACGCACGACTACTTTTCTAGATAAAGCTGAACCAGAACAATTACTTGGACCTATAACTAGAGCTCTGGCACGACAACTAAACTATCAGGGTGACTCTTTCCTCGGGCTTAATACTTTGGATTTTCAGAATGGATTACTACCTAACTCTTGTGATCTCCTTGTGATCAGGAACGCGGGAGTAGGGGAAGAGAGGGACTCGACAAGTGCTGCCTCAAGACATCACCTATCGGTTGATCAAGGAGGGATGCATGGCGCCAAAAGTGAAGCTGGATATGGGCTTAGACCTGCAACCACCTGCCTCATACTTTTATCAACGTTTCCACAAGATCCCCGCGTCACTTTGGGCCCAAGGGAAGCTAGAGTTTGAGTTGGGTTCGAGCTGGATTCGGATTCGGACTGCTGCAACAGCACTGAATTCAAATGGCCGTAACTTCCTCATACGGACTCCGTTTAGGACGTTCTTGGACTTCATGAAATGCTTATCAAGCCTACTTTTTAAAAGATCTAGTCTCATCTCTAAATTCTACCTGAGCCGGCCGCAATCGTCGAAAGACTACGTGTTCCTTCCTGGAAAAGGTGCTGCACCACCTTTACTAGGGCCGATGGGCCTTGTATCAAGTAGAGCCCATTAGGGGCGCGTCCCTAGGGTTGTGTACCCCTCAAATACTCCCCTTAGCCATCACAAACAAGCGGGTTTTGCTTAGAATGCATCTACACGATAGTTGGTAGATTCTTTTCACCTATGCACCAGACTGACTAGGCCGCTGCATTGGTTTGTGGAACCCCAACTCGTGTGCTTCATCTTCATTTGCAATTCCAGATTGCTTCTTCCTTGTTCTTGTGAATTTCTCTATTGTTGCAGGAACAATTACCTTTGTGGTATGGTTGGCCGTGTACGAGAGTGGTCGATAACGACGAGACGCGCGGGTGTAGTGATTGCGAGGTGATGATCCGCTGATCAGAAGCCTCAAAACGCTAACGTCCACAAGTCTACTAATCGAACCTCTCAGAAGATCGGGCCGCTGTCTCATCACGGGGGGCCACGCTAAGATTCGTAACAACTCCTCCAGGGTGTGCTAGGCACAGAGTTGACCCTCGACCAAGGCCCCAAGCTAGGGGTCTCCGCACACTGGGACTGCCGGTTGTGGGGTACTAGGCCCCGCGAGCGCGGTCGTGGTCACTGGGTCAGAAACAGGAGCAGTTCTACCAGAGACTATGGGAGAAGAAAGTGGTACCTCTGTCCGGGTGTCCCCGGACGGCAGGGTCAAGACAGCAGCATCTCGCGGGGGAGGTGCCGGGTCGTTCGGACCGGCACCACTGGAAATGGAGAGAGATTGAGCTCTCGTTCTGGGGGGAGTCATGGCGAATCGTCACAAGTATCCCCACGGCTGGCACCAACTGTCGTGGTATTAAATATACCACCGGTAGATTTTTCGGACGTGTGTAACACGCGTACGATGGCGCGAGCTGACCAAGTGACCGCTCACCTCCTGTCGGTCAGTACAGAGATTGACACGGTGGTTTTTATACAGGTTCGGGTCCCGGTGGGGGCCCTAGTTCTGTCGACACCCTCCGGACGTGAGTCCGCTGGGGAGGTGCTCTCTCGGGGAGAGAGGTCTCCAAAGGGTGCCTGTTGTTGGTATGTGTAAAAATGAAATTCAGATTTGTTACAAATGGGATAAAGGGGGTATATATAGGCCCCAAAAGAAGCAAAAAGACTAAAAAACATAGCTATGACCGTCGGATTGAATGACATCGGCACCATTTCACCGGCCGAATGGCTTGGATGCTTGACAAGTGTCCTCGCTAGTTCCCGAGGTGCTCCTCACGTCACCGGCACATAACCTTCCACGGGAAACCTCTGTGACTTTTCCCAGGAGGCCTTCATGACATTTCATGGGACACGTCCAAAGTTTGCCACGGGAGGCTCCCGGGGCTCGGAGAGGTGTCCGCAGCCTTCTATGGGTGCCCTCCATGGCTATTCCCGGGAGGCCTCCGTGATATTTCACGGAAGGTGTCCGGGGTTTTCCATGGCAGGCATCTGTGGCTTTCCACGGGAGCCCTCTGTGGCTTTTCCCAGGAACCCTCCACGATACTTCACGGGAGGTGTCTGGGGTTTGCCACGGGAGGCATTCGGGGCTCGGAGAGGTGCCCATGGCCTTCTTCGGGAGCCCTCCATGGCTTTTCCCGGGGGGCCTCCGTGATATTTCATAGGAGGTGTTCGGGGTTTTCCCAGGTAGCCCTCCGAGACTTTCCACGGGAGGCATCCGTGGCTTTCCATGGGAGCCCTCCTGGATTTCCCAAGGGAGGCATCCTAGACTTTCCCCTGTAGCCCTCTGGGACTTTCCATAAGAGGCATCCGTGGCTTTCCAAGGGAGCCCTCCGGGACTTCCCACGGGAGGCATCTGGGACTTTTCCCGGTAGCCCTCCGGGACTTTCCACGGGAGGCGTCCAGGACAACTCCCGGGGAATGTCCGAGATTTCCCCCAACATCAACCATCCTATTCCATTCCACTACCTTAGCAGCATCGGAATAGCGATCAGTCATGTCAAAAAGCTCTGGCACTGATCTTGGTTGGTGAATACTGAGATCCTCCATGAATCTTCGATATCGAACGCCGTGTTTGAAGGCTCTAATTACCAAATTGTCAGAGATATTGGGAATAGTATTTCTTACCCCCACAAATCTCTTCACAAACTGCCAGAGGGTCTCACTCAAGGTCTGGCGTAAATGATGGAGATCATTTTCCTTGCGAGGTTTCTTGTAGCAGTTTTGGAAATTGCTAAGGATATCATCACATAACATTTCCCAATTGTAAATGGATCCTTCTCGATGGTTGAAGAACCAGGTATGTGCCAGACCCTCAAGAACCATTGGCAAATAATTCGCCATTACTTTTTCGTTTCTGCCTGCTGCCTGGATATCAATAACATAGATTTGGAGATATTCAGATGGATTCTGTGTACCATTGAATCGCTCAATTGTGCCTGGCTTGAATTTATTAGGCCAGACTACTGCCCTTAATCCTAGTGAACAAGCTTTGCAACCAACGTATCTAGTATGCAGTTGTCTATCATTACGACCATCCTCCAGATCGCGGGAAAGGCTTGCAGGTGGAACACCATGATGTGGTCCCAAATGTGAGTGTATTGGCTCATGGTCGCGATCGCAAGAACAACCAATCCTCCGGAACTTGCCTTGACTATGTCGAGTTGGTGTGGCTCGAACATGATCGCGACCACTTCAATGTTAGTAGTAGAGCAACTGGTAAAGCTAGTATTGGCAGCACTTTAGCTGCTGGGAATAAGGTTTGCTACAACTGGGCGAAAAGGTGCTGTGAAACGTTTTTCTCAGCTGTAATTTTTTTCCCAGCTGTAGGTCCAATCACAAAAAGTATTTCGAGCTGTAGATTGCTCGGAAAGTTTGAACCTTTCCCACTTGAACGTCCACTTGTAATATATTATTCCAAGCTGTACAACTATTTGAAATATTTTTTCCCAACTGTAGGTGTAATGACAAAGAGTATTCTCATATGTAGATTGCTTAAAAAGTTTGAATTTTTCCCACTTGTATGTGCACTTGTAATATATTATTCCAAGCTGTACAACTAATTGAAATAAATTACTACCAGCTGATCTGTCATTGAGAATTTAGACATGCAAATTTCAATATGTGAATTATTTATAGTAAATGTAATGTTGGGAATTGTGTCAATAATTAATTTTAAATATATTTCTTTCAGTAATTAGGCAACAATATAACAACTAAATCTATAATATGCACACTATCCTAACACAAATCACACCACATTTTGCAACAAAATTATCAAACAAAGGATAAATGACACAATTATATATTATATTGAATTCTTTGCTTTATATAGCCATTGACAAGATTCGTAATGTGTTGCGACCCCCCTCCTTGGGAGCCACGATTACTCCCGTGGGGACCCAGCTCGCTGCAGCTGATCCCATACCATTTGACTTCCCAGGATGAGTCAAGAATAGGAGTATATTGCATCAGTTTAACTTACATCACTTTGAGCAGTGTGGCATGTTGGCCTTAATACAACATAATAAATTACAAAGCCATTAGGGCATAAATAAGTCTGGTTGCAGCAAAACATCTACTACTCGTTAGAAGCTAAGTGAACCCCCATAGCAAGAAGTTGAAAGCAGAGCAACACTCTTTAGGGCGCGGATGGAACTGACTCTCCTCCTCGTGGATCCAAAAGTTCTCCAAGCATTCGTCTTGATCACAGAACACTCCATCTAGTGAATAGTGGATTGCAAGGGTGAGTACTTACGTATTTAGCAAATCATAGTATACAAGAATATATACATATAATAGTGATGATATGAACCTATACTAGTAGGGAAAAAGGGAAGGTTGCAAAATACATTCTCTCTTCACAACTTATGGTAGTTCTTATCATAACATATCATCGATATCTTTTATAAACTCTTAGAAAGCACAGATGAGCTAACTCTAACAAATTTTATTTGGAAAACATACTTGTGTCACAACAACGTGGATAGAATCCATTCCAAGTAGGCTCCTATAGACCCAGGAGCTCAGAGTATTCGAATACGTTTTTAAATTTTGCAAAGGTGTACCATTTTAAATCCACTTCTTCACTCAGCTTTCAAGTTGGTACCTCTCCATGCGTTTTACGCATGTGACAAGGCTGATATCACACAATAGTTTTGCATTCTAGTATTAACAGTATCCATGCTCGGTAAATAGACAGTTAAGTCTAAAATACCGTTGTGGGTCCTCCCCACTGCCGAACTACCTAGCCTTGGCCTGTGGTCCGGCAAGACACATAGCCTATGGATGCAGCCACGCACGACTCAAATCTAGGCATAGGGCGACTTCCTTCTTACACCTTATCCTCTCATTATTTTTCTGATCTCACACCACTCATGGCCCTCTGTGGCCCACCAGTTTCCTGCAAGAAACCAGACCGACATACCATGCAGGGAATGGTTAATACCAAGAAAGCTACTAAGTTGTGCCTATCCCATATCAGGCAAGTTGTTAGTACGATTTTCATACCGCATAGAAGTACAATACAAGATTCTAGTCCTTATGTGCCTGTGACCGGTTCATTCCACAACCCTGCAGTCGTCAGTGCTACCACCATTCCATACCAAACTCTGGTCACGGCTAGAGTTTTATTCAATGAATGTACATATATACATATATATTAGTAATGGCTCACAGTTTGATCATTTTGTAAAGAATCTCCTCACATTTCATCGGCATACAACTTGGTACTGCCATATCCTACTTTTCTCATTTCATCATATGCAATACTACTTATAGTCAAGGCAATATCTTAACAATTCATAAAATATAGGTTCAATATGGTCAGGAATACGACTTGCCTTCCGCGTCGTAAGTATCTACAGTCAGTGTTGGGTTGGCGATGAAGTTCTCGAACTCCGCTTCTGGATCTACTCAGCAAAAAATCAAACACACAATGATTACTATCTATATTAAATGCTTTATTATCTACATGCATGCTTGCTTTAGAAAAGGAAAAGGATTGACGATACAGAGATCAAATGTATCTATATGTTGAAGCTAGGTCAAAAATATGGGATCTGAAGGATTTGGACTAAGATTGGATGTTAGAGGCTCTTAGGGTTTCAAGGCATAAATAATGACATTTGGTTCACATTTGGGTTGCCCAAATACATCGAATGTCAGCAGGTCGACATTCGGTTTGCAGCCCAACAATGTCAAGGAATGGCATGGACATGGTTTAAGAGGTTTTCAGTTGACAAAACAAGTTTGGCTTAAGGCATTGGGTGCACAATTGAACAAAGGGGGCTAAATGACAAAATGGTTTTTACAAAAATGTCCAGGAGTTCAAGGATTTCTCAGTTAAACCCCTGACACAGTGAATTGAATGCCAGTGTACTACTGGTTTCTAAGTGTAGCCCGTCTGGACAATCCACGCGTGCATTGCTTCGCCAACTTTGTCAATCAAGTAGGCGAGGTTACAAGGATGTTGCTGGCGAAGTTAATTGGAAGATGGTGGTCGGATGACGGCGAACGATGAGGTCGAAGTCGTTGGCTTTGACAACTCGAGACAAGCTACTATGACAGAGCACAGGGATTGATGAAACTTGAAATTAATAAGAGTTTTGCTCCTGGGGTGATGCTGATGGGGCTGGAGCGAGGAATCTGGTAGCGGTTGCGATTTGAGGCTCGTCGGCATTATGGACGGACTCGAAGAAGACGGCAAAAGAGGCGCCGTTGTTCTAGAGCAATGCTGATCAATCTGGCTCGGCTACACCATCTACAAGATCTAGGGAGTGTGTAGGTAAAGTTAATTTGGTTGGAGGTAAGGTGGAGCGGGCCAGCGACGTGAGGCGTTCACGGCAGTGAGCAAAGAATGGGGAACTCTCAATTACTGGTTGAATTTGATTGAATAGGCTTGCTTAGAACACTTTGGTGATCATTTAGTTGTACAGGAGGGGAGGCTAATTCGCGCTGCAAGGGGGTGCGATAGCCAGAACAGGGTAAATTGAATTTCTGGCAATCGCCAGCGTTGAGGTTCACTGGAGTTCAATTGCTTGCTAAGGAACAAAGAGATGGGCAGAAGGTACACACCTATTGAATCAATTTGGAAATTGGTGCAGTGGATTTCTCAGGCGTCGTTCTCCTCCTCGGCGGCTCACCGGAGAAGAAGAAGAAAGCGAATAAAATGAGCAGTGGAGTTCTCTGGAGGGAATGGCAATGGAGCTGGTCGTGGGTGGCTATAAATAGCTGAAGATCGGAGCTTTTGAGGCTTGATTTGGTGAAAATTGTGCCGGTGAAGAGACTAGGCGAGGCGAACAGCGGCGACTACGACGATGAGACGCGGACAGGCGGTGCTGCAACTGACATTTTGGTCAGCACTTTGGAACTTGTTCCTGGCTGGAGCAAGGCGGAGCCAACAAAGCTAGTTTGACGTGGCGACTGGGTGCGAGGCATCTGACAAGGTTGCTGCTGGAGCGCGCGCACGGTTGCTGTGCTGGTCACTGGTGCTGCCACGGCAATGGCTCTGGTGTGGACACATGCACACATGCAAGATCAAACGGTCACATGCGCAGGCGACGGCGAAACTTGGCCGACGACGAAGAAACATGGCGAGGCTTGGATCAAACAACGTGCCAGCTGAGGAAACTGAATTTTGGACTGAATTGCAATTCAGCAAAATAACTAGTTTAAGCTGAATCTGATTTCACTGATGTGGCTCAAATAACTCAATAGACAGTTTAGCGAAGGCATTCGACAAAATCTGGAACTCTTGATTAGATTTGAGCTAGAGCAAAAATAGGGTATTTAGGCTATTTAGAACCTGGGTTTTGTCGAAGTTGAAAATCTGAGATCTAGGATGAGATTTTGAGATTCTCGAAGAAGAAGATTTTGCATTGAATAGCATATGGGAGATATTCCCTAAATTAGATTAAGATTCAAAGTTGATTTGAGGCTTTTAGTCTTTCCAGGCTTTGGAAAATCTGAAAAGGACTAATCTGCAATACTTGAGGACTGATTTATGAAAATGACCTTGGTGATGGGATTCTGGTGCCAACTTTTTGGATTAAGGTATTGGCATACCCTAGATCATAATCCAAGAATAATTTGGTCTTGGATTAGGTCAGGATTTGATTAAATCGGAGTTTTGAATCTTAGGGTACTTAGAGTAATTAGGATATTCAATTAATTTCGTTTTCGAAAACAGATTGAGACTGATAATTCTGGGAGTTAGAGATCGAATCTGATCTAACTTCTGAAGGCTTTTCTACTTAGGATAATCAGTAGACCATATCTGGATAGTCTAATCTTGATTTGGGTCTAAGGCATTGATTTTGAGATTTTTGGGCTTCAAGATAGAATAGATTTGAAATGATCTTCCTACTTCTAAAGAGACATATGCATGCATGATTTTTCATGATAAATGAAGTTTTCACCCCAAAACCAGGGTGTTACATAATGGTCACAAATTAGTCAATTGACAAAACCAACCAAAATAGATATAGTACCTCTGAAACAATTGTGAGAAAATATCACTTAAGAATTCTTTACAATAAATGTATGCCCATATATAATATTCTTAACTCTATATATTTTGTTTCAACTATAACTATCAAAAGTAAAATATTCCACTTTCAAACTCATATGATGTAAGATATCTTCATCACTTCATGTGCTTTTAACACCTTACTATTAACCACCTGCATAAGAAATGATATCGATTACAATAGTCTTGAGATAAATACAAATCAAGAACTTTTGCTTTAAATAACTTCTAGAACATATGGCAATTATAATAAAAGATGGTTGATTGATTGTTGTATAACAAGTACAACTTTTTGCTTATACGAATAAGAAAATTGTGTTGGAAAATTTACTTAAGGTGTATTACTCCTGTGATTTAACTTGGTCTAACTGCAGAAGTGTTACTTTAAACAGCATTTGCTTTTCTGAGAGAGAGAAAATGGAAAGAAGAGCTAGACCATGAAATTGAGAGGGAAATAGGTAAATGCAAGCATTACTAGTCAATTATATCCATTTACTCATGATAATTTGCTCACTTTGTTTCTGAATTCACCAACAGTAATGAGGTTAGTTGGCTATGGTAAACCAGCATCTCCAAATAGTCGTGGTTTGAACAAAAAATGGAAACATCATCCTAATATTTTCCCAACCATGCTAAAATAGATTAGGTTTCTACGGAAACTGGGAGCTATGCTCATTTACTGGTCTACAAGAGAAGGCCATGAGTAAAATGGATTAAGTATTATTTTTGTTGGCATGATACATATCTGCAATAGAAACTCTAAGAGTGCTTTACACTCGATTTGTTGCAATATATTCAAAGTTGTATAACATACAAGCCCATAACAAGGAAAAGAATTTCATAAATTCAGTCCAAATTAAGTTGCATCCCAACTCATAAGAAATTAAGTCTTTAAATTCTCAAAGGAAAAAAACCAAATTCATAGCCAAGTTTGATTTCGAGTGCTTTCCAGAAAACATGAATTGTACATTTCTCAAAGACTTGCATTGTACATTTATATATTTCAATTCTTATTTTTAGAGTATCATATTGTCTTGTTTGTACAGTTAACGCATTAATATAACTATGTTCATGAAGACCAATGCAAGATAGTTTCAATTCTGATTACTAGATTTTCATGTGTTCACTTCTAGAACACCATCTAGGTGCAATATAGTCTTTTGCCAAACATGCATCACAAAAGTAACTCACTCTCATTAACAAATGAATCAGCCATCAATGTACCCAAGCAGGTTCTCCAGTATACAAAATTAAAGTATAACAAAACCTGAATCTTTAAACTTGTAACTTTTATTTAACACTGAGGAACATACTTACTTACTTGAATAGTCTCCCACTAGTACAGAAATGCAGTCTACTAACCCCTATCTTCTATCGGTTATTAGCGATTTAGTTGAAAACCGATAGAAAATGTGCCTCGCGGTCATAAAAGGGCGACGGGTGTATTTTTCCTATCGGTATATAAGAAACTTACCAATGGAATAAATAGTATGATTTACTCTAGCGGTGATGAACATATTTGCCATTAGAAGAGATGCATAAGTACTGACGGGAGAATGTTGTGCGCTGATAGGACTGGTTGACTTCTACAACTAGACTTATTCTATCAGTACTGTATGAATATACCGACAGAGTATATTAAAAATTCCTATCGGCAATATGTAGTGCGCCGATAGAATAGTTGGCCTTCTATAAATATTTTTATTCTATCTGTAATGGATTCTTTTACCGTTAGAATATATAGAAAATTGCTTAGAACTGTTCGTCTTCAAATAGTTTTATTCTATCGATAATGAATGTTTATACCGGTAGAATATTGCAAAAAATATCTTAGAACTGTTGGCCTTCTACAACTAGTAATATTCTATCGGCAATGTACGTACACACCGATAGAGTATGTACAAAAATTCCTATCGGTAATATTTATTGTGCCGATAGAACCATTCGCCTTCTACAGATGTTTTTATTACTAACGGTATTCTGTTTTCATACCGATAGAAAATATATATTTGTATAAATACACGGGTATGTCTCTTTCATTCTCACAGTTCATCTGGGGCTCGTAGTCCTAACCCGTAAGCTCCATGGACGGCCGGCGCACCTCTACAGGGGACCGCTGCACCTCCGCACCTCCATCGACGCCCTCTAGACGTCGGCATCCCAAGGAAGGTACGTAAAATTTCTGCAATATTGTTATATTATTCTAATCCGATTATGGCAATAATTCTGCTTTTTTTGTATCCTTCATTTTGATGTGTCTTCTTTTCAATATGATTATGATCTGTTCAGGTCCTTGGATGATGCTCATGAGGGGCAACGTATTTCACGGTTCTTCATCGCAGTACGCTGCCTACGTTGGCTTGTTGGCGAAAGAAATGGTGAAGATCACCGTCGAGAGCTGGAAGGACGTGAAGGGCGACATCTTGGTTGGCTCGGTCAAGAAGATGCTTAAGCCCGGCGTGTTTCTCAAATCAGGACCTATAGAAAGCATCTTACATTTTTTTGCATGCACCAGCTTGTGGCCAGATGCTTACCTGCTTGGAGAAGAAGAATTGTTGTTATTTGCACAGCCATTCTACACCATCACTACACAGAACAACATCTTGGAAGGTAGGTTCTTTTTGTTAATGGAGTTGAGTTGAGTTGAGTTGAGTTGATCGAGTTTGAGTCCGAGGAAATCACCAATACGTACAAATGTATGTCGACGGCAGTTCCAGCTCCTCGGGCGTCTTCAAACTGAACTCCTATGGTTAAGTCCAATGTGGTTTAGACATTTTCTGTTTTGGATGAATGGATTTGTGATGTATCAGGTCTAACTTGTAGTCGGCAGTTGCATTGTGGCAACCTGCAAAGGTTCTCTTTTATGTAAAATGTATGGGCCACTGGGTCCTCGTCGTGATTTGTTGTTAATTTCAGACGTGGCTTTTCTAATATACATTGAATGTGTGAATTGTTGTATTTGTATATTGTTGTATATTTGTGTATCATGTACTGCTAATTGGGACATGAACTTGAATGTGCAGGGAGTATTTGTGTATTTAATTGTATTGGTAGGTAGGTTTGTATTTGTACTACTGTTTCAGACATGCACTTGAATTTGTGAACTGGCATGTGTATGTTTGTACCTGAATTTGTGAACTGGCATGTGTAATTTCTTTGGCAAGATGAAGTCTCAAGTACCTAAGAAAAGTATTTTTGTGTCTCCTAGTTAATCCACAAATTAGCATTTCTTGAAATATATTGCTTTATCTTCTAGTTAAGATCCGTTTGATGTAAGATCTGTTTGATGTAAGATCTGTTTGATGTTACATTGATATGATTCCTTGAATATGAGAAATGGCATGTGCATGTTTGTCCCTGTTTGGTACCAGTACCTCCTCTAACGGTAAGTACACATATTTACCGATAGGAAAACACATATATTTTCTCAGTCATGCATATTCTAACGGTAAATACACATATTTACCGATAGAAAAACTCTTGCTCGTGTGTCATGCATCATCTAACGGTTCGTACACATATCTATCGATAGAAAAACTCATGTGCGTGCTATGTCATGCATGATCTAACGGTCAATACACATATTTACCGAAAGAAGAAGTCTTGTACTTGCTCGGTAATGCACATTCTCTAACGGTATGTGTGTGTTTTTACAGATAGAATATGTGAGCGGCAAATTACCTAAGTTAGTCTGACGATTATTTCATGTATTTACCGTTAGAAAAATGTCCATTATAAGGAAAACCCCACTCGTGCATTGCTGTGCTGCTCTTTAATTTGTTCTGTTGCACTCTGTGTCCCTCTGTTTGGGACGAAAGTTCCAGCTACACTGCTAGGGTGATCAGCGCAGGCTAGAGGGAAGTTGATTGCGCCCCTCTCTTTAAGGTACGCTTAATCGTCGACACTTATCTCTCTCTCCCTCTAGATCTCCCTTCCTCTCTACTTGCAAGCTAGCTGTATTGTGTAGTTTCAAGTTTGTAGCTCTAAGCTTGGGAGCTTGGTAGCTGGAAATGCGTCATGTTTTATGAGCTAATTAGCTTGTATTGTGTAGTTAGCTAGGTTAGTTAGTGTTAATTTCGTCAGGCTAGGGTTCAACACATGTATCTGTTGTAAGAGGCTGTACATGTACATATACATAACTTAATCGGGCAGGTTTCATGCATGACTTACTCGTTAAATTTTGTTAACTGTAGATGGACAGAAAATATTGGATGTATGGAATAAAACGTACTACTCTTGAATATTTGGATGGTGTGAATGAGTTTATTAAATTTGCTGAGCAACAAAAAGGAGAGGAAGGGAGAGAAAAATATGCTCTGTCCTTGTACAGATTGTATGAACTTGAAGAGGTTTAGCAACTCTGATCAAATTAAGAGTCATTTGATTCGTCGTGGTTTTAACGCGCGATACACCCGTTGGATATGGCATGGCGGAGATCTTGAGGAAACAAGCACCACTACTACCAATCAGCACGACTCGGATGTGGATTGCAATAATATCGATGATCATCCCAATTTTGGTAATGTTCATTCCGATGTGCACGTAGATGATGATGATGACAATCTAGATGAGATGTTACGTGATGTAGAGGAAGATTACAACGAAAATGACTTCTGTGAATTTGAGAAACTAATTGCTGATTCTGAGAAGTCTCTGTTCCCTGGATGTGCAACATTTACAAAACTGTCTTCTGTGCTGAGATTATATAACTTGAAGGCAGGAAACGGTTGGAGTGATAAGAGTTTCACGGCACTATTAGATCTTCTAGCGGACATGCTTCCAGAGGGAAATGAGTTGCCAAGATCTACTTACCAAGCCAAAAAACTGTTGTGTCCATTGGGAATGGAAATCGAAAGAATACACGCATGCCCAAATGACTGTGTGTTGTACAGTAACGAGTACTCCAGTTTGCATGTTTGTCCAAGATGCGGTGCATCAAGGTATACGCGTAGGGACCGGATTGACAGTGAACGTCACGAGGTAAGGAAAGGACCCCCGGCAAAAACTGTGTGGTACTTTCCTGTGATACCTAGATTGAAGCGGCTGTTTGCAAATCCGAAAGTCGCGAAGCACTTGCGTTGGCATGCTGAAGCCCGGAAACAAGACGGAAAACTGAGACACCCAGCTGATTCTATTCAATGGAGAAACATCAACAGAACATTTGCTGAGTTCGGCGGTGAACTTAGGAATGTAAGGTTCGGGCTGAGTACAGATGGTATGAACCCACATGGTAATATGAGCAACCGGCACAGCACTTGGCCGGTTCTTTTATGCATCTACAATCTTCCTCCTTGGTTATGCATGAAGCACAAGTACATCATGATGGCGTTACTAATCTCAGGACCCAGACAACCCGGAAATGATATTGACGTGTTTCTAGCGCCTTTAATCGAGGACTTACAGAAATTGTGGAGCGAGGGTGTGCAGGTGTGGGATGCATACAAGAAAGAGAATTTCATCTTGCGGGCCCTGATATTTTGCACCATAAATGATTTTCCGGCCTACAGCAACTTGTCGGGGTATAGTACGAAAGGAGCCAAGGCTTGCCCTATTTGCCTAGATGAAACTGAGAGCATGTGGCTGCGAAACTGCCGGAAAACAATGTACATGGGTCACCGCAGGTTTCTTCCGGTGCATCACACGTACCGTAAGAAGAGGAAATCATTTAACGGGAAGTCTGAGAAGGGATCAGCTCCAGTGTTTCTGACTGGTAAGGAGATTTACTCGCGCGTGAACGACATCAAAGTTGAGTTCGGTAAGCATTCTAAACCTCGAGAAAAAAATGTTTGGAAGAAGAGATCGATTCTCTGGGATCTACCGTACTGGGAGCACTTACAAGTTCGACATTGCATTGACGTCATGCATGTAGAGAAAAATGTCTGTGACAGTTTGATTGGTTTGTTGTTGAACATTCCGGGAAAGACAAAGGATGGTGTGAAAGCTCGTCGTGACATGGTGGAAATGGGGATAAGGACTGAGCTTGCACCTTTAGAGAATGGAAAGCGTACATACCTCCCCCCGGCCTGCTATACGTTGTCCAAGAGCAAAAAAACAGAACTCTATCGGTGCCTGCACGGTGTTAAAGTTCCATGTGGGTACTCCGCGAACTTGAAAAAACTTATGTCTATGAAGGACCTAAGACTGGTTGGCATGAAGTCCCACGACTGTCATGTCTTGATTTCACAGATGCTTCCCATTGCTATCAGAGGCATTCTCCCAGTTAAAGTCAGAGAGACAATCACAAACCTATGTTATTTCTTCAACGCAATATCTTGCAAGGTAAGTACGTGCACTTGTACTATAAGTTCATTACCTCCATTTGTGGAGCTTAATTAGAAGATTTTTCTTATATGAATATTTGGCGCAACTGTGTCCTCGTAGGTAATTGATCCCGATGGACTGGACGCTTTGCAACGCGACGTGGTTACAACTCTTTGTCAGCTCGAGATGTATTTCCCTCCATCCTTTTTTGATGTTATGGTCCATCTGATTGTTCACCTTATCAGAGAAATTAAGTTTTGTGGACCCGTGTGCCTGCGCTACATGTATCCATTTGAGAGATTTATGGGTGTATTGAAGGGATACGTAAGGACTCGTCGTCGACCCGAGGGGAGTATCATGGAAGGTTATGCCGCCGAGGAGGTGATTGAATTTTGCACAGATTATATGGCCGGGGTTGACCCAATTGGCGTTCCTAGGTCCCGACATGAGGGTAGGCTTCAGGGAATCAGAACGATTGGATTCAAAGCTATCGTTCCCGCTCGTGATGTGTACGCAAAATCACATTTTTGGGTCTTACAACACATGACGGAGGTCGAGCCATACATACACGAGCACAAGGTAATGTTACGTTCACAGAATCCTTCGAAGTCAGACGTTTGGGTCAGCAGAGAACATAATAGGAAATTTGCTGAGTGGATCCAAGAAAGAGTCACGCGAGCTGCCGAGGGCTCCGTAAGTGAAACTGTGACATGGTTAGCTAGAGGCCCAAGATTCACTGTAGGGACTTGGCAGGGGTACGACATCAATGGGTATTCATTTTACACAAGAGCTCAAGACGCCAAGAGTAGCACGCAATGTAGCAGAGTGACACTGTTTGCTATTTCCGAGGATGCCAGGTCAGTAAGGGCGCTGAACTCATATTACGGTGCTATTGACGAAATATGGGAGCTCGATTACGGATTACTTAAGATTCCCCTGTTTCGATGCCAATGGGTCGAAATCCCTCGAGGTATTCAAGTTGACAGTTACGGGTTTACTCTCGTCGATCTTGGTAGAGTCGGACACCAAGACGATCCATTCATACTTGCAAAGCAAGCCACACAGGTATTCTACATCGTTGACTCGGCCAATCCAAACTTGCATGTTGTCGTCCACAGTAAGAGACGTATTGTTGGGGTCGAAGATGTTGTCGACGAAGAGGAGTATAACCAATTCGATGAAATACCTCCATTTTTAGAGGACATTAAATCTGTCCGTACTGAAGATATCGACGAAACAACGTATCTACGAGATGACCACGAAGAAGAATTATGGGTTGAGAACCATTGATGATTAATTTCTATTTCAGGGATAAATGCCACGCAAACAGCCCACAAGTTCTGCAGCAAGGTGAGGAACTTATCATTAATACATCAAGCAGTACATTTTTCTTTAGAACTTAATGATAAGCTAGTTCACAGCATTAATATATTTCAATTTTACTCCACAGCATGAGTTCTAACATGTACAGTACCTTTATCCTGTAAATACTTAATTCTTCCCTTCAAATAGCACTTGCAAAAATCTCATCGCAGCCTCTTGCTTCTTCAAATTAAGCTCTGCAAAAATCCCTTTTTTCTGACGGTATTTTGTTATTTATACCGATAGAAAAGGACATCCGCTACTTTCATGTGTCTCAGGCACTTCTCTCAGGAACTTCAAAACGTTTTCTATCGGTATTGTTCTATTTTACCGTTAGAATAAATTCGTTAGTCTCACAGTATTTGTTGTCTGACGGTTTTTTCCTGTTTTTACCGATAGAAGAATACTCTGCCGCTTTGAATTCTCAACCGTGTCGCCATGCGTCGCCTTGGAAACTCTATAAGTACCTCGCCATGCGTCGCGGTATTTTGTTGTTTTTCTAATTCTCGAACGGTTCGACTCCTCATCTTCTCTTTCACAATGGCAACCTCCATGGGATCGTCAGCCACGCCCTCCCCGGTAAGAACTCTAAATCTCCTCGGTTTACCCCTGTATTGTTAATCCATGTTCAATTCATTCTTGACCTGTTGATTTGCACAGGGAATGGTAGCCGTGGAAGACACTGCCAAAGTGAAGGCCGACCTGAGGGCCCTCTAGGAGGAGCACAAGCTCCTTACAGACAAGCACACTCAGCTACGGCTTGACCTTGACGATCTCTTCCAGCGCATTAAGCGCATGAAGACGGATGGTGACAATGCTAGGGCGAGGACGAGGCGTCTTCGCGAGGAGAAGAAAGCTGCGGATATGACCATCGCTGGCTGCGGTTTGACTATGAAGGATACCATAGCAAAGCTGAGGGAGGTCACAGGCCTTCTCGACGCGGTAGTAGTTGATCCTTGGGACAACTTGTCGCTAGAGGAGTCCTGCATCCTGGCTGCAAGTCTAACTGACTCTATTCTACATGCAGCCAGGGCTAAGACCACCCCTTGACCTAGCATTTTGGGTTTTATTTTTTTTTGTACGTGATAAAACAACAATGAATGAACAATTTCTTTTTATGTCAATTTTCCAATTTTCCGGCTATCTTCCCTCTTTCTTTATCATTCTGCAGCTTTCAACCACGGTCTGTTTGATGTTAAATTGTGTGTACCTTTTCATTACTCTGACGGTATTTTGTTGTTTTTACCGATAGAAAAAGGGCACCCAATACTAGAATCTCAAGCACTTAATTAAAAAAATTTTCTGGGGAAAATTGGTCTCACGGGATTTTATTGTTTATACCGATAGAAAAAAGCATCCACTACTTCAAATATTTTTCTGGGAAATTTGCTTGTTCTATCGGTACTATTTTGTTGTACCGATAGAAAAGTACATAATTCTATCGGTATCAATTTGTTGTACCGATAGAAAAGTTCCTCCACTGCTTTATTACTCGTACACGGCCCTTGGGTTTCCCTCCACTCGAACAGTTCCACCTTAGAGCACTGCGTCTCTTCGAGAGGGAAGAAAACCACAACCTCCGCCGTGACCACTCACTTCCTCTCTCCCACACGACGATCGCCGACTGGACACTGGTTCGCCACTGCCACCGGTTCTTATTTTCGTCCTTCGCCGGCCGCCGCTGCGTTCTACACCGCCTCTCCATCACCAGAACTGATCGCCGCCGTAAATACCCTAATTCGTCGTTCTATTTCCAGCATCTTCCTTATTTGATCCTAGTGTTTTGCACGTACTAATTCTTCGAGTTTTGCAATTACACTAGGGTTCCCTACTGTGTTGGATTATGTACATTCCGCAGGCAATGTTGATTTAAATTAGGGTTTACATAATATGTTCCAGTGCTGTAATGAACCTGTTTTGAGATTTTAACTTATCTATACTGCTGTATGTGTGATCAATTGTATCCAACTGCCATGTAATGCACATTATATGTTGGAGGTGTTCTTACACATATTCTATCGGCAGCTCATGTGTTTACCGAAAGAAAATATTTCTGAAGAGTTCAGGAAGTAATTTATGCATGTCTTTCTTTTTGTATTATTTTCCCTTTTGCCGCCCTAGTTAGTCTCCAGTCCTAGGCTGAGTTATGGAACTCCAAGGCGAATTAATTGCCATATATATGGTTTGTTGAAGGTTTTGTAGGGGAAGACATGTCGTCGTCTTCATCGGATGGTACTAGTGGTTCGACTAGGGCCAACCCCATCGTAACTACTGAAGATGCAGCTGTTACATCCTAGCGCAAGAGGGTGGGGCGAGGCGCGACGACGTTGGGGCGTTTGGCCAAACGCACGGATCTTTCTTGTGAGTTCAACCAATTTGGGAGGCCGATTGGAAAGAATGCTGGGAGGTACGCGGCCTATGTTGGGCTGTTGGCGAAAGAAAGGGTGAAGATCACCGTCCAGAGCTGGAAGGACGTGACGGCGGACGAGAGGGATAGGTTGTGGGCAGAAGTGAAGGTTAAATTAACTGAAATCGCTGAACTCTTTCGTAATCACGTTCTCTTGGCTTATACTAAAGTTTAACTAACTCGTGATTAATTGTAGGCATTTTTCGGAAACAGGCTAAGTGGAACATCCCCGACGATACACCTAGGACTGCCTGCTTGAAGGACATGAACGGAACATGGAAACCTTTAAGAGCTGGCTCATCAGTAACTTCCTCGCTGCAGGGAAATCTCCTTGCGAGAAGTACCCCTTCATATCGGAGGAGGTATGGGAGTAATTCACCAAACAGAAGGGGACTGAGGAGTTCAAGGCCCTTAGCGAGAAGAATAGGGCGATCCAGAAGAGGAACGACCACAGGCATTGGCTCGGATCCCGGGGCTATGCGGGGAAGGAGGAGCAGTGGAAGAAGGAAGACGAGCAAAATCCTGTCATCGACACCCCTAAGTTGCCGCTCTCCGAGATCCGGGATGAGAGGTGCAAGCGATGGTGGAGGGGGAGGGGGTCCGTGTCGTCCACGGGGTCTGTGCAGTTCGCAACCCCTGGGGACGCCGACGTTGTGAGGCGAATGGTAAGTTGGCTAACCTCGTAAACTGTGTGCGCACAAGTGTATATAAGGCAATTTGTCTCACAAGGTACCTTTACATGTAACAGATCTCTTTTGAGAAGGAGGCAGCGGAGGGATTGTTTACCCCGCAGAGGGAGAACGACATCCTCACCCGGGCTCTAGGAAATAAGGAGCATCCCGGGCGGACACGGGCCGTGGGAGCCATTGTGTCGTGGAAGGCCGGTTTCGTAGATCCGACTCCACCGAGGAAGAAGGCTCGCTCCTGGAAGGAAAAGGAAGCTGACCTCTCCGATAAGATACGGGCTGAGGTACGGGAGGAGATACGGGCTGAGATACGGGCGGAGGTACAGTCTGAGGTGCAGTCCGAGGTCGCACAAATGAGGGAAGAGTTTGCACGGTTGAGAGAAGCATTGCTGGCCAAGAGTGCAGATGCAGATCCCCAGGACGACGGTACCCCGCGGGATCGGATAAGTAGTTGCGCTTCGAAGGTACTCTCGGATCCAGTGGATCTACTTGAGGTACTTCAAGCCTTCATCTGTGCACTTAAGTTGATGCCACTCCCATTCTGTTAGAGCTGTTTCGCTAACCTATTTTAATTGTTACAAATTTGCAGGGGCCGGAGGGCTGCATCCTACAGAATCACGTAGGCGCCGGGCAAGAAGTGGTTGGACACAGCTTCGTATATCCGTCTGGGCCGGATGTCCGGGTCCACTGTGTACCTCTGCGGTTGGGTTTCGCAAAGGTACAGGAGGACATGGCCATGCCGGGCTACAACGATTCTCCGTTGCCAGTCCCAACAGAGGAACTGCAGACACTTGCTGAGGCAGTGGGCTCCTACGTACAGTGGTCCAAGAAGTGACTTGTAATACAACCGGTAAATCCTACACATTTTAGATTACATCCTACTCAGTACACTCAACTTGCATAATCTAACATACGTGCTCATTAATTGAAGTGGCTTGCCGCTGGGCTACCAGGGGACTACGCCCCCATCTCGGGGCATGAGGCCCGATCTCGTGCGACCCTGGACACATCAAAGACGGCCTCGACCCCACCCAGCGCATCCACGCCTTCACCTCGGAACAAAGCTGCCATCACCTCGCCCTTGCCTTCGAAGGTACGCACTCAGTCCCCGGCAAAAGGCAAGGGCAAAGGCAAGGGAAAAGGGCGACAGGGACAGCCGAAGAGGTTCAAGAACGGGTTCCCACTCATGTCGGAGGCAGCTTTGCGCAAATTGGATCGATCAACCAGAGACCTCCACGAGTGGTACCTACACCGAGCTCGGCGCAATCTGAACTTCTTAGTTCCCTACAGGCCTGGGCAGTTCCACCGTGAGCCCGGGAGTATATCCGTGGCACACGAGGATCTGTTCGACCTCTACAAATGGCGAGAGCTCGATATGTCCATCATACGGACTGGAGTCCTGTGAGTTTGCTGACGCTATGTATTGCTGTTTTCTAACTCTGTTTGCTAACTCTGCATTGTTGTAGTTCATTTGAAATGTAGTAACTTTCTGTGCAATACTAATGTCGTCCTTTGCATGCAGGTGCATGTACAGGCTAGCATCGGAGGCTGTGTGTGACAAGGTGGGTTTCCTCGACCCAGAGAAAATAAGCCTCACGATGCTAGAGCACGACGCCGCGCACGCTGAGCTGTACATATCCAAGGCGCTGATGGCGCAGCAGGACAGGGAGTTCATTCTGGTGCCGTACCACCAAAGGTTAGTGCATTTCGTACTAATTTAACTCGATCTTGTATGTTACACCTGAGATATACTTTGAGCTAGCGGTCCTCTTTTACGTACAATGCAGGGGCCACTGGATCCTCATCGTGATCTGTCCGCCGAGGAACGAGGTGTACTACCTCGATTCGATGCGTGATAGATTATCGATCGAATATGTGGTCAAGGGGAATATGGAGGCGTAAGTAACTTATATGTTTGATTTAAATTTTCACCTCACTAGCTAATGATAATACATTAACGGGCAATACTAACTGAAATGCAGGGCTTTTGATAAATATGCGTCCGCTGGAGGGAGGCATGCCGCACCGCAGGGCTCCCTACTAGCTTGGAAAGAATATGAGGAACTCACAAGACTTTTTGTTTATGCTTAATTAGTTTATGGAAACAATAGCTAACATGTCTTCGCATATGCAATTATCTCAGTGCCATCAGCAGCCGCAATCGTGGGAATGCGGGTTTTATGTGTTGCGCTACATGTACGACCTAGTGCAGACAAACTTTGCCCAATTCCCCCAGGTAAGCATCGATAGCTAACTCAAATTTGAAAATTGGGTGTCACGTTCTAAATTAGGAAGTTAGTTACTAAGTATTCACACATGCTTGCAGATCGCCATGTCGAAAGACTCATACGAAAATGCAAAGATTAGAGATCTTCGACAAATCTGGGCTCAATATATCATGGAGGAAGTTGCGCCCAACCATCCGCCATGATAATTTTCTCTTTTTCGTGTACTCTGTGCATAGACTGTTTATATACATGTGAATAAATATATATGTCAATAAATGTCCACATTGGATTGTAATTTGTATTTGTCCATATATATGTGAATAAATGTGAATAACTGTCTAATGTGTCAATCTGTTCTGTGAATTTACCCTTCTTTGCATCTATACTGTATTGTGTATCCAATCTATAATGTATTGCATCTGTACTGTATATGTGAATGTACTGTATTGTAAATGTAAACGTACTGTATATGTGAATGTTCTATCGGTAAATTCATTCACAGCCGACAGACCACTACAAATTTTCTATTGGTAAACTCATCCACAACCGAGAGACTACTACCCATTTTTCTATCGGTAAACTTGAAATTAACCGTCAGAATAGTGTGACTTTTTCTGCCGGTGAACTCATCCACAACCGAGAGACTACTGTGGTTTTTTCTATCGGTAAACGTATAATTAACCGTTAGAAGAGTGTGATTTTTCCTGCCGGTGAACTCATACACAACCGAGAGAGTACTAAGATTTTTTCTATCGATAATGTCATTTCCAACCGAGAGAGTGCTACACTTTGTTCTGTCTTTATAATTATAATTAACCGTTAGAATATGGGTATTTTTCCCAACGCTAAATGTCAGACGACGACGGGTTTTCTATCGGTACAATCATAAGGTGCCGATAGAATAGTAATATTTTTATGTCGGTAATCATGTAATTAACCGTTAGAATAGTGGTACTTTTCCCACCGTTAATCGTCAGACTACGACGGGTTTTCTATCGGTACACTCCTAATATGCCGATAGAATTGTTAATTTCTTCTGTCGGTTATTTACCGATAGAAAATGTTCTGTCTTGTTCTATCGTGTCTATCTCTAACAGTACGAAAACCGATAGTAGAAGGGTTTTTTTTACCGATAGAAGAAAGCTTTTCTGTACTAGTGTCCGGCAAATCTGACTGAATGCAAATCAGCAACCTGCCTGTCGTAATTGTTGTCAAACCCTAAGCAAACTGGAAATAGTATAGATATTATAACCTGTAGCACATGTGTGTTTTGGAACCAAGCAAAAGAAAGTAGTATTTGTAGGCATATAAACCTGAATAATTTATTTGTTAAGAACTTAAAAAATCCATCAAAGGTATATAGGATGAAAAGGCATTCCAACCAAACCCAACATTGGAGAGAGTTTAGTGGAAATTATTTAGTCTCAAATATGAAAAAGCAAGACAGAAAACAAAGTGCACCAGAATATACTTGTCATCTTAGAAACTAGATTCCACTGTAGGGCACTTTGCACTTGATACTCCAAATATTCCCTTTCCTTTGCTGTTTGGTTATTATAAATCTTGAATTTCTAGTTGTCCCTCTAAATCTTTCTGGTTGTGTAATGGACTAGTGGCCTATTAGTTTCTTTTTTTTTATCTGGTATCCGAAATGTATTGTCATATAAGAACTGTGTGTTCACCCACATGTTCTATGCATAAAATAGCTGCAATAGTTGAACATTTTTTGTTGTTCCATGAACTATCATTGGACTCATCACTCAAGAAGTGACAAAACTGATTTACAATATACCTTTAGGATTTATGCTAATATTCATGGGTTGTAGTTAATTCAGCCAGAGTTGTATTTAATGGGGTCACAACTTTAGTTGGTTTTGCGTGTACACTATTAGGTATGGGAGCTTGATAAAATTTGATCACTAAAATACATCTCCTGCACGAGTAGTCCACTGCAAGAACCTTTCTCTTGCTGCTTTGTAAATCTTTGCTATATGTAACTTGGGAAATCTGCTTTTAGAATATTTTACAGTAGTAGTTTCCTTCATTTAAATGTAAATCATGTTGGGAAATTTTCAGATTCTGGTATAGATCTTAATATTTCTGGTTTATCTAGGAAAAAGGATGACAAAGGATAGAGGGAAATCAACAGAAGCAGAAAAAGCCCTACCCAGCATGGACAAACTGAGAACAACAATTATTGAAATTCTCAAAAAAGTTGACATTAACACGATGAGTTACACTATTTGAGAATAGCCATATGCAATGAACTATAGTGGACTACAACTAGATGTGAATTGCAACCAAATGTTGAGGCAGGGTAGTTATAAGAACAAAAATGCTACTTCATACACTAATATAAACCATTTATGTTTCAACAACATGAGTAACATGGTTTATATAATATAAGAAATAACTTTCAACAATAATATTTTATCAATTTGACAGATTAAAAGATGGCACATTTATAAAATGGGATGAAGAATAGGCTGAAATAAAAGAGAGAACAAACCTTTTTGGGCAAAGTACAAATTTTGCAAAACTCAAAGGTCCATGCAAGAAAAGAATATTTTAGGATAGACGCAACCAAGGTAGAAGCGTGTACATCTAGGCACTTCGAATTTCCTCAGCCTTGAGGCACTCACCTCGCTAACAGCCACTCCTTAGCTCTAATTGTTATGGTCTTTGTCCTCTTGCTGTTGCATTCTCCCCTTCTTTATTCCGAGGAAGATGACACGCTTTGGGTGGATATTTCAGAGCAAAACCTGCAGTATGAGGGTCAGGCCAAACAATGGGCCTGTCAGAAATATTTTTATCTCTATTCTGATATGTGACTATGAAAAATCTTTGCTAAGAAAAAATCAGTATAAAATTCTAATTTTTTTAACATGCAGTTTCTACATATTTCATTAATAGAGGGTGACAATTTCATGTACAAAAGGATCAAAAACAAATCATAACACAAAATTTGCACTCACTATTGCCTGCTTTAGCACATTCAACTCTTTGAACTATACATAGGGGGTTTGAAAACGGAATACTACACTATGTTGCTATGTACCCCACTCCTAGGGGTTGGGCTCACGTACCAAACCTGCATTTTTCTAGGGTCAGGAATAGGGGTCTGGGTGGGTGGGTTTTGGGGGGACCTTTTGTAACTAAACTGTAACAGTTTTTTAATGAAAATTTGGGTACTCTTTTGTTCAAAAAAGCTAACATTTTATGAAAGATAAAAACATAAACCTAGCAAAAATGTAAAAAATTGAAGCTTGGTAGTTGATTGTCTTATTTAAAAGTTTTAACACCTGAGTGAACCCCCTAAGCTTCCCAAGAACCAAAATGGCGCTTATCTATTGTTTTCTAAAACTCCAATTTTTGGTTTTGTATCAGTACTTTCAACTTTTGGCTGAAAGCTATATCAGCATAGAGTATTTCAGTTATTTGCTTTGCCTTCAACCAAACATGTGGCTCATCGTATATCATTTAATAGTATTTGCCTTGCTTTCAACCAAACCTGGGTCCACTCCATGAGTTGTTAGATTCAGGGTAGACATAATATTCATGTTTCCTCATAAATGTGGAGAAATGATTTTGCCTTATGCTGCATAAATGTAGCCCCCTTCAATAAATTGGTGAATCATCACTTGCAATAAACAAAAATGTGATGTATTATATTGTTGTATATATGAATATTCAACAGAGGAGTTTGGCAAACGACCCATTTATTGAACTGTACATTTTTGTACTTCTACATCTGGAACAAACCAAAGAACAAGCATAAACACTCACCTCCAAATTTCAGAACAAGGATATACGTCACTTTGCTGGTGCTGTCCCTAATATGACAACAAATGGTGATATCAATAGCATGGTTATGTATGCTGGTCAGGGTGTTGGGCTCATCACAGAGATTCTTCTAGCTAGCGAAGTTGTTAAAAAAGCTAGTTACCGAAGCACAACAAATCATCAAGCAAGTCACCAACTGACCAGAAAGCTGAAGGACCATCGGTAATATTCGCCCTTAGCTATAAGTTATCTAATGTTGTGCCATTTGTAAGTAATAATCAATCAAAATAAATGAGTCTGCCAAGGCATTATTGATGTTGATTATCGACTGGATGATGACTTCCCAACAATCAGACACATTGTTTTTTTGTGCTTTATTGTTATACTCATATGTACATATGAAAAATTAGTGGTGGGCTTTGCTGTAGTGCAAGGACAAGATAACATGAATTTAGTTGTACATCGTGGACTGATGGTTTGCTATTTAAATGGAATTGGATTTGGCTGGGTTTTACATCTATGAATCTGTCCAAAAGCCATTCATGCATTGGTCGGGTGCTTCACCATCCTAATGACTAAGAGGGCTTTCTCCAGTTTTGGACCACTCTTCGCTGCCATCCCTTTGGGCTTTCTGAATTCTTTCTAATTGGATCATGCAGGGGAGGTAAAGTGAGAAAGGATATGGGCTGCTACTATTCTTGGGACCAATCTCTGATGGCTGAGTTGGACACTGACATGGACTTGTCCTAGTAATTTAACCATGTTGGAATGTGTGTCATGTTAAGACTTGCTGTATGTTGAATAAAAAAAATATCTTTAGCTTTTTGAATCTGTATTGCATTGCCAACTTTTTATTACAGTACTTTGATAGCCTCATAGAAGTTCTCAATTTTTTTTGAATGTTTTTTCATTAGTGAATGCTATAATGCCTATAAAAAAATCTTTTTTTGGGTTATTTATAGTACATACAACATCTTGTTTTGAAAGTAAAGGTAGATTTGACACTAAATTTGAATCTACACCAATTTAATCTCTCTACAGAAGTTTGCACCCATCCTTGATCTACTGGACTTAAAAAAGACTGCATAGCTTAGTCCTTCATACCTAGTCTTCCAAATTAGGAATAATCACATAAAAAGGCAAGAAAACATTTTGATCAATAGTAATAGCATCATATAGACTTTATGTAGCCTTGGTTGCAACACCTTAAGAGTTGCATGTGCATTACCTAAAAGAGTTAGGCTGCACTTAACAATAACTGCTTCATCCTCACAGCATGATCAATATGGTGACAAATTCAATTAGATTGCAACGTTAGCTATACCAAATCAAATAACTAAATAGCAAGTTGATCCATAAAGTGTTGACAACTCCCACTACTACAGAATTGCTTTTCACTATCGGTTTAAAATCGCCTCTACTATCGGTTCTCTTACTGCTACTGATCGGTACGATAGAGGAAACGTAGCACAACTCTATCGGTTGCAAACCGATAGTAAAGTACCTACATTTCCAACATCCACTAATCGCGAATGATAATTTCTTCTATCGGCTCAGTGAACTCAACCGATAGTGATGTTAGATTTCTTGTAACGGTTATACACAAGAAACCGATAGTATTGTATAGTTTTTTATATCGATTAGGTACTCGACACGGTTAGTACTGGAAACTTTCTTCTATCGGTTGTAGGATATGAATCGATAGTATTACCAAGGATCATTAACAGATATAGCAATACAGAGATACACACATTGGACAGATTGAATCTAATTATTCAAAGATTGAATTTATTCACAAATACACTAATACAAAGATACAAACATGCATTGAACAGATTGAATCTAATTATTCACATATTGAGTTTATTCACAAATACACCAATACAAATACACAAATACACCAATTAACACATTCATTGTATATTACATGTACAAGTCATTTACGATCGATCGTTGATAGCCACTTCATCCATCACATATTGAGCCCAAATTTGTCGCAGCTCCTTTAACTGAGGCAACTCATATTGGTCTTTCAACATGGTGCTCTACATGCCTGTGTGAAGTTAGGAACGTACGTCACATCCAATGTTCGACTTTGAGTTAGGAAAAATGCTTACCTCAGGGAATTGGGCAAAGTTTGTCCTGATCAGGTCATACATAAACCTCATGGCATTGAACCCACATTCCCATGATTATGGCTGCTGATGGCACTGGGATAATTGCATATGCAAAGACATAACCCACATTAACTCGAAAGAACTAATTAAGCATAAATTAAAAGACTCATCATGAGTAGTTCCATCCGTATAATTAATTACCTCATATTCTTTCCAAGAAATTGTTGTGCCCTTCAATGCGGCATGCCTCCCTCCAGCAGTAACATAATTTTTGAAAGTGCTGTATTTAATTTAGAATTGCCGGTTAATATGTTATCATTAATTAGCTAGTTAGAGCAAAATTTAAATCAGCTGTGTTACTTACACATCTATGTGCCACATGAGGGTGAAAACATGTGCTACCTTGTCGCTCATCGAATCGAGGTAATAGACCTCATTCATCCATGGGCAAATGATGACGAGGACCCAGTGCCCCCTACATTATATATAAAAGCGAACCGTTTCATGTATATGTTAGGCGTAACATTCAAGAATGAGTTAAATTAGTAGGAAATGTACTAACCTTTGGTAGTACGGCGCAAGAATAAACTCCCGGTCCTGCTACGCCAGTAGTGCCCTTGATATGTATTCCTCCGCATGTGCTTGGTCGTGCTCTAGCATCGTGAGGCTTATTTTGTCTGGGTCGAGGAAACCCACCCTGTCACATGCCCTCATCGACGCCAGCCTATACATGCACCTGGATGCAAAGTAGGCATTAGTAAGTAGTGCATACAAAGTGATTAGATTTATGAAATGAACTGTGACAACATATATATAGGATCAACAAACTCACAGGACTCCAGTCCGTATGATGGACATATCAAGCTCCTGCCAGTTCAAGAGGTCAAACAAATCCTCGTGGGCCACCGATATGCTCTCGGCCTCACGGTGAAAATGACCTGGCCTAAAGTGAACTAAGAAGTTGATGTGGCGCCTAGACTACTGGGTCAGGTACCACTCGTGGAGACTTCTGGTTGTCTGATCCATATTGCACAGAAGGTACTTCGACACGAGTGGGAACCCGTTCTTGAACTTACCCGGCTGGCTTTGTTTCGCCTTGCCTTTGGCCGGGGAGCGAGTGTATACCTTCAAAGGTTGGGGCGCAGTGCCGCCGGCCTCATTTGATGGCGAAGGGGCTTTTCGAGGAGGTGTGCATCCTTTGGATGGGTTTGAGGCCGTCAAAGGAGGTATGGGGGCCGAAGGAGCTCGGTCATGCGTTGTGCTGGAGGTAGGGTCCTCAGGAAGTGCGCTGGCATCCATCGTCCACTTTAAGTTACGAAAACATAAGTTAGATTTTGCAAATAGAGTATATTAATTGAATTGTAAGCTAGAATGGGTAGGGTATACCTTCTGTAGTCTAACACCCTTCTTGGGCCACTGTATGTACGAGCCAAATGTCTCGTCAATTGTCCGCATTTCGTCCGTTGGGACGTGCAACGGAAAAGCGCTGTAGCCCGGGAGGGCCATGTCCACCTGTACCTTTGCAAACCTAGGCTTCAGAGGTACGCAGTGGATCCGGACATCCTCCCAAGATTGATATACGACCCCGTGTGCAACCACTACAGGGTTGTCGCTTATGTTGATCAATAGGCTACAGCTCTCCGGCTTCTGCAATTTGTAACAATTATAACATGTTAGCGAAACAGTCCTAACGTAACGGGAGTGGCATCAACCGAACTGCATATATATATAGCTCAAGAGTTGCAATACCTCAATCAGGTCCACCGGATCCACGTGAACCTTCCAGCCGATACTACTCGGCCTACCAGCACCTCAGTAGCTGGATCTAAACCCTTGGACTGCATAATTCAGTTGAGGTATTCATACTTCTCGTTCAGTTGAGCGAACATGCCTGTGAATTGTGTAGTCACATCTGACCGTATCTTCTCAGACAGCTCCGATTCCCTTTCCTTCCAGCTGCGAGCCTTCTTCTCCTTTTGCCCGGGCTCCGAGAAACCTTCCTTCCATGGCACCACACCCCCCACGGTTTGCATCCTCCCTGGATGCTGCTTGTTCCCTAGAGCCCAGTTTAGGATGTCGTTCTCCCTATGGGGAGTGAACAATCCCTGGTCGCCTTCTTTGAGCAAAAAATTTGTTACATTCAAAGCTCTACATTGTGAGAAAAAAATATATACAAACTTGTGCATACACGAGTGATCATAGTTTTTTCTACCACACTCTATGATTCCAACTAGGAAGTTAGCCAACTTACGATTCACTGCACGACCTCGACATCCCTGGGGTTTGGGGACTCCATAGTCCCCGTGGACAACACGGTCCCTCTGGCCAGCCACCAGTGCTTGCATCGCGGATCGCGGATCTCAGAGAGCGGCAGGTCAGGGGAGTCGACGAAATTTGACGCCTCGTCTTTAGCCTTCTTCCACTGCTCCTCCTTCCTCACATAGTCGCGAGAGCCGAGCTGGTGCGGGTGGTTGTTTCTTTTCTGGATTGCCTTGTTCTTCTTGCTAAGGGCCTTCGTACTAGAAACAAGAAAATTAATGCACCGTTGGTTACTCCATACAATGGTGTAACCAATCAAAGGAAGCATACATACCTTGAACTCAGGGGTCCCCTTCTGTTGGGTGAATTGCTCCCATACCTCCTCCTTTATGAAGGGGTACTTCTCGCATGGAGATTTGCCTTTAGTGAGGAACGTACTGACGAGGATGCTCTTGAAGGTTTTCCACATGTTGTTCATGTCCTTCAAGCAAGCTATCTTGGGACCATCGTCGGGGATGTTCCACTTGGCCTATTTCAAATGGTGCATATAAGCAAGACTTACTTAATCTCTGGGATAAACCAAGGGAATGTGATTACTCAAGAGTTCAGGGATTTTGATTAATTTTACCTTCACTTCTGCCTACAGCCTATCCCTCTCGTCGGCCTTAACGTCCTTCCAACTCTGAACGATGATCTTCACCCCTTCCTACGCCAACAAACCAACATAGGCAGCGTACTGGCCGGTGTTCTTCCCGATCGGTCTCCTGAACTGGTTGAACTCACATGAAAGATCTGCACGTTTGGCCAAACGGCACAACATCATTGCGCCTCGCGCCTTCCTCTTGCACTGGGATGAAGCAGCGTCATCTACGTTGGCCCTCCTCGAATCACTACTATCAGACGAGGAATATGCCGACATGGCTTTACCTAAAATTCCATGAACAAACCATCAAGTGATATGAAGAAAGGTACATGGCAAAGTTCATAACTAAAATGGGATGGCAATGATGAACAACCTCTTTTTGTTAAAATGTCAAATTTTCATTCGAAAGGCCAAAATCATCAATTCCTATCAACATTGTCTTCAAAATGTATTTAAAAGCTTTTTAGAGGCTTCCGACTATCTTGTTTTTTAACCAAATCAGTTTCGAGTGCTAATCAAAATCTATTTGAATTGTGCTAAAACTTGTTTTACAAAAGTCCTAGATATTATTACCCCGAAGAAGTTCGAAATTGAAAACTTTCTCAAAAGAGTTTCAATTTGAAACTTATGGGTGTTTGAATCTCACCGGAAAACTTGCTTTGACCTGAAAAACATTTGGCTCTTTCACAAAGCCATACTTGCATAGATTGGATAATAGAAATTTTTTTTAGAACATGCAGTAGAACTGCCTATTTTCATTGAAATAAAAAGGGGTATACTAGGTTAAAGTTCATACAACAAAAACTTCCAACATGCTACAGAGTACACCTAAGAAAAATAAGAAAGAGCCACTACTTTTTACTCAAAATTGGATAATAGATAAGATTAGCAGTGCAAACTATGCTAGTCTCTCTACAGGAGGGGCACCCATGAATGCACCATTGTAATGAGCAACACTATGCATAAATTTTTCTTTATGCAAAACCCATACAATCAATGGTGCAGTTCAGAAGTAGATAGGTTTTAGATCAAGCATCAATGGTAGGATTTCTAGGATCAATGATGCTGACTAGAGGGGGGTGAATAGGAGGCTTTAAAAAAAACTTCAAATGAAAAACAAGTTTTTGCAACAGGAAGAACCAAAAGCAATTTATATATTGAAAAGACAAGATAGAGAGAGCAAACACCGATTTTTATCGAGGTATCGGAGACTCGCCCAGTCTCCACTAATCCTCGTTGAAGCACTCAATCAAATTGAGTCTTGCTCCAATATCCACAAAGGATATTATCAACTAGTGGTTGCTCCTTGTCCACTGCGGAAAGGCGAGCACCGATGCCTTGTACAAACTTGCTGAGCCTCTCTGACAATCTCCGAACTGGAGAGGTCAACGGCCACACCTCCGAACCATCTAGGTGAGGGCGCTCACCAAGAGTAATAGGTAGCGAGGTCTTCTCAAGACCTCAAAACACGCACCGAGAAACTACGAGTATGCAAATGCAATCAATTGAAACTCTCGGTGGATCAGAAAACACTCGACTTGATCAATAGATCAAGATTTTGTGAAGAAAACTAAAGCTCAAGAGTGTATAAGAGAATGATGTTGCTTGTTATATAAACTCATGCCCAAAGCCCCTCTTTATAGCCTTAAGAATCAAAAGAACCGTTGGAGCTAGGGCTGAAAATCAGCAACATAAACTGACAGTCAGTTACGTACACAACGGCCGACAAAATTTAGAGATAAAAAATAGCTAGCCGTTTGTGGTCATTTAAGGAAACCTGAAACTCCCAACTGACAGTCAGTTATGCAAACTGACAGTCAGTTCTATCAAAAACTCGATCAAAAACAAATAGAAACTCAGATAAAAACAACTGTGGTTGAAACCCCAACTGACAGTCAGTATGGACAAACTGACAATCAGTTTAGTACAAAAATTTTGAGCCCAAAAACACACTCTCTGGACAATTGTCAGTTAACACAAACTGACATTCAAACTGACAGTCAGTTATGGAAACTGACAGTCAGCATGAACAAAAATAGTTATAACTTTAAATCTAGAAGTCCAAATGAAGTGTTTAATAGCTCGTTTGAAAGCTAATTATAAGGGCTACATTTTTGTCAACAGAAGTAAAAACCAGATCTAACTAGATCTTTCTAGAAATTTGAAAAACTCTTCTTTTGTCGAAAACTCAACTGAAAATCCAAATCTTTCAAACCAAAATTCATATCAAATCCAACCAAAAAGATGAAATGCAATGACCTAAGTTTCTCAGTTTATGTTGGAGATGTACAGAGGACTTTTGCAGCCCCCTCTTTATAGTACGGTTAAAATCTAAGCAACAAAGTCCTTAACAGATCTATCTCCAAATGCTGAGATCGGGAGAAAATGAAATTACATATTACCTTAGGTCCTTTGCATCTTCATGTTTGCGTCTTGTCTTTGCTCTTCTGCACCTTGTGCTTCTATTTCACTTCATGTCGGGTTCATCTTGATCATCTGGCATTTCTCCCCGAGCAAGCTCTGTATCAAAAAATCTTAGAAGCACAGTTAGTCTGAAACACTTTATTTTCATTAATCATCAAAATTAGGGTTAGGCATAAAGGCCTAGATGCAACAATCTCCCCCTTTTTTATGATTGATGACAACAAGTGTTTGATAAAAGATAATCAATGAAATAACTCCCCCTGAGTATATGCATCTCATCATATCAAAAAGTATCAGAGCAAAAACTCAGAGCAAGAACTCACTTAATTCTTTTTAGGTACCCAAACCTTTTTGGGTCCTTCAATGTTAGCAATCAAAGCTTTGGGCACCCAAATAGATTTCTTCTTTTTATTTAACATGGGTGCGCCAACATACTTTGCTATAGCATAACCTTTCTTCGACTTTTGAAGCATGTAGCAAGTATCAAAATAATTTGGAGTCATTAGAGGACATGCTTCATGCGAATGACCAGTTTCATGGCATTTAAAACAGAATGTGTTGCATGCTTTTACAAAAACAGTTTTAGTGTTAGGTTTCTTTCCTTTCTTCGAAAAGTATCCTAATCCTTCTTTTCTAAAAGAACATTTTTGTTTGCTATGTATGAGATATATAGCAGTTTTCTAAACCTTTTCCAAGTTTTTCAACTTGTGCCTTAAGTTCATTATTTTCATTTAGGATGGTATCATTTGAAGCACATGGTATATGATGACTACTAGAAGGAGTATCATTTAAATCATATGAAGTGGAAACATCTACCTTAGATGAAGCATTAGTAACATCTTTTATGAGCATGCTTTCATATGATTCTTTCAATTCAGAGTATTGAGCGCGTAGGGAAGAATGTTCTTCCTTAAGCGCCTTATACTTCTTTTTAGTTTTTCCAAAAACTTCATTTAGTTCGGTAATCATTTCAACTAATTCATTATATGAAGGATTGTTAGAGTGTACTTTTTCATCGCCTTTAGCCATAAGACAAAGGGATGAACTAGTTGGTGTGTTGTTGTTGCCGAGAGCTAATCCGGCCATCTTCTTGGAGTAGCTTCTTTCGTTGTCGGAGTCGGAGTCAGAGCTCTCACCTCTGGACATCCATTCTCCAAAGCATGCTTCTTTGGATGCGTCATTGCTCTTCTTGAAGAATTTTTTCTTCTTATTCCATGACTTGTTCTTGTTTGGACATCTTGATGCTATATGTCCTTTTTCATGACATCCATAGCAAATGATGTCCTTGAAGTTGGTTTGTTTTGGTCCCTTGGGTCGTGTGTCAATGTTGACACCCTTCTTGTGTAACCTGCGAAGAAGTTTCTGAGTATTCTTTACCATGAGTGCAAGATCTTCGTCGGAGGAGCCATCACTTCGATCGTTCTTAGCGTTGGCTTTGAAAGCCAATGCCTTCTTCTTTGTCTCCGAGGGTTCAGCTGCTTCCTTCTTCTCCTTTTTGTGTATCTCATGGGTGATGAGGTTCCCATAAAGATCTGTCGGTGTCGTGGTCGACAAGTCAGAGTTTGTGAGAACCGTCACCAGAGTGTCGAAGCTTTCTGGTAAAGCCCTGAGCATCTTTCTCACAATATCAAGGTCAATAAACACAACTCCTAGCCCCTTGAGTTCATTCACAATATTATTCAACCGAGTGAACATGGAGTCCACGGACTCGGTTGACGACATTGTGAAAGTCTCATATCGTTGTCTCACCATGAGCAAGTTTGCCTCTTTAACTTTTGTAGTGCCCTCGTAAATTTCTTCGAGGGTGGTCCAAACCTTGTGAGTAGTCGTGAGATTGCTTACACGGTTGAACTCATTTAAAGATAAGCCGGCAAAGAGTGCATTTTTCACACGGGCATTTAAATGCAGTTTTCTCCTGTCATCCTTAGAGTGACTTGCCGGATCATCCGGAGGAGTAAAACCAAGTTTAACAATATCCCATACGTCAAGCCCCATGGCCTCTAGGAATACCGACATGCGCACTTTCCAATAGGGATAGTTTGTCCCATCAAAGATAGGCGCACGACTGGTATGACCAATAGAGAAACCATCATTAGACGACATCCTCTCTCCAGGTGGTAAAGCCTAATGAATCGAGAGACCTTGCTCTGATACCACGTGTAGGATCAAGGATGCCGACTAGAGGGGGTGAATAGGAGGCTTTAAAAAAAAACTTCAAATGAAAAACAAGTTTTTGCAACAGGAAGAACCAAAAGCAATTTATATATTGAAAAGACAAGATAGAGAGAGCAAACACCGATTTTTACCGAGGTATCGGAGACCCGCCCAGTCTCCACTAATCCTCGTTGAAGCACTCAATCAAATTGAGTCTTGCTCCAATATCCACAAAAGATATTTTCAACTAGTGGTTGCTCCTTGTCCACTTCGGAAAGGCGAGCACCGATGCCTTGTACAAACTTGCCGAGCTTCTCTGACAATCTCCGAACTGGAGAGGTCAACGGCCACACCTCCGAACCATCTAGGTGAGGGCGCTCACCAACAATAATAGGTAGCGAGGTCTTATCAAGACCTCGAAACACGCACCGAGAAACTACGAGTATGCAAAAGCAATGAACTGAAACTCTCGGTGGATCAGAAAACACTCGACTTGATTAACAGATCAAGATTTTGTGAAGAAAACTAAAGCTCAAGAGTGTATAAGATAATGATGCTGCTTGTTATATAAACTCATGCCCAAAGCCCCTCTTTATAGCCTTAAGAATCAAAAGAACCGTTGGAGCTAGGGCTGAAAATCAGCAATACAAACTGACAGTCAGTTACGTACACAACGGCCGACAAAATTTACAGATAAAAAATAGCTAGCCATTTGTGGTCGTTTAAGGAAACCTGAAACCCCCAACTGACAGTCAGTTATGCAAATTGACAGTCAGTTCTACCAAAAACTCAACCAAAAACAAATAGAAACTCAGATAAAAACAACTGTGGTCGAAACCCCAACTGACAGTCAGTATGGACAAAAACAGTTATAACTTTAAATCCGGAAGTCCAAATGAAGTGTTTAATAGCTCGTTTGAAAGCTAATTTTAAGGGATACATTTTTGTCAACACAAGCAAAAACCAGATCTGATTAGATCTTTCTAGAAATTTGAAAAACTCTTCTATCGTCAAAAACTCAACTGAAAATCCAAATCTTTCAAACCAAAATTTAGATCAAATCCAACCAAAAAAATGCAATGCAATGACCTAAGTTTCTCGGTTTATGTTGGAGATGTAGAGAGGACTTTTGCAACCCCTCTTTATAGTACAGTTAAAATCTAAGCAACAAAGTCCTTAACTGATCTATCTCCAAACGCCGAGATTGGGAGAAAATAAAATTACATATTACTTTAGGCCCTTTGCATCTTCATGTTTGCGTCTTGTCTTTGCTCTTCTACACCTTGTGCTTCTATTTCACTTCATGTCGGGTTCATCTTGTTCATCTCGCATTTCTTCCCGAACAAGCTTTGTATCAAAAAAACTTAGAAGCACTGTTAGTCTAAAACACTTTGTTTTCATTAATCATCAAAATTAGAGTTAGGCATAAAGGCCTAGATGCAACAGGGTTGAGCCTGGGGAATTAGTGATCATTGTTTTGCAAGTTTTTTATATGTTTTTATAAGCATCAATGTCTTATTAGCTCATCACAAACTAAACAAGTCAATCTTTAACATTCAAGCAAATCTCTTAAGACTCAAAGCAAATCTAATGTCATAGCCAAGAAAAATAAAGAATATTTTAGGAAATTTAAATGAACCACAATTTCAGATGACAATTAGGAAATGGAAAATAATTAACAGAAAATTCAGACTTCTCATGGTTTGGTGGCTGATTAGGGTCTTGTACTATCAGTTCAAAATAAGCAACCGATATAGGGATCGTGCACTCAAAGATATGATTTTCCTATCAGTTCGACAATTAAAACCGATAGTGGACGACTATGTAACGAAATATTCTTAGTGATGTTAATCTACTCTATAATTCTCATATATATGAAGTTTGTAATTCATGCACTTTTCATCTAGTTATATATTTGTTATATATTGAATCACATATGAACAATTCGATATCAATTTAAGAAATTGACGTGAGCGGCAAGATCAATTCTAATCGGGTTGGTCAAGAACACTTATAGTTCGTGGAGTGGCCTACAATGGCGCGATGCAGTGGCCGGCGGTGGTGGAGAACCCAAATGCGAGCGGCAATGGTGGTGTAGGAGCGAAAAAGGGAACATCGGGGAGGCTAGGGCTTTCCGTGTGCGAGTACACACTTATTTAGAAATGTGTTAGGTTGGACTGGAGGGAAAATCCCGTGGGTTTAACCTAGTACAGAGGTATGTACTATCGGTTAAAAAATAAGAAACCGATATAAGACACTAAGGTTCCAATCGTTTTGCAACTAAAACCGATAGTAAAGTAACCGATATCAGAGTATTGATATTCCTATCGGTTAAAATTAAGTAACCGATATCAGATATTAAAATTCCTATCGGATTGTTAATATAAACTGATAGTAAATTAACAGTAACGACCAATCATGGAAGATAAAGAATCATGCATAAACAACACAATGGCAGTCTAGTACTATGGGTTGGAAAAAACAAACCGATATAAGTTATCAATTACCTATCGGTTTGGCAATTAAAACTGATAGTACAATACAATGGCACTAGTACTTAGGGTTTTTCCTAAGAACAGTTACAGGTGTGTTTCAGTAAATCATTTTGCACTTGTAAAGACACCTCAAATTCCATGCAATTGACTTCCAATAATTTTGAAATAAATTAACAGTAAAGACCAATCATGGATAATAAAGAATCATGCATATAGAAACTTTCTTCGAATAGCCAATCAAGATGGAGATATGAAAATGACAAATCAGCCAAAAACCATGAGGAATCTGAACTTTACAGTTTTCATATTGATTTGTGAAAAGAATCAATTATTGCTCAAATCAAGTCCAATTGAAATGAAAATTTGCAGAAATGATTCTCAATGCCTCACGTATGTTTTCCCAAAGAATTTTTATAAAATAATTTGACAATGAACAAGCACATGACTGGGTGCATAACCACAGTAATCACAATTTTCACAACATGATCAGTATTTATATTAATTCTTCAATTAAAGCTCCAAGTGATATACGTCACTTACATATTGCAAATTAGTCAAGAATGGTTGTCCACCCATAATCCTTCTTCGTGGTTGTCTCGCAGGTAACTTCTTTCATCAATATCTTCGGTAGGGACAGATTGAAGAATTCCATCTAAAAATGGAGGTAGTTCGTCAAACTGATTATACTCTTCTTCATCCACAACGTCTTCGACCCCAACAATATGTCTCTTACTGTGAAGGACAACATGCAACTTTGGATTGGCCGGGTCAACAATGTAGAACACCTGTGTGGCTTGCTCAGCAAGTATAAATGGATCGTCTTGGTGTGTGACTCTACTGGGATCGACGAGAGTAAACCCATAATTGTCGACTTTAACACCTCGAGGGATTTCGACCCATTGGCATCGAAATAAACGAATCCAAAGTAATACGTAATCGAGCTCCCATGTTTCCTCAATAACACTGTAATATGAGTTGAGTGCCCTTACTGCTCTGGCATCCTCTGAAATAGCAAGTAGTGTCACTCCACTACATTGCATAGTATTCTTCTCATCCTGAGTTCTTGTGTAAAATGAATAGCCGTTGATGTCATACCCCTGCCAAGTCCCTACAGTAAATGTAGGCCCTCTGGCCAACCATGTAACAATTTCATCTACGTTGCCCTCAGATGCTCACAGGACTCTATTTTCGATCCACCCAGCAAACTTCCTGTTATCTTCTCTGGTGACCCAAATTTCTGGCTTCGAAGGATTCTGTTTTCGTAACATTTCCTTGTGCTCGTGTATGTATGGCTCCACCTCCATCATGTTCTATAAGACCCAAAAATGGGCTTTTGCATACAGATCACTAGAGGGGACGACTGCTTTGAATCCAATCATTCCAATGCCCTGAAGCCTGCCCTTATGTCGGCACGTAGGAACACCAATTGGGTCAACCCCGGCCATATAGTTGGTGCAAAATTCAATCACCTCCTCGGCGGCATAACCTTCAATGATACTACCCTCAGGCCGATGTCGATTCCTTACATATCCCTTCAAGATACCCATAAATCTCTCAAATGGATACATGTAGCGCAGGAACACGGGTCCACAAAACTTAATTTCTCTGACAAGGTGAACAATTAGATGGACTATAACATCAAAAAAAGATGGAGGGAAATACATCTCTAGCTGACAAAGAGTTGTAGTCACATCGCGTTGCAAATCATCCAGTCCATCCAGATCAATTACCTGAAAGGATACAGTTGCAACAAATATTCAGATCCAAAAAATCTGGCAAGTTCCATGAATGGAGCTAATTAACTTGCGAGGAGTACACACTTACCTTGCCAGATATTGTGTTGAAGAAATAACATAGCTTTGTAATTGTTTCTCTGACTTTGACTGGGAGAATGCCTCTGATAGCAATGGGAAGCATTTGTGACATCAGTACATGACAATCATGGGACTTCATACCAACAAGTTTCAAGTCTTTCATGGACACAAGTTTTTTCAAGTTCGCAGAATACCTGCATGGAACTTTGACACCATATAGGCACTAACAGAGTTCTATTTTTTCTCTTTTTGACGAGGTATAGCAGGCCGGGGGGGAGGTATCTACACTTTCCTTTCTCCAACGGTGCAAGCTCAGTCCTTATGCCCATTTCGAGTATGTCACGGCGAACGTTGATGCCATCTTTCGTCTTTCCCAGAATGTTCAACAACAAACGAATCAAACTGTCACAAACATTTTTCTTTACGTGCATGACATCAATGCAATGTCGAACTTGTAAGTGCTCCCAATATGGTAGATCCCAAAGAATTGATCTCTTCTTCCAAAAAATTTTTCCTGAACGTTTAGAACATTTACCGAACTAAACTTTGATGTCCTTCACGCGCAAGTAAAGCTCCTTACCAGTCACAAACACTGGGGCTGATCCATTCTCAGGCTTCCCATTAAATGACTTCCTCCTCTTACGGTAGGTGTGATGCATCGGAAGGAATCTGTGGTGACCCATGTACACTGTTTTTCTGTAGTTCGGTAACCACATGCTTTCAGTTTCATCCAGGAAAATAGGACAAGCCTTGCCTCCTTTCGTACTATACCCCGACAAATTTCCATAGGCCGAAAAATCATTTATGGTGCAAAATATCATGGCCCGCAACATGAAATTCTCTCGCTTATGTGCATCCACACCCGCACCCCTTCACTCCACAATTTATGTAAGTCCTCGACTAAAGGTGATAGATACACGTCAATATCATTCCCGGGTTGTCTGGGTCCTGAAATTAGTAACGACATCATGATGTACTTGCGCTTCATACATAACCAAGGAGGAAGATTGTAGATGCATAAAAGAACTGGCCAAGTGCTATGCCGATTGCTCATATTTTCGTGTGTATTCATACCATCCATACTCAGCCCAAACCTTATATTCCTCACTTCGCGGCCAAACTCACCGAATGTTCTGTTAATGTTTCTCCATTGAATAGAATCAGCTGGACGTCTTAGTTTTTCATCTTGTTTCCGACCTTCAACATGCCAACGCAACTACTTCGCATCTTTCAGATTTGTAAATAGCCGTTTCAATCTAGGAATCACAAGCAAATACCACACAGTTTTGGCTGGAGGCCCTTTCTTTACCTCATCACATCCATTGTGATAAATTCGGTCCCCATGCTTATACCGCGATGCACTGCATCTTGGATAAATATGCAAATCCTCATACTCGTTACGGTACAGAACACAATCATTTTGGCATGCATGTATTCTTTTGATTTCCATTCCCAACGGACACAACAGTTTTTTAGCCTGGTAAACCGATCTTGGCAACTCATTTCCCTCTGGAAGCATGTCCGCTAAAAGATCTAATAGCGCCGTGAAACTCTTATCGCTCCAACCGTTGCTTGCCTTCAAGTTATATAATCTCAACACAGAAGACAACTTTGTAAATTTTGCACATCCGGGGAACAAAGGCTTCTCAAAATCAACAATTAATTTCTCAAATTTACCAAAATCGTTTTCACTATAATCTTCTTCTACATCACGTAACATTTCATGTAAATTGTCGTCATCTACATGCACATCTGAATGAACATTATCAATGTTCTGATGATCATTATTACTGCAATCCACTCCCGGGTCCTGCTGAGTGGTAGCGGTGCTCGTTTCCTCAAGATCTACACCATGCCATATCCAACGGGTATAGTGTGCGTTAAAACCACGATAAATCAAATGACTCCTAATCTAATCAGAGTTGCCGAACCTCTTTAAGTTCATACAATCTATACAAGGACAATGCATATCTTTCTCTCTCTTGTTCGCCTTTTCTTGCTCAGCAAATTTAATAAACCCATTCACACCCTCCAAATACTCAACAGTAGTATTTTTTATTCCATACATCTAATATTCTCGGTCCATCTACAATTATTTCACAAATTTGACAAATTAAAATAAATAATTAATGACTCAGGGCATGCATGCATGAAACATCATCAATTAGGCCATATGTATAAGCTACTTAATTACATTAATGGGTATATGAAACCCTAACTTGATGCATTAATTGGAAGAGCCAGCTAGCTAGCTTATTAACTTCAGCCATAAATCATTTCTAGCTTAACTTCAGTAAGCTATAGCTAGCTAGCCAACCTAGCCTCCTAGTTTGGAGCTACATGCATCTAGTTTAATGAATTGGTAGAGAGAGAGGGAGAGTGTGAAAGAGTGATCGAGAGAGAGAGAGAGAGGTGATGAGAAGATGACAATACTGAGGGGAATCGAATTATCAACCTCCCAGCTGGATTCTCCAGATCACTCTACCTTGGAGCGTGGATGCACGTATAGTAGAAATGATTGAGGATGCAGAGCAGGGGTCAAGATAAGTTGTGCAATTTTACTATTAGTTCAAAACCACAACCGATAGTAAACTTTTCTCTCTTCTAAAGGTCCCCACTGTCATAACCATTAGTTTATATGACGTCATTTTACTATCGGTTTGTTTTATATAACCGATAGTAAAATTTACTCTATTATATCGGTTGGTACAGTAGTAACCGATAGTAAAAATTCCGTAATTTCACTATCAGTTACGAAAGACAAACCAATAGTACAATTTCCTCTATTATATTGGTTGGTACAGTAATAACCGATAGTAATAATTGTTTGCTATTCACTAACAGTACATCTGAACATAATTGATAGTACAAAGCCTCTTCTCCACTGCTGTCGTCATACCCTATCGGATTTTTCCCAGATTGCGTATAACCGTTAGAAGATATGGGTTAGTGGCCTGAATTTCTGTAGTAGTGTCCAATCAGCCATTCTACCCATGACATATGAAACATCACAGGACTCCCATGATTGCAGATGTTCTCCAACTTACCTTTATTATTGGAAATTAACACAACATAAGAACATTTCAATTATTCAATTCAAAACCAGATAATGCAACAAATTCTCCGCCAATTTAGCATAGTGCACAAGTTAAAACCACATGCCAACTGCACTCTAACACTCAATTATTCCCAGGTTGAAGAAAGACAAGTATGGCATAAACTGCATCACTTACCATTACCTGCTAATTGGTAACTAAATTTACAAAAGCAACGCTAAAAAATACAGCAATACGATCATTTCGCATTGGAGACACATACTAGACAAGTAACTCAGCACCACATTACAATTCACAACTAGATCCAAACAAATTGCAGCACACAACAGACATAAAAAATACAGCAATACGATCATTTCGCATTGGAGACACGCACTAGACAAGTAACTCAGCACCACATCACAATTCACAACTAGATCCAAACAAATTGCAGCACACAACAGACATCAAATCCACAACACGATCAGAACAAATTGCAACAGGATCGAGTCAAGAGAGGACACGGCGGAATGGATCATGCACCTTTGCTTGCGCTGATGATGAAGTAGCCATCACGCGTGACTGATCGCAACCGAAAGGGTCGTGATTGTGTAATAACCGCAAGTGAACTGTTGAACGTTGAGCACATGATCGAATTCCACGAGGAACAAGCGTATTCGTCTTTATAGCTTAATGGATCACTGATTAAGTCTAAACGAGTTTTGGGGTTGTTTTTCTATAACTAATTCTACTACTAAAGCTATCAATCTAGGGTTTTAAAGTAGTAAATTGCAGGTATGAAATATGAATTTATAAAGCAGGAATTAAAACCTAGGGCTTCGGGAATTCCATAACCATCCGGCGTAATTCTATCCAAGGTCCGAGGATTGTGAGTTAATTTCCATTGTTTTCCAAGACAAATTAAGTTTCCAGTTCGGGGTGCTAGGTCAACAATCAGAGGATCGCTTTCACTGTCACGTTTGGCGAGAGCCTCTCTCCTGTTCAGGGTCCCACGTCAAAGCACTAAGGACTCAAGAACTCCCCTAAATTCTAGCTAAGGCTCAACTGTTACGTCTGTTGCCGAAACGAGAATTTAGGGTTTGAGGAAGAAAACATTATAAAATACTCCAAAACTTGAGATCAAAACCAAGGAAGAATCACGCCTTTCAGATTAGGTCATCCCTAACCCTAGAAGGGATCTACTCGCAAAAAGCCATAAGAATGCAAAAATAATAATAAGAAATAAATAAAAACTTACTTGATTGCTTGACAATTGAAGTTGATGTCCTTGCCGGCTTACAAAAGCAATAAAATAGAGAAGGGGGCTCTTTTAAAAAAATTAGACTAAAAACTAAGCCCTAACGGCTTCTAAACCTAAGAAAAATATGTCTAATCGAGCCAAAAGCTTGTCTATTTATAGTACATAAGTCCTAAAATTAACCAATTACAACTCAAGACTTATTTAGGAAGGAAATTGTCTCAGATTACGACTTTAAACCGACTAACTGGTCTGTTTTGGACTCAGAATTCGGGTTTCGGGTCGGATTCCTGTTTTTCAGATTTTCAACATCTTCTTTCTCCACTTCGTTTCCTATCCAAACGATGTTGAAATAACTCCAAATTTGGTACGTTTGTTCCCAAAAACAAGGCGAACACACTCGTGAAAGCGGATTGTAAAAATGTTACAAAACATCACATAAAATGACGTGTCAAAGGAATTTTAAGCATCATTTTTGCACATTTTCAATACTAAACCTAGGGTAAAATTCTACCAAATTAAGACTTATCAAATTCCCCCAAGCTAGCATTTTGCTTGTCCTCAAGCAAAGAATGTGAATAATTTTTCCAAAAATTAAGATGCCTTGGTAAATCAGATTCTTTATAAACAATCTTCTGAAAAATCTCATCACATCTATGCATATTAGGCAATTGAGAACCTTAGAAAAGAGAGATCTTAATCAATTAAATCATCTTGACAACTTCTTTCATATAGGATTTAGAACAAACCATAGGTAAAGAAAACACTCATTATGCTACAAGTTATACAAAGTTTGCTAGATTGCTTTTTAAAAAAATTAAAACACTTATATTTTTTTTATTCAATTTTTTCTTTTCTTTCTTTATTTATTTTTTTTGTTCTTCAACTTTTTTGTGCTCTTGGCCGGAATGTTTTTTACTGGATCATTCCATCGCGGCTAGAGGAGACACAGCTGAAGACGCTTACTTAAGTGCACTTACAGAAAGGCAGCTTTGTCGGTTTCCTGAGCCCCCTGTAAGCAACCTCAATGCTCCTCCGTATACCTTCCCATCACCAGCTGGTGATGTGCCAACAGATGCCGATCTTCTGGTGAGAGGGTACGTTTGGTTGGGTGGAATGTGACATAGGTGAAGTGGCTACCAATCCAGATAGGCGTGGACATCGGCAATCGTCAAACCACAATCACAAGTTGTTATCAGCCGTGCCAAACACGGCTGACCTGACCACGAAGGTCGAATCCTACGATGCAACCAAAGAAACACAGCAAACAAGATAAAAGTAACTAAATTTGCTGGAATTAGATTAAGCTCACATAATTTGGGGTTCTGAGCTCGTTCCTGATGTTCTAGCCAATTCAAAAGGAATCGAGGTAGTTTCACACGCGCTGTGGATAACTAAACAAATTAAAACCCGCCGAAGAAGAAGGGTAGCGACAGCCATAAGTAGAGCGGCGGCCAAAGGAGGGCCGCCTGCCATGATGGTACCCACACACACGCAACCCTAGGAATACATGGGCTTTCGGCCCAAAGAAGAGGTGTGTAGCACCTGGTAGTTTCTGTCCTGTTGTATCTTTTGGTGATTCCTGTTGTTCCTGGCCAAATTTGGCAGTGGATCTAGAACCATTAGAAAGCTTAGGATATAAGCTTTCCGTGGAGTGGTGGATCGTCAAAAATAGATTGAAGTTGGACTGCTCCTGGACTGCCGAAACGGGCTTTTCTGCGACTTGGGCTTCGACAGCGACCTTCCTTGGGGCGTCGAGGCTTCTGGCATGAGGCTCTAGACTACTGATGAAGGCTTGAAAGGCACGGCTTGTGGATTGAGGCCTCCATGCATCGAAGAAGTAGTAGGGGAAGGAGCGGCGGTCACAATCGTGTCAGCGATGTCCTCATCATCCTCCCCTTGTTGAATTGGAGTCGTCCTCGACTCCATCTCATGCTCATGAAAAAGGTTAGTGGCAACAACAGGAGGCAAAGAAATAGATGCTTGCAATGAATCCTTGTTAGTCAATGGATCATGCGAAGGAATGTTTGTAGCTAACAAAACAGCACCCTTCAATTTAATTTCAGATCGTTTAACTCCAAGTTCTTTTGTTGGGTTGTGTTCTTGAGCTACACATTGATTTTCAGTTTTATCACACTCCTGTTTCGCTCTTTTGGCTCTCTCTTCATCAATTTTCAGCAACTCTGCAGGGGTCATAGGATCGAAAACAATTTTCTTACCCTTGAACATAAAACTATATTGATTGGTCCTACCATGGTGAATGGCATCTATATCATATAACCACGGCCTACCTAATAGCAGTGAACATGCATCCATAGGTACAACATCACAGTCAACATGATCATGTTAGGAACCAATGGAGAAGTGTACGCGTGCAGTTTTAGTTACCTTGAGCTTACCACACGAATTTAACCATTCAATCTAGTACGGGTGTGGATATGAACTCGTGGTCAAGCCAAGCTTCTCGACCATGTCCACACTAGCGAGATTGTTGCAGCTACCTCCATCAACAATGACGTGCACAGCACGCTCTTTGACAACAAACCTTGTTTGAAAGATGTTGTGGCGTTGATTCTGTTCAGCACGCACTGGTTGTGCACTAAGGACACGCGTGACAACAAGGGCCGAGTATTTCTCCACCAATGCAGAACTCAAGATTTCTTCTGTTGGTTCAGTGTTACCTGCATTGTTAGTTGTGACAAGGGCATATTCCTCTTCATCAATGTCACTAGTACTAGTATACTCACCATCCTCTCTCACAAGCAGGGCACGCTGACTTGGACAATTGCGCGACACATGCCCAAATCCCTTGCAACGATAACATTGTGTGTCGCGAGTATGTCCTATGGAAGCAACAGAAGAAGTGGTCTTCGTGGGTGTGGCTGCCTCGATAGCACGCGAAGGAGTGGATGTAGTGGCAGCAGGTGGAGGCGCACGACCGGAAGCAGTGGATGGTACCTTGGAATGCACCACCAGGGTCTGGCCTGAGGAAGAAGAGCCTCCAAAGTGTCCTCTTGTCTTGGGATGGCATCCATGTACTTCCCTTTCAGCTTTACACGCAAGATGAAACAAACGAGTGATAGTAGTGTAGTCCTTATAATTAAGAATATCCTGTATCTCATGGTTGAGCCCTCCCAAGGACCTAGCCATCTTAGCATCATTATTTTCTTATAAGCCACAACACAACATGCCAGTTTGCAATTCTTGATAATATTCATCTACAGATTTGTCACCTTGGTTCAAACGTTGGAGCTTATTAAGCAAATCTCGAGCATAATAAGAAGGGACAAATCTAGATCGCATAGCTCGTTTTAGTGCTTCCCAAGTTCTAGGTACATTTGGTTTTTTAGAAGTTTCATGCCACCAAATGGATGCAAAATCAGTGAATTCACTAGTAGCAGCACTAACTTTCCTATCCTCAGAGAAATTAAAGCATGCAAATTTTTGATCTACAGATAATTCCCAACTCATGTAAACATCAGGATCATATCGACCGGCAAAAGGAGGTATGGAAAACTTGACTTTAGCAAGTGGATCATCATTTACCTCTCTTGGATTTCGATTGGGATTTCTAGCCATACCTTGGCGGTTGTGTCGAAGACGACGATGGGCTCGGTCATTGTGGACATTGAAACCATCATCTGCCTCAGTATCAGCAATGTAGGCGTTCTCTTACTCTTCGACCTCGTCTGCCCAGGAGTGGCGGTTATGCTGAACGGGAACCGCATTGGATGCAACGTTGGCTACAAGTCCAGCAGCATCAACAGGAGGCGCATGTCTTGGGGCAACAGAGTGCAGTGCCCCCTCAAACTGATCCATTCTGTTGACAAGGTTGGAGATGGTCCACTCAATGCACTCCATCCTTTGCTCGCTGTCTTGGGCAAGCTTGGTGAGGTTTGCGCTGATGCTGTTCAGCGCATTATGATTGTCCTCCACGTACTTGCTAAATTCTGATCTTAAGATGCACTCGTCATCCCCTGCGTTATTAGATCCTGCCATTGTTAGTAGGAGACAAAGGAAAACACAGAATATATGTGCATCCAACCAACTACTAGGATGTGGAGTGCTCGCATGCTAATGCTTGTACCAAGTTCTTACTCGTTCTTACCAGCCGCAACGAGGAAGGATTCAATCGGTGGCTAGTTCATGACAAGCCAATTGAGACGTGAGTTCAACGATTGCAAGGCCCTGTTCCTGGCTGGTTAGTAGAAGGTGGAGCTTGGATAGGCTATTACATGTGTACCAACAATTCAAGGTCAATAATGCAAGATTGAAAATTAGTCTAAAGTAATAGTCAATGTGCTGGAACTAGTCTAGACTCAGACCTAGCTCAAGCAAGCAACTAGCAACACAAAGGACTAGAACCGAAAGATGCACCACATAAAATTCTCCTCTTTTGCTACACACATTTTTCTTCTCTGATTTTTTTTTGTGGCTCTTTTTTTTTTGCACTTGCCTTTTTCTTCTTTTCTTTTTATGAACAGTGCGGCTTTTGTTGTACTTTGCCTTTTTCTTTTGGGCTGCACAACTAGGGTGGAAAAATTGTTTAGCAATTTTGGGCCCCAAGAACTCTGAATTAGAGGATCTGGTCAACACCAAAGTTGTAGAGGATCGTTTTATCTTTCCAACAAGTATAAGAACGTCAAAAAAAGTGTAGGGAATCAAAATATATGACAATTTTACCGAAGTTGTCTCAAATTGAGCAATTTGAATCCGAATTGGACTAGAGTTTGAAGATTACACAACTAAATTTACCCAAATTTTAGTGTTATGAAAACAGCCAAATTTGAAGATTACCCCAACTAACTTTTTGTGGGATTTCTCACAAAGATTCCAGAAAGTATAAGTTTATCCCGATCCGAGTTCGGATGAAAGAATTATGATGAAAATACCAAAACAGACGTATTAGATTCAAACTCTATACCATTGACATTAACGGCCCAATATCTCATAGATGAAAGCCGAATCTCACTTCAGCCTCAATAGAAAAGTTGTAGAGCACGATATGATGTTTCGAGAAAGTACAAGAATGTGAAAATCCGAGTTCGTATGCAGAAGATAGGATGAAAATAATGAACTGGATAGCGGCAGACTAGAATTGGACGCGACGATGAGGAGATCAACGTGCAATTCGACTCTGCGACGAGATGCAAGACTAAAACTAGACCAAGACTAAAATTAAATACCAGGACACGACAACGATGGACTAAAATTCAAAGCTGCAAACTGACAGGAACGATGCAAGGCTAACGACGATGGTTTGGACAACGGAAAATATATCTTTTTGTAGGGCAATTTTCTGGACTCTAGGTATGAAATCAATCTACTAAACTAAGATAAATTCGCACCAGTCAACTGGAAGCTCTGATACCAATTGATGCGCCAATGGATGCCGATCTTCTGGTGAGAGAGTACATTTGGTTGGGTGGAACGTGACCTAGGCGAAGTGGCTACCAATCCAGACAGGCGTGGACATCGCCAATCGTCAAACGACGATCACAAGTTGTTATCAACGATCAACCGTGCCAAACACGGCTGACCTGACCACAAAGGTTGAATCCTGCAATGCAACCAAAGAAACACAGCAAGAACAAGATAAAAGCAACTAAATTTGCTGGAATTCGATTAAGCTCACACAATTTGGGGTTCCGAGCTCGTTTCTGATGATCTAGCCGATACAAAACGAATCGAGGTAATTTCACCCGCGCAGTGGATAACTAAACAAAACAAAACCCGCTGAAGAAGAAGGGTCGTGGTGGCCATAAGTAGAGTGGCGGCCAGAGGAGGGGTGCCAGCCATGATGCTACCCACACACACGCAACCCTGGGAATACATGGGCTTTCGGCCCAAAGAAGAGGTGACGTAGCACCTAGTAGTTTCTGTCTCATGGTGTCTTTTAGTGATTCCTGTCATTGCTTGACATATCTGGAAGTGGGACCAAGGCCACTCGAAAGCTTAGGAGATAAGCTTTCCGTGGAGTGGTGGATCGTCAAAATCGGACTTCGGACGCGAAAGTTACGGCTGTTTGAAGTTGGACAGCTCCTGGACTACTGAAACGGGCTTTTGTGCGACTTGGGCTTCGACAGCGACCTGGGCTTGGAGTTGGACCTTAATTGGGGCGACGAGGCTTCTAGCATGAGGCTCTGGACTACTGATGAAGGCTTGAAAGGCACGGCTTGTGGATTGAGGCCTCCATGCGTCGAAGAAGTAGTAGGTGAAGGAGCGGCGGTCGCAACCATGTGAGCGATGTCCTCATCAGCTGGTCAATGATTCACCAACGCCTCCCCTCAGTGGGTCGCATATACGTTACACGAGACTAGACAAAGTCGCATCTTAAGCAACCGTTTTATTGAAAATATAACTTTATTGTGGACATAAGTTAAGTAAATCTTCCCTTCCCCAGCTGGTCAACGATTCACCACCGCCTCCCCCCAGTGGGTCGATTATACTTCACTGTTACACGTTTTTATTTTTAAAGAGAAGGAAAATTAGCAATCTAGGCATAAAAAGTGACATAAGAGAGTTAATTTGTCGGGGGAAATCTCCGCGGGACTAAGTCCAGGTAAGTTGCGTCACGATTGCCCGGGGACCTGGCCTCCGTAGCCTCCCCGGGCGCCGCCTTTTGGCCCCCGGGACCTGGCCTCCGGCGCCGTCCCGGGAGCCGCCATCGGCCCGGGGACGTGGCCTCCGGCCCCTCCCCGGGCGCCGCCTTTTGGCCCCCGGGACCGGGCCTCTGGCGCCGTCCCGGGCGCCGCCATTGTCCCGGGGACTCGGCCTCCGGGGCCTCCCCGGGCACCGCCTTTTGGCCCCCGGGACCTGGCCTCCGGTGCCCTCCTGGGCACCGCCATTTGGTTCCCGGGACGTGGCCTCCGGTGCCCTCCCGGGCGCCGCATTTTGGCCCCCGGGACCTGGCCTCCGGTGCCCTCCCGGGCGCCGCCATTTGGTTCCCGCGACGTGGCCTCCGGTGCCCTCCCGGGCGCCGCAGTTTGGCCCCCGGGACCTGGTCTCCGGCGCCGTCTCGGGAGCCGCCATTGGCCCGGGGACGTGGCCTCTGGCCCTTCCCCGGGCGCCACCTTTTGGCCCCCGGGACGTGGCCTCCGGCGCCGTCCCGGGCGCCGCCATTGGCCCTGGGACGTGGCCTCCGGCCCCTCCCCGGGCGCCGCCACTTGGCCCCCGGGACGTGGCCTCCGGTGCCGTCCCGGGCGCCACCATTGGCCCGGGGACATGGCCTCCGGCCCCTCCCCGGGCGCCGCCATTTGGCCCCCGGGACGTGGCCTCCGGTGCCCTCCCGGGCGCCGCCATTGGCCCGGGGACGTGGCTTCCGGCCCCTCCAGAAGCACCGCCTTTTGGCCCCCGGGGCATGGCCTCCGGCACCGTCCCGGGCCTCATCGCCCTCCTAAAGGTAAAGTCTCGAATTGTTTGTCACGCGCAGGTCACGCGAGGAGCGCCTCGGGAACTAGCGACCACCTGTCAAGCATCCAAGGCGTTTGACCGGAAGAAGGACGGTCCTACCCTTCAATCCGACGGTGGCTTCCAGGGTAGTTTAGGTTTTTTGCTTCTTTTTGGGGCTATAAATAGCCCTTGTACCCCTCTGTTGTAAAGGATCGGATCACTTTTATTGGAATAGCTAAACTCACAGACGTGCTCCGGAAGCCTCTCCCCCCGGAGAGAGCCTCCCCAGCTGACTCCGGTCGGGAGCGCGTCGACAGGACTAGGGCCCCCACCGGGACCCGAACCTGTATAAATCCTTGTGTCATTTCTTGTGCTTGTCCGGCGGGGGAGGACCGGCCATCCGGTCAACCCGCGCCACGTAATCTTCGCTAGGATCACTCTCAAAACCTGCCGGGGTATTCGCAATACCACGACAGTTGGCGCCGTCCGTGGGGACTCGTGACAAGACGCCATGGCTCCCCCAAGAACAAGGGCTCGCACCCTTCCCGTTTGACCCGGGTCTCAGAGACCCGGCGCCGTCCGCCTGGGACACTGCTGTCCCGGCGGTCCCTTCCGGAGGCGACCTGGCCCAGTGATACCACCTAAAACGGGCCTCGCAAGCGGACGAGGTCACAGTAGAAGGCGAGTATGTCGTTCTCTCCCAAAGGACTAGATGAGAGCAAAATATGTCTAACTAAATCCAAATCAGAAAATCAAATAGAACTGCAAAGAGGGAAGCGGGTTGGCTCGCCTCGACTTGTTTCACCAACTGAAACACGATTAACAAAAAAATCGTTCTGCAATCGTGTCCCAGGCGAGCGGTGTACAATTGCATAAAGTAAGGAAACTGCTGCCTTATAAATCTATTTCTCTCAATAGCCGGATAGAAGATTGATTCAAAATTTCTCAGCTACAGAGACTAAGAAACAGGATTGCAATTCCATTCATATGACCCAATCAATGCCCAATTCAAACATGTATAATGAATTTTCAGGATGGCAACAACTTTGAAAAATTTTGGATGGTGGAACTCAGTTAACAACAATTAACAACACTAAGCTGCACTGGAATCAAGCATGAGATGACAAAACAGAAACATCATCTGAACAGCAGCAGGAATCAAACACCAGAGAAATTAACACACAACTAGCTAGAGTTTACTCAAGATTTAAACTGATCATCCAAAATTGAAGTCTGTTTATATACAAGCATCACAGGAAACAGATCAGAGGGGGAAGGAGAATGAGATCGAGAGAAGGGAAAATTGTCACTGAATGGCCGCTGAAGTCGAGGAAGAATTCAGACACAGAGGTCGCCGGAGTAGTGGAAGAAGGTGGCCGGAGTAGATAAAGCCGTGGTCGTCGTCGAAGCTGCAACAGCTCGGGATGAAGAAGAGGACGCCGGCTCCAACGGTGTCTGGGGCAGCTGGCGCCGAGATGAAGCACAGATCGGCCGAGGGAACCGAGGCGGCGCCGAGATGAGTGGAGGAGGGCGTAGCCGTAGGAGATCGGCGCTTGGAGGTGAGGGCGCACCTGAAGGCGGCGCACGTGCGGCTGCAGGGGCTCAACGTCGCAGGATGGCGCAGCTCACGCGGAGGCTGCACGGCGGTGGAGGAGGAGTCCGGAGGTGAGAGCGGCGGCGGGATCTTGGGCGGTGCGGTGGCGCTGGAGGGACCGAATCCGGTGAGGAATGGTGGTGGTGCACCGTGGGAAGGAGGGACGCCGTCGGCGTGCGGCCCAGCCGCCGGCGGTGAGGTGGAGGGAGGTGTGGAGATGGGGTTTGGGGAAGAAGAAGAACGAAGTAAAAAAACAAAACCGGGCTCAAATGCCTCAGGTGGCCGGCTGCTGGGTAAAATGGTGAATTTGGCACTTTTGCAGAAAAGCCCTCGAGGTTTGGAAATTTAGAAATGGAACCTCGTGGCTAGGGTTTGGGATTCCGGGCTCCCGGAGACTCCGATTTCGGTGCGGTCAGATCCTACGCGACCGCGGGAACGCGCACTTCCAGCCAGAATCGACCGAAGGTCAGAATATGTCAATGTGGCGTGACCGCTAGCCAAAAATCCATCCGCTGGCACCGACCTGCGATAAAAAATTGCAAAACAAGTAATCCGGTCGATTTGGCAGCAAATCTGGAATAATCTAGGTATACAAGTCAAGGTATATGACTAATATGTGCAAAAACATGGGGAAAATGTACAGAAAAATAAGGCAAATCAAGTAAATATCACCCAGGTACCGCCTCGCTCTTTTCCTCTTAACTTAGGTGCTTCCACCTCCAGGTCGTTCCCGGTGACCGCGGGGACCTCGGCCGGGACCAGTCTCTCCCCGACGGCTCCCCCGGCTCCCCGGGACGCCCTGCTCGAAGCTCTCGTGGAAGGCCAGCTCCGCGCTCAGCGCTCTATGGACGAACTCCTTAGCGTGCTGGCGCGGCCTTCGGCCCCCACATTTGCGTCGCACCCGTACTCGGGGACTATGCCCCCGTTTATGGGTTACCCGGCGGCCCCTCCGGTCTCCGGGGGTTTGTCCGCCCCGTATGATCATGCCGGGGGGTTCCCTCCCCCTGCGGGATATAAGTCCGGACCCTTCCCGGCACACGGGCCCATCCCGGTGCCGGGAGGTTACTTCATGCTGGGGCCCTTCGTGGCACCATGGGGGTACCCCGTCCCTGGCCTATTCCCGGGGCCGGGAGCCCACTTCATGCCGGGGGTTTACCCTACGCCGGGAGCCAGTCCCACCCCCCGCGTCGCGTTTACCACACCAGAGGCGGTTGACAGAGCAGCTCCCGTGCCGCAGTGGACTTCCCCCCGCATGGGCTCCCCGGTTCCGGACGTCGCCGCGGGGGCTCCCCCCTCGCCGGTTCCGGATGTTACAGGGGCTCCGCCCTTCCCGGTTCCGGTCGTGGCCACTGGGGCCCCCTCCACTTCGATTCCAAGCGTCGCCGTGGGCGCCCCCTCCCTAGTTCCGGATAATACAGGGGCTTCCCCCTTTCCGGTCCCAGGGGTCGTCGCAGGGGGCTCCCCCCAACCAGCTCCGGAAGCCTCCGGGCCGGCAGCTACAGTGCATGAGCTCCCTCCCTCGGCGGGACAGGTCCGTTTCGCCCGGGGGGAGGTCGAGCGAATGCGTTCACCAGAGCGCGGGGAAGAACTTCCCCTCCGCCGCGGGCGCGGGGAGCCTCGCTCTCGCACCAGCCGGGGGAAGAGACCCGCTGAAGAGCCAACCACTCCGGCAGAGAGCCCGGACGTCCGGGAACTCAGTCCCGGTCCGGAGGAAAAGCGTCGCCACCGCCATTCTGGCGGACCTCTTGGACCGCTTCCAGACTCAGACAACGAAGGTCCCGTGAAAGAAGACAGCGACCGGGGCTCTCCCCGGGAACTGCAGGGGGCCAACCAGCCCCTGTGCCGAAGACTTCGCAGCATCAGGTGGCCGTGGCCCTACCGCCCTCCGCACATCGAGCACTATAACGGTGAGGCAGACCCTTACGAGTTTGTGCCGGCAGAGGACTGGGGAAACCATCAGAAGCTTCTTCAAGCTCTTTGCTCAAGTGAAGAGCAAAGTGGCCCACGTCCCCGACTCTACAGTCACCGAAGCCTGCAAAAGCGGCATCCTCCAGGGGGAGCTCCACCGAAGGCTCTCCCGGAGCTGCCCCTCTTCCGCCGACGAGCTCTTCAACGTGCTCAAAAGTACGCTCGGGCGGAGGAAGACGACATCTGGAAGAAGACCCAGGGGGCTCCCGCCCCCGTCGACCGGGGGGCCAGGGATCCCCCCAAACGCCCCAGACAGGGGGGGGGCGTAGCGAGCCACGGCCTCGGGACACCTTTGTCCTCGAGGGCGGAGGCGGCTCGCGCGACCCCCCGAGGGGCAACCGCCCCTTCCCCAAACCAAAGGGCCACGGGGGAGGACAATCTTCGCGCGGCCGGGAAGGCCCCGCGGGGAGGAGCCGGGAAGGACCGTGGTGCAGCTTTCACGGGTCCAGTACCCACGCTACCCGAGATTGCCATCAGCTGCTGCAACACTTCGAGGCGTTCCTCGACCAGCGCGGGCAGGGGGGGGACTCCGGCCTCCTTGCCCCCTCGGCCAGCTGTTCCGGCCCTTCCCGCTCCCGCGGGGGGGCAGCAGACGCAAGAGGGGGAGCCTTCAGAAGCTCTCCCCTTCCAGACCTCTCAGCGCTGCACCAACGTCATCGTGGGAGGGTCTGCCTCCGGGCGGGACTCCAAGCGCCAGCGTAAGGAGTACGAGCGCGAGGTCAGGGTTGTGGGGGTGCTACACACGTCCCCGCCACCTAAGTGGTCGGACGTCCCCCTCACCTTCACGGTGGAAGACGCGCGAGGGGTTCGCTTCCCCCACGACGACGCGCTCATTGTCATCGCGACTATCTACAACTGCCACCTGGCTCGCATCCTCGTGGACGGCGGGAGCTCTGCCGACGTCCTATTTTTGAAGGCCTTCAAAGAGATGCAGGTGGATGAAAAGCTCCTGCAGCCCGCGGCAGGGCCCCTGCAAGGGTTTGTCCCGGGGAAGGCGATATACCCCGTGGGCAAGGTAGATCTCCCAATGACCTTCGGCACACCGGAGAACTACCGGACAGAGCTGGTCCGCTTCGACGTAGTGGACCTCCCCTCCTCCTACAATGCGATAATGGGGAGGACCACAATCAACTGGCTGGGGGCTGCCACTCATCAAAACTATCTCTGCATGAAGATCCCCGGGCCGCATGGTGTGATCAACGTCCGGGGAGACCAAGACATGGCCCGTGCTCTATACGAGCGCGCTGCGGCCACAATCGGAAGCGTCAACCTCATAAAGACGCCCGGGGGGGAGGCTTCTCCCCCAGAACTAGACGCCGCTGCGCCACCGCCCGGGAGGCCCCTCCTCAAGCCGCGTCCGGAAGGGGGCCTCCGGAAGGTCCTACTGTCCCCGGGCAACGCAGCGCAACTTGCGGCTTTTCTGCTCGAAAACTCTGATGTTTTTGCGTGGAAGCCTTCGGACATGCGGGGCGTCGCCCGGGAGGTCATTGAGCACAAGCTCGCAGTGGCCCCCGGTCACCCCCCGGTCAAACAGAAGCTGCGGAAACTCTCCCTCGAGCGCCAGGAGGCAATCAAGGCGGAGATCACCCGGCTCCGAGAGGCGGGGTTCATTCGGGAGGTCCTGCACCTCGAGTGGCTTGCGAACCCCGTCCTCGTCAAGAAATCAACCGGCAGGTGGCGGATGTGCGTGGACTTCACCGACCTTAACCGCGCCTGCCCCAAAGACAACTTCCCGCTCCCTCGGATTGATCAGCTCGTCGACTCCACTGCGGGGTGCGAGCTCATGAGCTTCCTAGACGCCTACTCGGGCTACCATCAAGTCTGGATGGCAGAAGGGGACGAGGAAAAGACGAGTTTCATAACTCCCCTCGGAACCTTCTGCTACGTCCATATGCCCTTCGGGCTCAAAAACGCGGGGGCGACCTTCCAGTGCCTCATAACGCTGGTTTTCAGAGATCAAGTCGGCCGCAACGTTGAAGTCTACGTAGACGACGCGGTCGTCAAGAGTCCCCTCGCAGCCTCCCACATCGACGACCTGGCTGAAACTCTCAGCAACCTCCGCGCATTCGGGCTCAAACTTAACCCAGAGAAGTGCGCCTTCGGGGTGCGCGTGGGGAAGCTCCTAGGGTTCCTGGTGTCCCAGCGGGGCATAGAGGCAAACCCCGAGAAGATCCGGGCATTCCTAGACATGCCCCCACCGCGCTCCGTCAAGGACGTCCAGCGGCTCTCCGGCCGCCTAGCCGCACTCAGCCGCTTCGTCTCCCGGTCGGGGGAGCGGGGCCTCCAGTTTCTTCAAGATCCTCCGAGGGCTCGAGGGGTTCCGCTGGACCCCCGAGGCCCAGGAAGCCTTCAACGACCTCAAGAAGTACCTCACGAGCCCTCCAATGCTCGTGAGTCCGTCTCCAGAAGAGCCCTTGCTCCTCTACCTCGCCGCGACCCCCGTCGCCGTCAGCGCGGTCTTGGTGAAGGAGCAAGGGGGGCAGCAGCGTCCCGTGTACTACGTGAGTGAGGCCCTCCAAGGGGCCAAAACTCGGTACACGGAGATGGAGAAAATCTGCTACGCCCTCCTCATGGCGTCCCGGAAGCTTCGGCATTACTTCCTGGGGCACCCCATCACCGTCCCGTCGTCCCTCCCCCTGGGGGAGGTACTGTGGAACAAAGAAGCCACCGGCCGGATCGGGAAGTGGGGGGCCGAGCTCGCCCCCTTCTCCCTGTCCCTTACCGGCCGCTCCGCCATCAAGTCGCAGGTCCTCGCCGACTTAGTCGCAGAGTGGACTCCTGCCTCTGGGTCTGGGGACGAACATCTCCCTGTGCCGCCCCGATGCAGTGATCATTGGACGCTCATGTTCGATGGGTCGCTGTGTCTCGCCGGGGCTGGTGCGGGAGTAGTCCTCCGGAGCCCCGAGGGGAAGGAACTCGAGTACGCCGCGCGGCTCGAGTTCCCCGCAACCAACAACATCGCCGAATACGAGGCTTTGCTCCTCGGGATGCGCCTCGCGCGCTCCCTGGGGATCCGGCGCCTCCTAGTCAAGGGAGATTCTCAGCTCGTAGTTTGCCAAATGGACAAGTCTTACCTGTGCCATGACGCAAACTTAAGTCTTTATTTGCAGGGAGTGCGAAGGATGGAGAGTCATTTCGACGGCCTCGAGGCCCAGCATATCCCGCGGAGGGATAATGACCGGGCCGACGCCTTGGCCCGGGCGGCAAGTGCCCGGGAATCGCTCCCCAAGGGGGCTTTCCTGGAAATCATCACGAAGCCCTCGGTGGCCTCCTCGGACACGGGCGACGAGCCTCATGTCCCGGAGGTCGCCGAGATCATCCGGACTCTGTCTTGGATGGACCCCCTCATCTCCTTCATCAAGGGGGAGGGGGACCCTCCTAGTGAGACCGAGGCTAAATGCCTCCGGGCTAAAGCCCGGGCATATCTCCTGCTGGAGGGGAGGCTCTACAAGCGGGGGGCTTCCGCCCTCCTGCGCTGCCTCCCCCGGCCGGAGGGACTTCAACTTCTCGAAGACATCCACGTGGGGAGCTGTGGTTCTCACCTAGCCCCGCGTGCCATAGCGGCCAAGGTCCTCCGGAAGGGCTTCTACTGGCCCACGGTCATGCGCGACGCGCGAGACCTTGTCTCCGCATGCGAGGCATGCCAGAAGATGGCCTAGGGCTCGAACCTCCCCCCTATAGCGCTGCAGACAATCCCCATCACTTGGCCCTTCGTGCGCTGGGGGATGGACCTCTTAGGGCCCTTCCCCCCAGCACCCGGGGGATACAAGTATGCGGTAGTCGCAGTCGACTATTTTACAAAGTGGGTTGAGGCGGAGCCTTTGGCCAGCATCACGTCCCAGGCCGTTCAGCGGTTTTTCTGGAAAAACGTCGTATGTCGTTTTGGTGTCCCCCGGGAAATCACCGTGGAAAACGGGACCCAATTCGACTCGGATTATTTCCGGGAATTCTGCGAAGGCCTGGGGCTCGTCATCCACTTCGCCTCAGTAGCCCATCCCCGGAGCAATGGGGCTGTCGAGAGGGTCAACGGCGTGATCCTACAGGGGTTGCGCCGCAGACTCGAGCAAACCGCTTCTAAGCGGGGTGCATGGGCAGAGGAGCTCCCTAGCATCCTCTGCTCCATGCGCACGACCCCCTCCCGGGCGACGGGGCGTACTCCCTTCTCCTTGGCCTACGGGGCGGAGGCAGTCCTCCGCCCGGAGATCGGCTTCCGGTCACTGCGGGTCGAGCTCCTGGAGGGAGCCACGCCCGCAGCGTACCAGGCCAACAAGGCCAACCAGCGCCTGGAGATCGACCTCGTGGTGGAGGAACGCGACCGAGCGCTCCTCCGCCACGCCATCTATGAGCAAGAGATGGCGCGCGCGTACAATCAGCGCGTGCGCGAGAGGGCTTTCTGCCTTGGGGACCTTGTCCTCAAGCGTGTGACGGACCCCCAGGCCCAGGGTAAGCTCTCCCCCAAGTGGGAGGGCCCCTACAGGATCTCCGCGGTCCTGGGCTCGGGGGCCTACAAGCTCTCCAACCTTCAAGACCAAGAGCTGAAGCACACGTGGAAGTTGCGTTTACTTCACAAGTTCTACGTTTAGCCTTACGGGCCTATCCCCTCCCCCGGAGTGTTCACGCCGGAGGGGGAGGAGGGACACTGTATTTTCATCCCCTTTCGCGACTTCGCAGGGGGAGGCCCTGTACTTCATTTTATTAGCAATACATAGGTCTTGCCTTTCAAACTGTCTCATTGTAGGTCTTTCTCATTACCGCCCCTAGCGGCGATGCCCTCCCCGCGAGGAAGCCCTCCCCGTGAGGATGCCCTCCCCGCGAGGATGCCCTCTCCGTGACGGACCCCCAGGTCCAGCAAGTCCCTCCTGTAGGGCGGCTTACGATCAGCCCTCGTGGACTGAGGGTGTAAGCGGCAACCCGGTCACAGTGGCCGCGGTAACGAGTCACTTTGGGAGACTAGTCCCTTGCCCAAACACTCAAGACCCGTCTTCGGGCACTTCCTCCTCCGGGAGGGGAGGCTCTCCCCAGTGGGACGTCTAATGGCCTTCTTGGATCTATCTTCCTACTCCGGGAGTCGACGCTATTCCCGGCTCCCCGTTCTCACGGCGACCGGATGATCGGCCCCCTGCGGCCTGATTGGATCTATCTTCCTCCTCCGGGAGTCGACGTTATTCCCGGCTCCCCGTTCTCACGGCGACCGGACGATTGGTCACCGGCGACCTTATTCCCGGCTCCCCGTTCTCATGGCGACCGGATGAATGCCTCCCGGAGACCCTATTCCCGGCTCCCCGTTCTCACGGTGACTGGACGATTGTCTCCCGGAGAAGTCACGGATTTCTCGGGCATTTTCTTCCCCGAAGACCCTATTCTCGGCTCCCCGTTCTCACGGTGACCGGACGATTGTCTCCTAGGAAGCTCGCCTCCGGAAATCTCATCGGGTTTTCTTGGACGTTTCTTCCACATGAGGCCTTATTCCCGGCTCCCCGTTCTCACGGCGACCGGACGATTGTCTCCTAGGAAGCTCGCCTCCGGAAATCTCATCGGGTTTTCTTGGACGTTTCTTCCACATGAGGCCTTATTCCCGGCTCCCCGTTCTCACGGCGACCGGACGATTGTCTCCTAGGAAGCTCGCCTCCGGAAATCTCATCGGGTTTTCTTGGACGTTTCTTCCACATGAGGCCTTATTCCCGGCTCCCCGTTCTCACGACGACTGGACGATTGTCTCCCGAAAGGTCTTCTCCTTGAAAACCTCGGTTTAAAATTTTCTAACTTAGAAAAATTCCTGTGCTACAGGTGACTTCCATCCCGGGGGCCTTGTTACCCCCACAGCACGCGGAGCTATCCTCCGGCCGGCTGTGGGCGGGGGGATAAGGACCCCCGGGTGTCGACCGCACCGCCCACGAGCAAACTTAGCTCATCCTTGTTAAGATGAGTCGTCCGGACCATCCAAGAAGAAGAAAACAAAAAGACAATGAAAGAAGCAGCAACACAGCTTTATTGATTGTCAAACCCGGAGGACATCTTCCCCCTCCGGTGGGCTTCGGAAACTATACAACCCTGGTTCTAACCCAGGGGATTCTCTACACCCTAAAGGCTCCTACGCCTAATACTCTCGGAGGCTCTCCGCTAGCTCCCGGGTCAAGTCCCAGTACAATGCCCGTACGCGGCGCCGAGCGTCCCGGAGCACATCTTCAGGCCAGAACTCATATCCCGCCGGTGGAAGTATTCGGAGGGGAGGTATCATCTGGAACCCCGGTCGCGGAGGGGATAATTCGGCGCGATGATTGTCAAAGTTGTCCAAGTGCCACTCCGGACGCCACCTCAACCGGATCGGCTCCTGGACGCTGTCCCCGCCGCGATTCCCGGAGACAAGGCTTAGCAAGATTGAAGCCGCTTGGGCGTCCCCCGAGGAGCCCCTCCCGGACCTTCGTCCGGGAGCAACCTCCCGGGAACCCTGGTAACAGTAAATTCAATTCAGAGACTTAGAAAAAATTCTAACTTCATTGCATTCAAAATGATTTTGTACAAGTGTCCGGGGCCTCTTCTAAGAAGCTACCGGAATCAAAAGTCCTAACAAAACAAAAGGCTCCTATCTAAAGACCCGGGGGGAGGCTCATACATGTTCGTTGGCGTCCTCCCCCCTGGGGGCTTCTTCCAAGACCGGGGCTGGGACGTCCCCCACCGGAGGCGCCGAAGCCGGGAACCTCGCCCGGATGATCCGGTCGTAGAATCCCCCGGCAAGCTGCTCGACCTCCCGGCGCGAGGGCTCGAAGGAGTCCTGGAAGCTTCGAGGGATGCGGCCCCCGATCGCCCGGGCGCCGACCCCCCGGAACTCGACGAGCCCCGCAGCGGCCGCGATGACGGGGATCGCCCTGCCCCGTGCCCGAATGTTGGCAGCCTCCGGGATGGCGGAGACCTGTGCGTTGGGAAAACGCACAGCCTCCGCAAGGGTCGCCGGCGACACCTCCTTGCTCCCGGAGCCTAGGCTTACGCCGAGGCTCTCGAGGGCCAAACGGACGGAGCGGCCCGCGTTCGCCACCGCCCGGACGCTCGAGCCCTCGAGCTCCCGGAGCGCCTCCTCCCTCGCCTTGGCCTCCTCCCGGAGGCGGCCGTTGACAGCCTCGGAAATATGAACCTGGGCCCGGACCCGGGTCAATTCCGCGAGGGCTTCATCGCGTTCTCGGAGGAACCTCGTAGACCGAGGGGCTCCCCCTCTCGTCCACCGGCCAAACCAGCGGAGGCGAGGCCTCCGCGAATCTCACCTCCAGCCTCTCCGGCTCCAAAGAAGCCGGAAGGCGCAGGAGGGGCTCCACCGAGAGTGGCGACGGGGCGTAGTTCGCCGAGTCGGACGCCGCCCCGCCCGCGGCCGCCCCGCCCGCGGCCGCCTCCTTCCCCCGGGCCTCGACGGGGCTCTTCGGGGGAGGAGGTGTTGCTCCCTTCCGGGCCGGTGCCCGGGCACGCTCGGTCCCGGGGGTCTGGCCCCGGGGCTTCGCCGGTGTCGCCGCCGGCGTCGTCGACGGGCCGGGGGTCTTTTGGACCCTAGCCTTCTTGGGCTCCGAGCCCCCGGCCGCTTCCTTCCCCCGTTTGTGCGACCCGAGGGTGGGGAGAGGCTTCCTCTTCGGCAGCTTTAGCCCGTAGGCCGCCGCTACCAAGTTCCGGGGAGGGCCCTCCCCCACGAGGCTCATGACGCGCTCGTGCTCATCGGCAAAGTACCTCCCCAGGAGGTTCTCCACCTTCTCCCGCGCCGCCGGGTACGGCCGGACTGCAAGAGGTAAAGAGTTAGTCAAATTTTCAAAAAATTGTAAGTATAATGCAGCAGGTTCCCGGAGCTTATGTCGCGTCACCGGCTTCACCGGGGGCCGCTGCTCGGGACCCATGCCGATCCCCCTCTTCCCGCCTGTGAAGGGGGAGATGCGGAGGAGAGCCATCTCCTCGGCGGCGTCCCGCATTGAGCGGGTCTTATTGGAAAGGACCACCTGGCCAAGGAGCTCGAACTCCTCGTCCGTCCACACCGGCGGCTTCGTCGCGGACGATCGGCTGTAGGTGGGGGCTCCGGGGCGTACTCCACCGCCTCGTCCCAGACCCGGAGGTAAAACCACCTCCGGACCCAGTCGCCCCAGTGGTCCCGGGAGGCCGCCGCTGGGTAGTCGGCCACCCGGGACGGTAGCATTTGAACCATCAGCGAACCGAAGGGGGACTTGGGTCCCCCCTTCACCAAGTGGGAGCTCCGCGCCGCCGGTTCGTAGAAGTACCGGAAGGCGCGAAGGGTGGGCTCCCGCCCGGTCGCTGTCTCGTAGAGCCAGATGAAGAGGCCCATCCGGATGAGCGCGTTCGGGGTGAGGTGGTTGAGTGCCACCCCGTACTCCTTCAGAAACTCCCGGAGCATGGGATGCACCGGGAGCCGGAGCCCCGCCTCCAGGAAGGCCTCGAAGGCCACGACCTCTCCGGGCCTGGGGCGGGGGGCTCCGTCTTTCTTCACGGGGACTCGGATGTCCCTGTCCGCGACAACGCAGCGTTCGACCAAGGACTCGGCGTCCTCGGCCGTGAACTCCGACGCCCAGAGGAAATCCGGAGGGATTTCCTCCGGGGGCACTTCCGTTGTCTTCTTTTTTCTTCGGTGGCTAACCTTTCAGGAGGCTACTACTAAAACTTCCGGACGTCTACTACTAGGAGCTAACTACCGGAAAGAGCTACCGGGAGAGGGCTACCGGGAGAGCAAAAATCGCTAAGGCTGAAAGTTTGGAATGAACTCCCGAGCCCCCCAAGACCCTATTTATAGGGGCGGGACGTGGTCTAGATGCGCGCCACGTGGCACCCGCGGAGCAATCTGGACCATAGAAGTTCAAACCGTGCGCGGGAAACGAAGGGACGGGCGCGGAAACCGAAGCGCCGCGGCTCCGGTGACTTGGCCCGGAGATCTTCCCAGTGACGTGTACCATACCCACCGGGGACTCGAGCATCGTCCCCAGCATGCATGGGGGGCTGCTGTCGGGGGAAATCTCCGCGGGACTTGGTCCAGGTAACTTGCGTCACGATTGCCGGGGGACCTGGCCTCCGGAGCCTCCCCGGGGGCTGCCTTTTGGCCCCCGGGACCTGGCCTCCGGCACCGTCCCGGGCGCAGCCATTGGCCCGGCGACGTGGCCTCCGGCCCCTTCCCGGGCGCTGCCTTTGGCCCCCGGGACCTGGCCTCCGGCGCCATCCCGGGCGCCGCCATTGGCCCGGGGACGCGGCCTCCGGGGCCTCCCCGGGCGCCGCCTTTTGGCCCCCGGGACTTGGCCTCCGGTGCCCTCCCGGGCGTCGCCATTTGGTTCCCGGGACGTGGCCTCCGGTGCCCTCCTGGGCGCCGCATTTTGGCCCCGGGACCTGGCCTCCAGTGCCCTCCCAGGCGCCACCATTTGGTTCCCGGGACGTGGCTTCCGGTGCCCTCCCGGGCGCCACCTTTTGGCCCCCGGACCTGGCCTCCGGCGCCGTCCTGGGCGCCGCCGTTGGCCCGACGACGTGGCCTCCGGCCCCTCCCCGGGCGCCGCCTTTTGGCCCCCGGGACCTGGCCTCTGGCGCCGTCCCCGGCGCCGCCATTGGCCCGGGGACGCGGCCTCCGGGGCCTCCCTGGGCGCCGCCTTTTGGCCCCCGGGACCTGGCCTCCAGTGCCCTCCCGGGCGCCGCCATTTGGTTCCCGGGATGTGGCCTCCAGTGCCCTCTCGGGCGCCACCTTTTGGCCCCCGGGACTTGGCCTCCGGCGCTGTCCCAGGTGCCGCCATTGGTCCTGGGACGTGGCCTCCGGGGCCTCCCCGAGCGCCGCCTTTTGGCCCCCGGGACCTGGCCTCCGGCGCCGTCCCGGGCGCCGCCATTGGCCCGGGGACGTGGCCTCCGGCCGCTCCCCGGGCGCCGCCATTTGGCCCCCGGGACGTGGCCTCCGGTGCCGTCCCGGGCACCGCCATTGGCCCGGGGACGTGGCCACCGGCGCCCTCCCGGGCGCCGCCATTGGCCCGGGGACGTGGCTTCCGGCCCCTCCCCGGGCGCCGCCTTTTGGCCCCCGGGGCATGGCCTCCGGCACCGTCCCGGGCCTCATCGCCCTCCTAAAGGTAAAGTCTCGAATTGTTTGTCACGCGCAGGTCACGCGAGGAGCGCCTCGGGAACTAGCGACCACCTGTCAAGCATCCAAGGCGTTTGACCGGAAGAAGGATGGTCCTACCCTTCAATCCGACGATGGCTTCCAGGGTAGTTTAGGTTTTTTGCTTCTTTTTGGGGCTATAAATAGCCCTTGTACCCCTCTGTTGTAAAGGATCGGATCACTTTTATTGGAATAGCTAAACTCACAGACGTGCTCCAGAAGCCTCTCCCCCCGGAGAGAGCCTCCCCAGCTGACTCCGGTCGGGAGCGCGTCGACAGGACTAGGGCCCCCACCGGGACCCGAACCTGTATAAATCCTTGTGTCATTTCTTGTGCTTGTCCGGCGGGGGAGAACCGGTCATCCGGTCAACCCGCGCCGCGTAATCTTCGCTAGGATCATTCTCAAAACCTGCCAGGGTATTCGCAATTCCATGACATAATTTTAGATAATAGTTTATTAGAAACCTTCAATTTGGAAGAAGTCACTGATAATTTAAAAGACGAGTTCAATCTTTAATGGTCAATTTAAGATAAAAACTAAACATAAGCAATTGAAATGTTTAAAAGAGCTAAGTTCAATGGATCATATGCAAAGATGTGATAGAATAGTCATCTAATTGATTAAAGATCATATTCAAAACTAGACATTCCAAGTGATAAATCTCTCTTTTTTTTTAGTTTATGATGGAATGTGGTGGAATGATGATTCGATAAAGACTAAGCAAATGGTTAAGTGAACACCCCCAAGCTAAATCAGACATTGTCCTCAATGTATGGAGATTGATACAGATTACCATTTGTGGTCGTGGTGTCTGGAGGTAGATGTTGTTGAAGATGCCGTGGTGGAAGAGAATGTTGTGGTCCACACAACTCGAATGGTGCAATACAAGGTGTCGCAAGTGAAAACCTTGGAGATCACATGTTGGAGGTGGTTATGGTGGTTTTGGAGATGTGCCCTGTTTGGTGTGGAGGTGTGAGGAGTTAGAAGGTCTCAACATTGGTGCTTTGCTTGAAAGTGGTACTGTTCTGCACCCGAAACTCTACGACACCATACGTGAAGACTTTTTCTATCGCATAAGGCCCAGTCCTTCGTGATTTTTTTTAGGAATATGCTGTTATCTGGACTTGAATGTCGTAATCTGAATTTGGTTGGCCCTGAAAGAGAAAAAGAAAAAGAAATCAAAGAAAAAGAAAGAGAGAGAAGAAAAGAAAAATAAAAGACAAAAAAGCATCGGGTTGCCTCCCGATAAGCGCTGGTTTAACATCCCACTTGACATAGACCAGAGCATGATCTTTATGGAGGTTCCCAGTACTGATTTTGCATGTTTGGTGTAGTGGGAGACCTAAGCCTATTGTCTAGTAATTCATATTTTTTAGCTTTCATCGTAGCTAGGTTTAATCGGTGTGGAGGCTCTATACCAATTAGATCATCAATAGAATATCCTAATGCCTTGCGATGCAGTGTTATTGTATTGATCAATATACTTGATGGTTTATCAGTTATATTGGCATCTACAAGCATAGGATTTTTTTTATCTCTATCAAGAAGCATATATTTCACCGAGAAAGGACGGGATGTGAGATTGGTTACCTTGTTCGCGTAGGGATTGTCATGAGTTCTTTGCGTGAAGAATCGATTGGGCAACGATGATATGTTTGTAGTGGCATGATCATCCTTTTTATTGCTCATCTCTGTGTTGTCATCTAGAGCATCATTTCCAATTTGTTTACCCTGCAATATAGTCTCAAGAGGGTCTATCCAGCATGTGGTGTCCTCATATATAGGGCAGTTAGCAATTTTAGGCAATTTAAACAATATTTTCTCATTCCCCATATGAAAAGCAATTGTACCCTCACATATATCTATTTGAGCTATTTCTAAATCATCCGAATCCCTTTTATTTAAGAATTTCTTTTAAGAATTTTTCATATGAAGGAATTTCAGTGATAAGATCAGCAAAAGGCATAGTCACATTCAGTTTTTTCAGGTATCAAAGGATTTGTCATTAGAACTAGACTGGAGGTAACAACTTGTAAAAGATGGAGTCTGTTTAGAAACATGTGTTACCTCATTATTACCTGATTCTTTTTCTTTTGATTGGTCATCCTTTCCGAGGTCGTCTGCCGGCGCAGGTGGATCATCATACTTAAGTTCAGTCATCGGCGTCAAATCCTCGGTAGGCATCTTTGTTGGTTCCGATTGCAGCTTCTCTTTTTGGAAAGTTCCTGCACCTTTCAAAACAATAGTATCAACACAAGATATAACATTAATATGTTCAGAATTATGAGGGTTGATAGGTTGAGAAGGAAGAGAGTAAGAAATCATTGGTGCGTGATTGGTCATTCACACGAATTGAGTCTCAAGCATGCGAACATGTGTAGAGATAGAGTTGATCTTCTGGTTCAGTGCAACTTTTTCCTTCTCTTGATTTGCTAGAAAAGATTCTAGCATGCGCTCGATGTTGGATTGTTCTGGTTGATTTTGTTGTTGATGTGGTGGCCGGTACGGTGGTTATTGTTGTTGCTGCTGAAATGATGGCCATGGTGCTTGGTACGATTGTTGTTGTTGAGGGAGTTGGTGCTGCGGTTGGATGGATCTTGATGCAGCGTGTTCATTCCCCCATTGCATGTAGTTTGGTGTCATACCTTCAATTAGATCATACGCTTCATCTACGTTTTTGTTCATGAGTGCACCGCCAGCTGTGGCGTCAACATTCATCCGTGCCGTGTAATTCAAAGTGTTATAAAATGTTTGAACTACAAGCCACTTTTCTAGGCCGTGGTGTGGGCATGACCTTAAAAGTTCCTTGTACCGCTCCCATGCTTCATAGAGTGATTCTCCTCCCTGCTGAGTAAAACAAACAATATGGTTTCGAATATATGCAGTTTTAGATGGAGGAAAAAAATTTATTGAGAAAAATGCATGAGAGTTCATCCCACGTTGCTATTGAAGTGTGCTGGAGAGTGTACAACCATGCTCTCGCCTTATGTCAAAGAGAGAAAGGAAAAAGACGAAGTAGTAGCACATCCTGCAAAACTCCATTAATTTTAAAAGTATCACAATGCTCAGGAAAAATATGGAGATGCAGTGAAGGATCTTCAGTGGCAAAACCACTGAATTGATTTTCTTGTATCAGATTCAATAGTGCAGGGTTAATTTCAAAATTCTTTGTTTCGATTGTTGGTCTAAGAATACCTGACTGAAACCCCATGCTGAACGGGATTCCATAATCCTTCAATTTCTTTTGTTCACCCAACTTTGGTGATTCGGCTTCCTTCGGTGTTTGATTGTCCAATGTGTCTTGTTCTTGATTGTATGAGATTTGCACTACTTCCCTGAAAGGTTAGTGGTTCACAAAGAAGAAAAAGAAAAATAGAAACAAGATTGAGAAGTGAGATTGACTTATATCAGCAAAAATTAATCTAAAAAGATGAATTACCGTTGTTCCCTGGCAACGGCGCCAAAAACATGATCGCAACCGAAAGGGTCGTAATTGTGTGCAAGTGAACGGTTGAACGTTGAGCACTTGAGGGTCGAATTCGACGAGGAACAAGCGTTTTCGTCTTTATAGCTTAATGGATCACTAATTAAGTCTAAACGAGTTTTGGGGTTGTTTTTCTATAACTAATTCTACTACTACAGCTATCAATCTAGGGTTTTGAAGCAGGTATGAAAGATGAATTTATAAAGCAGGAATTAAAACCTAGGGCTTCGGGAATTCCATAACCATTCGGCGTAATTCTATCCAAGGTCCGAGGAATGTGAGTTAATTTCCATTGTTTTCCAAGACAAATTAAGTTTCCAGTTCGGGGCGCTGCGTCAACAATCAGAGGATCGCTTCCACTATCACGTTTGGCGAGAGCTTCTCTCCTGTTTAGGGTCCCACGTCAAAGCACTAAGGACTCAAGAACTTCCCTAAATTCTAGCTAAGGCTGAACTCAAGACTTATTTAGGAAGGAAATTGTCTCAGATTCGGACTTTAAACCGACTAACGAGTTTGTTTTGGACTCGGAATACGGGTTTCGGGTCAGTTTTCGGGTCAGATTCCTGTTTTTCAGATTTTCAGCATGTTCTTTATCCACTTCGTTTCCTATCCAAACAATGTCAAAATAACTCCAAATTTAGTACGTTTGTTCCCTGAAACATGACAAACACACTCGTGAAAGTGGATTGTAAAAATGTTACGAAAAGTCACATAAAATGACGTGTGAAAGGAATTTTAAGCTTCATTTTTGCACATTTTTAATATTAAACCTAGGATAAAATTCTACCAAATTAAGACTTATCAGTGACACGGTTGTAGAATAGGTCCACCACCGCTTGAGAGTAGCCGTGGCACCAGCCCTTGCCCCCCTCTACCACTCTGCCACATTGGGCCTCGCTAGCCCCTCTGCCGCGCTGGGCCATCGGCCAGACAATTTGTCACACCGCGCCGGGCGTGTAGATTTGCCACGCACGCCAACCTTGTTCTTGGCCACTCCGCCACCGCCCTCCGCTATTGTCGGTCCGCCTCCTCCCTTTGCCGCACGTTGTTGCCGCTAGGGTTTTGACGTGGGGGTGCGGTGGGGGATCAATGGTCGAGCCGAAGTGGGGTGCGGTAGGGGATCTGTGGGAGAGAGGTGGGGGTGTATGCCGGCGTCGGGGGAGAGGTACAGTGAGGAGATTTTGGTGGGGGAGAGGCGCAGCAACGAGCAGATTTTAGTGGGGGAGAGGAGCAGGCTTTTACATTTTGTGCCAAAAGAATAAATATGTTATTATTTTTTGCTAAAAACTTTTCCGTAAGGAAAAATTTCCCTCTCAAAATAATAAATCTATTATTTTTCTATTGATAATTTTCAATTTTGTGCCAAAAAATATTCTCAACTATCGCACATATCCTGTATATCTTTTTCCAAATTGATCTACTATATATTATTTATTCCTAGCAGTAGCTCTACTAAAAATAATAACTTTTCTCAGTTGACACATCGGTGAAAAATCAAAAAAATATTTTCACCTACAGGACCGCTTGAAAAAATAATTTTACCAGTGTAAAAATTATTCCCAATTGTCGGACAAATCCTATATATTTTTTTTCAAACTAATTTATAACTTGGTATATATTATTTATTCCTAGCAGTAAATCTACTAAAAATAATAACTTTTCCTAGCTAACACATCGGTGAAAAACAAAATTATATTTTCATCTACAGGACCGCTAGTAAAAAATGTTTTTCCCAGTAGTCTTACAGCATACACTGGCCTACCATGTTGTAGTGCTGGCTATGTCAAGCACTATCCCCTCCCGAGAATTGGTTACTGAACGCGACGAGGCAGTTGGAGTAACATCTGATGCAACACCGTCAAGATATTTTGCAAGAACTCTTGCAAAAGTTACCCCATAGTCATTAGTAAAACCAGCAGGAGGGTTATGGAGCGCTTCTGCGACCACGTGAATGCGCTCCTGTGTGCTCCTTCTAGGAGCCAAAGGAGTTTTCGCCATTATCGCCTCACCTACTGGGGAACACTCCAGATCTGTGAGGGGCGATTGGTTGCGCCTACAACCACCAAGAGGTCATTGGCGGGATGTTCCGGGGCCGAAGTTCGTGGCATCATGGTGAAGTTGCATAAGACGCAGAGTTTCCTTTTCTGTTTTGCGAACCTCATCCTCTCGATGCATACGAGCTTCATCTTCAAACCATTTGCGGTCTTCTTCCTCCCTGGCGAGCCGTTGCTCAGGAGTTTCCTCGAACAGTACTATGACTTCCTGCGAAGCTCAGACCACAGATGGGGAGAACATCTCCTCTTTGTCCGAGTCACACTCAAAATCAAAAAGGGAATTCAAATTATCTGGTGCGGACTCTTCAGAGAAGATGAACGGTGATCACTGGGATCATCCATATTGGATTGTGGTACATATTCACCGATCAAAGCAATGGATTGTGGTACATATTCACCTTCGGATGTAGTAGGGTTCACAAAAGGTGAATGAACTACTTTCTTAGGCTCTTGGTCGATGGTCGTGACCAAAACTGAAGAATTCTATTCAACATAGGGCTCAAGAGTGGGCATCGATCGCTTCTATGGGAACATTATCTTCATCCATGACATCAACGAAGTCGGCGAGATCGAAGTCGTTCTCGGAGTCATATGCACAAGGTAAAAGATCCATAAATATAGATGACTTTAGTGAAGAAGAATGTACCTTGTCCCCCCCATGGTCGGCACTAGCTGTCGACGATTGGGACAAGATCCCAAGCTGAACTTACAAGTATTTAGTTTGTTTTACAGGTAGGTAGTATCTAACAATCACCAAAGAGAAATCACCATAAATATGGACACATGAACACATTGTGTTTATACAGGTTCAGGCCCTCATAGTCTGAGTAACAGCCCTACTCCTATTGCATTCTCACTATAAGAATAATGGAATTACAAAGTGTATATTGTTGATTCTAATCCCCTAGTCTTGTGCCATGCTTCATGGCTCGATCGTCCTCTCTTTTTTTCCCCTTCTTTTATTCTCTTTTTTCTCCCCTTTCCTTTCTTCAAGCCTTAACCTCCTTTTATAACTTTTGAAAAGGACGCCAGTTGCTTGACCGAAAGGACGCCTGGCCATAACTGCACAACGGTTGCAAGTGGTTCCCACTCACCAGTTAGAAGATGTAGTTACTGTTCACCAGTTAGAGTGTGCGGTTATGGATAACTGCACACCCATTCTTATATTATTGACGGTTTATGAATAACTGCACAGCCACGGATAACTGTGTAATCATCCTTATCCTATCAATGAAGAGAGTATTACCTTGGGAATACTGGTCAGAGTGCGGTTATAATGCGACCGTACAACTCTTAGACCATGGCCGGCAAATCTCGACCAGATCCTCCTGATTCAGAAGAGTTTCCAGTTCTAATAACTTTTTTGTTCCATGGTCGGGCACAAATTGCAACTACGGACTGAGGATTATTATTTCTCTGTGACCATGGCAATTGCGGGAAAACATCTCCACAACCACAGTGTCGCGCCCCGAAACTGGGACTACGACTACTCCTGTAGAGACCTAGCTCGCTGCAGCTAGTCCCTTATATGCATAGCATATACATACCCTTGACTTCCCAGGATAAGTCAAGCACAGGAGTATATCACATTGCAACAGAGTCACTTACAAAATATTTAAGCAGTGTGGCCTGCTGGCCTTAATATTACATAAGGAGATTACAATGCCTTCGCGGCATACATGGTTTAGCAAAATAACATCTACACAGCAGAAGGTAGGTGACCCACCCACAAAGAGAAGTGGACGGCAGAACAACACACATCAGGGCTCTGGCGGAACTGACGCTCCTCCTTCTGGATCCAAGAAGTCCTCCATGCCTTCGTCTTGGTTGTAGAACGCTCCATCTACTGAATTGTAGGTTGCAAGAGTGAGCACTTACGTACTCAGCAAGTCATAGGTAAGAGTAGATACATATAGTAGAGATGATACGAACCTAGACTAGTCAAGAATTATGGATGTTTGTAAAATAATCTTTTTCTTTCCTGGCTCAACTCATGGCAGCACCTTTCTATAATATAACATCATCATTCATGTTCACTAAATTATAGCACTACCGCGACACGTCGACACACGACAGCCCACGGCAGCACTCCTTATCATGACAACACATGTCATTTGGGTAATCTTGATTTAATATATTTTATTTAGAAAATAATACTTGTGTCACACCCCGTGGATTTAATCCACCACAGCAGACTCCTAAGACTCGGGAGCTCGGAGTATTCGAATACATTTTTAACTCTGCAGAGAGGTACCAATTTACCCGCAAGATATTCCACTTTCAAGCCCATCCTATCAGAATGATTGGACCCCTGACTCACTTCATACTGTGAGCGGCAAGGTGGAGATAACAGGAACTTTTGTTATGTTTCACTTACAATTCACCCCTGACCCTGCAGTTTTCTTCACACAAACCGCAGTTGTGGCGGGATTACCCCCACACCCTAATCCTCTTCCCATTACTGGGTCAGTGTGCTTGATCAAATCACATTCAGTGATACGTGGAGGAGCTGAACCCCGTGAGTTTAGTGTATTACTTTCCATCTCATGCAGGGGTTTCATGTGCGATTTACATAAGTACTTGTTCAGGCCTGTCCCATACCAGGCTTGCGGTTAGTACGTTTGTTCATGCCACTAGACGCACGACACAAGGTTCTAGTCCTTATATGGCAGTGACCAGACCATCCACAACCCTGCACCTTCAGTGCCTGCATTCCTTCGCAGTTTAGCACCTCCAGTGCTGCCACCATTCCATACTATTTTCTGGTCACGGCTAGGGGTTTTATTTCATGAATATAAGTATATAAATATATATAATAGTTCATGGCTCAAAACTTGTTTATTTCACATTTCACAGATAACCAGTCTACTACTGCCAATTCATAAATCAACCATTCTCAATCTTTCTCATGCAATATTATCTATATTCAAGGTTATGTTTTAGCAACATTTAAAATATAGGTTCAAGATGACCAAGGATATGACTTGCCTTCCGTGTCGTAAAATACAGCAGTTGATGTCGGGTCAACAGTGAAGTCCTCGAACTGGGGCTCTTGATCTGCTCTCCAATCAAACAAACAACCAATAATCACAATCCTTTCAATACACTATTATATTATATGCAATAATGCAAAGATGAAGTCTTGATGATTCTAAGATGATTAGGTTTAGAAACTAATTAGGATTAGGTTAAGGGAATAAAGGTTAAGGTTAGTTGCTGAAGGTTTACAAGGTTCCAAATGTCTCAAAATATCAGAATGATATCAAGGTGGCGACTGGTTCGCTCAAAAACAGCGAACGTCTTTAGGTCGACATTCGGTTCAAGGCATCGACATAGGGTCGATTGATGATAGAGGGGTTATCTCAACTTGTGGCAGTAGAATAAAATGTAGAGCACAACTCCACAAGTCTAAGGGACAAGGTTATTTTCAGTTTGCACAACTGAAAAGAGGTGGAAAGGGCTAATGCCACTGGCTGACATGCTCTGGTATAGGGCTGACAATGCCAAAATCTAGGGTTTTAGCATAAACTGTAGTTCAAGGGCTCAAATCAAGTTGTGATAGAAGAAGAAATTGCTGATCACAACCTCAGGAATCTAAGGGACAAAGTTATGCTCAAAATGCACATCTGGAAGGAAGTGAAAAGGGCTAATGCCACTGACTGACATAGCCTGGCATTGATCTTGACATGGCCAGAAACTAGGGCTTGCCATATCTTTTGATCTAGAGCTCCAAATGATGCACCACTTTGTCTGGGAGGTAGGCATTGATAACAGGAACAAATCATTCAACAGGATTCAAAGCTGAAAATGGCTGGAAGATGATGAAAATCGGTAAAGAAAAGTGGTGGTGACACGGCACAGTGAAGCCACTGGACAAGGTTTTTGGCATGGCTATAACATGAAATCTGGACAGTTTCAGAGATCGGGCTAGAAGACAAATATGCTCAGGAGGTTGAAGCACATCTTCTGGACAAGGTGGCTGAAGCTGAATCGGCCGGGAAAAAGCTTTCCGGTGATCGGCGCCGGAGAAGAAGACATTGATATTGGGGGTTTTTGATACAGGAGATTTGAACTCAATTCCAAGCTTGGGGAGTGAAAGAGAGGTATGAGTAAGCTATCTGGACAATCAATTTGGCCGGAGGATGGCCGGTGTGTCCTGGCGACGATCGCCGGCGACTGGTGGAGCTCAAATTTGGGGAAACCTTCGATTCGAGCTCAATCTGGAGATCTGGATGCATAGGCTTGCTAATTAGAGCTCACTGATCAATTTGTTTCACAGATTCGAAGACTAATTCGGGGTAAATCGGGCTGCATTGCCGGAACAGGGCATTTAGCAATTCCGGCGATCACCGGCGTTAGGGTCCACCAGAGAGCAATTCAATGCAACAGTACAATCAGGAGGATGAGAGGTACTCACTGCTAGCTTCAATTTGGCAGGAGATGCAGTGAAGTATGCTGGCACCGTGAGGCCTCGAGCTGGTCTCGCCGGAGAAGAAGATGACAGCGAGAGGATTTTTGAATTGGCTTAGTTTTGGTGAAGTGAAGCTGTTACAAGGTATGGGGTTGCTTATATAGGCCAGAGGCAGAGCTTGCAAGGAGGTAGCAGCAAGGAAATTGGCACCGGGGACTTGACTGGCCAGGCGCAGTCGCGTCAATAGTGACGGTGAAGCGATGGCACACAGGCGATGGAACGGTTGATGGAACTGTTGCTTCATCGGGACGCAATGGTGTCGGGCGGTGCAAACAGTGGCGACAACGGCTGGCAAAGCAAGCAACGTGGCGAGGAGTTGTTGACAACGATCGCGCACGGGAGCAAGGCTATTCAACGGCGCTGCCACGACGATGGCTAGTACACAGACGCGTGTGCACATGCAAACTCAAGTGAGCACGAGCTCAGGCGCAGGCGAGGCGTGGCCGGCGGCGAGCGAGCACGACGTAAGGACTACGGCGAGCTCTGGTTGTGAACTGGCTGCTTCCCTGGTCGAATTAGGGGCCTGATTGCAATATTTGATTTTCGAATTTGGACCAATCTGCAATTCTGGAGATTTGGAAGGTTAGAGTTGAATTTGATTCTGCTGATTTGGCAAACTTAATTCAACAGATGATTTGGCACAGATTGAAGATAAAATTTGAGATGTTCGGATGATTTTTGATATGAACTGAAAACAGAGTAGATTAGGGTAAAATAAGTCTGAATCTTATTGATCTCGAATTCTGGGATTTAGGGTCTGATTTTGAGATACTCATAAAAGAAGAATTTGTGTTGAAAAGCATTTGGGAGGTGTTCCCTGAATCAGATTTGAATTTGGAGATGATTTGCAACATTTTGCCTTTTCAGGCTTCTGGAAAATCTGGAAAAGGACTGATCTGCGATACTCTTGGACTGATTTGCGAAAAGAGTCTAGATGATGAAATCTGGCAGCCAACTTTTTGGATTAAGGTATTGGCGTACCCTTGATCATAATCCAAGAATAATATGGTCTGATCTTGGCTAAGATTTTGATTATATCTGAATTTCTGAAACTTAGGGTATTTGGGTATAAGATATTTCTCTTTTCGAAAACAGAAAGGAGTTGATAAATCTGGAAGTTAGAGATAGAATTAGATCTGGGTTCTGAAGGCGTTTAGGTTTAGGATAACTGATAGATCAAATCTGGCAAGTCAGATCTTGACTTGGGGTCACAGGATAGATTTTGGAGATTTAGGATTTGAGATAGATACTGATCTAGCTACTACTACAGATACATGCATGCTGTTCATGAAGAAAGTTTTCACCCCTAAACTCAGGGTGTTACACACAGCGATTGTGGGTAGCATAATTATGAATGATTGCGACCATGGAGGTCTACGGCCTCAATCTATTAAAACCATAATCACCCATGATGGGCTTTTGTATTTATTTAACAAGATGGGCCAGATTATGTCCATAATACATTGGACTATCCCAATATCTCTTTCCATGGTTTGTTGCAATCATGAAAAGGCACAACTAAATATCTTGGTTCTCCTTCCATCGTCTCCTGCAATCAGGGAAAGGTATATGCAAAGAATCTGAATCTCTCTCTGTGGTCTCCTGCAATCACAGAAAGGTATAAACAAATAGTTCAGATCTCTCTCCGTGGTCTCCTGTGACCACAGAAAGGCATAGACAAAAGGACTTGGGTAATAATCCTCGTCATCTAGTGCAGCCACTACTTGACATCAGCCTCAACCATTCTCTTGACTAGCTCCTTCTACCAGTTCTTCCAAGACCACTTCATCGTCGACCACAACTCCAACAACCACTCGAGCCATGACAATCACAACTTCGACGACCTCGCCCTTTGATTGCTCCTGTCAACGACCATCTTCTTCGACCACTTCCTCCACATCGACCACTACCACTCCATGGCTCCTTCCTCGACGTTGTCATCAATGCCATGATGACCATGACCACCGCACTCCAGGCTCGACCACTTCCTCCATGCCACATGGCGACCATGACCCCTTCTCTAGTAACCCTAGAAGCTTCAACAACACCCTGCGGTCAATTCTCTTTCTCCCTGTCCCCTTGATTTGCAATGCATAGTTTATTCTAATTGAACTACATCTGTATGAAATGCCTAATGTTTGTAATTGAATTATGCAAGAGCAGCTGATGAACTCAATTGCTAAAGTTGTGTTGAGTTGTTTGATCTTTTGATGAATTAATGTCCTACCCAAATCAAATGCTTTAGTTTAATTTTTCCATAGTTTAGAACCTTGAACCAATTTGCTAAACTCAGATGAACTTCATGTGTGCTCTCTCTGTTTTGAACTGAAGAAACAAATGTTTATTGACCAGAGAATTTGAAGTGAAGATTTCATTCTGTGGGCTCGTATTTGTAAATAGTTGAAGCTTAGTGAACTGAATCTTGTTTGAGCAAACTGTGATCTCAACTTGGCCTTCTATAATTTGCATTGAATTACACTGCTGTGATGTTCTTTCATTGTTGTCAAGCATTGATTGACTGTTTTGGGCTAAGAAATAGATGTATTAGAGGTTTTGGGTGAATTTAAATCTATTCTTGTGTGCTTGTTTTGTGTGATGCTTGAGATTTAGAGCTTAAAAATTCAATTTCCCTCTTTTATGTGTGAATCATTTCAAGTAATGCAAATTGAGCCAATGACCAACTCCAATTAGAGTTGTTTTGTGTTCAAACTGACTAATTTTGAGTTATTGCTTGTGATTTTTAGAGTTTTATGATTCAATGTATGTTGGGGGAACAATTTGTGTTATTTATTTATGCACTCGTTTGTTGATACTATCGATGGACGCATTCGTCTAGTCATTTTCGCCCCCCTCTCGCGAGACTACTAACAATTACAGTTCCATTGCTTGTACTCACAGATACACGTACAGATCTAGCACTAACCAATGGTCGCGATGTGATCACCTCTATATCTCTTTATTTCATCTGACATTTTCTCTCTTGCTCGTCCGATTCATATTAGTTTCATTATCCACCGATTTGGTCTAGTTTTATACGATTTCTCTTCTCTAGTCCCTGAGGAAAGAACGACTCATGGGGAAGAGTGTAGAGCTATTGCCTCGCCTTCTTGTGCAGTGAGAAAGGAAAGAGCCTCAAGCAAAGCGCGTCCCGTGTTATTCTATGAATCTTGAAAGTATCACAATGCTCAAGAAATATATGTAAATGCATAGATGGATCTTGAGCGGGGAGACCGCTGAATTGATTTTGTCGTACCAAGTTCAAGAATGCAGATTTGATTTCAAAATTGTTCAAACTAATTGTTGGTCTAAGAATACCTGACTACAACCCCATGGTGAGCGGGATTGCATAATTCTTCCGTCTTGTCCTCCATTATTGGGTGTTATTTTTTTCTTTGCAACGGTTCATCACAAATTTTCCTCCAATCTTACATGTCTTGCCTTGTACTGAAGTTAGCGCGCAGGTTTGACAAGTTTGTCCGAGCTACCTAGGGTGCACTACCTTCCTAAAAACTTAGCGGAGTACAAAAAGAAGAAAAATAAAAATAGAAGCAAGATTGAGACGTGAGAGTGAGTTATATCAGCAAAAATTTGACATAAAAGAAGAATTACTGTTGTTCCCCAGCAACGGTGCCAAAAACTTGATCACACCCGACTGGGGCACAACTGAGTAATACCACAAGCGAACGATTGAACGTTTAGCACTTGAGGGTTGAATTACACGAGGAACAAGCATATTTGTCTTTTAGGTGGATAGATTATAGATAAAGTCTTAGCAATTTTCAGTGTTGTTTGTCTACGACTGAAATCTACGATTAAAGCTATCAATCTAGGGTTTAAAGCGGTAAAAGAGCAAGTATGAAAATTAGGGTTTTAGAATAAGAGGGAAAACCTAGGGTTTCAGAACTTCTATAACCATCAGGAAAAATTCTATCCAAGGTTTGATACTTGCAAATCAGTTTCAACTGTTTTTAAGACAGACTAAGTTCCCGGTATGGTCGCCGGTACAACGGTCAAATGATCGCTTCCACTTTTAAATATGGCGAGAGCCACTCTCTTATTCAGGGTCCTATGATGTGATGCGGGCGATCCGATCTTTCGATGAGAACAAGAACTATCGATTTGCAAAGACGACTCTCACGATCCGGCTACCAACCGTACACGACTGATACGCCCTGGCAATCGCTGAACCAACTTCGGATTGTTATCGACCGAACTAGAAGCACGATCGACCTGATCACGAAGGTCTATTCTTACAAGAAATCGAAGAACAAGCAAGAACAAGATAAACAAACAATCTGAAATTGCAAATATGGATTGAATCACGAAAAAGAGTTGGGGTTCCGAATACAAATATTGATGTTGATCTAGCCGACCAAGAAGAATATCTCAATAGCTTCATGATGGAAAGACTATGACTAAACAAAACCCACAGAACCCTAATGGTTCAGTATGATTATATAGAGGAGGTAAAAGAGATCGGTGGCTAGGTAAAGAAACCTAAAACCGACATGGACTCTTTCCCTACTCAGACTCGAACTCAATACACGGGACTTGACCCAACCAAAAAGGTGACGTAGCACCGACTCGGTCCAATCAAAATCTGGTCAAAAATTGTTTTGTCAATTGCCAGCGATCTAGAAGGAATTTGGATGTGGGACTAGTTCCATTGGAAAGATCTCGTCGTGATCTTCTCCGTGGACTATAAGAACGTCCCAATCGGCCTTCGTATGAGGGAGTTATGGCCGTTTGAAGCCAGGCTTCTCCTGGATGGCCGAACCGGACTCCAACTCGACTTGGGCTCCTTGCTGGTCCTTGTGTCCTTGCTGGTCCTCTCCATGGTTCCTAAGCACAATATTATCACTATTAGATAGTAAACCATTCTCAAAACCATATATATATAAACTTAGGAACGAGTTCACCTGGCAATGCAACAATCGGGCTTTGCTGCGCGTTATTGGTCCTTGTGTAACAAGCGGAGGATTATGGTTAGTGCGTGTATCCAAAGAAGTGATGTCCTCATCATCCTACGTCAAGGCGCAAAAGGACTCCAGAACTCCCCTAAATTCTTACTAACGCTCAATTGTTATGTCTGTTGCTAGGGCAAGAATTTAGGGTTTAGAGAAAAAAATGTAAGAAACTAACTGCAAAACATGAAATTGAGACTAAGGAGGATTTACGCCTTCCAAATTAGGTCATCCCTAACTCTAGAAGTGAATTACTCACAAAAATCCATGAAAATACAAAAATAATAACAACTAAATGAAAATTTACTTGATTGCATTCAAGAATTATGTTCGCCATCCTTACCAACTTACAAACGCGACTACTAGAATAAAATAGAGAACGGGGCTCTTGTAAACCTAACTTCTAAACTAATTAATCTCTGAAAAACAACTAAAAATAGCATGCTAATTTGAGCCAAAAGCTTCCATATTTATGATACAATAAGTCAATGTGTCCAAATAAAACTCATGTCATGCAGACGGCAGAATCCGGCTTCAAACAGCACGTGAAACAGATAAGCTGAACTCAACAGCCCTGGGATAGCTGGCACCAGGCCCTGGCACAGGCTATGCACTAGGCCAAGCACTGGCCATGCCACAGGTCATGCTAGGCTCGGCCAGGGGTCCCCTTGGCCCTTTTTTGTCCAGTTTTATTGGTCCAAACGAACTCGAAATCCTCTCAAATATTGTAGGCATGATCCCTGGAATATAACGAACACAATTGCGAAAGTGGATTGTAAAAATTATATGTTGGGGGAAATCTCCGTGGGATCAAGTCCAGGTAAGAGGCAAGACTCCTGGCGACTTTTCCCGGGGGCAAGGCAAGGACCCCCAGGTGGCTTGTCCTGGACGCCGCCATTTTCCCGGGGACAAGGCCCCCGGTGGCTTGTCCCGAGCGCCGCCAATATTTCTGGGGACAAGGCCCCCTGGTGGCTTGTCTCGGGTGCCGCCATTTGCCCGGGACAAGGTCCCCGGTCCCGGGTCACGTGAGGATCACGCTAGAAGCACCTCAAGAATTGGCGGGGACACGTGTCAATCATCTAAGCCCCTTGACTGGGAGAAGGACGCTAGTGCCCCCCGATCCAACGGTTGTGAACGGGGCAATTTAGTCTTTTTGCATCTTTTGGGCCTATATTAGCCCTTGTAACCCCTCATGTAACTGAGGACAACTCATTTTTTACTCATACACAATCAAACAGGCGTGCTCTGGAGCCATCTCTCCCCGAGAGAGCTCCCTTAGCCGACTCTAGTTGGGAGGACGTCGACAGGACTAGGGCCTCCACTGAATATGCGCGGCCGTCCTGGCGCTACCGCCCAGACACGGCGCCACCCCTCCAAAGGGCGGCCGTCCCGGCGCTACCGCCCAGACACGGCCAAACTCAGGTACCACCTCTAACTCTTCCGGTAATTTCCAGCGGACAGGGCTACGGGTCCAACCCGGCGACCTCAGACACTCCTGGGGGGACTAGCTTTCCCCCGTGGCTCCGCCGGCCTCCTGGGACTCGCTACTCAAAGCTCTTGTGGAGGCCAGCTCCCGCCCAATGCTCGATGCACGAACTCCTCCGCGTTCTGGCGCGGCCGCCGGCCCCCATCTACCCCCAGTTCCCGTTCATGGGGGCAATGCCCCCGTTTATGGGACATCCAGTGGCCCCTCTGATCCTCGGAGGTCAGGTTGCTCCCGGGGCTTGTGGTCCCAACGGGGGTTACGCTCCAGCGGGTCCGTATCCGGAGCCTTCCCGACCTCGGGGGCGTTCCCGGTGCTGGGGGCTTACCCCGTCCCCGGAGTGTTCTGTCGACGATTCAGACTCGGGGTCCTTAGTCGAACTTATGCAGAATTTGTGAGTTGTGAGACCTTTTAGGGTGTCCCTCCGGGAAGGGATGATGAGCCAAAGTCGGTTGGAGCACAGAGAGATTTATACAGGTTCGGGCCCTCGATGGTGGGAGTAATAGCCCTACATCCTATTCGGATTTCACTATATGTAGGAAAAAAGATTACAAGGTTGTGGAAAAGATCACAGGCGAAGATCTTTTCCGTGTGATTATGTAAAACACAAATAAACTAGCCTATGGAAGCTTGTCGATGTTGATTGTCATCCCTCTCTTCTGGTGCATTCTCTCACCCTTTTATACTGGTCGAAAGGGCGCCAATACACAACGGCTTCGAACGGTTGCTTGGGTGCAGTTTCGGCAACTGCACTTAACTTCCACGCAGGCTTAACACGTGCAATTAAAGGAATAATCGCACACACTGACCTCCTGGTAGTTGTCTTCATATGTGGAAGAATCTTCGGGATACTCGGAATATGCTGGTTGTAGGGCATAAGCAACCCCGAGTTGCCCTGGTCGAGAGTAGTCAATGTCCTTCTGACCGCACATTGTCCGCAATCACTTGACCGCGTACTGTCTACGACCTTGCGTCCGCGCATCACCTACGGGTTTCTGACCGTGCACTGTCCGTGGCCTGATCGCGTAGAACCTGCGACCATGTGTCCGCGCTTCTCAGGCCAGCTGAGATCATATCAACAGACACTTACCTGGTTCGAATATGTCTTGAACGAGACGTGCATTTATTCTGAACTAGCTCGGGTAACAATCCTCGTCAGCTAGCGCCCAAATTTGAAGGAAACGAAGAGACATATTTACTTCAAATTTTAAAACTTACATCGGATAAGTGACCCGACGCTTCAAATCCTCCACTTAGTGGAGCACTAAGTGTGGCAGTTTATTTCCCGAGACGGACTCTGGGCAATGTTTTGACAGGTAATGATGGCGCCGTAGAATTGTCTTTTAACCCGAGATAAAACTGTAAATGTTTTAAAAGCTCGAGGTATTCGAAAAATGAACCATCACCCCAGGGGCTATAAATACCAAAACCTTCTAACTTTGAAACTTCACAAATCTTTTCCTAGCTAAATCTTTTCCAAAGCTATCTTTTCTTCTCTTTTGTACACTTCTCAATGGCAGATCGAAACATCATTGAGATTGAAAGCGATGAAGAGGAAGTGGCGCTTGAATTCGACCAAGATTTCCAAAAGGTAAGTCTCTTCTAGAATTCTTGGTTCAAGTTGCCATCTTATGCTCTGATCATTTCCCCGAACGCTTTTGGAAATTCACAGACTACCGAAGATATGGCCCCTCCAGGGAAGAAACCCAAGGTTGACGAGGGATCTTCTAGTGGCTCAAGGGTGAGAGACGCATCATTGCCCTCTCTTCCTTTGGTTCCTGTAGTTCTCCCTGTTCATGCAACTCGGCAGGTCAAACCTTCATCTCCACCTTTGGAGGTTCATAATAATCCTTCAAAGTCTTCTTCTGAGCTTTCTCCATCGCGATCCAATGATCCCCGTCTTTTGACGGGTTATCAATTTTCTGGTTGGCAAGCTGTACATCCGCGACCAGATGATCCTCAACCTGTGTTGGGGAAACAACCTCCTGATGATTCCCTACTTTTGTCGGGTGATCTACTTTCTGGGGGAAATACTTCATCCTCTCACTTGCGAGGATTGGTAACTATTTTCATCCCTTCTGTTGGTCCTTTTAACTTGTAAAACTAACCCATTTATGTGCAGGAGATGAAAATTGTTGGAGCCCCCAGTGACCAGCCTACTGAGATTCAACATCCTTCCCTCGAACAGACTCTCCAAAGGGAAAAAGAGGCCTTGCAGAAGAAGACCGAAGAGATGTCCTCGGCCATTCTTCACCTGGCATAATGTTTTGATAGATCCCACGAAGAGGCGCACCAATTCCGCTTGGAGAGGGACTACGCTCGAGAACAGCGAGAACTCTCCGATTCGATCAGGGATGGTAGTGCTTCTCTGATTCGGGATGATGTAGATAGGCTTAGAGTAGTTGCTAGTTCTCTTCGGGCCGTCAGTGTAGATCCTACTGACGCTAATATGTTCCTAGGAGAACTTTGTAAACTCCTCTCGGATCAGGTCGACGCTCTGGTCGCCTGTATCCCTTTTGTATGCAAGGATTGTCAGAAATAAACATTTCTTTTGCTTTACATCACTTGCCGTGAGGAATAAAACTCTCCAGAATCTATATGCAAAACCATGATCATAAGTAATGTCTTTACGACCACTCATACATACACAAACCTGAAGTAACAAGTTTTTCAATCAGAAGCACATTAAGGAGTCATACCGCGACCAGTTCTGGTACCGCAATCAAAAGCAAAGCCGCGATCAGGACTGAAATTCGATCAGAATTGTCATAGCGATCAGAACCGAAATCCGATCAGAACTGGAATCCGATCAGAACAGTCATAGTGACTCAAACCGAAGTCATGGTAACATAATGCCTTGACCGGGGGATAACCATCTGTATTTAGATTATCCATTTGCAATGACCACAGAATATCATTATGACCAAAATGCAAACTATAAAGTGATCACAAGAACACATTGTGACCAATACGTGAAAATTTAACTTACAAAAGACATGAAGGATAACTTCCTCCGAAAATTTTTGTAACATTTTCACGTTCTTAGGTACACCCTAGCCCCCGAATTCGAAACAACAAACACTTTTCACTTCGGATTCACTGTGGGGAGTGCATAACGGGTCTCCGAGACAAAGCATCCATTATGGAAAATGAATAGAATATTCAATGGAACGTTGCCCTCAATGGAACGTTGCCTCGGGCCTATAAAAGGAACAAGTAGCTTCCTGAGGAAGCCACACAACCAGAAATCCTTAGAACTTCCGCTGCAAAAAACCCTCATTCCTCATCCTCCATCGCCTCCAAAGTCGCCACCTTTCCTCCCAATCCTTTTCAAGGAATGGCGTCTTGGAGCCGATCTGTTCACCACACAGAGGAGAGCTTGGTGGCACTAGAGAAAGAAGAGATCCTTCCTCCACGGCTGTTAATCAACTAGCGGCCCGCGGAGAACTATCAAGAAACCCCAATCATCCAAGAGGGCGAATTGGTGGTTTTTGAGGAATACCTGCGATGCCGGTTCCAATTTCCTGAGTGTCGATTCCTGAAGAGAATCTTGGAACACTACAGGTTGGAGTTGGTGAATCTCCACCCTAATGCTGTCCTGATCCTGGCGATCTTCTAGCACCTATGCAAAGCCTTCGTCGGAGTGCTCCCAAGCGTGGAGCTCTTCCGACGCTTCTACTACTTGGCATGGTCAAAGAGCGCCAATGCCACCGGATGTATTTACTTCCGGATAAGGGAGAAGAAAGAGTATCCCTTCCCACCGCTGTGGGACTCCGTTCACAGGTGGTACCAGAAATGGTTCTATTGCATCCATCCGTCGGAGAGCGGGTTGTGGTTTGAGAACTCCCGGCCAAAGAAGTCCAGCGAATTGGATTCTCTTCCTGCCCTAAGCGCGGAGCAAAAGAAGCAGGCCCAAGTAATTCTTCACTTAGTCCAGCAGGGACTAATCTCTCGTGACATTATCCGTGACTTCGTGAAGAATCGGGTGAGCCCCCTGCATGAAAGGGCTCATCCGGCTTGGGAAATCTAGTCCTTGGAGGATAGCACCTTGGACTATAATAACGATACGTCTTCCAGTCAACAAAAACATATATTTCTTCTGAAATGTCGTATTTGGTAACCTGTTCACTTGTGATGCAGCTTTGGCTCTGTCCGAAATCGAAAAGTGGACGAATTACCTCCTCAAGGCGTATAGTGCCGATGTGGAGGGAACCAGGGGATCACCTCGCCCCCAGAGCCTGATCAATGCTAGCGATGACCTCAAACAGTAGCGCCGAAAGGCATGGACATTCTCAACAGGCTCCATTTGTAGATCATTCACTCATCTCGTGTTAACGAGAACAACTTGAATGATATAGCTCCTGGGAAAGTTTGGCGAGGCGACACGTCCAACCGACGATGTTGGTCTCTTGGGAAAACTGGCTCCGAAGTGGGTGAAGAAAATCTCTTCGAAGCACGCGACGAAGAAAATTGCTCCCAAGAAGTCCAAGAGTGTCGTGGTATTAAGAATACCACGACAGGTTTTGAAGACGATCCTAGCGGAGATTACGCAGCGCGGGTTGACCGGGTGACCGGTCCTCCCCCGCCGGACAAACACAAGAAAAGACACGAGGATTTATACAGGTTCGGGTCCCGATGGGGGCCCTAGTCCTGTCGACGCGCTCCCGACCGGAGTCGGCTGGGGAGGCTCTCTCCGGGGGAGAGGCTTCCGGAGCACGTCTGTGAGATTAGCTATTCCAAATAATAATGAGCTGATCTTTTACAACAGAGGGGTACAAGGGCTATTTATAGCCCCAAAAAAGAAGCAAAAAGCCTAAACTACCCCGGAAGCCACCGTCGGATTGAAGGGTAGGACCGTCCTTCTCCCGGTCAAATGTCTTGGATGCTTGACAGGTGGTCGCTGATTCCCGAGGCGTCCCTCGCGTGACCTGCACGTGATAAACAAACAGGGATTTTACCTTTTAGGAGGGCGATGACGTCCGGGACCCCTTCCGGAGAGCAGGGTCCCGGGAGCCTAAAAGGCGGCGCCCGGGGCAGGCACCGGGGGCCACTGTCCCCGGGCGAATGGCGGCGCCCGGGACTCGCCCGGGGGGCAAGGTCCCGGGAGCCAAAAGGCGGCGCCCGGGACATACCCCGGAGGCACGGTCCCGGGAGCCTAAAAGGCGGCGCCCGGGCAGACACCGGGGGCCACTGTCCCCGGGCGAATGGCGGCGCCCGGGACTCGCCCGGGGGGGCAAGGTCTTGGGAGCCAAAAGGCGGCGCCCGGGACATACCCCGGAGGCACGGTCCCGGGAGCCTAAAAGGCGGCGCCCGGGGCAGGCACCGGCGGCCACTGTCCCCGGGCCAATGGTGGCGCCCGGGACTCGCCCGGGGGGGCAGGGTCTCGGGAGCCAAAAGGCGGCGCCTGGGGCAGGCACCGGCGGCCACTGTCCCCGGGCAAATGGGGGCGCCCGGGGGGGCAGGGTCTCGGGAGCCAAAAGGCGGCGCCCGGGACATACCCCGGAGGCACGGTCCCGGGAGCCTAAAAGGCGGCGCCCGGGGCAGGCACCGGCGACCACTGTCCCCGGGCAAATGGCGGCGCCCGGGACCCGCCCGGGGGGCACGGTCCCGGGAGCCAAAAGGCGGCGCCCGGGACATGCCCCCGAGGCAAGGTCCCGGGCGCCTAAAAGGCGGCGCCTGTGGCAGGCACCGGAGGCCACTGTCCCCGGGCAATCATGAACTTACCTGGACTTGACCGCGTGGAGATTTCCGCCAACAGCAGCCCCCCATGCCCTCCGGGGACGCAGCTTGAGCCCCCGGAGGGAATGGTTACGGTACCGGGAAAATCTCCGAGCGAAACCTCCGGACGAAAATCACCGGACCCTCGGCGACGCTTCAGTTTCTGTGCCGGGCGCTTTATGGCCGCCGTTTTCGCAATAAATGCACGCGCGGTTCGAACCGGCGCCTCGATTTACGCGCCTGTCCCTTCGTTTCCCGCGCACGGTTTGAATTTCAGTGGTCCAGATCGCTCCGAGGGGGCCACGTGGCGCGCATCTAGATCACGGCCAGCCTCTATAAATAGGGCCTTAGGGGGCCCCGGTAGCTCATTCCAAATTTTCCAACTCCAACTTCAGCTCTCCCGGTAGCTTCCTCCGGTAGCGAGTGTTCGGGAGCTTTAGTCAACCTCCTGAAAAGTTAGCCACCGAAAAAAAGAAAGAACTGACCTAATGGCGCCCAAAGGTCGAGCGAAGACCACGGAGGTGCCCCCGGAGGAAATCCCCGTGGATTTCCTCTGGGCCTCCGAGTTCTCGGTCTCGGACGCAGAGTCCCTGGTCAAGAAGGGCATCGTCGCGGAAGGGACATCCGGGTCCCCTTAAGGAGGGATGGAGCCCCTCGCCCCAGGCCCGGAGAGGTTGTGGCCTTTGAGGCCTTCCTCGAGGCAGGGCTCCGGCTCCCGGTGCACCCGATGCTCCGGGAGTTCCTGAAGGAGTACGGGGTGGCGCTCAACCACCTCACCCCCAACGCCCCATCCGGATGGGTCTCTTCATCTGGCTGTACGAGATGGCGACCGGGCGGGAGCCCACCCTCCGCGCCTTCCGGTACTTTTACGAGCAAGCAGCGCGGAGCTCCCACCTGGTGAAGGGAGGACCGAAGTCCCCCTTCGGCTCGGTGATGGTCCAGATGCTGCCCTCCCGGGTGGCGGACTACCCGGCGGCGGCCTCCCGGGACCACTGGGGGGATTGGCTCCGGAGGTGGTTCTACCTCCGGGTCCGGGACGAGGCGGTGGTCCACGCCCCGGAGCCTCCCACCTACAGCCGGTCATCTGCACCGAAGCCGCCGGTGTGGACGGACGAGGAGTTCGAGCTCCTCGGGAAGGTGGTGCTGACGAAGAAGGCCCGCTCGATGCGGGACGCCGCGGAGGAGCTGGCGCTCCTGCGGCTTTCGCCCTTCTCACGCGGGGAAAGGGGGATCGGCATGGGCCCGGAGCAGCGGCCTCCGGTGAAGCCGGTGACGCGGCGTAAGTCCCCTGCATTTTTGTACTTGCAGTTTTTTTATGAGATTGACTAACTTTTTACCTCTTGCAGTGCGCCCGTACCCGGCGGTGAGGGACAAGGCGGAGCACCTCCTGGGGAGGTACTTCGCCGATGAACACGAGCGCATCGTGCACCTCGTAGGGGAGGGGCCTCCCCGGAACCTGGTGGCCGAGGCCTACGGGCTCAGGCTTCCGGAGAGGAAGCCCCTTCCCACCCCCGGGTCTCATAAGCGGGGGAAGGATGCGGCCGGAGGGCTCGGAGCCCAAAAGGCCCCGGGTCCAAAAGACCCCCTCCCCGACGACGACGCCGGTGAGGGCCCGGGACGCGGCTCCCGGAGCCGAACATGCCCGGGCGGCACCCCGGGCAGAGGTGACGCCTCCGCCCCCGGAGGCCCCCGTCGAGGCCCGGGGGAAGGAGGTGGTTACCAGCGGGGCGGGGTCCGATTCCGCGGACTACGCCTCGTCGCCAGTTCGAGTGATGCTCCTCTCGCCTCTCCCGGCGGCATTGGCGCCGGAGAGGCTGGAGGTGAGGTTCTCGGAGGCGGCGCCTCCGTGCCTCTGGCCGGTTGATGAGGAGGGGGGGGGGGGGGAAAGGCCCGATGATCCCCCCCCGGGCGGAGATCCCCGCCCAATCCTCGTCTTCATCGTCCTCGGAGGAAACTTCGTCGACGAAGACGCCGGCGACGACGGCCGTGCTCCCGGACTCCGAGGTCCGGGGGCCCTCTCCCGGCCACAACAGGGGCGCCGGGCAAGATACCTCTCTGCTTCCCGCCGGGGAGGTGGCCCGCTGCGCGGAGGGCCTGCACAGCCGGAAGGTGCAGGCCTTCGTAGCGGGGGGAACGCTCCACGAGCGTTTTGAGGGGCTCGAGTCCCTCGGAGCCCAGGTAGCCCGAGCTCTTATGATTTGTCCTGCACTTAAGATTTTTCTAACTCTTTATGTATTTTGTAGGTAGCGACTGTTACCTGGGGCATTGAGCAGCGGGTCACCCGGCTGCTCAAGGAGGCGGAGAGCCGGGCCGTGGCTTGCGTGGAGCAGCGGGAGGCGGCCCTCCGGGAGCGGGACGAAGCTCTTGATGAGCTGTCCCGGGCCCGGGCCCAGGTGCACCTTTCAGAGGGCGCCTACATCCGCCTCCGAGAGGAGGCCAAGGTGAGGGAGAAGGCGCTCCGGGAGCTCGAGAGCTCCAGCGTCCGGGCGCTATCGGACGCGGGCCGCTCCGTCCGCTCGGCCTTGGAAAGCCTTGGCGTTAGCCTGGGCTCCGGGAGCGCCCCGGAGGTGCCCCAGGCGACCCTCGCGGAGGCTGTGCGTTTTCTTAACGCACAAGTCTCCGCCATCCAGGAAGCTGCGGACGTCCGGGCACGAGGCCGGGCGATCCCCGTCATCGCGGCCGCCGCGGGGCTCGTCGACTATCGGGGGGTTGGCGCCCGGGCGATCGGGGGGCGCATCCCCCGGAGCTTCCCGGAGGCCTTCGAGCCAACGCGCCGGGAGGTGGAGCTGCTGGCGGAGGGATTCTACGACCAGATCATTCGGACGAGGTTCCCGACACCGGCGCCTCCGGCCGCGGATGCCCCTGCCCCGGCCACGGAGGAAGCTCCCCGGGGGGAGGACCCCAATGCTAAAGTATGAGCCTCCCCCGGGTCTTTAGCTAGGACCCCTTTTCATTTTGTTTGACATTTTGATTCCGGTAGCTTCTTAGGAGAAGCCCCAGGCACTTGTACAAAAATCATTTTGCAATGGAATATATTTCAAATTTTCTAAGTCTTTGCAATGAAATGTTACCAGGGTACCCGGGGGGTTATTCCCGGGCAACGGTCCGGGAGAGGCTCTCCGGGGGACGCCCAAGCGGCTTTGATTTTGCTGAGCCTTGTCTCCGGGGAGCGCGACGGGGGTACTGCACGAGAGCCTGTCCGGTTGAGGTGGCGCCCGGAGTGGCACTTGGATAATTTTGACAACAGCCGTGCTGAATTAACTCCCCCGCGCCCGAAGGCCCAGATGATACCTCCTCTCCGGATACTTCCGCCGGCTGGGTACAAGTTTTGGCCCGAAGACGTACTTCGGGACTCTCAGCGTCGCGTCCGGGCGCTGTACCGGGACTTGGCCCGGGAGCTGAGGGAGCGCCTCCGGAAGCTTTAGGCGTAGGGGCCTTAGGCTTGTAGAAAATCCCCCAGGTTAGGACCCGGGTTGTATCATTTCCGAAACCCACCGGAGGGGGAAGATGTCCTCCGGATCTCTCAATAAATAAAGCTGCCTTTCTTTTGTTGCTTGCTTTGTCTTTTCTTCTTGGCTGGTCTTGCGGGGCTCATCTTCAAAAGAATGAGCTATCTTTGTTCGTGGGTGACCCGGGGGCCCCCTGTCCCCCCCCGCCCACAGCGGGCCGGAGGAGGCCTCCGCGCGCTGTGGGGGTAACAGGGTCCCCGGGGGGAGCATAACCTGTAGGAGAAATATTTTCTAAGTTAGAAAATTGTAAAAACGGGGTTTCCGAGGGAGGGACCTTCCGGGAGAGGTTCATCCGGCCGTCGCTAGAACGGGGAACCGGGAACAAGGCGCGGAAGGGGCTTGTGAAAAGCCAATAAGACCTCCGGAGGGGAGCTTCCCGGGAGGCTTCGTCCGGTCTCCGTGAGAACGAGGAACCGGGAATAATGTCCGGGGGAAAATATATCCGAGAAATCCATATCTTCGTAAGGCAATCGTCCGGTCGCCGTGAGAACGGGGAGCCGGGAATAAGGTCTCCGAAAGATAATCATCTGGTCGCCGTGAGAACGGGGAGCCGGGAATAAGGTCTTCGGGAGATAATCATCCGGTCGCCGTGAGAACGGGGAGCCGGGAATAAGGTCTCCTGAGAAATCCCTCGGACGTCCCGCTGGGGAGAGCGTCCACTCCCGGAGGAGGGAGAAAATCCAGAAAGCCATTAGACGTCCCGCTGAGGAGAGCGTCTACTCCCGGAGGAGGAAGTGCCCGAAGACGGGTCTTGAGTGTTTGGGTAGGGGACTAGTCTCCCAAAGTGACTCGTTACCGCGGCCGCTGGGGACCGGGTTGCCGCTTACACCCTCAGTCCACGAGGGCTGATCGTAAGCCGCCCTGCGGGAGTGCAGGCTCCGTTGTAGGGACTTGTTGGGGCTGGCCCACTTCCTCGCGGGGAGGGCATCCTCACAAGGAGGGCATCCTCGCGGGGAGGGCATCGCCGCTAGAGGCGGCAAATAAGAATCTGCAGTGAGACAGTTGGAGAACAAAGGCTATGCATTTATTAACAAAATATACAAAGCCCCCCCCTGCGAAACCGCGAAGGGGGGGGGGAAAAGGAAGTTACAGTGTCCCTCCTCCCCCTCCAGCCTGATCGCTCTGGGGGAGGGGACAGGCCCGTAAGGCTAGACGTAGAACTTGCGAAGTAAACGCAAGTTCCAGGTGTGCTTCAGCTCCTGCTCTTGAAGGTTGGAGAGCTTGTAGGCCCCCGAGCCTAGGACAGCGGAGATCCTGTAGGGGCCCTCCCATTTGGGGGAGAGCTTACCCTGGGCTTGGGGGTCTGTGACGCGCTTGAGGACAAGGTCCCCAAGGCGGAAAGCTCTCTCGCGCACACGCTGGTTGTATGCGCGCGACATCTCGCGCTCGTAGATGGCGTGGCGGAGGAGCGCTCGGTCGCGTTCCTCCTCCACGAGGTCGATTTCCAGCCGCCGGTTGTCTTCGTTGGCCCGGTAGGCCGCGGTCGTGGCTCCGTTCAGGAGCTCGACCCGCAGCGACCGGAAGCCGATCTCCGGGGGGAGGACTGCCTCCGCCCCGTAGACCAGAGAGAAGGGAGCACGCCCTGTGGCCCGGGACGGGGTCGTGCGCATCGAGCAGAGGATGCTAGGGAGCTCCTCTGCTCACGCGCCCCGCTTGGAAGCGGTTTGCTCGAGTCTCCGGCGTAACCCCTGTAGGATTACGCCATTGACTCTCTCGACGGCCCCGTTGCTTTGAGGATGGGCCACTGAGGCGAAGTGGATGACGATCCCTAGGCCTTCGCAGAATTCCCGGAAATAAGCCGAGTCGAATTGGGTCCCGTTGTCCACGGTGATTTCCCGGGGGACACCAAAACGACAAACGACGTTTTTCCAGAAAAACCGCTGAACGGCCCGGGAGGTGATGCTAGCCAAGGGCTCCGCCTCAACCCACTTTGTAAAGGAGTCGACCGCGACTACCACATACTTGTATCCTCCGAGCGCTGGGGGGAAGGGCCCTAAGAGGTCCATCCCCCAGCGCACGAAGGGCCACGTGATGGGGATAGTTTGCAGCGCTACAGGGGGGAGGTTTGAGCCCTTGGCCATCTTCTGGCATGCTTCGCACGCGGAGACAAGGTCTCGCGCGTCGCGCATGACTGTAGGCCAGTAGAAGCCCTGCCGAAGGGCCTTGGCGGCGATGGCGCGTGGGGCTAGGCGAGAACCACAGCTCCCCGCGTGAATGTCTTCTAGGAGTTGAAGTCCCTCCGACCGGGGGAGGCAGCGCAGGGGGGCTGAAGCCTCCCGCTTGTAGAGCCTTCCCTCCAGTAAGAGATATGCACGGGCTTTAGCCCGGAGGCGCTTAGCCTCGGTCTCGTTGGAGGGGTCCCCTCCCCCTTGATGAAGGAGAGGAGGGGATCCATCCATGATGACGCCCGGACCATCTCGGCGACCTCCGGGACCGGAGGCTCGGGGCCTGCGTCCGGGGAGGCCACCGAGGGCTTCGTGATTGTTTTCAAGAAGGCCCCCTTGGGGAGCGTTTCCCGGGCGCTTGCCGCCCGGGCCAAGGCATCAGCCCGGTCATTCTCCCTTCGCGGGATATGCCGGGCCTCAAGTCCGTCGAAGTGCCTCTCCATCTTCCGTACTTCCTGCAAGTAAAGACTTAGATTTGCGTCATGGCACAGGTAAGACTTGTCCATTTGGCAGAAAACAAGCTGAGAGTCTCCCTTCACTAGGAGGCGTCGGATCCCCAGGGAGCGCGCAAGGCGCATCCCGAGGAGCAGAGCCTCGTATTCGGCGACGTTGTTGGTTGCGGGGAACTCGAGCCGCGCGGCGTACTCGAGCTCCTTCCCCTCGGGGCTCCGGAGGACTACCCCCGCGCCAGCCCCGGCGAGACACAGCGACCCATCGAACAGCAGGGTCCAGTGGTCACTGCGTCGGGGCGGCACAGGGAGATCTTCATCCCCGGACCCAGAGGCGGGAGTCCACTCTGCGACGAAGTCGGCGAGGACCTGCGACTTGATTGCGGAGCGGCCGGTAAGGGACAGGGAGAAGGGGGCGAGCTCGGCCCCCCACTTCCCAATCCGACCGGTGGCTTCTTTATTCCGCAGCACCTCCCCCAGGGGGAGGGACGACGGGACGGTGATGGGGTGCCCCAGGAAGTAGTGCCGGAGCTTCCGGGACGCCATGAGGAGGGCGTAGCAAATCTTCTCCACCTCCGTGTACCGAGTCTTGGCCCCTTGGAGGGCCTCACTCACGTAGTACACGGGACGTTGCTGCCCCCCTTGCTCCTTCACCAAAACTGCACTGACGGCGACGGGGGGTCGCGGAGAGGTAGAGGAGCAAGGGCTCTTCCGGAGACGGACTCACGAGCATTGGAGGGCTCGAGAGGTACTTCTTGAGGTCGTTGAAGGCTTCCTGGGCCTCGGGGGTCCAGCGGAACCCCTCGAGCCCTCGGAGGATCTTGAAGAACTGGAGGCCCCGCTCCCCCGAACGGGAGACGAAGCGACTGAGTGCGGCCAGGCGGCCGGAGAGCCGCTGGACATCTTTGACGGAGCGTGGTGGGGGCATGTCTAGGAAGGCCCGGATCTTCTCGGGGTTTGCCTCAATGCCCCGCTGGGACACGAGGAAACCCAGGAGCTTCCCCCCGCGCACCCCGAAGGCGCACTTCTCCGGGTTGAGCTTGAGCCCGAACGCGCGGAGGTTGCGGAAGGTCTCTGCGAGGTCGTCGATGTGGGAGGCTGCACGGGGACTCTTGACGACTGCGTCGTCTACGTAGACTTCGACGTTGCGGCCGACTTGATCTTAGAAGACCAGCGTCATTAGGCGCTGGAAGGTGGCTCCCGCATTCTTGAGCCCGAAGGGCATGCGGCGGTAGCAGAAGGTTCCGAGGGGAGTTATAAAACTCATCTTTTCCTCGTCCCCTTCCGCCATCCGGACTTGATGGTATCCCGAGTAGGCGTCTAGGAAGCTCATCAGCTCGCACCCCGCGGTGGAGTCAACGAGCTGGTCGATCCGCGGGAGCGGGAAGTTGTCTTTGGGGCAGGCGCGGTTAAGGTCGGTGAAGTCCACGCACATGCGCCACTTGCCACTTGATTTCTTGACGAGGACGGGGTTTGCGAGCCACTCAGGGTGCAAGACTTCCCGGATGAACCCCACCTCTTGGAGCCGAGCTATCTCCGTCTTGATGTCTTCTTGACGTTCGAGGGAGAGCTTTCTCAACTTCTGCTTGACAGGGGGGTGACCGGGGGTTACCGCGAGCTTGTGTTCAATAACCCCCCGGGCGACACCCCGCATGTCCGAAGGCTTCCACGCAAAAACATCGGAGTTTTCGCGCAGAAAGGCTGCGAGTTGCGCTGCATGGTCTTGGGGGAGCTCTGCCCCGATTTGGACAGTTTTGTCCTCGCTGCTTGGGGACAGCGGGACCTTCCGGAGGCACCCTTCCGGACGCAGCTTGAGAAGGAGCCTCCCAGGGGACGGCGCAGCGACGCCTACGTCCGGGGGGGGAGCCGCCCCCCCGGGCGCCTTGATCAGGTTGACGCTTCCTATTGTGGCAGCAGCTCGCTCGTATAGAGCACGGGCCATGTCTTGGTCCCCCCGGACGTTGATCACGCCATGCGGCCCGGGGATCTTCATGCACAGGTAGTTTTGGTGGGTGGCAGCCCCCAGCCGATTGATCGTAGTCCTCCCCATAATCACATTGTAGGAGGAGGGGAGGTCCACTACGTCGAAGCGGACTAGCTCGGTCCGGTAGTTCTCTGGGGTGCCGAAGGTGATCGGGAGATCTACCTTGCCCATGGGGTGGATCGCCTTCCCCGGGACAAACCCTTGCAGAGGCCCTGCCGCTGGTTGCAGGAGCTTCTCATCCACCTGTATTTCCTTGAAGGTTTTGAGGAACAGGACGTCGGTGGAGCTTCCGCCGTCCACGAGGATGCGGGCCAAGTGGTAGTTGTAGATTGTCGCGGAGACAATGAGCGCGTCGTCGTGGGGGAAGCGAACCCCTCGCGCGTCTTCCGCCGTAAAGGTGAGGGGGACGTCTGACCACTTGGGCGGCACGGACGCGTGTAGCACCCCCACTACCTTAACTTCTCGCGCGTACTCCTTGCGCTGGCGCTTGGAGTCCCGCCCGGAGGCGGACCCCCCTACGATGACGTTGATGCGGCGCTGAGAAGTTTGAAAGGGGAGAGCGTCTGAAGGCTCCCCCTCCTGCACCTGCTGCCCCCCCGCAGGAGCGGGAAGGGCCGGAACAGCTGGCCGAGGGGGCAAGGAGGCCGGAGTCCCCCACCCCCTGCCCGCGCTGGTCGAGGAACGCCGCGAAGTGCTGCAGCAGCTGGTGGCAATCTCGGGTGGCGTGGGTACTGGACCCGTGGAAGCTGCACCACGGTCCTTCCCGGCTTCTCCCCGCGGGGCCTTCGCGGCCGCGAGAAGACTGTCCTCCCCCATGGCCTCTCGGCTTGGGAAAGGGGCGGTCGCCCTTCGGGGGGTCGCGCGAGCCGCCTCCGCCCTAGAGGACAAAAGTATCCCGAGGCCGTGGTTCGCTACGGCCCCCCTGCCTGGGGCGCCTGGGGGGATCCCGGGCCCCCCGCTCGGCGGGAGCAGGAGCCCCCTGGGTCTTCTTCCAAATGACGTCTTCCTCCGCGCGAGCGTACTTTTCGAGTACGTTGAAGAGCTCGTCGGCGGAGGAGGGGCAGCTTCGAGAGAGTCTTCGGTGGAGTTCTCCCGGGAGGATCCCGCTTTTGCAGGCTTCGATCACTATGGAGTCCGGGACGTGGGCCACTTTGCTTTTTACTTGGGCAAAGCGCTTGAAGAAGCTTCTGATGGTCTCCCCGGTTCTCTGGCGCACTGTGTATAGCTGTGAAGAATCCAAGGGACGTACGTAATTTCCCTGAAAGTTGGCGCAGAACTCCCGCTTCAGCTGCGAGAAAGACTTGATGGAGCCCGCCTTCAGATTGTAAAACCAGGAGCGGGCAATGCCGGTGAGGTAGAGGGGGAAGACATTGCATTGGACGCTCTCGTCCCCCCCCGCCGCGGAGATGGCTGCGGAGTAGATCTGCACGAACTCGTAAGGGTCCGCCTCGCCATTATAATGTTCGATGTGCGGGGGACGGTAGGGCCGCAGCCATCGGATGCTGCGGAGTCTTCGACACAGAGGCTGGTTCGCCCCCTGCACTTCCCGGGGGGAGCCCCAGTCACTGTCTTCTTTAACGGGGGACGCCCCCTCGTTATCCGAGTCAGGTAGCGGCCCAAGAGGGCCGCCAGAGTGGTGGTGACGACGCTTCTCTTCCGGGCCGGGACTGATTTCCCGGACGTCCGGGCTTCCCTCCGGGGAGGATGGTTCTTCGGCTGGTCTCTTCCCCCGACCGGTGCGAGAGCGAGGCTCCCTGCGACAACGACCGGGGGAAAGCCCTTCCCCGCGGCTGGGAGAATGCATTCGCTCGACCTCCCCCCGGGAGAAGCGGACCTGCTTCGCCGGGGGAGGGAGCTCCTGCACTATAGCAGCCGGCCCGGAAGCTACTGGGGCCTGCTGGGGGGAGCCCCCTGCGACGGCCCCCGGGACCGGAAAGGGGGGAGCCCCTGCACCATCCGGAACCGGGGAGGGGGCGCCCGGGGCGGCGTTTGGATCCAAAGAGGGGGCCCTGCGGCAACAACCGGGACCGGAAAGGGGGAAGCCCCTGCGACATCCGGAACCAGTGGGGGGTGAGCCCCCTCGGCGACGTCCGGGGTTGGGGAGCCAATGCGGGGGGAAATTCGCTGAGGCACGGGAGCTGCTCTGTCGACCGGCCCCGGTGCGGTAAACGCAACGCGAGGGGCGGGACTGGCTCCCGGCGTAGGAATAACCCCCGGTATGAAATGACCCCCCGGGGACGGGGTACCCCCCTGGTGCCACGAAGGGCCCGGGCATGAAATAGCCTCCCGGAACCGGGACAGGCCCGGGTGCCGAGAAGTGTCCGGAAGTATATCCCGCAGGGGGAGGGAACCCCCCGGCGGGATCATACGGGGTAGACAGCCCCCCGGAGACCGGAGGGGCCGCCGGGTACCCCATAAACAGGGGCATGATCCCCGGATATGTGTGCGACGAAAATGTGGGGGCCGGGGGCCGCGCCAACACACTGAGGAGCTCGTCCATAGAGCGCTGGGCGTGGAGCTGGCCCTCCACGAGAGCTTCGAGCAGGGCGTCCCGGGGAGCCGGGGGAGCCGTCGGGGGGACGCTTGTCCCGGCCGAGGTCCCCGTGGTCACCGGGAACGACCTGGAGGTGGAAGCACCTAAGTTAAGAGGAAAGGAGGGAGGCGGTACCTGGGCCAGGTCGCCTCCGGAAGGGACCGCCGGGACAGCAGTGTCCCGGACGGGTGGCGCCAGGTCACCGGGACCGGCGTCACCGGGAAGGGCGCGGGCCCTTGTTCTCGGAGGAGCCATGGCGATTTGTCACGAGTCCCCACGGACGGCGCCAACTGTCGTGGTATTAAGAATACCACGACAGGTTTTGAAAACGATCCTAGCGGAGATTACGCAGCGCGGGTTGACCGGGTGACCGGTCCTCCCCCGCCGGACAAACACAAGAAAAGACACGAGGATTTATACAGGTTCGGGTCCCGGTGGGGGCCCTAGTCCTGTCGACGCGCTCCCGACCGGAGTCGGCTGGGGAGGCTCTCTCCGGGGGAGAGGCTTCCGGAGCACGTCTGTGAGATTAGCTATTCCCAATAATAATGAGCTGATCTTTTACAACAGAGGGGTACAAGGGCTATTTATAGCCCCAAAAAAGAAGCAAAAAGCCTAAACTACCCCGGAAGCCATCGTCGGATTGAAGGGTAGGACCGTCCTTCTCCCGGTCAAATGTCTTGGATGCTTGACAGGTGGTCGCTGATTCCCGAGGCGTCCCTCGCGTGACCTGCACGTGATAAACAAACAGGGATTTTACCTTTTAGGAGGGCGATGACGTCCGGGACCCCTTCCGGAGAGCAGGGTCCCGGGAGGCTAAAAGGCGGCGCCCGGGGCAGGCACCGGGGGCCACTGTTCCCGGGCGAATGGCAGCGCCCGGGACTCGCGGGGGGGGGGGGGCAAGGTCCCGGGAGCCAAAAGGCGGCGCCCGGGACATACCCCGGAGGCACGGTCCCGGGAGCCTAAAAGGCGGCGCCCGGGGCAGGCACCGGCGGCCACTGTCCCCGGGCCAATGGTGGCGCCCGGGACTCGCCAGGGGGGGCAGGGTCTCGGGAGCCAAAAGGCGGCGCCTGGGGCAGGCACCGGCGGCCACTGTCCCCGGGCAAATGGGGCCGCCCGGGACTCGCCCGGGGGGGCAGGGTCTCGGGAGCCAAAAGGCGGCGCCCGGGACATACCCCGGAGGCACGGTCCCGGGAGCCTAAAAGGCGGCGCCCGGGGCAGGCACCGGCGGCCACTGTCCCCGGGCCAATGGTGGCGCCCGGGACTCACCCGGGGGGGCAGGGTCTCGGGAGCCAAAAGGCGGCGCCCGGGACATACCCCGGAGGCACGATCCCGGGAGCCTAAAAGGCGGCGCCCGGGGCAGGCACCGGCGGCCACTGTCCCCGGGCAAATGGCGGCGCCCGGGACCCGCCCGGGGGGGCACGGTCCCGGGAGCCAAAAGGCGGCGCCCGGGACATGCCCCGGAGGCACGGTCCCGGGCGCCTAAAAGGCGGCGCCCGGGGCAGGCACCGGAGGCCACTGTCCCCGGGCAATCATGAACTTACCTGGACTTGACCGAGTGGAGATTTCCCCCAACAAAGAGGATTCTGGGAGAGGCTTCCTCGTCAAAGACTCCTCTTGCCACGAAGAGAACTACGGTAACATACTCGATGCCCCCTGTTGCCCCAAGTACAAACTGGAATCACTTCTTCGTCGTACAGGGTGAAGGGAGTGAGGAAGAGGAGGATGACGTCCCTCTGATCCGTCACAAGAGGAAGATGATCGCTTCCTCATCCAGCGGGATCTTGTCTTCACCCGCGAGGACAGAGACGATCACAGCGGGTCTCGCAACCAGCGATAACCCTGTGGTTGCGGGTGAAATCACAGTACCTGAAGCCCAGGAAGCTTCAGGATTTGCTACACCTCTCCCCCTGACAAGAGGGGTGACTGCGGTAAGATTTCTCACAGTCTTGGTGGTCGTTATTCGTCCATGAACATCCACTAAGCAATGCGTGTACAGGAGGAAGAAACCATTACCCCTGTCCGACACGAAGTGACCGCTGCCAGCCCTGGGGTGGCGAGTACTCCACTCCTGGCGACAGGAGTGGGGCTAACAAAGCAGGACACCGCGACCACCAGCAACCCCATGGTCGCAAATGAAGTCCTAGTGCTTGCGGTCCAGGAAACGCCTGGTCCAACGGCCGTATCCCTACCAACCGAGAAGGTTACCCAGGTAAGGATTATCACAGCTTCAGTCCTTATTATTCCTCATGTATATGCTCATGAGTTTGTGCACACAGGGAGAAAAAGACAGGGTCCTCTTCACAAAGGGGAAAACCAGGACAGACGACGACTGTCCTCTTTTCCTTGGGGAACCATCTTCAAAATCCCAAAAGTTGGGGGGATTGGTAAGAAACTCCCCTGTCGGGACAGGATCAGATTACAGTGATCGATTGTAGAAATCTCAACTGATAGTATTTCTATTCGCTTAGGCACAGGGACGTAGTGCCCAGCCCTTTAGCGGCCTCGGCCAGTGTTGGAGCTTCCCCTGCTACCGAGGTTTCTGGGGAGCAAAGCTCCATCCCTTCGGCCAGGGAAGTTTTCCGGGCCGTGATAGATAGGCTGTCTGCAGAAGTTCAATCAGATGTATAGGAATCTGCAGCCCTAGCGAAAAATAAAGGTCAGCGGGAAGACTCATCCGCAGTTCTTGCTAGGGATAAGCGAACCCAGCGATTCAACCTTCAGTTGAACCGAGAAGGCGCTCATTCCGGGACTATGTTGAGGTACATCGAACACCTCTTATGAATTTTGTGTTTGCATGAGAGCATCTGGGTTTCGAAACTGATTTCCTTCCATGTCATAGGAAATGACACGCATAGCAACCATGTTGATGGCTATGGCGGATAGCATCGAGGCAACAGAAGAGGAAACTGGTCGCCTGCAGCGGTAAGGAAGACATTTCTCCACTTGTCCGAATGTAAACCCCTATCATGATAATCATCTCTTTTGTCACAGAGAAAATGCTTATTTGACGAAGAGCCTCGCTGACCGGGAAGACCAAGAGTTCCAGGCAGCCTCCAAGATCTCATTCCTGGAGACTGAACTCCAGAATTTGTGGTCACAGCTCTCCATAAGCATACTCCCGACTAGAGTAAATTAGTTTTGTTATATGAATTGTTTGTAATGGCCTCTTCTTCCAGCACCAGATGACCAAATAAGCTGGCTCAATCAAGAGAAGATAAATCTCCAGGTGACCATTAATTCTGTTCGCAGGGAGAACAGAGATTTGAGCATATCACTCTCAACCTGCAGCAGTGCTCAAGAAAACATCTTCGAAAAACTGAAGATGGTGGCTGGTCTATTGTGGGCTGATGTGGTCGAAACCGTGGTGGACGACCTTAGCCTTAGCGACTGGACCACACTGGTCGCGACCCAAGCAGAGTCACTTCTCGAGTATCTTCCTGAAGATACTAGGCGGTAAAAGGAGGCGATCAAATCAAGAGTTCGATCCACAGCCTCCGCCATCCTCTGCCGACTTCATCTTCGCCATGGCCCAGATCTTGATCTGAATCCAGCAGCGGAAGAGGTAGAGGTCGAACGTGAAGACCAGCATGGGGTTATCATGGAGGAGGTCAAACCCCTTGTAGAAAAACTCTTGAATGAGCTTGGCATGATATAAACCTTTGCACCTATACAGATACAATTTATACAATGCAAATGCATGCACTTTTTGTTTTAAAATAAAGCACTTCTTTTTGTTTCATGTTGCAACCATATTCCCCTAGCCCCCGCCTATGATTACGTATACTGAAGACTTAGTATTATGAGCACAGGAGAAATATAGGTATAACGACGACAAGGGATACCCGACCAGGCCGATAATCATATTAGATACAGTACCCAACCTTATTGCAAACCGGCAGCCACTCTGATGACCAAGGACATGCCAGCAAGCCCCGTGTGCGTTGAGAAATGGCTTATTGAGGGGTGTCTTGTCTGGAAGTGATCACGAGATCGGCCAGCGAATCTGATCTGGGTATTGTGGCAATATAACCATCGGCAACCAGCCCCCGAGCCATGCTCGTAACATATGGGCAAAAGAGGAATAATCCACATATGAAACAACTAAAAGCGCTAGTTTTGTTAAATCATGCTAATTGAAAAGGAAAAGGGATTGGGCACTTACACGTAAAACTTGCATAGTTGGTCGATGTTCCAAGTATTAGATAAGATCCGACCATCCTCCATCGCTAACTGAGCTGATCCTGGTCGCGGCACCGAGACAATAGTGTAGGGGCCTTCCCATTGCGGGGAGAACTTGTTGCGACTAGATTATTGGTTTTGTATTTTACGTAAAACCAGATCGCCCACGTGAAGACTATGTGGTCGCACCCTTTTGTTATGGTATTTCCGCAAAGCTTGCAAATACACCGCAGACTTGACCAAAGCTCGATCACATTTTTCTTCTAGGAGGATGAGATCTTGTAATCGTTGCCCGTTCTGATCAACTTGTTCGAATTGATCTGTTCGGACAGAATCAATACTAATTTCCATAGGTAACACAGCCTCAGCCCCGTATACCAGAAGGAAAGGTGTCTCACCAGTGGCTCGGATAGAAGTAGTATGTAGTGTCCACAGAACGGTGTAGAGCTCGTCAACCCAAACCCCCGATCGTGTCTTAAGGTGATCAAAAACATGTTTTTTGATGCCCTGTAATATTTTCCCGTTGGCACGTTCAATGGCACCATTTCTCTGTGGATGAGCTACAGAGGCAAAGCACACCTTGGTCCCGACCTGATTGCAGTAATCCAAAAAAAGACCACTAGCGAACTGGGAACCGTTATCAGTGATTAGACGATTTGGAACACCGAATCGAGTCACAATGTTCTTATGAAAGAACTTTTGTGCGGCAACAGCGGTAATGTTGTATACTGGTTCAGCCTCAATCCACTTTGTAAACGTGTCAATGGCTACGAACAAGAACTTGTATCCATTGACCGCTTGTGGCATAGGACCGACAATGTCCATCCCCCAGACCGCGAAGGGCCATGAAAGAGGAATGGTTTGTAGGGCATAGGCAGGTTGATGAACCTGTCTCGCATGAAACTGACACTGAGGACATGTCTTGACCATATTTTTGGCATCATCGAATGCCGAAGGCCAGTAAAATCCTTGTCGTAAAGCCTTGCCGACCAGTGTACGATATGACGCGTGCGCATACACCATCATGAATCTCTCTCAAGAGGGATTTACCTTCTTCTTGGGACACACAGCGCATAAATACTCCTTGAGTACCTTTTCTATACAAAACTCCTTCTATGAGCTTGCATAGACGCGCCTTTCGAACCAACTGATCACTTTCAGTTTCATCCGCAGGCAAGGTCCCATGTTCGAAATAGACCCTCAATGGATGCGTCCAATCTCGTTCTTGTCCGAGGTTGGTAACGCAGACTTTTACCAGATCATCTTCGACCGTAGTCATGATCGAGGGATGTTCCAACTGTTCGACGAACACTCCTACCGGAGCGGATGTGCGTGAGGACCCAATTTTTGATAATTGGTCTGCGAGAATGTTGTTCTTTCGTGGGATGTATTGGACTTCGAAATGACTGAAGTGTTTTTCTAATGTCCTCACTTCCCCCAGGTAATGAGCCATTGTCTCATCCGAGGTGCTGTACTCCTTGTTTACCTGGTTTACGACCAGCTGCGAGTCTCCCCTCACCACTAATCGACGGACTCCGAGGAATTTTACTGCTCGGAGCCCTACAAGAAGACCTTCATACTCTGCTGCGTTGTTGGTCGCAACAAAGTATAGTTGAATGACAAACTTTAGCTGTTCACCCTGAGGCATGACTAAGACCACTCCAGCCCCCGAGTGTTGAAAACTACAAGAGCCGTCAAAGTACATTGTTCAGTGATCAAGGCATTCCAAATCTTCGGGCGCCTGCACGGGTGGCTCAGGATTAGTCCATTCGACCACGAAGTCGGCCAAGACCTGAGACTTTACCGCGATGAGGGGCGTGAAATGGATGTCGAATGCTCCGAGTTCGATAACCCATTGGCGATCCGACCAGATTTCTCTAGATTGCGGACAATGTCTCCCAATGGAAAAGACGAGGGCACTGTGATCTTATGTGCTTGGAAGTAATGTCGTAGCTTACGAGAAGCCATCAGAAGTGCGTAAAGTATCTTTTGGACCTCAGTGTATCGCTCCTTAGGACTATGAAGTACCTCACTTACATAGTAGACGGGTCTGTGCACACCTTCTCTATCTGCGATCAGAACAGCGATCACCGCGTGAGGTGTGGCCGCCAAGTAGAGAAGTAATGGTTCTCCTTTGTCGAGAGAAACCAAGACCAGTGGACTGGATAGATACGCTTTTACGTCCTAAAATGCCTTTTCGGCCTGATCGGACCATGTAAAATTGTGATGTTTGCGTAGGGCTTTGAAGAAAGGTAGTCCCCTTTCGCCTAGTCGCGATATGAACCGGCTCAATCCCGTCATGCGACCTGCTAGGCGCTGAACGTCCTTGATGGTCGAGGGAGACCTCATATGTTTGATAGCCCTGATCTTTTCAGGATTGGCCTTGATTCCTCCAGACCAAACAAGAAAACCAAGAAGTTTTTCTGATGAAACCCCGAAAGAACATTTCTTCGGGTTTAATTTTATTCCATATCGATTTAAATTACAGAAGGTTTCAGCTAGATTGTCTAAATGAGACGATTTTTTTAAACTCTTTACAACCAGGTCGCCTACGTAAGCTTCAAGATTACGCCCCATCTGGGAAAGAAAGGTGTTTTGCATGAAGCGCTGGTACGTGGAACCTGCATTCTTGAGACCGAACGGCATTCTGACGTAGCAGTAGGTGCTGAATGGTGTGATGAAGGCAGTCTTCTCTTCATCTTCTTCTGCCATGCTAATTTGATATCCCGAGTAAGTGTCCAGGAAACTCATCAGTTAGCAACCCGCAGTAGAATCGACCAGCTGGTCGATGCGGGGAAGGGGAAAGTCGTCCTTCGGACAGGCACTATTTAGGCTGGTGTAGTCGACGCACATGCGCCACTTGCCATTTGACTTGCGGACCATGACCGGATTTGCAAGCCATACCGAATGATTGACTTCGCGAATAAATCCGGCCTTTTGGAGCATGTCCAACTCCTCTCGGATGGCTTCCTGCCGATCCACAGCAAAACGCCTGAGCTTCTGCTTTATTGGTCGCTGTCTAGGTCAAATTGCTAACCTGTGCACGATTTCTTCCTTTGGGACGCCGGGCATGTCGGATGGTTTCCACGCAAACACATCTGCGTTAGCCCGGAGGAAAGCAATGAGCTCGAGTTCCTATTTGTCATCCAGGCCTGATCCAACCTGAATTGTCTTGGACGGATCATTTGGGTACAATGGAACCAGTTTGAGTGTTTCATCTGGTCGAGGAGCACTTTGATCGTATCAGTGGACACTGTGGCGATCTGAGCGTTTCAGAGGGGAAGTTGGTCCACCATCTCCAGGGATAGCCGATCACAGGTCAATGCCACATTGCAACTACCTCGGACCGAAATAACACCCTTGGGGCCAGGCAACTTGCCGCACTGGTAAGCATAGTGCGTAGCCATCATGAATTTAGCAAGAGTTGGCCTGCCAAAGATTGCGTTTTAAGCCAAATCACAATCAATTACATCGAAAGTAACTAATTCTATTCAGAAGTTATCTGGTTCTCCCAGCATGACCGGGAGCACCACCTGTCCCAATGGCATCATAGAGGGACCAGGAATTATCCCATAAAATGGATGCATTATGGGCTTGATTTTCAAACGAGGAATCTGCATCTCATCGAGCGCCTTGACCAATAAGATGTCCAAGGAACTACCTCCGTGGATCAGGACCCTTTCGACTCTCGCATTGCTGATAATCAGGGTAATGACCAGAGGCAGTCTCAATGGTCGAGTAAGCCCCGCAGGACAATCAGAGCGATCAAACGTCAAAGGTGTATCCGACCAACGGGGGTATGGAGGTTCACCAAGGGGAGTCTCCGTTTGGTTAACCTCTCGATAAAAGGCTTTAAATTGCCACTTAGAAACAAAAGAGGAGGAACCTCTGAAAAAAACATTAACATGATTACAAGGTACCTGGTAACAGATCTCTTCATCCCCGTCGGCATCTCTTAGCCCGCAAGCTTGTTCCTTAGTTGGTAAGATTGGCATACGTCTCATTCCCTAGTAGAAGTCATCCAACTGCTTCAACCAACTCCTGCAATTCTTGAGGTCGTGGCCTGCGGAGTTGTGGAGTGGACACCATTTCTTGCCTTCCTGCTGGTTAGTCGACTTCTTCGGCTGGTCGGCACTGCGACCACCAGAAGCAGTTTTATTTTTAAACAAATATTTGTTACCTTTGGTCGATGGAGGCTTCTCTGCGACCGCGACCTCTTGGTACTGTCCAGATCGACTCCTTTTTTATTTCTTCGGCCTCCTGCCTGATGAATATTCTGGCTTCTTGCTTGAATCTTCCCTTTTCACGTCCTTGAGACCTGGTTGAGGCGGTAGGTTACCCTTATCAACCATCCGATTCCATTCAACAGCCTCGGCTGCGTCGGAATATCGATTGGCTATATCAAAGAGATTGGCTACCGATCGAGGAGGATGGATGAGCAAATCTTCGGTGAATCTCCGATATCGAACGGCATGTTTAAATTCCTTGATAACGGAGGTATCAGATATGTTCGGGATGGTATTTCTCACCCCGACAAATCTCTTGACAAACTGACGAAGATTTTCGGTCGAAGTTTGCCGTAGTCGATGGAGGTCGTCCTCTTTTCCCGGTTTCTGATAACAATTTTGGAAATTGTTGAGGATGGCATCGCACAACATTTTCCAGTTATAGATTGAACCCTCAGGTTGATTGAACAATTAGGTTCTCGCCGGTCCTTCAAGGACTGTAGGCAGATAGTTGGCCATGACCCGGTCATCGCCGCCTGCTGCCTGAATGGCAGTGATGTAGATTTGGAGGAACTCGGATGGATTCTAATGATAATACATTAACGGGCAATACTAACTGAAATGCAGGGCTTTTGATAAATATGCGTCCGCTGGAGGGAGGCATGCCGCACCGCAGGGCTCCCTACTAGCTTGGAAAGAATATGAGGTACTCACGAGACTTTTTGTTTATGCTTAATTAGTTTATGGAAACAATAGCTAACATGTCTTTGCATATGCAATTATCTCAGTGCCATCAGCAGCCGCAATCGTGGGAATGCGGGTTTTATGTGTTGCGCTACATGTACGACCTAGTGCAGACAAACTTTGCCCAATTCCCCCAGGTAAGCATCGATAGCTAACTCAAATTTGAAAATTGGGTGTCACGTTCTAAATTAGGAAGTTAGTTACTAAGTATTCACACATGCTTGCAGATCGCCATGTCGAAAGACTCATACGAAAATGCAAAGATTAGAGATCTTCAACAAATCTGGGCTCAATATGTCATGGAGGAAGTTGCGCCCAACCATCCGCCATGATAATTTTCTCTTTTTCGTGTACTCTGTGCATAGACTGTTTATATACATGTGAATAAATATATATATGTCAATAAATGTCCACATTGGATTGCAATTTGTATTTGTCCATATATATGTGAATAAATGTGAATAACTGTCTAATGTGTCAATCTGTTCTGTGAATTTACCCTTCTTTGCATCTGTACTATATTGTGTATCCAATCTATAATGTATTGCATCTGTACTGTATATGTGAATGTACTTATTGTAAATGTAAACGTACTGTATATGTGAATGTTCTATCGGTAAATTCATTCACAGCCGATAGACCACTACAAATTTTCTATCGGTAAACTCATCCACAACCGAGAGACTACTACCCATTTTTCTATCGGTAAACTTGAAATTAACCGTCAGAATAGTGTGACTTTTCCTGCCGGTGAACTCATCCACAACCGAGAGACTACTGTGGTTTTTTCTATCGGTAAACCTATAATTAACCGTTAGAAGAGTATGATTTTTCCTGCCGGTGAACTCATACACAACCGGGAGAGTACTAAGATTTTTTCTATCGATAATGTCATTTCCAACCGAGAGAGTGCTACACTTTTTTCTGTCGGTAAACTTATAATTAACCGTTAGAATATGGGTATTTTTCCCAACGCTAAACGTCAGACGACGACGGGTTTTCTATCGGTACAATCATAAGGTGCCGATAGAATAGTAATTTTTTCATGTCGGTAATCATGTAATTAACCGTTAGAATAGTGGTACTTTTCCCACCATTAATCGTCAGACTATGACGGGTTTTCTATCGGTACACTCCTAATATGCCGATAGAATTGTTAATTTCTTCTGTCGGTTATTTACCGATAGAAAATGTTCTGTCTTGTTCTATCGTGTCTATCTCTATCGGTACAAAAACCGATAGTAGAAGGGTTTTTTTTACCGATAGAAGAAAGCTTTTTTGTACTAGTGTGTGGTGGTGGATCATCCACACGCTTCTACAAATATGACTCCAACAGAGCCTCAAGTCTAGATAAATATGCAAGTTCGTGAGGCGAATGTGGTGTACACGCAGGCAACTGTCTGTACCCAAAACACTGAAAATGATAGCTAGGAGAAGATGATGAGATAGCAGAGACGTTGTTTCTATATGCTGGATTTGGATGAATCCATGATGATATGGAGTAGATGTGTAACCACGCTGAACATCGGCGGGTGAATGGCCTCGAATATCGCAAATCTGGTATATAGGAACAACTGGAGGTATAATAGAAGAATGTCGAGCCATAATATGAATCTAACGAGTTAGTTCATCCAATTTAGAAATAAAAAATCTCATCTACATTAGAATGCAAATATAAATCATCCATATCTCAATCAATGCGGCAATCAATCAATCAATGAGAAAGAATGAGAAGCGAAAGAAATAAAAGCGGGGGAGGGAAATAAGGGGCGGGAAAAGACGCAAACAAAAACCGAAAAGAAAAAGAAAAAAAAATGATTTAATCTAGTCAAACACAATCACTTCCATTCTATTCCCCGGAAACAACACCAAAAATATACCACTTGAAACGTGATCTCACAAGCGGATGAGATCATGGTAGTAAGTGAGTATGTGGTTCTTTCCAAAGGGACTAAATTTGAGTAAAAGGTTCCTAACTAACTATAAATCAGACAAACAAAACCGCAGAGAGAAGAGGGTCAATTCGTCTCAACGTGTCTCACCACTAGAATGCGACTAACAGAGATTGAGTCTATTATCATACCATAGGCAAGCGGCGAGTTGAAAAGCAATAGTCGACAAAATGTTGCTTCTAAAAACCCAGCTCAAAGAAATCATAGAGGTATGACTGGCTATTAGTTCAAGTGATCCGTTTGAGACCTAGCCATGGTTTTCACACTAAGCTCGCCCAGATTCTAATATGCAGAATAACGGGATCTTATTCAGAAATACTGAAACCCAAAGTAATTGCACAACTCTTTATTTCAAAGAGGGCTTTATATGTCAAACGTTAGACACACTACGTCGAAGGAATTATAAGTGCCTAAAACTCAAATAAGTTCTATGACTCTTCGATGGTCTAAACTAGACCTATTACAAGGTATTTATAGTCCAATCGTATGAATACGTATCAGACTCAGTAACCTAAACATATTAGACTAGTACAACTAACTAATCCTAAATGGATAAACTTACTAATCTATATTTGGATCAGATTACAATTCCGAACAGGGTACGATCGCGAAACCTTTCCAAAGTCGCAAACCTTTTCGTGGTCGCGAATCCATTGCGAACTCGACCTTAGATCCTCCCGGATCATCAAGCTTACTCATTGAAGAAATTGACTCAAGTAAGCACAATCACAGAGGTACAATGAATTAATCTCAAAATGAACATTTGCGTAAAAACATCACAGGGCAATTTGGCACTAAACTACATTTAATTGGGTGACAAAAGATCTCTAAAATTCATCGTCCATTAACATCCTCAAATCAACAGAAATTGATACAGCAATAACAATCTCTCAAGCCTAGCCTTAATTAAATAATAAAACAGCATGATTGAAAATGTGATACCACTGGACACAGCTCAAGTACTCAGAACTAGATATCAATGCAATGCATGTCAATTTCAAGAACAACAACAAAACATTCTTGCAAATAATCAGAGAAGCAATTGTGCACTCAACAAAAGAACCAAACTTAGCATAGAATTGAAAACAAAGAACCAATCGAATTTATCCAGATCTGAAATTTCAGTGCTTCCATAGCTCAATTCATCAAATTCTCAATTCTGCAACTAGTCGCACCTGAAATGGCGAGCACTATTTGTGTAATAACCGCAAGTGAACAGTTGAACGTTGAGCACCTAAGGGTCGAATTCCACAAGAAACAAGCATATTCGTCCTTCTAGCTTAATGGATCATTGACTAAGTTTGAACGAGTTTGGGGGGTTTGTTTGTTTACAACTAAATCTACTACTTAAGCTATCAATCTAGGATTTAAAGAAGTAAAGTGAAAGTATGAAATCTAGGGTTTATAAAGCAGGAATGAAAACCTAGGGTTTTGAGATCTCCATAACCATCCAGCGTAACTCTATCCAAGGTCCGAGGATTGCAAGTTAATTTCAATCATTTTTCAAGCCAGATTAAGTTGTCAGTACGGTCGCTGGTACAATGGTCAAAAGATCGATTCCACTGTTACATTTGGCGAGAGCCTCTCTCCTGTTCAGGATCCCACGTCAAAGCACTAAGGACTCAAGAATCCCCTAAATTTTTTGCTAAGGCTCAACTATTACGTCTATTGCCGAAATGAGAATTTAGGGTTTGGAGGAAGAAAACATCAGGAAATAAATTCAAAACTTGAGATCAAGACCGAGGAAGAATCACACCTTCCAGATTAGGTCATCCCTAACCCTAGAAAGGGATCTACTCGCAAAAAGCCATAATAATGCAGAAATAACAATAAGAATTAAATCAGAACTTCCTTGATTGCTTGAAAATTGAGTTTGTTGTCCTTGCTGGCTTACAAAAGTAGGAAAAATAGAGAAGGGGGTTCTTCTAAGAAAACAATCTAAAAACTACTACTAAGCCCTAAAGGCTAGCATGTAAAAGAGATATCTAATTGAGCCAAAAGCATCTCTATTTATAACACATGGATAAACGTGCCCAAAAATAACTCCTTGACATGTAGGTGACAAAGTCTAGCTTCAAACGGCATGAGAATGGACAAATTTTAGTCAAAATCGACCAGATCCGACCAGTCCTGATCAAACCCGATCAAAACCGACCAAATCGAACTAGCAAAACCCTCTAAAACCGAGCCGAACAAGACCAGGAACATGTGGTGTGCTCCTGGCCGAACATGTGTCGTGCCTGAAATCGTGCTCCACTCGACCAAATAAAAGATCAAGTGGTAGTCGTGTTCGATTGGAACTATTTTCAAACAGTTGTCCGTATTCGATCGGGACTCCTTTCGACCACCTGCTCATGTTCGATCAGGTCTCTTTTTCTTCTAGCCGTGTTCGGTTCAGTCTCTTTCTCACGTAGTTGTATTCGACCAAGTTATTTTGTCCGAAGAATAGTTGACCAATGTCCTTTTGCTGTCCAGTTTTGGTTTCTTAGTTGAATTTGGCCCAAACGAAGTCAAAATCTTCTCAAATTTGGTAGGTTTGGTTCGTGAAACATGGCAAACACAGCCGTGAATGCAATTTGTAAAAATAATATCAAATTATGCATAAAATGTCGCATCAAAGGAGTTTTGTTAGCATGATTTTGCATGTTTTCAGTGGCAATCTTCGAGTAAAAATACTATCAATTTAGTACTTATCAAATTTCCCCAACCTAGCATTTTTCTTGTCCTCAAGCAATGAATGTGAATGATTTTTCCAAAAAATTGGGATACCTTGGTTAATCTAATTTTCGATAAACAACTTTCGACAATTCATATCACATCTATGCATATTAGACAATTGATCTAAGAAATTTAAACTCCCCAAATACAAATATTCAGATTATCAAATTTTAACCTTAGAAAAGAGAGAGTTTAATCAATTAAATCATCTTGACAACTTCTTTTATATACGATTTAGGACAAACCATAGCTAAAGAAAACACTCGTTATGCTACAATTTATACAAAGTTTGCTAGATTGCCTTTTTTAGAGAGAAATTAAAACACTTTTAAATCTATTTTTTTAGTTTTTTATTTTCTTCAACTTTTTCATGCTCTTGGCCAGAATGTTTTGAACTGGATCATTTCGTCGCAGCTAGAGGAGACATAGCTGAAGACACTTAGTTAAGTGCACTTATAGAAAGGAAGCTTTGTCGGTTTCCCGAGCCCCTGTAAGAAATCTCAATGTTCCGTATAGCTTCCCTTCACCAGTTGGTCGATGATTCACCACAGCCTCCGCCCAGTGGGTCGCATATACGTTACAAGAGACTAGACAAAGCCGCATCTTAAGCAACCGTTTTATAAAAAATTTTTTGTGTGCATAAGTAAATCTTCCCTTCCTCAGCTGGTCAATGATTCACTACCGCTTCCCCCCAGTGGGTCGATTATATTCACTCTTACTCGTTTTTTATTTTTTTAAAGAGAAAGGAAATTAGCAATCTGAGCATAAAAAGTAACATAAGAGAGTTAATTTCAGATAATAGTTTATTGGAAACTTCAATTTGGAAGAAGTCAATAACAATCTAAAAGACAAGTTCAAGCTTTAATAGTCAATTTAAGATAAAAACTGAATATAGGCAATTGAAATTTTTAAGAGAGCTAAGTTCAATGGATCATATGCAAAGATTTGATAGAATAGTCATATAATTGATTAAAGATCATCTTCAAAACCAGGCATTCCAAGTGATAAATCGTTTTTTTATTTTTCAATTTATGATGGCAAGATGGTGGAATGAGGATTCGCCGAAGACTAAGAAAATGGTTAAGTGAACACCCCCAAGCTAAATCATATATACATTGTCCGTGATCCAGGTGGATCTCAGCAGGTCGAACACGTCAGCAGGATTCAAACTCGGATTCGGATTCAAGCCCTGTCTAGTCATTTGTAGTCTGATATATATTATATAACTGAGTCCTATACGATTAAGGTTAGTTAGTTGCTGAGTCCGATACGATCTCAATCGATTGGACTATAAATACCTTGTAATAGGATAAAAAGATTACATACCAGGTTATCTACCTCATAGATCAGATTGAATAGTATCGAGTTAGCTACTACATAGTTCATCAATGTAGATCGAGTGCGATGAACGTTTGATGTGTACAAGTTCTTTTCAATAAAGAGTAGTGCTATCCTTTGAACTATGTTTTTAGTCAACTTGGGTTTCGGTAATTCTGAGTAAGATCCCTTATTCCGCATATTTATCATTTGGTCGAGTATAGTCGAAGCCATCTATACTCAATTGGACCAAGTTATATCAGAGCAAGTCTAGTCCAAAACTTGAATCTAGTGCTTAATCTGATCAAGCTGGTATCAGAGAAACTATCCTGTCCTGCGGATGGTGAAGACTCACTAGGGTTACAAAACCTCCGGCGAAATTCTGCAAGAAGCTCTTGCAACCAAAGGCAAACATTCGACGGTACCTACAGTCGCGTCTCCGAAGATGTCTGAAGATACCTCCGTTCAAGCTAACCTAGCCGATCAAGTGACTAAACTTTCCGCCGACATGAATACTGTGCTTGCTTGGATTAAGCAGTAGGTATACCTTCTAAAGTTTATGCTTCAAAAGGAAAGATAACGGCTGTGAAGATTGGTAAGGCTTGCACAGGCCAAACGAAGATGAAGATGAAGACGACCATAAGGCCGACGACCTCACCAACACCTCATTAGCTGTCAGATCTGTCAAGATCGAAGCTAAGATTGACACATACCCATATATGATGGGGTGATCGATGCCGAGAAGCTGGATTCTTGGATTCACCAGCTTGAGACCTACTTTGACCTATGAGGTTTCAGTAGCGCTCAAAAGGTGAAGTTCGCTCCTTTGAAGATGAAAGACCACGCGAAGACATGGTGGAAATCCCTTATCGCCAGTGGGGAAACAGACGACCTCACATGGGGACAGTTCAAGTGACTCTTGTGACAAGAGTTCTACCCGATGGGTTATCTTGAGGAGAGATGGGATCATTGGCACAAATTGTATCAATGGTGCGATTAGTCCGTCCAGGATTATACGACGAAGTTTCGGAGACAAGCAATGGTCATTGGCATCTCGCTCTCTGATCCTCAAGTTTACTAAAAATATACATCTGGACTTCATAAATTAATCAGTGCTAAGCTAAGCCTGTTCGGTGTCCAGGACATCATGACCGCGAGCACGACTGCTATGGCCATCGAGAAGAAGAATAAATCCAGCAACAACAAGAACACGAAGGAGAATTCAATCTCATCAAAAAGAAAGTTAAGTCCAAATAGAAGTACTCCGAAGTCTGGTACGAGCATCTCTTGTGAAAATTGTCACATTGTTGGGCACACAAAGGATAAGTGCTATAAGCTCCATCCTGAGCTTCAACCAAAGAGAAACAGACCAGGGAAAGGAATAGCTACAGATACTACAGCTACATCCGAAGGAGTTGTTGGATCTAGGTAGATCTTAGTATCTAGCTTTTGATGATTAATGACGATTTGGATGAATCCATTGTGATTAAAGTTAATCTGAAGATATCAATTTTGATGATCAAATGACAAATTAGATAAATCATGATTTAGCACAAGTGAATTGAATTGATTATCGGTAAACCCTGAATTGGATGTTTCCTCAGTTGCGGGTTTGATATTGATGCATATGTAGAGGAGGAGCTCGGTGGTTGCATCAAGCTTGTGCTGATTGATTGATCAAAATGTAATATGTTAAATCTTGAGACTGATGACTCCAGTTGTGGATTTTATATCGATGCACATGTTGAGGGGGAGCTCATCACTTTGGTCATCTAGGTTGATTGATATCATGATATGAGTAGTATAGATCGTGTGCGTATGTGTTTATCATCTACGATCTATATGATTGTATTTTATCTTATACTCATTTGCTACTCGTTGAATATAGTTTGTCATGTCATTTGAAAGAAAAACCGTTGAGCTTACTCCTGTGTGGAGTAGTTTCTCTGGAGGTGATTAATGATGACTTATATATGAGACTAATGTTGTGCATTGAGTGTACGTATTGTAGTCTCAGTTTGATTGCAGGATAAAAGCGATAAAGGGTGTGAAGAGGATGAAGTCGATATGAGACATCTCGAGCGAGGTCAAGCTTAGCAAGGTCGAGCTTTGCGAGGACAAGTGTCAAGCGGTCGAACTTCACGAGGTCGAACTTCACCTAAGGTAAAATCCAAGATTAAGGATTATTTTCTTAGGGTTTTACCGGTCTCGGTGTTTGGAGACAGACCGGGTTGATAGGTTTCGTTTTACTAGTTTGACCGTACTATTAAGAGGGGTCAGAAACTAGTAGCTTGAATCTATCTAGTGCGGAAGCTCAGATGCATTCATATCATCTTGCACTAGTGTCTTGCATTGCTAGTGAGTCTAAGTGTAGTTCATGTGCATTAGAGTAAATGTTTTGAAAACTGCACTTAGTCGTGATCGCCAGCTATTTGAATTAGTTTATTTATCTAGAACTGGTTGTAGTCATATTTGCATATTCTCATCGTATCAGTGTTGATGCGTGGTCGTGGTCGTGTCGCTTGTTTGGCGGCTTTCTGTTTAGGGTTTGGGCGTGGTTGTAGGAATTCGGACTGGTCGTACCAGTCTTCGGCTCGCTTGCGTATGCTCGACCAAACCCTATCGACCACCTGTTTTCGATTGGACGTTAGACCTGTGTGGTCGTGGTCGTTGCTGAGTGACACAAATCACATCCGCAAGAAAACGGCAAATCCGTATGTGCAAATACTCTAAATTGCATTTGAGATGATTTTTGGATTGGACATTTTGACACTAGGAAAGTTTATGAGTTTTCTAGAAGTTTCTAGACCTTTCTAGGTCTTGCTCCTGTTGACAAAATTGTAGAGCTTTGAGCTATCTTTCCAACAAGCCAAAACTCACCTCAATCGAATCTCTGGATCGAATGTTATACTTGTTTTACTGTCAGTGTACAGTGGTCAAATATTGTCCGGGCATGGCCGGACATTGTCCGACCTGTACAAATTTTTTCAGTCTTTTGAGAAATGAAACAGAGACAAATGCATCCGTCCGGGGCTATCTGTCCGTAGTGGCCGGACATTGTCCGATATGGCCGGACATTGTCCGGCCTGTACAAATCTTTTGAGCCGAGAAATGAAACAGAGACAAATGCATCTGTCCGGGGCTTTTGTCCAGGAAGGCCGGACTTTGTCCGAAATGGCCGGACATTGTCCGGCCTGTACAGTTTGTTTGAGCCGAGAGTAAAAAAGACATATCCATTTGTTTGGACTTTTTTTCCGAACAAATAGTATCCGTCCAGCCTTCACAAATTTCGTTGAAACGGCTACTGACAATCGAAAAACACGTGAGTAACGGTCACTTCTTTTGTACTGACCGGACATTGTCCGAAATAGCCGGACAATGTCCGGCCTGTACACCTTTTGGCCCGATTTCTTGCAAACGGCTAGTTTTTCGTTGAGGCTATAAATACTTCATGTTTGGCTTCATTTTTGGGTGCTCAAGAAGTTGCATACACTGTTGAAAAGCTAGCCAAAGTCATTGAATTTTCTATATTGCATCTAGAGGCTAGATTTGAGCCCAAATCTTGAGTAGATTTGAGAGAGAGCTTGAAGGAGATTGTGTGAGTGTTTAGTGCACTTCATCTCCATTAGATTTCTAGTGCTAGAGTGTTGAGCATCTCATTTGCATCATTGAGCTTCTAGCACGTGGTTGATTCAAGTGAAAGTGCATCCGGCTTGTTATTCTTGGTGATCGCCTTCGCCTAGACGGTGCTGGAGGAGAGCCGAGATCTCTCCAATTGAAGTCTGTCGGAGAGGCCGGCAAAGGATTGTGAAATGTGTGGTGGTCGCCTATCCGGTGTGGAGAAGGAGCAACCCTAGTGAGATATCTTTCATGGATATAGAAGCGAGGCTCCGAGCGAGCGCTTCAACGAGGAGTAGGGGAGACAGGGCGAGTCTTTGAGACCTCGGCAAAAATATTGTGTCAATTGCGTAATTCTTATTTGCTTTATATTCATCTTGACACAATTTCTTATATCACTATTGTTGCATGTATTGTTAAATATTTCATATAGTTGAATGCAATTAGTTGATTAAATTGTTTTAACCCTCATTGTATAATCTAGTTCAATCAATTATGTTGTTGAAATTACTTAGTAGGGGAGAAAATTTAAAAGCCTCCTAATCACCCCCCCTCTAGTCGGCATCCTCGATCTTACAGGAGTTGTCCGAGTGAATTCAGTCAATGTGGCGGATACGTCCTTGTTTCTGATGGCAATGCCGAAGGAGAAAGGTTCAGATTCACCTGATGACCATCACTCATTAGAGTTCACTATCAACATCCCGGTGAAGAACGAAGTGGTCGCAGCAATATTCGATCCCGGAAGTCAAAAGAATTTGGTTTCCACTGGACTAATTCGATGACTTGGTTTGAAGAAGACCACACACCCATGACCATATCCTTGGGTTGGTTTACATTCGACGTGAACCAATAGATTACAAGTTAGTGTGTGTTGAAATTTGTGATCTCTGCTCGTTATATCGATGAGGTCCAATGCGATGTTATTCCTATCGATATGTGTTAGTGATCTTGGGAGTCTGTTCTTGTACGATCGGGACACCCATTTCCATCGAAGGGCACAAGAGTACGAGCTCACCAAAGGCGGAGTTAAATTCGTGATCAGTGGAGACATCCACGTCAATACTTCGAACTAGATTACCACAAATCAAGCCAAACGAATCATCAACACATGTCACTAATACATGCTCGTTATGATTCAACCAGTTGGTCAGGGTGATAGTACTCGAGTAGCTCTGTCGTTGGCATGCCGAGAGGAATCTGTTCGTTTGTCGGGACTACTGGAGAAATATCGCGATCTGTTCGAAAATACCTAGGGCCATCCGCCAAAACATCTAGTTGAGCACGATATTCAGCTCGTCTCTGATGTGACTCTTCTCAATCTGAGTATGTATCACAACTCAGTATTGAAGAATGAAGAGATCAAAAGGAAACTTAGGGAATTGCTGAATGATGGTGTCATTCAACCAACTAATTCACCTTGTAGATTTCCTGTGATTAGGGCTGGACAAAAAGATCGAAGCTCACGAGCTATTCGGGATCGGATGGAAGCTCGGCTCGACTCGAGCTCGGCTCGACTCGAGCTCGGCTCGACTCGAGCTCGGCTCGACTCGAGCTCGGCTCGAGCTCTTAACGAGCCGAGCTCGAGCCTGAAGTGAAGCTCGAGTGAGTATTCGAGCCGAGCCCGAGCCTTCCCGAGCTCGCTCGAGCTCGGCTCGTTAAAGCTCGAATTATATTTAAAGCCCGTGACAGACTGACAGCCCAGCCCACAGGCCACAGCCCACAGTCCAATTTCCCCCTTTTGTTTTCGAACAGTAGCAGTGAGCCCGTGAGCCCATGAGCCCGTGATCTATTGAGTAGTGACCGTGAGACTGAGACCGTGAGTCCCATTCTCCCAATTCCCGAATCCCAAATTCCCAACCCTAGCCGGCGGAGTGAAATTTCTTCTCGGCGCCGTCGGCGGCATGGGGGAGCGGCTACAGCGGCGTGGGGGAGCTGCGGTGGAGGCATAGGGGAGCGGCGGCGGCGTGGGTAGCGGTTGCGGTGCGGCGGCGGCGCAGGGAGCGGTTGCGGCGGTGTGCGGGAGGGCCGGAGCCCGGAGGGGAGGTGCGGCGGCGGGACGGCCGGAGGGGAGTTGCGGGCTTGCGGCGGCGTGCGGGTCTGCGGGAGGGCCGGAGCCCGGAGGGGAGGTGCGGCGGCGGCGCGGGGAGCGGCTGCGGCAGCGTCGGGGAGGGGCGGCACGACTGCACGAGGAGCAGCGGCATCGCAGGCTCGCAGCCTCCTTCAAAAATCAGAATTGGTAAGCAGAGCATTGCTTTCTTATTTGGTAATTGGTATTATGCTGCCTGTGAAGGAGCAGAGCAATGAGCATTGATTTCTTATTTGGTATTATGCTGTGAAGGTATGAGCAGAGCATTGCTTTCTGTTGCCATTGCTAGATTCACCGTTCAACTTGAACCTTGCTAAGAATGTAGAGTTGCCCATCTAGTGAGTTAGGGTGTGGATCAGTGGATGTTTGCCGAGTTTCACATTTTCAGACATCCAATATAAAATTGCTTCACTGCATATTTTAGCAAATGACCTCCTGGACATAGCAATAGCATGTACCTGTATGGAATTGCCATTGGTAGATTAACCGTTCACGTATGTTGGCTGTTGGCACAATTGGCAAACCTACATCTTTAGAGCAGTTCCATTATTCTTGAATCTTGATATCATTTTTGATACCATTTTTTTTGGGTGTTTGGGGCCTGGGGAGTTGTCTTTGTTTAAATATATGGAATGAGTCCTCTCAACAGATGGTCACTACAAAACTTGTCTCTGATTGAATATTGATACACATTTCACAACTTATAATAACTTTGAACATATCTTTAATATTTTGTTTAGACGCTGGATTTGGAAGTAAAGTCCTCTCAACAGTCAACAGTAGGCAGCACAATGGAGCAGCAACCATCGCTTGAGGTGAGTTGCAAATTCTCATGGTTTCATGCTTTCATAGTAATCCATGGTTGATCACTTGACCCACAAATTTTAATACTGTAATATGTGATTGTAGATATCAGAAGAACTACATTCCCAACAATCTGGTGATCCATCAAATTTGAGGGTTGATACGGCTGATAGTGATGGGCAGGAGGGAGCAAAGGGAGCTACAGCTACTGATGTTGTGAAGGTAGAAGACGGCTCTGAAAATACAACAATCTCACGAAAGAAAACCTCTAATGTATGGCAACACTTCGAATCAGTTTTGGCGGCATCCAAAAAGGAGAGGGGAGTGATGGAAGAAAAGGTCAAGTGCAAGGCATGTGGAACAAAGTTAGCAAAGAACAAAAGTGGCACTACATCAACAATGAAATGACATTTAGGAGCTTGCAATGTTCACAACATTCAACAAATGCAAATAAAAAAGCAGAAACTCATGAGTTTTCCTTTGGTTGCGGAAGGTGATTTCATTCTTCCCCCTGTTGGTTCTTCTACTGGATATGATCATGCTAAGATACGTGAGTTAATTGCTACCATGGTTGTTGTTCATGAGTTGCCCTTTAGAATCGTGGAATATACTTGGTTCAATGCTTTGTTAAAAACATTGAATCATTCTTACCAAAAGGTTTCTAGAAAGACTACTAGAGCTGATTGTCTTAAACTTTTTGAATCGGAGAAGGCAAAATTGAAGAAAAGTTTTAGGCATGTTAACAAAATAAGTCTCACATGTGATCTTTGGACATCTAATCAGACTCTTTGCTATATGAGTTTAGTTGCACACTATGTTGATGCTGATTGGACATTACAGTGCGCATCATTAATTTTGTTGAGTTAGAGCCTCCCCACAGTGGAATAGTTATGTCTCAAGCTATTTCTGAATGTTTAGCTGATTCGAAAATTGAAGACAAGATAGCTACCATTACTTTTGATAATGCCTCTAGCAATGATGTTGCTGCAAAATTGTTGCTTGCTAAGTTAAGTGCTAGGGGTGTATTGTCCTTTAATGGAAAAATTTTTCATGTGAGATGTTGTGCACACATTCTGAATTTGCTTGTAAATGATGGTTTGAAACCATTGGAGAGCTTGATTAGCAAGATTAGGGAGACTGTGAAGTACTTCAAGAAATCCAATACTCGCTTGTATAAGCTCACAGCCATTGCCAAGTCACTTAAGCTTGATCTAAAGAGAAAATTATGTCTAGATGTGTGCACTAAATGGGGCTCCACTTATAAGATGCTTGATAGTGCCTTCTATTTCAGACCTGCTATTGAAATATATGCAGTTGAAGATGCCAACTACAAGTGGCAACCACTTGAGGAGGAATGGGAGTTATATGCACAAGTCAAGAATGTATTGTTTGCTCTACATTTGGCTACCAATATGTTTTATGGGTCAACTTATCCTACAGCTAATATGGTTTTTTCTGAAATTGTTAACATCAAGAAAGTGTTGTTTGATTTGTCCAATTCATCAAATGCATGCTTGGAGGAAGTGGCACATGCTATGCTTCTTAAATTTGAGAAATATTGGGGACCAGAGTGCACAAATCTTCTTCCTATTGCCACAATTCTTGACCCAAGGTACAAGATGAGAATGATTGATTTCTCTTTTCCAGTCATGTTTTCTAATGGCGATCTTGAACAAAAACTTGCATCTGTAAATGCTACATTGGATGAGTTCTATGCCATATATGAAAGCGAGTATAAGCAAAGCATTTCACATCAAGAAGCTAGTGCCAGTACTTGTGGGCTTGCATCGAGTTCGAGTAGTGCTAGTACTGTGGTCTCATTTTCTTGCCAGTTTCATGAGTTCATCAAAGCTAGTTCTGCTGCACAACCTTCAAAAACTGATTTGAAGATGTACTTAGAAGACATGAATGAAGTGTGTGATGCAAAACCTTTCGATGTACTCACATGGTGGAAGATGAATGCATCGAAGTATCCTATAGTGTCTAAGATGGCAAGAGATATACTGACCATACCTATTAGCACCATCTCTTCAGAGTCAGCCTTTAGTGCCGGAGGAAGAGTTCTTGATGACTATCGTAGCTCGCTAAACCCAACAATGGTGCAAGCTTTAGTGTGTACCTCTAGTTGGATTAGAGGTAACCATCATAAGTTGAAGAAATTGGTAAGTTTTAACTTCTTCATTTCAAAACTGTTTTCATCAAATGGTAAATAATTTTTTTATCATTTCTAATTGTTTTCTATTTCATGTCAGGAGTCACCAATGGAAGATGATGTTGAAGAGATCGCACTAATCAAAAGCAATCCTTCAGATACTTCGGCTGTGGGCAGTAACTAGTGATTTGCTTCTTTACATGAACATTTGTATGCTATTTAAGTTGTTATTTACTTGATTACATCATTACATGACAAAACAATCATTAAGAACAATACATCATTTTGCAGGCTGCATTGGATCTGAAGAACGATGATTTCACATGCTTCACTTCTTTACATGCTGCACTTTGATTATCAAGCTGGAGTCTGGAGACCAAGATTCAATTGAAGTTGCACAAATTTGATGTATTTTGAAGATCTTATAATGCATTTTGTTTCTCTTAGTTGAAAGTTTGAATTGTCTCAGAAGATTCTATATTGTTAGTTTATTATGCTATATTGAAACTCTGCATTTTGGTTTTCTTAATTGAAATTATGAATTGTTATGCTATTAATTTATTATTGTCATGAAGAAGATTCTATATTTTCTAGTTAAATTGTAATGCATATTTTCGAGCCGAGCCTAATCGAGCTCGAGCGAGCCCAATTGAGAAAGCATGTATTTGTGTATAGAGTGAATCTAATCGAGCTCTATCGAGCTCTATCGAGCTTTATCGAGCTTTGTCGAGCCGAGCCCGAGCTTGGTTCCGAGCTTGTTAATGTTTCGAGCCGAGCCCGAGCCGAGCCCAATACACTATCGAGCCCGAGCCGAGCCTGCCTGGGCTCGCTCGAGCTCGGCTCGTTTCCAGCCCTACCTGTGATATTAGTACCAAAGAAAGATGGGACTTGGCATATGTGTATCGACTACCAAGCAATGAACAAGATCATCATCAAGAACCGGTAACCTCTTCCTCATATCGATGACCTGTTAGATCAATTGAAGCATGCTGCTATCTTCTCGAAATTGGATCTAAAATCAAGGTATCATCAAGTCATCATCCGAGAGGAGGATGGTTGGAAAACCTCATTCAAAACATGACAAGGTTTGTTCGAATGGCTGGTTATGCCGTTTGGGCTCAGCAATGCCTGGCTACTTTCATGCGTCTCATGAATGACGTATTGCGATAGTTCATCGATGACTTTGTGATTGTTTATCTCAACGACATATTGGTGTATTGTCATTCGTGGGACGAGCACCTAATTCATGTAGAAAAGGTGTTCGAGCAGCTATGACAACATCGACTTCGCCTCAACCGTAAAAAGTGTGAGTTTGGCTAGCAAACTCTACTTTACCTAGGATTCATGGTCGGCAAGGGTACATTGCAAATCGACCCCGATAAGGTAAAAGTGATTCAAGAGTGGCCTCGACCACGACCAGTAACAGAAGTTCATAGTTTTGTGGGAGAATGCCAATACCTTCAGAAGTTCTTACAACACTTCTCGATAGTGGCTTCTCTGTTACATGCATTAATCAGGATCGACCAGAAATTTGAGAGGACTAGAAAACATGAAGATACTTTCCACTTGTTGAAGAAGAAGATCAGTGAAGCTCCTATTCTAGCTTTACCGAAGCTCCTATTCAAGCTAGACACCGATGCCTCAAGTTATGCAATGGGCGCAGTGCTCATGCAAGAAGGTCGACCAGTAACATATCACTCTAAGTTATTTCAGGGAGTTCAAAATAATTATCCAACCTGTAACACCCTAGTTTTGGGGGTGAAAAGTTTTGCATGAAAATCCTGCATGCATGTATCCCTGTAGTAGTAGCCAGATCAGTTGAACTCTAATCTCTCCCAAACCCTAAAAATCTCCAAATCTATTCTCTAGACCCAGATCAAGATCTGACCATCCAGATTTAGCCTACCAGTTACCCTGGAGATAAAAGTCTTCAGGAGCCAGATCAAATTCTGACCCTAACTCTCAGTACCTAAGCCCCTCTCTGTTTTCGAAAACAGGAAAATTCAGATTTACCCTAAGTACCCCAGTTTCCAGATGGTTGAATTATTTTGATTTAACCCTATTCAGACTCAAGTAACCCCTGGAATATGTTCCTAGGTTCATCCTCAACTCACTTCAAAAAGTAGGGAGCCAAATTAATCCATCTAAACACTATTCGCAGTTTAGTCCAAATTTTACTGCGAATAAGTCCTTTTCTGTTTACCTGGAAGCCTGAAAAGGCTAAAATCTGCAAATCAATTCCAACTTCAGAATTTATTCAGGAAACACCTTCCAAATACTATTTGATACAGATCTCCCTTTTGATCAGACTTCAAAATCTCTCTCAAATCACCAGAATTCGAAATCGACAAAATCCAGACTTATTTTACCCTAATTTTACCCTATTTTCGAAAATAGGTGAAATCCCTCAAATCTTGTCAAATTTTCGCTAAATTTGAGCTGGATGAGTACTAATAGAAATGTTATACTCAGCCATGGAATCAAATCTCAAATTAACCACCTCTAAGACTGAAATTACAAATCAGTCCAGATTTCAAATAAGAATCCTTGCATTTTGGTCCCTGGTTCGACCAGAGACACTGTGCACGACCAGCAGCCGTGCACGACCGCGACCACCGCGCTGCCACGCCAGGAACTTCATCGCCGGTGAAGTCCCGTGGTCGCCACCCTTGCCACTGCGCTCCTGCCACGTGTGCGCACGCCGTTCGCCACCGTGGAGCCACCGCGGCCGCACCAGCATCGCCGATTTTGCCCGCGCGCGCACGCCATTGCTGCAGCCACTGCAGAAGCTTTGCGCCACGTCGCAAGCATGCCTTGGAGAGGCATCACTTCGCCTTCACCTCCACCAGAGCAGCAGCACAGCCGACACGACCGGTGAAGACGTCGCTTCGCCGCCTGTCATCGCCGCCGGTCACTTCCCAGTCAATTCAAGCCGGCTTCAACTCCCCGTGCGATTGTAGACGTTGGGAGCCCCCGCAGCCTCGCCTATTTAAACCCCCTGGACTAGCAACCATCTTACACACCTGCACACCAGCAATCAGTAAAACTCGCTGTGTCTTCTTCTTCCCCGGCGAGCAGCAAAGGGGGAGCACGGTGCCAAGCTTCTCCACTGCTTCATTCTCCAATCCAACACCCCCAGTGAGCTCCTCTCATCCCCCTCATGCTTCTCGAGCTTGGAATTTAGTCTAAATACCCTCAGTCGCCGGCAATTTCAGTTTCACTCCAGTAGCTCCGGCGAGCAATTAATCCTCAACCAGATCGATTCAACCTTCGAACTAGTAATCAAATATGCTCACTAGACCTTGCTTAACATCCCTAAGCAACCAAAATCGACAGATTTGCTAAAATGTGAAAAACCCCAAATTGGAACCTTGCATATGAACTGAAGCTCGCTGTTAAGCTTCTCTGGTGCATTTCTAGTTAATCTAACCTCACCAGTAGCTTACTTATGCCCCAGAGACCATCCTCAAGCAAGGAATTAAGTTTATTTGCCCTAGATCAAAAATGCCCAAATCAGGTTTGAGTTAATCTTTTCTCCAGCCAATATTCCCTAAATCCAGCCAATCCAGCCATGAAAACCTTGCCATCTAGATGTTTTGGACCATTTTGAGCAACTTTGTCTTCTACCACGACTTCTAATTCGGCCTAGATTGTGAGATATAGCTATGCCCTAGTTTGCTGTACTATTCACACTGCATGTGCTCCAGGCCAGCCAGCTTCTTCGCCGGTTTTCATCACTTTCCGGCCATCTCCTGCCCTAGGTCCTGTTGAGACATTTGTTCCTGTTACAAATGCCTAACCACCAGACAAAGTGGTGCATCATTTGGAGCCCTGAGTCAAAAGATATGGCTAACCCTAGTTTCTGGCCGTGTCAAGCCTATGCCAGCCTGTGTCAGCCAGTGGCATTGAGCCTTTTCACCCACTTCCAGCCATGCACTTTGAAAATAACTTTGTCCCTTAGACTCCTGATGTTGTGATCTACACTTTTCTCTACTGTCACAACTTGAGTTGAGCCCTCTATCCCCCATCAACCTTATGTCGATGCCTTGAACCGAATGCCAATCTAAAGACATTCGCTGTTTTTTTTTGGGCGAACCAGTCACCACCTTGATATTACCCTGATATCTTGGAACCTTGTAAACCTTAACAGCTAACTTTAACCCCGGTTCCCATAATTAAAACCACATCGCTTTCCAACCTTGTATCACCAGAGCATTTTCTCCTTGCATCTTTGCATGTAGTGGATTAGTAAGAATAGGATTGATTGTAATGCCTGTTTGCTTGTTTGATCTTGTTCAGAGCAAGAGTCCGGGGTTGAAGATCTTGTCGCAGAACCGTCATCGACTGCTGATACTTACGACGCGGAAGGCAAGTCATACTTTGAACATATTGAAACCCATATTTTATGAATTGCTATGCTATTCCATGAGTAGATATTTCATTAATATTGCACATGTTGAGATCAATGATATTATGGCAGTGATAGATTGAATACTTGAGAAATGTGAACTTGATAAGATAGCAAGCCTCGAACTAATAAAAGTATAAACATGTATATTTATATTCATGAAATAGAACCCCTAGCCGTGACCAGTATTTTGGTATGGAATGGTGGTAGCACTGGAGGTGCTTGGCTGCACTGGATGTGCAGGCACTGAAGGTGCATGGGTTGTGGCGTGATCTGGTCACTGGCATGTAAGGACTAGAACCTTGTGTTATGCATCGAGTGGCATGAAAAACGTACCAACCACTTACCTGGTATGGGACAGGCGCAACCTAGTAGCTTTCTTAGTACTATCAGTTCCCTGCATGGCTTGTCGATCCGGTTTCTAGCATGGAAACTGGTGGGACGCAGTTCGTCCACGAGTGATGTGAGATCAGAAAAATTATGAGAGGATAAGGTGTAAGGAAGGAAGACGCCCTACGCCAGATTAAGTCGTGCGCGACTGTAATCAAAAGAGGTTATGTGTCCTGCGGGGACATAGACCCAGGCTAGGAAGTAAGGCAGTGGGGAGGACCCACAACGGTACTTGGGACGGTATTGTCCATTTACCGGGCAGGGATACTGTTAATACTAGACTGCAAAAACGTTGTGTGATCTCGGCCTTGTCACATGCGTATAAGTCGCATGGAGTTGGCCCGACTTGGAAGTCGAGTGAAAAAGTGGATTTAAAAAGAGGTACATCTCTGCAGAGTTTTAAAAATGTATTCGAATACTTCGTACTCCCGAGTTTTAGGAGTATGCCGCGGTGGATTAAATCCATGGGGTGTGACACAAGTATTGTTTTATAAACTAAAATTTGTTAGCTCAAGATTACCCAAGTGGCATGTGTTGTCATGATAAGGGGCGTTGCCGTGGGCTGTCATGTGTTGACGTGTCGCGGTAATACCATAATCTAGCAAACATATGATATTTAAGAGGCATGTGGTTTATGCCCTAAGTTATGAAATACTGTTATGAGTATAAGATTGAAAGGCTTGAATAAAAATAATATGATATGAGGATATATCGCCTTGGATATGGGATATATGTATCACCATCAATATGATTCATTTACTGCCATGGGTGTGATCAGAAGTTGAGTAAGAGTTGAGAAAGAAATGTATTTTGGAAAAACCTTTCACTCTTTCCCCAATAGCATAGGTTCATGTCATATATATATGTATGTATCTCTACCTTCCCTATGACTTGCTGAGTACGTGAGTACTCACCCTTGCAACAACTCATCAATAGATGGAGCATTCTACGACCTTGGAGGATACCCTGAAGATGCTGCGGACCCAGGAGAAGACGAGCAGTTTCCTCCGGAGCTCTGATGTGGTGCTGTCTTGCTGTCAACCTCTGTTTCCTGTGGATTGCTTTTGGGCCTAGCTTCCGCCGACTAGATGTATTATTTTGTTAGACCCTTGTGCCTTGTTCGGCACTGTACCTCGTTTTGTACTAAGGCCTGATGGCCATACAATTATGACTATTGTACTATTTTGCTGCTGCAATGTAATCCTGTGATTGACTCATCCTGGGAAGTCAAGTGGTTAAAGGGCCAGCTGCACCGAGCTGGGCTCCTCACAGGTGATGTCACTGTCGTGGCAGACGTGACACAACCAATGCCAAGGAGTTGTGTGCACTGCGTCAGGCCGTAAAACATTGGTGGTGTTACCTTTTGGGTAAAAAGACTGTGGTACACACCGACCACCGACCACCGACCACCAACCTTTATAATATTTGCAAACCCAATCCAAGCTACAGCAAGCTCGACACATGAATTGGATGTCGTATCTGCAGCAGTTCAACCTGGTGATTAAGTACAAGAAGGGAGTACACAACAAATTGACTGCATGTTGTCACGACCACAAGTTATTGCCCTCTGCTTATCGGTGTTCATGCAGATCAAGCATTTGTGTACGAGGACTATGCAACGATATACAGCGAAGATCCTAATTTTTGATCAACATTGGTTGAGTTTGAAACAGGGAAACCCACAGAGTTTGTTCGTTGAGAACGACTCTTATACAAAGGCAATTTTCTTTGTATACCTCGTGGAGCACCTCGAGTATAGTGGTTACGAGAGGCACATACGTCGAAGGTTGCTGGTCACTTTGGGGTAATGAAGACTTTGCAAAATCTTCAGGGACATGTGTTCCAGCCGCGGATGCAGCAGGATGTGGCTAGTTTTGTTCGAGGCGGTGTTCGTTGCAGCATCTTGAATCAGCCAACCAAAAATTGGGTTTGTACACTCCTTTTCCAGTTCCGTCACGACCGTGGGAAAGCATATCCATGGATTTCTTGGGGGATTGCATAAGATCCGATGTGGCAACGACTATCACATTGTGGTCATCGATCGGTTCTCCAAGATGATAGTTATCATACCTTGTAAGAAGATTATCAAGGCAAAAGAAGCGGCTCGTGTATTCTTTCAGCACATTTGGACACATTTTGGACTACCTAATTCCATTGTGTCTGATAGTGATAACCAGTTCCTTAGTCACTTTTGGCGATCACTTTGGGTGATGATGGATACAAAGCTGAAGAGGAGTACTGCGTTTCATCCTCAAACTAATGGTCAAACTGAGGTGGTAAATCGAACAGTCGTTCATCTCTTGAGGGGTTATAACTCTAAGCATCCAAAGACTTGGGACGAAAGCATACCTTACCTACAGTTTGCTTTTAACTGAGCAGTACATGGTTCGACTGGAAAGTCTCCTTTCGAGGTCTGTTTGGGATTTCTACCGCAGAGTCCATTCAATATGGCGTTTGTGATCCCTACCTCAGCGTAGAACAGCAAGGCGGAATCTGATCAGGTTTGAGCACAAAAGTTCCTGGAAAGTATTCAACGACTCCATGGTGAGGTTGAACATAACTTGCTTAAAACCCAGCTCAAGTATAAGACGCGACATGATCGACACCGAGTTGAAGCTCAATTTCAATAAGATGATATGAAATGGCTACATTTGAGTAAGGAGAGGTTAAAAGGTGAAGGTAAAAAGCTTAAACCAATTCGTTATGGTCCTTTTCGGATTTTGTGGAAAATTGGTGCTAATGCTTGTCAACTCAAGTTACCTCCGTACATGGATATTTAGTGGGTTGTCAATGTTGAGCACCTCAAACTCTTTGAGCCTTTGATGCTGGATGATGAGTCAGATACCATAGTACCATCTATTGAAGACTTGGTCTATCAACGAGAAGAACCACTTCGTGAAGATGTGATCTTGTTAAAGGTGACATTATTAGAAGCGGTACATGAGATTATTTTCGAGTGGGACGGAAAGATCAACGTGCACGAGTAACCAAGTGGTACACTCGTGAAGATAGCCAATCTCAATTTCCACATCTCCAATTTTGATCGAGTTGGTCACCAATGGGAGTTGGCTCCTTTTCAACAGGGGAGTCATGATCCTGGTGGATCTCAGCAGGTCGAACGCGTCAGTAAGATTCGAACTCAGATTCGGATTCGAACTATCTGGTCGTTAGTAGTCCAATATATATTATATAACTGAGTCCTATACGATTAGGGTTAGTTAGTCGTTGAGTCCGATACGATCTTAATCGATTGGACTATAAATACCTTGTAATAGGATAGATAGATTATCTACTTGGTTATCTACCTCATAGATCAAATCAAATAGTATCGAGTTAGCTACTACATAGTTCATCGATGTAGATCGAGTGCAATCAATGTTCGACGTGTACAAGTTCTTCTTTTCAATAAAGAGTGGTGCTATCCTTTGACTCTGTTTTTTTATCAACTTGGGTTTTGGTAATTCTGAGTAAGATCCCTTATTCCGCATATTTATCATCTAGTTGAGTATAGTTGAAGTCGTCTATATCTCAATCGGATCAAGTTATATGAGAGCAAGTCTAGTCCAAAACTTGGTCTAGTGCTTAATCTAATCAGTCCTCAATAAATGGAGAGAGATACATATTACTGCTTGCGGTCATGGTGTCTAGAGGTAGATGTTGTGGAAGATGCCGTGGTGAAAGAAGATGTTGTGGTCCACACAGCTCCAATGAGTTGGTCCAAGGCGTCGCAAGTGAAAACATGAAAAGAAAAACAAAAAGAAACAAAAAAGAAAAGGAAAATAAAAATAAACACTTGTGTACCTTGAAGATCACTCGTCGAAGGCCGGTGGAGGTGATTGGTGGAAAAATGGCGGCGGAGGATAGGGTTGTGGAGGTAGGCCGTGGGTGTGAAAATGGTCCACGTGATGTGCACATACGCCTGGATATGTGCCGTTCGAGAGGATGTGGCCTGCATGTACAAGATAGTCATAGAGGCGATCTATGTGGCCAGTGAGGTCATCCATCCTGTAATCCATCGTAGTCCTGTAATCTCATTTGCGTGTCATAATCTTCTTGATGTTGCGTCGGGGCATCATCATTTCCATAGAAACATTAAATCCAACAGTGTCGAGGCACGAGGAGCTAGAATCTGCAGTTGGATCAAAGTTTGAACAGTTGGATGAGGAGATCTAGGGCTTGGTATGTGGAGGTATTGAGTAGTTTTGGGGCTTAACAATGGTGGTGTGGCTGTTTGGAGAAGATGGGTGGCCTTATATATAGGGTGGTTGGGAAGAGTTATGGTGGTGTGGGAGAAGAAAAACACAAAAGAAAACAAAATCAGTAGTTCTGTCCGAAAACAGGGAGAAAATAGAGCCCAGCATGACCATGAGCATGGGGCGTACTCCGGATCATGCTCAGTTCGGGTAAAATCCAATTTCGAGTAGTTGGTCGCATCGACAAAAGCACAACCATGAGCACAGGTCGTGCTCAACCAGGGCACGGGGCGTGCCATTGGTCATGCTTGTCTCTACTGAATTTTTTTTTTTGTTTTTGAATACGGTCAAGCCGAGCCTAGCACTGGTCGTGCTTGTTTCGGTTGAAAAAAAGAAAAATTTGTTTTTTTCAAAATTGACCAAACTGAAACCAGGAAGGGACTTGCCACTAGTCGTGCTCAGTTTGGTTGACAAAGAAAATTTTTTTTTTCTGAAAATCGACCAAGCCAAATTTGGCACGAGATGTGCCACTGGTCATGCTCGGTTCGGTTAAAAAGGTAAAATTGTTTTTTGTAAAAACAATCAACCGAAACCAGCACTGGTCATGCCACTGGTCATGGTCGATTCGGCTAGTTTTGGAAATTTTTGTTTTTATGTATTTTTTCAAAAGAGTCAGCCCAAGTTTAGAAAAAATGAGTTTTGGGTGGTCAAACGACATCGATATTGTGTGATTCTCGCGCCACTATGTTCATAAAAGAGAGAACTACATGTTAGTACACCGGGTTGCCTCCTGGCTAGCACTGGTTTAATGTCCTACTCAACAGAACATCCTTAGCCATTTAGAAATATATAGAATTGAAAGAATCGACCGAGTTCAGCATACTTATCTGGTCTCCCACATATTGTAGCTTGATACGACACATGTTTACCTTAAAAGTGGTGCCATCTTGTGCTTGAATCACTATGGCACCATACGGGAAGACTTTTTCTATCGCGTATGGCCCAGTCCATTGCGATTTCAATTTTCCTGGGAACATTTCAACTGTGTATTGAATACTAGAATTAAATCACCTGGTTTGAACTCACAGTTGAGGATCCGTTTGCCGTGCCACTTCTTTTTGTAGTCTTTGTAAATCAAGGCACTTCAATAGCAGTTGTTCCGGAGCTCTTCTAGTTCGTGCAATTCAACTCCCTTTTTGGAAAGGTTCGGAGCATCCCAGTAGTAGCATCAGATTTCATGGAAGAAGCGCTTTCGTTGTCTACTCGTCAACCCAGGAGGAAGTTAATTATTAAATAAGTAATTTTCATAATCAGCATACCATGGTTCTTGTTGAATCAAGTAAAGGTGCTCATTGGGTAAAGCATCATTGATGTGAACATCGGCGATGTCGGTGAAGAGTCGTGAAAGATGATCGGCGACGACGCTCCCAACACATTTCTTATCTTTTATCTCCAGATCAAATTCCTGTAGTAGTAGGATCCATCATGCAAGTCGTGGCTTGGTTTCTGTCTTGGTCAAAAGATATTTGAGAGCAGCATGATCAATATGCACAATAAATTTTGAACCAATCAAATATGGACGAAATTTATCTAGGGAATATACCACAGCAAGCAATTCTTTTTCAGTTGTGGTGTAATTACTTTGAGCACATCCAAAGTTTTGCTTACATAGTATATAGCATGTAAAACCTTATTTGTTCTTTGCCCTAGAACAGCGCCAATTGCATAATCACTAGTACCACACATCAATTCAAAGGGTTAATTCCAATTTGGAGGTTGTATGATCAGAGCAGTAGTTAATGCATGTTTCAATTGATTAAAGACATCAAGTCATTTTTCATCAAAATCGAAAGGAGCATATGTTCCAAGCAAATTAGTGAGAGGTTTAGCAGTTTTCGAAAAATCCTTAATGAAATGACGGTAAAAACCTGCATATCCTAAGAAACTGCGTATGCCCTTCATGTTCGATGGTAGTGGAAGACTTGCTGTGACATCGATTTTTTCCTTGTCGAGTCCAATTCCTCGTTCAGAAATTACGTGGCCAAGTACCACGCCTACTTGAACCATGAATTGGCACCTTCCCAATTTAGCACAAAGTTAACTTCTTCGCAATTGCATAAGACTCGAGAAAGATTATGTAGAGAGGCATCAAAAGAGGAACAATAAACACTAAAATCATCCATAAAAACTTCCATTATTTCCTCAATTAAATCCGAAAGATGGCCATCATACATCTTTGAAAGGTTGCAGGCGCATTACATAACCCAAACGGCATTCATTAGTAGGCAAAAGTACCGAAGGGACATGTAAACGTTGTCTTATCTTGATCATCGGGAATTTGAAAGAACCCCAAATACCCTTCAAGAAAACAAAAAATATGAATATTTGGCCAATCTTTCCAATATTTGATCAATGAACGGTAATGGAAAGTGATCCTTCCTAGTGGCGCTATTCAATTTATGATAATCAATGCACATGCGCCATCCAGTAACAAGTCTATTATAGATCAACTCATTACTAGCATTTATTAACCACAGTCATACCCCCTTTCTTTGGAACCACATGAACAGGACTAACCCAATTACTATCAGAACTAGGATATATGATACCCGCATCTAATAGTTTAGAAATTTCAGCTTTAGCAATTTTCTTCAAATTTGGGTTTAGTCTACGCTAACGCTGAATGGAGGTTGCAGTTTCATCAACTAGAGAGATCTTATGCATGCAAATTTCAGGGCTAATTCCCTTGATATCATCAATTGAATAACCTAGAGCCTTGCGATGCACACAAAATAAAGAAATCAATTTTTCTAGTTGTAAATTGGTCAAGTTTGCATTAAAAATGACAGGTTGCATCTTATCATCATCCAAGAACATATATTTCAGCGAGGAAGGAAGAGTTTTGAGTGTAGGTTTACTTACCTTTTCCTTACCTGTGATGTTGGAATCCTAGATGTCCTCTTTGGATGGTTCTTTTGTTGGTGCGTCTTCATTTTGTTCGTCTTCATCACTGCTATCCATTTTTTTTTGAATATTTCATCCGTTCCTTCTCCCAAAGTGAATCGAAGTGGTGAATCCTCTTCTAGGACTTCTTCTAGATCATCCACACTGCATATTTTCTCCTCATACATAGGGCAGTCAACAAGTTTAGACATTTTAAACAAAATTTTATCCTCCCCTATGCAAAACATAGTTCGCCCCTCACGAACATCAATGAGGGCACCGGTTGTCTGGAGCATTGGTCGTCCCAATATAATAGGTATAGAAACATCCTCATTCATATCAAGAATGACAAAATCAACTGGAAGATAAAATTTACCAACTTGAAGAGGCACATCTTCTAGGATTCCTTCCGGATGCTTCACTGATCGATTGGCAAGTTGCAGAACCATGCGTGTAGGATTGATTTCACCAATGCCCAAACATTGTGCCATGGTGAGAGGTAGCACACTAACGCTTGCGCCTAGGTCACAAAGAGCTCGATTTATGTGTACCATACATATGTTCAAGGTATGGAGAAGGTCCCTTGATCCCGTAGTTTTGCTGGCATCCTATTCCGAAGCAAAGCACTACAATTTTTGGTGAAAGCACCAGTTTGATATTCACTCAAATCTCTCTTTTTAGTAAGTATATCTTTCAAGAATTTTCCATAAGAAGGCTCGATTTGAGTTACTAAATCAGTGAAAGTCACAGTCACATTAAGCTTTTTCAAGATTTCCATAAATTTTTCAAATTGCTTATCGAGTTTCACTTTAACATACCTTCCTGGGAAAGGTGGAGTTGGATTATAAATATGCGTTACCTAATTTTCTCCACTTTCCTTTTCTTTTGGTTTAGCAACCTTGTCATCATCATTTGCCGGCGGTAATGGCACTTCCTTGATTTCGCTTGCCAGCACAGGTTCTGTTGGTGGTGTTTGTTTTGATAGCTTTGTTCCACTCCTTAAGAACACTACAATAGAAACAAGAGGGTTAGAACAAGACATGGAATTAATTTGTTCAGAATTGCGAGGATTGATTGGTTGAGGAGGAAGAGGGTTATTGTTTTTCGGTGCAGGATTCGCCAATTGTGCGATTTGAGTCTCAAGCATGCGGACATGAGTCGTTATGGAGTCTATCTTTTGGCTCATGGACGTCTTCTCTTTCTCTTGATTTACTAGAAAGTTCTCTAGCATGCGCTTCATGTTCAACTGCTCCGGTTGTCGTTGGTGTGGCAGTCGATAAGGTTGCTAATTTTGTGGTTGGAACAGTGGCCTTTGAGCTTGATATGGGGGATTTTGTTGATGTAGTTGCTGCTGTCCAAAATTGGTTGTTGGCATTGAGGTTGCTGATTTTGTCCTGACCATACAAAATTTTGATTTTTTTGCCATCTAGAGTTATACGAGTTAGGAAAAACATTACCTTGTCGTTGTTGCATACCCTGAAAAGCGCTTGCCTACTCCATGGATGGGTTAAATTGGCATAGTGGCCTTGTATGCCACACAGTTCACATATAGGTGTAATCACATTAACAGATGCAGTAGCAGATAATCCAAGAATAGACAATTTATCGGTTAGAAGTGCAACCTGTTCGGCTAGTTGCGACATTACACTTACATCCATGTTGTTGGTCAGAGTTGGTTGAGCAGCTCGTTCGATTCCCCATTGAGTATAGTTTTGAGTAATACCTTCGATGAGATCATATGCTTCATCTACACTTTTGTTCATTAGTACGCCACCGGCTGTGGTGTCTACTGCCATCCGCGCATTGTAGTTCTATCCGCTATAAAATGTCTAAACCACAAGCCACTTCTCTAGTCCGTGATGCAGACATTTGATCAACAAGTCTTTGTACCATTCCCAAGCGTCGTAAAGTGACACTGTAAGATAGCACTTCAATGCTAGTAGTTGAGTAGCTGGCAAAAGACAGTATTCCCAACACTTTAGCTACTGGGAATAAGGTTTGCTACAGCTAGCGAAAAGGTGCTGCGAAAAGTTTTTCCCAGCTGTAATTTTTTTCCCAACTGTAGGTCCAATGGCAAAGAGTATTCCCAACTGTAGACCGCTTGAAAAGATTGAACTTTTCCCACATGTATGTCCACTTGTAATATATAATTCCAAGTTGTATAAATATTTGGAATATTTTTTCCCAGGTCCGGTGGCAAAGAGTATTCCAAGTTCTAGGCCGCTCGGAAAGTTTGAACTTTTCCCACCTGTATGTCTACTTGTAATATATTATTCCAAGCTGTATAACTATTAGGAATATTTTTTCCCAGCTGTAGGTCTGGTGGCAAAGAGTATTCCCAGCTCAAGGCCGCTTGCAAAGTTTGAACTTTTCCACCTGTATGTCCACTTGTAATATATTATTCCAAACTGTATAACTATTAGGAATATTTTTTCCCAGCTGTAGGTCCGGTGGCAAAGAGTATTCCCAGCTGTAGGCCATGATGAAGAATATGGGTCCCGATCTTTCGATGAGAGGGATGTTTTCGATTTGGTGGAAGTGACTTTGCGATCCAACTACACCGTACAATGACGATGCGCCTTAGCAATCGCTAAACCAACTCCGTAGGGTTATTGATCTTGCCATGGGAACGATCAACCCGAACACGAGGTTCAATTCCTGCAAGCAACCGAAGAACAAGCAAGAATGATAGTAAAAGCAATCTGAATTGCAAATATGAAACTGAGGTTCACGAATACAAAGAACAAAAGAGTGGGGTTCTATTGATGATCTTGACGAGGTGGCTGTCCAGCACAACTCGAAGATTCTAAGTTTGCACATAGCTAAAAACCATTCTAACAAAACCCAAATCTAAACAATGACGGCTGCTGAGTATATGAAGAGGCAGCGTGGCTAGGGTTTCCCACGCCCTACTAGGAAATACATGGGCCAAAGGCCCAAAACAAAGTGTCGCAGCACCGACTTGGCCCAATCAGAATCTGGTCGAAATTTGTTTTGTTAATTTCCGGCTATCCAGAAGGAATTTGGATGTGGGGCCAGATCCGTTGGAAACATCTCATTGTGGGCTTCTCTGTGGACTATAAGAACGACCCAATTGGACTTCGTATGAGGGAGTTATGGCCGTTTGAAGGCAAGCTGCTCCTAGATGGCCGAACCGGACTCAAACTCGAATCCGTCTTGGACTCCAACTCGACTTGGTTATCATCACATGTCTCCTCCACTTGATATTCTTCTTTTTGTGGTGCTGCCATCATCTCCATTCTTCATTCCTATGCTCCATAGCTTGTCTCGTGTATCCATGCTTGGTCGATCATTCCTGAGTATCAAGTAACAACTTGATTTAGGCAGTATCAAATCCTTAGAAAAATTAATATTATCCCCTAGGAATGAAAGTACTTGATAATTGAGTTGACGAGCATGAGCTGTAGTGAGTGGTCCTTGTATTGTTGGAGGAGTGGCAGCAGGTGTTGGTGTAGTGGGTGTAACAGTGGTGGAGATGTCCCCATCAGCCCCCCTTCTTTAATCGAAGTCGTCCTCGATGGTAGCTCGTCTTCTTCACCCAAGTATGGCATTTTGATCTTCTAACTCAGCTCCGGAAGCTACGGTAGCCCTAGAGTGCTGAACTGAAGCGTTGGCGATGTGTGTCTGGGTGGCCGAGGCAGCGGGGACGTTCTGGGAACCCGGGGCACCAATGGGAACCCGTTGTGCACGTAGTACGCCGTTATTGTTGCTTGAGAGACGAGGCGGTGGCATGAAAGTTCCCGGGGCAGCAGCTGCAAGCATATCAAGTCTAGACAAATGGTGGCAAGGGTAGTGTTAGCAACTCCCTGTGCGGCCTCGATGGATCGGAGACGTTTTTCTTGCAGCGACATACGCTCATTGGTGAGTCGTACATCCTCAGTAAGGCCCTCGGTGGTGATCCGCGTAATTCTCTCAAAGTGAGCAATAATGCCCTTCGTGCGGGGAGAATGATGCAGTGAATCCTCGTCACCTGACATTGTTAGTAGAAGACAAGAAACAAAATCACAAGTATAATGTTCCTATCACTATGTAGGATGTGGTGAATAGTTGCTCAACTCGCAAGCCTGAACCAAAGCTCTTACAAGTTCTTACCGTACAGTAGGTGTTATCGGCTGTTGGCAGTGTCAAAAGTTCTCTGAAGCTTGGATAAAGCGATTGCCCAGGGACCGAACAAACGTACAGGTAGAATGTGGAGCTTAGATAGGCTATTATATGTGTAGCAACAAGTCAAGATCAATAATGCAAGATTGAAAATTAGTCCAAAGTAATAGTCAATGTGCTGAAACTTGCCTAGACTCAGATCTAGCTCAAGCAAGCAACTAGCAACACAAAAGACTAGAATCAAAAGATGCACCACAGAAAATTCTCCTCTTTTTCTACACACATTTTTCTTCTCTGATTTTTTTTGTCACTTGCCTTTTTCTTACTTCTTTTCTTTTTTGAACAGTGCGGCTTTTGTTGCACTTTGTCTTTTTCTTTTGGGCTACACAACAGGGGCAGCAATTTCAGACTCCAAAAGCTCTGAATCTGAAGATCTACACAACAGAAAATTTGTAGAGCATCTTTTTATCTTTCCAACAAGTATAAGAACGTCAAAAATAGACTTGCGAATCAAATGGTATGACAATTTTACCGAAGTTGTCTCACATTGAGCAATTTGAATCCGAATTGAACTAGAGTTTGAAGATTACACAACTAACTTTGCCCAAATTTTAGCGTGATAAAAACAGCCGAATTTGAAGATTACCCCAACTAACTTTTTGTGGGATTTCTCGTAGTGATTCGAAAAAGTATAAGTTTATCCCAATCCGAGTTCGGATAAAAGAGTTATAATGAAAATACTGAAACAGACGTATTAGATTCAAACTCTACACTATCGAAATTAATGGCCCAATATCTCATAGGTAAAAGCCAAATCTGACTTCAACCTCAACAAAACAGTTGTAGAGCACGATCTGATGTTTCCAACAAGTACAAGAATGCAAAAATCCGAGTTTGTATGAGGAAGATATGATGAAAACAACGAACTGGACAGCGGCAGATTCGAATTGGACGCGACGACGAGGGGATCGACGTGCAATTCGACTCCGCGACGAGATGCAACACTAAACTAGACCAAGACTAAAACTAAAAACCAGCACTCGACAATGATGGAGAAAAATTGAAAGATGAAAAATGATAAGAACAATGCAAGGCTAATGACGATTGTTTGGACAACGGAAAATAAATCTTTTTGTAGGGCAATTTTCTGGACTCTAGGTATGAAAAAAAAATCTAATCTAGTAAAGCGGTAAACTCTCACCGAGCAATCTAGTGCTCTGATACCACTTGATGAAGAATATGGGTCCCAATCTTTCGATGAGAGGGATGCTTTCGATTTGGTGGAAGTGACTTTGATAATCCGACTACACCGTACCACGACGATGCGCCTTAGCAATCGCTAAACCAACTCCGGAGAGTTATTGATCTTGCCGTGGGCACGATCAACCCGAACACGAGGTTCAATTCCTGCAAGCAACCGAAGAACAAACAAGAATTATAGTAAAAACAATCTGAATTGCAAATATGAAACTGAGGTTCACGAATACAAAGAACAAAAGAGTGGGGTTCTATTGATGATCTTTGATGAGGTGGCTATCCAGTACAACTCGAAGATTCTAAGTTTGCACGTAGCTAAAACAATCTAACAAAACCCAAATCTAAACAGTGAAGGCTGCTGAGTATATGAAGAGGCAGCGTGGCTAGGGTTTTCCACCCCCTACTAGGAAATACATGGGTCAAAGGCCCAAAACAAAGTGTCGCAGCACCGACTTGGCCCAATCAGAATCTGGTCAAAATTTGTTTTGTCAATTTCTGACGATCCAGAAGGAATTTGCATGTGTGGCCAGATCCGTTGGAATCATCTCGTCGTGGGCTTCTCCGTGAACTATAAGAATGGCCCAATTGGACTTCGTACGAGGGAGTTATGGTCGTTTGAAGGCAGGCTGCTCCTGGATGGCCGAACAGGACTCCAACTCGAATCCGTCTTGGACTCCAACTCGACTTGGTTGTCATCACATGTCTCCTCCACTTGATATTCTTCTCTTTGTGGTGCTTCCATCATCTCCATTCTTCATTCCTATGCTCCATAGCTTGTCTCGTGTATCTATGCTTGGTCGATCATTCTTGAGTATCCAGTAACAACCTGATTTAGGCAGTATCAAATTCTTAGCAAAATTAATATTATCCCCTAGGAATGAAAGTACATGATAATTGAGTTGATGAGCACGAGCTGTAGTGTGGGGTCCTTGTATTGTTGGAGGAGTAGCAGCAGGTGTTGGTGTAGTGGGTGTAACTGTGGTGGAGATGTCCTCATCAGGCCGCTTTGAAAGTTTGAACTTTTCCCACCTGTATGTTCACTTGTAAAACATTATTCCAAACTGTACAACTATTTGAAATATTTTTTCCCAGTTGTACGTCCAGTGGCAAAGAGTATTCCCAACTGTAGGCCGCAAGGAAAGTTTGAACTTTTCCCACCTGTATGTCCACTTGTAATATATTATTCCAAACTGTATAACTATTTCGAATATTTTTCCCAGCTATAGGTCAGGTGGCAAAGAGTATTCCCAGTTGTAGGCTGCTTGGAAACTTTGAACTTTTCCCACCTGTATGTCCACTTGTAATACATTATTGCAAGTTGTACAACTATTTGGAATATTTTTTCTCAACTGTAGGTCAAATGGCAAATAGTATTCCCAGCTGTAGGTCACTTAAAAAGTTTGAACTTTTCCCACCTGTATATCCACTTGTAATATATTATTCCAAGTTGTATAACTATTTTGAATATTTTTCTCAGCTGTAGGTCCGGTGGCAAAGAGTATTCCCAGCTGTAGGCCGCTTGGAAAATTTGAACTTTTCCCATCTGTATGTCCACTTGTAATTATTATTCCAAGCTGTATAACAATTTAGAATATTTTTTCTCAACTGTAGGTCCAATGACAAAGAGTATTCCCAGCTATAGGTCACTTGAAAAGGTTGAACTTTTCCCACCTGTATGTCCACTTGTAATACATTATTCCAAGGTGTACGATTATTTGAAATAAATTATTACCAGCTGATCTGTCGTTTAGAATTTAGACTTTCAAATTTAAATATGTGAATTATTTGTAGTAAATTTACCGCTAGGAATTGTGTCAATAATTAATTTGAAATATATATTTTTTTAGTAATTAGGGAACAATATTACAACTAAAACTATAATATGCACTATCCTAACAGAAATCACACCACATTTTGCAACAAAATTATCAAAAATGGATAAATGGCACAATTATATATTATATTGAATTTTTTACTTTATATAGCCATTGACAAGATTCGTAATGGTCACAAATTATTCAATTGACAAAACCAACGAAAATTGATATAGTACCTCTGAAATAATTGCGAGAAAAATATCATTTAAGAATTCTTTACACCAAATGTATGCCCATATAAAATATTTCTAACTCTTTATATTTTGTTCCAACTATAACTATGAAAAGTAAAATATTCCACTTTCAAACTCCTCTTATGGCGTAAAATATCTTCATCACTTCATATGCTTTTAACACCTTATTGTTAACCACCTGCATAAGAAAAGATATCGATTACAATAACTTTGAGATAAATATATACAAATCAATAATTTTTTCTTTAAGTAACATATAGAACATATGATAATTATAATAAAAAATAGTTGGTCGATTGCTATATAACAAGTACAAGTTGTTTCTTATGCGAATAAGAAAATTGTGTTGGTTGTGACAGGATTTGTATACAGTTGATAAACGAAATTAATCATATGAAAGTGAGCTGCTAGTTCAAGGCACAATTAACATACACTTGTTATTTAGAAAATGAATAACATGTAGATTGTGTTGATAACACCTCACCTGTATAAAATTATTAAATATTTCTACTTAGTTTCAACTAATTATCTTGTCCCTTTCACCTGTAAGCATTATTTTATTAATAACAAAACAAGACAAATGAAAAAATAGTAACTAACCAGGTAAATAACAGGTTAGAATTATATATATACCTAGAACACAAGATGAACCACCCACTAGTACAGAAAAGTTTTCTTCTATCGGTAAAAAACACACTTCTACTATCGATTTATGTACTGTTAGAGATAGACACGATAGAACAAGACAGGTCATTTTCTAATGGTAAATAACCGTTAGAAGAAGTGCACTATTCTAACGGCATATTCGGAGACAATCAGTAGAAAAACCGTTCTAGTTTGATGGTTGTGAATGAGTTTATCGATAGAAATACTTACACTCTTCTAACAGTTAAATGAGAGTGTACCGTGAGAAAAAGGATAGTACTCTCATGGTTGTGTATAAGTTTACCGGCAGGAAAAGTTACAGTCTTCTAACGGTTAATTAAAAGTGTACCGTGAGAACAAAAGATAGTATTCTCATGGTTGTGAATGAGTTTACTGATAGAAATACTTACATTCTTCTAACGGTTAATTAAGAGTTTACCGTGAGACAAAATCATAGTACTCTCACGGTAGTGTACGAGTTTACCGACAGGAAAAATTACACTCTTCTAATGATTAAGTAAGCGTGTACCGATAGAAAAAATGTTGTTGTTTTCTAACTCTGTTTGCTATTTAGCCGTTAGAAGAGTACATTCACAATATAGTACAGATGCAATACAGTACAAATGCAAAGAAGGGTACATTCACATATACAATTTGTTCACATATATACGAACCAATACAAATTGTAATCCAATATGGACAAATCTATGCATAGAGTATATATAAATACTAACCAATAAGACTATATATAAATAATCTATGCACAGAGTACACGAAAAAGAGAAAATTGACAATAAGTGAGCGAAAAACTTGTCATGGCGGTTGGTTGGGCGCAACTTCCTCCATATATAACATATTTAGCCCAGATTTGTCGGAGATCTCTAATCTTTGCATTGTTGTATTGGTCTTTGGACATGGCTATCTGTAAGCATGTGTGAATATTGAGTAACTAACTTCCTAATTTTGAACATAACACCTAATTTTCAAATTTGAGTTAGCTATCGATGCTTACCTGGGAGAATTGGGCAAAGTTTGTCCACACTAGGTCGTACATGTAGTGCAGCACATAAAACCCGCATTCCCACGATTGCGGCTGCTGATGGCACTGAGATAATTGCATATGCGAAGACATGTTAGCTATTGTTTCCATAAACTAATTAAGCATAAACAAAAAGTCTCCTGAGTACCTCATATTCTTTCCAAGCTATTAGGGGGCCCTGCGGTGCGGCATGCCTCCCTCCAGCGGACACATATTTCTCAAAAGCCCTGCATTTCAGTTAGCATTGTCGGTTAATGTATTATCATTAGCTAGTGAGGTCAAAATTTAAATCAAACATGTTACTTACGCCTCCATATTCCCCTTGACCACATATTTGTTTGATAATCTATCGCGCATCAAATCAAGGTAGTACACCTCGTTCCTCCACGGACATATCATGATGAGGATCCAGTGGCCCCTACATTGTACGTAAAAGAGGACCGCTAGCTCAAAGTATATCTCAAGTGTAACATACAAGATTGAGTTAAATTAGTACGAAATGGACTAACCTTTGGTGGTACGGCACCAGAATGAACTCCCTGTCCAACTGCGCCATCAGCGCCTTGGATATGTAGTGCTCAGCATGCGTGGCGTCGTGCTCTAGCATCATGAGGCTTATTTCTCTAGGTCGAGGAAACCCACCTTGTCACATGCAGCCTCCGATGCTAGCCTGTACATGCACCTGCATGCAAAGAACGACATTAGTATTGCATAGAAAGTTACTACATTTCAAATGAACTACAGCAATACAGAGTTAGCAAACAGAGTTAAAAAATAGCAATATATAGGATCAGCAAACTCACAGGACTCCAGTCCGTATGATGGACATATCGACCTCCCCGCCAGTTGTAGAGGTCGAACTGATCCTCGTGTGCCACGGATATACTCCTGGGCTCACGGTGGAATTGCCCAGGCCTGTAGGGAACTAAGAAGTTCAGGTTGCGCCGAGCTTGGTGTAGGTACCACTCGTGGAGGTCTTTGTTGATCGATCCAATTTGTGTAAAGCTGCCTCCGACATGAGTGGGAACCCGTTCCTGAGCCTCTCCGGCTGTCCCTTTAGCCCTTTGCCCTTGCCTTTTCCCTTACCTTTTGCCGGGGACTGAGCGCGTACCTTTGAAGGCAAGGACGAGGTGATGGCGGCTTTCTTCCGAGGTGAAGGCGTGGATGCGCTGGCTGGGGTCGAGACCGTCTTTGCTGTGTTCAGGTCCGCACGAGATCCCTCATGCCCCGAGTTGGGGGCGCAGTCCTCTAGTAGTACGCTGGTAGGCCACTTCAATTAATGAACACGTATGTTAGATTTTGCAAGTTGAGTGTACTGAGTAGGATGTAATCTAAAATGTGTAGGATTTACCTGCTATATTAGAACACACTTCTTGGGCCACTGTATGTAGGAGCCCACTGCCTCAACAAGTGTCTATATTTTCTCCGTTGGGACTGGCAACGGAGAATCGTTGTAGCCCGGCATGGCCATGTCCACCTGTACCTTTGCGAATCCCAACCGCAGAGGTACGCTGTGGATCCGGACATCCCACCCAGAAGGATATACGAACCCGTGTGCAACCACTGCCTGTCGGTCGCCTATGTGAGTCAGTAGGCTGCAGCTCTCTGGCTTCTACAAATTTGTAACAATTAAAACAAGTTAGCGAAACTCTAACAGAATGGGAGTGGCATCAACTTAAGTGCACAGCTGAAGGCTTGCAATACCTCAAGTAGATCCACTAGATCCGCGAGGACCTTCGAAGAGCAGTTGCTCATCCGACCCCGCGGGGTACCGTCGCCTTGGTCATCTGCATCTGCACTCTTGGCCAGCAATGCTTGTTTCAGCTATGCAAACTCTTCCCTCATTTGTGCGACCTCAGACTGCACCTCAGCCCGTATCTCTACTCGTACCTCATTGCGTACCTTCTCAGTGAGGTCCGCTTCCTTCTCCTTCCAGGTGCGGGCCTTCTTCCTTGATGGAGCCGGATTTGCGAAATCAGCCTTCCACGGCACAATGGCTCCCATGGTCCGTGTCCGCCCGAGATGCTCCTTATTTCCTAGAGCCCGGGTGAGGATGTCGTTCTCCCTCTGTAGGGTAAACAATCCCTCCATTGCCTCCTTCTCAAAAGATAACTATTACATTTAAAGCTACCTTTTGAGACAAATACATATATACACTTGTGCGCACACAGTTTACGAGGTTAGCCAACTTACTATTCGCTTCACAACCTCGGCGTCCCTAGGGTTTGCGAACTCCATAGACCCCGTGGACGACACGGACCCTCTCCCCCTCCAGCACCACGTGCACCTCGCATCCCGGATCTCGAAGAGCGGCAACTCAGGGGAGTCGACAACAGAATTTTGCTCGTCTTCCTTCCTCCACTGCTCATACTTCCCCGCATAGTCCTGGGATCCGAGCCGATGCGGGTGGTCGTTCCTCTTCTGGATCGCCTTATTCTTCTCGCTAAGGGCCTTGAACTCGTCAGTCTCTTTCTGCTTGGTGAATTCCTCCCATACCTCCTCTAATATGAAGGGGTACTTCTCGCAAAGAGATTTGCCCGCAGTGAGGAAGGTACTGACGAGCCAGCTCTTAAAGGTTTTCCATGTTCCGTTCATGTCCTTCAAGCAGGCCGTCCTAGGTTTATCGTCGGGGATGTTCCACTTAGCCTGTTTTCAAACAATGCATACAATTAATCACGAGTTAGTTAAACTTTAGGATAAGCCAAGAGAACATGATTACGAAAGAGTTCAGCGATTTTAGTTAATTTAACCTTCACTTCCGCCCACAACCTATCCCTCTCGTCCGCCGTCACGTCCTTCCAGCTCTGGACGGAGATCTTCACCCTTTCTTTCGCCAACAGCCCAACGTAGGCTGCATACTTCCCAGCATTCTTTCTGATCGGCCTCCCAAATTGGATGAACTCACAAGACAAGTCAGTGCGTTTTGGCCAAACGGCCCAACGTCGTCGCGCCTCACTCCACCCTCTTGCGCTGGGACGAACCAGCATCTTCAGTTACGTTGGTCCTAGTCGAACTACTACTATTATTCGATGAAGACGACGACATGTCTTTCCCTACAAAACCATCAACAAACCATCAAAAATTTAATGAAAACACAAACCAAATCATTTTACAAAGCAAAAGGACCTATTTTAAATATTTGTTCTATCGGTAAACACAACAACTACCAATAGAAGATAAGATTCTATTTCTGAGCATTTTCATCTCGACATTTTCATAGGAAGTAGGCAACGTATGGCAATTAATTTTTCTTTGAGTTCCATAACTCAGTTGAGGATTGGAGACTAATTAGGGTTGCTAAAGGGATGTACGAAGAAAATAGTACTAAAAGGCATGCAAAAATTGTTGAAGTGTTCAACAATTTTTTCTATCGGTAAACACATGAGTTACCGATAGAACATAACAATGTTTTCTATCAACAAATATATGAGATACCGATAGAAGATGTTTATAAACACCAACAACATATGAAGTACAATATATGGCAATTGGTTACAATTGATCACACATACAGCAGTATAGATAATTTCAAATCTCAAAATAAGTTCATTATAGCACTGAAACATATTATGTAAACCCTAGTTTAAATCAATAATGCCTGCAGAATTTACTGAATCCTACACAATAGCGAACCCTAGTTTAAATCCAAAAGATGAGCGGAGAAAAATCGCGAACCATAGTGTAAAAACACAAAAATCAAATAAGGAAGATGCTGGAAAAAGAATGACGAACTAGGGTGTTTTACGGCGATCAGTTGTGGCAATGGAGAGGCGGTGTAGAACGGAGCGGGCGGGGCCGGCAATGGACGAAAATAAGGACTGGAAGCAGTGGAGAATCGTAATCTAGGTGGAGATCGTGGTGCGGCAGTGAGGAAGTAGTCACCGGCGAGGGTAGGGGTTTTCGCTCTTGAAGAGACACAGTCACATAGAGATGTAAGTTGGAACGGTTCAACTGGAGGGAAACTACAGGGCGAATTTTAATAAAGTAGTGAGGCCTTTTCTAATGGTACAAACAACAAATACCGTCAGACTAATTGCTTTTTTCTAACGGTAGAACCCAACAATACTGTCAGACCATGTATGTGCACTTTTCGAACGGTAGTTTGAGAAATTTCCGTCAGACTTGCACACTTTTTCTAACGGTATGACCACAACATACCATTAGAACAAGTAAAATTTTTCTAGAGCTTAATTTTTGAAGTGGGCAGGGCATTGGACAATGATGTTTCAGGCCTATTGAAGAAGCAAAAGGCTGTAATGGGATTTTGGCAAGAAAATTTGAAGGGAAGAATTAAGTTCTTAGAATATAAGGGTACTGTACATGTTAGAACTCATGCTATGGACTAAAATTGAGATATATTAATGCTGTGAACTAGCTTATCATGAAGTTCTCAAAATAGGTTCATGTGGCAATTAATTATTCTTGGAGTTCCATAACTCAGTTGAGGATTAATTGGAGACTAATTCTTGTTGGTTTCAATGAGAGTGTAAAAAACTGATCAAAGTATTCTCTCTATGTGACATTGCATGGTTCATGTCCTTCCAGATCCTAAGTTTTAATACTTGTTCAACTTTTATGACAAAATGAACACACATAGAAAACAGGGTACTGATTGTTTCTTGGCCTATCTAATACAGCAAGCCAAATTGACACAGAAATTTTTTCTATCGGTAAACACATGAGCTACCAATAGAATATAACAATTTTTCTATCGGCAAATGTAGGGGATACCGATAGAAGATGTTTAAGAATACCTCCAGCATATAAAGTACATTACATGGCAATTGGATACAATTGATCACACATATAGCAGTATAGATAATTTCAAATCTCAAAATAGGTTCATTACAACACTAGAATATATTATGTCAACCCTAGTTTAAATCAACAATGCCTGCGGAATTTACAAAATCCTACACAACAGGGAACCCTAGTTTAATTCCAAAACATGAGTGGAGGAAAATAGTGAACCATAGTGTAAAAAACAATAAGATCAAATAAGGAAGAGGCTGGAAAAAGAACGACGAATTAGGGTATTTTACGGCGATCAGTTGTGGTGATGGAGAGGCGGTGTAGAATGCAGCGACAGCCAGCAAAGGACGAAAATAAGGACCGGCGGCAGTGGCGAACCAGGATCCTGGCGGCGATCGTCGTGCCGCAGTGAGGAAGTGGTCACCGGCGAGGGTTGGGGTTTTCGCGCTCGAAGAGACACAGTGCTATAAGTTGGAACGGTTCGACTGGAGGGAAACTCTCGGGCATGTTTAATAAAATAGTAAGGGCCTTTTCTATCGGTACAAGAAAATTTGTAGGGAAGAATTAAGTTTTTACAGTATAAAGGTACTGTACATGTTAGAACTCATGCTGTGGAGTAAAATTAAGATATATTAATGTTGTGAACTAGCTCATCATTAAGTTCTAAAGAAAAATGTATTGCCTGATGTATTAATGGTAAATTCCTCACATTGATGCACAACTTGTGGGCTATTTGCCTGGCATTTTTTCTTCAACATTAATATATCTCATATATTTGCCTGTTATGTTCTCTAGTGACCCAAATCTCTGGCTTCGAAGGATTCTGTGACCATAACATTGCCTTGTGCTCGTGTATGTATGGCTCGACCTCCGTCATGTGTTGTAAGACCCAAAAATGTGATTTTGCGTACACATCACAGGCGGGGACAATAGCTTTGAATCCAATCGTTCCGATGCCCTGAAGCCTGCCCTCGTGTTGGGACTTAGGAACACCAATTAGGTCAACCCCGGCCATATAATCTGTGCAAAATTCAATCACCTCCTCGGCCGCGAAACCTTCCATGATACTCCCCTCGGGCCGACGATGAGTCCTTACATATCCCTTCAATACACCCATAAATCTCTCAAATGGATACATATAGCGCAGGCACACAGGTCTATGAAACTTAATTTCTCTGATAAGGTGAACAATCAGATGGACCATAGCATCAAAAAAGGATGGAGGAAAATACATCTCGAGCTGACAAAGAGTTGTAACCACGTCGCATTGCAAAGCTCCAGTCCATCTGGATTAATTACCTGTGAGGACACAGTTGCGCCAAATATTCATATCAGAAAAATGTTCTAATTAAGCTCCACATACAAATGGAGCTAATTAACTTATAGTACGTGTGCACGTACTTACCTTGCAAGATATTGCGTTGAAGAAATAACATAGCTTTGTGATTGTCTCTCTGATTTTAACTGGGAGAATACCGATGATAGCAATGGGAAGCATTTGTGACATCAGCACATGACAGTCGTGGGACTTTGTGCCAACTAGTTTTAGATCCTTCATGGACACAAGTTTTTTCAAGTTCGCGGAATACCCACATGAAACTTTAACACTGTGCAGGCACCGACAGAGTTTTGTTTTTTTGCTTTTGGAAAACGTATAGCAGGCCGGGAGTAGGCATGTACACTTTCCCTTCTCCAAAGGTGCAAGCTCAGTCCTTATCCCCATTTCCACCATGTCACGGCGAACTTTCACACCATCCTTTGTCTTTCCCGCAATGTTCAACAACAAACCAATCAAACTGTCACAGACATTTTTCTCTACATGCATAACGTCAATACAATGTCAAACTTGTAAGTGCTCCCAGTACGGTAGATCCCAAAGAATCGATCTCTTCTTCCAACCATTTTTTTCTCGAGGTTTACAACACTTACCGAACTCAGCTTTGATGTCCTTCACGTGCGAGTAAATCTCCGTACCAGTCAGAAACACTGAGGCTGATCCCTTCTCAGGCTTCCCGTTAAATGATTTCCTCTTCTTACGGTAGGCGTGATGCACCAGAAGAAACCCGCTGTGACCCATGTACACTGTTTTCCGGCAGTTTCGCAACCACATGCTCTCAGTTTCATCTAGGCAAATAGGGCAAACCATGGCTCCTTTCGTACTATACCCCGACAAATTGTCGTAGGCCGGGAAATCATTTATGGTGCAAAATATCAAGGCCCGCAAGATGAAATTCTCTTTCTTGTATGCATCCCACACCTGCACCCCCTCGCTCCACAATTTCTGTAAGTCCTCGATTAAAGGGGCTAGAAACACGTCAATATCATTTCCGGGTTGTCTGGGTCCTGAGATTAGTAACGACATCGTGATGTACTTGCGCTTCATGCATAACCAAGGAGGAAGATTGTAGATGCATAAAAGAAAAGGCCAAGTGCTATGCCGACTGCTCATATTACCATGTGGGTTCATACCATCTGTACTCAGCCCGAACCTTATATTCCTAACTTCGCCGCTGAACTCATCAAATGTTATGTTGATGTTTCTCCATTGAATAGAATCAGCTGGGTGTCTCAGTTTTCTGTCTTGTTTCCGACTTTCAGCATGCCAACGCAAGTACTTCACGACTTTCGGATTTGCAAACAGCCACTTCAATCTAGATATCACAGGCAAGTACCACATAATTTTCACCGGAGGTCCTTTCTTTACCTCGTGACGTTCACAGCCAATCCTGTCCCTACGCATATACCTCGATGCGCCGCATCTTGGACAAACATGCAAATTGGAGTTATATAATCTCAGCACAGAAGACAACTTTGTAAATTTTGCACATCCAGGGAACATAGGTTTCTCAGAGTCAGCAACCAGTTTCTCAAATTCACAGAAGTCGTTTTCGTTGTAATCTTCCTCTACATCACATAACATCTCATCTAGATTGTCATCATCATCTACCTGCACATTGGAATGAACATTATCAAAATTCGGATGATCATCGATATTATTGCAATCCACATCCGGGTCCTGCTGATTGGTAGTAATGGTGCCAATACCACAGAAACAGACATCCTGGACGGCACATCACAGACGGGTATGAACTGTTCAATGGAAAACCGTCTGCGAAGGCCTGTCGGCAGAATATGTTCAGATATCACAGACGGTTCTGATGTCAAAAACAACTGTGACAGTAAACCAGACGGTTCTGAACACAAAACCGTCTGTGATAGTCTACTTATCACAGACGGCTCTAACTTAAAAACCGACTGTGATAAATACAATCGGTTCCCAGCTGAGAACCATCTGTAATAGTCTACTTATCACAGACGGTTCTAACCTAAAACCCGACTGTGATATATACAATCGGTTCCCAGCTGAGAACTGTCTGTGATAGACGGTTCGGAACTCAGAACCAACTGTGATTTATACAGTCGGTTGTGAACTACGAAGCGTCTGTGATAGTCTACTTATCACAGCCGGTTCTGATGTCTGAACCGACTAGAAAAGCACTGGCGCTTCGAATTCTCAACTGTGATCATTTCTGTAGCCGATCTTCGCGCGCGGCGCCTAGGAGAACACGAAGCATCGCTTTGGAAGTTAGATAAATTGACAATGGAAAAATTGTCATTTACTTTACAAGTTTTTATAGTTCTCAGACTGTTTGACTCCTTAGCTTCTCTGCACCAATGGCATCCTAGATGGCATCGTCAGCCTCGCCCTCTCCGGTAAGAACTCTCAATCTTTTGGACTTACCCCTGTATTGTTAATCCCTCTTCAATACATTCTTGACCTGTTGATTTGCACAGGGAAGGGGAGCCGTGGAAGACACTGGCAAAGTCAAGGCCGAGCTGAGGGCCCTCCAGGAGGAGCACAAGCTCCTCACGGAGAAGCACACTCGGCTACGGCTTGACCTTGACGATCTCTTCCAGCGCATTCAGCGCATGAAGATGGATGGTGACAATGCTAGGCCGAGGACGAGGCGTCTTCGCGAGGAGAAGAAAGCCGCGGATATGACCATCGCTGGCTGCGATTTGACAATGAAGGATACCATCGCGAAGCTGAGGGAGGTCGCAGGCCTTCTCGACGCTGTAGTAGTTGATCCTGAGAAGGACAACTTGTAGCTGGAGGAGTCCTGCGTCCTGGCTGCAAGTCAAACTGACTTTATTCTAGATGTAGCCAGGGCTAAGACCACTCCTTGACCTAGCATTCTGTATTTTTACTTTTTTTTGTAAGTAATGAAAAAAATTATTGAAAACTTTGTTTTATGTCAACTTTCCAATTTTCCAGCACATTCTTGGACTGCATGAAATCTTCCCTCTTTGTTTATCTTTCTTTAGCTTTTGTCGAACATTCGACCATACAAAGGTATGTACACTGTGTGTGATCAAGGAACGACTATCGCGATCTTTGGCTTGTGAGGGCAGTCCATCGGAGCTCTTCAAATAATATAGAAACAATATAGAAGTCGCAGGTCCCATGCAAATAATATCAAAGAATATAGAAGTTATATATCAACGTTCTTTGAATATCACAAACGGCTCTGAGGTAAAAAAACGTCTGTGATAGTCACATTAGAGACGGTTTTTATGTAAGGCCCGATTGTGATAGTCCCAACAGTGTTCGCCGCCTCGAATTCTCAACTTCTATCAATATCACAGACGGTTTTTAACTCCAAACCGTCTGTGATAGTAATATTACAGACGGATTTTATGTAAGGACCGACTGTGATTGTCGAACAGTTATCGACGCTTCAAATTCTCGACTTCTTTCAAATTCTCAGCGGTTCAACTGGAAGCAAAACTCCAGGGAGGGAACAAGTATTTGTAGAAGTCGAACGGTTCAATATTCAACAGACATATTAAAGACGGTTCGGACATCAGAACCGTCTGTAATATTAACGCAGACGGTTTTGATCTCCCAACAGTCTGTGATAGTCCCAACAGTGCAATTCTCTACATGCAATTGTTGATAACCGCACATAATAATAGCGCAGATGAAGAGACTTATTTATTTACTTCAAATTTAATTTGCATCGAATTATGTAATCTGACGCTTCAACTTCCAAAGTGGGCACTACTGTTTTGCCGTGTTCCAGTTTATCTCCCGAGAATATTATCATGACGGTATTGATCTTGAAAAGAAAGTAGTGCGCTCCACTTCAAATTCTCAATAGTGTGTTGTGTCTTTTCCATTTTTGATCTTTGCGCGGCGCACTAACCTGGGGACACAAAGCGTCGACTTGGAAATTGTTTTTCATTAATGTTGAAAAAATGAACTAAAAATTTTTTCTTATGTAAATTTTGCAATTTTCCCTCATTTCTTGGAGAAAGAGAAGTGGAGCGGTTCGAATGGAAGCAAAACACTCCAGGGAGGGAACAAGTATTTGAAGAAGTCGAACAGTCAATATTCCAGGTATAGTAAAGACGGTTCGGACATCAGAACCGTCTGTAATAGTCATATTACAGACGGTTTGGACATGAGAACCGTCTGTAATATTAAAGCAGATGGTTTGATATCCCAACCGTCTGTGATAGTCCCAACAGTGCCCACCCTTCGAATTATCTACATGCAATGTTGATAACCGCACATAATAACTGAGCAGATGAATTAAGAGACTTAATTATTTACTTCAAATTTAATTTGCATCGAATTATCTAATCTGACTCTTCAACTTACTTTTCTGTGTTGCAGTTTATCTCCCGAGAAGTTATCATGAATTTATTGACCTTGAAAACCAGTAGTGCGCTTTTTAAAACTCGAGGCACCCGCGCATATGAACCGTCACCTTCTATTTCTATAAATAGCGAGGCTCCTAAATCCCTGTCTTTATTCCCTCCTCAACTCCCACCTTGATGGCGAGCCGAGATTCCAATGAGGTTATTGAAATTGAGAGTGATGAGGAAGAGATAAGGAATGAACTCGATCAGGATCTTCAGAAAGTAAGTCCTCTTTGAAACTCTAATGCAGATCTTTCTTTTATGACTTGATTACCTCGAAACAAATGCATTTCGAAATCCATAGGTGCCCGAGGAAATGCTCCCTCCAAAGAAGAGACTTAGAAATGATGAAAGATCCTCCAGTGGAGCTGCAGCGAAGACTCTAGAGGGTGCTGAGGCCTGTGTTGCCACATTGCCCCTTGCAACCCCTCTAGTTGCATCAACTCCACCTTTGGAGATCCACAACAATCCTTCCAATATCCCCTCTTCAACACCTTTGTATCATCAGCTTTTCTTGGATGATCAACTTTCTGGGGTAAGGCTCACACTTCCACGTCCAAATCCACTCTGAAGCTTGGCAATCATCTTCACCCTCCCAGCATACGTCCCTAGGAGAAGCTGGAGAAGCATATGTGCAGGAGGAGAAAGCTGCCTTGTGCAGAACTCTCCAAAAAAAAAAAAAGAGGCGCTGGAGAAGCATTCTGAGGGGATGTCTTTTGCCATTCTGCACTTGGCAGAGTGCTTTGAGTTGCAGCTTCATCTCCACCTTTGTTGTATCAACTTTAATTTCTTGGATGATCCTACTGATGCCAAATCCACTCCTTTGCTGAGAGATGATGTTGATAGTCTTAGAGCCATTGGTAGTTCTCCTGGGGCAGCCAGTGTAGATCCTACTGATGCCAATACGTCCCTAGAAGAACTTTGTAAGTTACTTTCGGAACAGGTCGACGCTAATTAATTGGTCGCTTAATTGTATCTCTTATGTATGCAAAGATTGTAAGAAATAAGAAATTTCTTTTCCTTATATATCTGGCTTTTCGATTGATTATGTAACAGATAATCACCAAATGATGTTCTGTGTGAAAATGTTAACAAGAAAATACTGCTGCGAACAAGACGGTTTTTAACTCAAAACTGTCTCTGATTGTAAGATTACAGACGGTTTTAATTTCAGGACCGACTGTAATAGTCTCAAAATTCTTTGAAGATCCACAGACATATATACAACAAATATGAAAAACAAGATAAAACCAAATAGTCTGAACGTTCATTTTTTTAAATACTAACATTGAAATAAGATAGAACCAAATATGAAAAATAAGTGGAACAACTGATGACCAGTAGTCAAATGCAAAAAAACAATCCGGGATATTATAGACGGTTCGGACCTTCAAAACCATCTGTGATAATGTAACACCCTAGTTTTGGGGGTGAAAAGCTTTGCATAAAAATCCTACATGCATGTATCCCTGTAGTAGTAGCCAGATCAGCTGAACTCTAATCTCTCCCAAACCCTAAAAATCTCCAAATCTATTCTCTAGATCCAGATCAAGATCTGACCACTCAGATTTAACCTACCAGTTACCCTGAAGATAAAAGTCTTCAGGAGCCAGATCAAATTCTGACCCTAACTCTCAGTACCTAAGCCTCTCTCTGTTTTCGAAAACAGGAAAATTCAGATTTACCCTAAGTACCCCAGTTTCCAGATGATTAAGTTATCTTGAATTAACCTTATCCAGACTCAAGTAACCCCTGGAATATGTTCCTAGGTTCATCCTCAACTCACTCCAAAAAGTTGGGAGCCAGATTAATTCATCTAAACACTTTTCGCAGTTTAGTCCAAATTTTACTGCGAATAAGTCCTTTTCTGTTACCTGGAAGCCTGAAAAGGCTAAAATCCACGAATCAATTCCAACTCCAGAATTTCTTCAGGAAACACCTTCCAAATACTATTTGATACATATCTCCCTTTTGACCAGACTTCAAAATCTCTCTCCAATCACCAGAATTCGAGATCGACAAAATCTAGATTTAGTTTACCCTAATTTTACCCTATTTTCGAAAATAGGTGAAATCCCTCAAATCTTATCAAACTTTCTCCAAATTTGAGCTAAATGAGTACTAATAGAAATGTTATACTCAGCCATGAAATCAATCCTCAAATTAACCATCTCTAAGACAGAAATTGCAAATAAGTCCAGATTTCAAATAAGAATCCTTGCAATTTGGTCCCTGGTTCGACCAGAGACACTGTGCACGACCAGCAGCTGTGCACGACCGCGACCACCGCGCTGCCACGCCAGGAGCTTCGTCGCCGGTGAAGCCCCGTGGTCGCCACCCCTGCCACCGCGTTCCTGCCACGTGTGCGCACGTCGTTCGCCACCGTGGAGCCACCGCGGCCGCACCAGCATCTCCAATTTTGCCCGCGCGCGCACGCCATCGCTGCAGCCACTGCAGAAGCTCGGTGCCACGTTGCAAGCATGCCGGAGGAGCCCGTCAGTTCGCCGTTGCATCACCCGGGACAGCGCACGCCAGCCTGCAAAGCCGGCACAGCCGCTGGAGCGCGTCACCTCGCTGCTGTCCCGCCCGGCCAGTCAATTCGCCGTCGATTCACAGCTCCAATTCTCCAGGCATTTTCAACCGTTGCTGCTCACTACGCTTATTTAAGCTTGCCCTGGCCTTTGCCTGCACACACGCACACCAGAACTCACCTCAGTCTTCAATCTCGCCACCTCCATTGTCTTCTTCGGCGAGCTCGAGAAGAGGCTCACGGTGCCAAGCCTCTACACTGCTTCCTCCTCGATTCCAGCTACTTCAGTAAGCTCCTCTTACCTCCCTCATCATACTCGATCATGTAATTGACTTCAAACCTCTCCAGTCGCCGGTAAATTCCTTTTCTCTCCAGTAGCTCCGACGAGCAATTAAACTCTAACCAGAGTGAATTAGCTCTTGAGCCTGTGATCAATCTTGATCAGTGAACTTAACTAAGCATCTCTAAGCAACCAGAATCGAAGAATTTGCTAAAATACGAAGAATCCCAACTTTGCACCTTGCATGTAAGCTGGAGCTCGCTGTTAAGCTTTTCTGGTGCACCTCCAGCCAATCTAACTTCACCAGTAGCATTCTTATGCCCCAGAGACCCTCCTCAAGCAAGGATTCGAGTTCGTTTGCCCTAGAACAGAAATGCCCAATTTTGGTGTCTTCTTCCCTAGCTCCGGTCGCCGGATTTTGTTCCCGGCCGTTTCAACCCCAACCACCTTGTCTAGTAGATGTGCCTCGACCCCAGGAGTATTTTTGCCTTCTAGATCGACACCTGGATCGGCCCAGATGAAGAGGTATCGCCATGCCAAAGTTTTGTCCAGAAACTATTGAGAACAGCTCGGCCACCGTGTTCTTCGCCGGTTTTCATCACTTTCGGGCCATCTCCTACCCTAGGTCCTGTTGAGACATTTGTTCCTGTTACAAATGCCTAACCACCAGACAAAGTGGTGCATCATTTGGAGCCCTGAGTCAAAAGATATGGCTAACCCTAGTTTCTGGCCGTGTCAACCCTATGCCAGGCTATGTCAGCCAGTGGCATTAGCCCTGTTCACCCACCTCTGGTCATGTAAAACAGAAATTACTTTGTCAAATAGCTGCCTCACTACCTTGTGCACCATATGCTTGAATCAAAACCTACTTTGGCCACTGGAAACTGTTCAAACTATGTCAATGCCATTCTAGAGCACTGTCAGCCTATGTCAGCCAGTGGCATTGAGCCTTTTCACCCACTTCCAGCCATGCACTTTGGAAATAACTTTGTCCCTTAGACTCCTGATGTTGTGATCTACACTTTTCTCTACTGTCACAACTTGAGTTGAGCCCTCTATCACCCATCGACCTTATGTCGATGCCTTGAACCGAATGCCAACCTAAAGACATTCGCTGTTTTTGGGCGAACCAGTCACCACCTTGATATCACCCTGATATTTTGGAACCTTGTAAACCTTAGCAACTAATCTTAACCCTAGTTACCGTAGTTAAACTCAAATCGCTTCAAAACCTTGTATCACCAGAGTATTTTCTCCTTGCATCTTTGCATGTAGTGGATTAGTAAGAATAGGATTGATTGTAATGCCTGCTTGCTTGTTTGATCTTGTTCAGAGCAAGAGTCCGGGGTTGAAGATCTTGTCGCTGAACCGTCATCGACTGCTGATACTTACGACGCGGAAGGCAAGTCATACTTTGATCATATTGAAACCCATATTTTATGAATTGCTATGCTATTCCATGAATAGATATCTCATTAATATTGCATGTGTTGAGATCAATGATATTATGGCAGTGATAGATTAAATACTTGAGGTATGTGAACTTGAAAAGATAGTAAGCCACGAACTAATAAAAGTATAAACATGTACATTTATATTCATGAAATAGAACCCCTAGCCGTGACCAGTATTTTGGTATGGAATGGTGGTAGCACTGGAGGTGCTTGGCTGCACGGGTTGTGCAGGCACTGAAGGTGCATGGTTTGTGGTATGATCTGGTCACTGGCATGTAAGGACTAGAACCTTGTGTTATGCGTCTAGTGGCATGAAAAACGTACCAACCACTTACCTGGTATGGGACAGGCGCAACCTAGTAGCTTTCTTAGTATTATCAGTTCCCTGCATGGCTTGTCGATCCGGTTTCTCGCGTGGAAACTGGTGGGACGCAGTTCGTCCATGAGTGATGTGAGATCAGAAAAATTATGAGAGGATAAGGTGTAAAGAAGGAAGACGCCCTACGCCAGAGTAAGTCGTGCGCGACTGTAATCAAAAGAGGTTATGTGTCCTGCGGGAACATAGACCCAGGCTAGGAAGTAAGGCAGTGGGGAGGACCCACAACGGTACTTGGGATGGTATTGTCCATTTACCGGGCAGGGATACTGTTAATACTAGACTGCAAAAACGTTGTGTGATCTCGGCCTTGTCACATGCGTTTAAGTCGCATGGAGTTGGCCCGACTTGGAAGTCGAGTGAAAAAGTGGATTTAAAAAGAGGTACATCTCTGCAGAGTTTAAAAATGTATTCGAATACTTCGTGCTCCCGAGTTTTAGGAGTATGCTGCGGTGGATTAAATCCATGGGGTGTGACACAAGTATTGTTTTATAAACTGAAATTTATTAGCTCAAGATTACCCAAGTGGCATGTGTTGTCACGATAAGGGGCGTTGCCGTGGACTGTCATGTGTTGACGTGTCGCGGTAATACCATAATATATAGAGATCATATGATAATTAAGAGGCATGTGGTTTATGCCCTAAGTTATGAAATACTGCTATGAGTATATGATGGAAAGACTTGAATAAGAGTAGTGTGATATGAGGATATATCGCCTTGGATATGGGATATATGTATCACCATCAATATGATTTAGTTACTGCCTTGGGTATGATCAGAAGTTGAGTAAGAATTGAGAAAGAAATGTATTTTGGGAAAAAAACCTTTCACTCTTTCCCCAATAGCATAGGTTCATGTCATATATATATATATATGTATCTCTACCTTCCCTATGACTTGCTGAGTACGTAAGTACTCACCCTTGCAACAACTCCTCAATAGATGGAGCGTTCTACGACCTTGGAGGATACCCTGAAGATGCTGCGGACCCAGGAGATGACGAGCAGTTTCCTCCGGAGCCCTGATGTGGTGCTGTCTTGCTGTCAACCTCTGTTTCCTGTGGATTGCTTTTGGGCCTAGCTTCCGCCGACTAGATGTGTTGTTTTGTTAGACCCTTGTGCCTTGTAAGGCACTGTACCTCGTTTTGTACTAAGGCCTGATGGCCATACAATTATGACTACTGTATTATTTTGCTGCTTCAATGTATCCCTGTGATTGACTCATCCTGGGAAGTCAAATAGTTTAAGGGACCAGCTGCACCGAGCTGGGCTCCTCACAGTTAATGTCACTGTCGTGGCAGACGTGTAACACCCTGAGTTAGGGGTGAAAACTTCCTTTTTCATCAATAGCATGCATGCTTGTATCTGTAGTAATAGCCAGATCAGTATCTATCCTAAACCCTAAAATCTCCAAAAAACTATCCTGTGACCCTAAGTCAAGATCTGACTTACCAGATTTGATCTATCAGTTATCCTAAACCTAAAAGCCTTCAGAACCCAGATTCAATTCTATCCCTAACTTCCAGAATTATCAACTCTTTTCTGTTTTCGAAAACAGAATATCTGTTATTACCTTTTACCCTAAGATTCAGAAATTCAGATTTAATCAAAATCTTAGCCAAGTTCAGACCAGATTATTCCTGGATTATGATCAAGGGTATGCCAATACCTTAATCCAAAAAGTTGGCAGCCAGATTTTACCATCTAAACTTTTTTCGCAAATTAGTCCAAGAGTTATTACAAATTAGTCCTTTATCTGATATCTAGAAACCCAAAAAGGCTAAAATCTCCAGATTAACTCCAAATTCAGAATTTCTTCGGCAAATCTTTTCTAGATGCTATTTGAAACAAGTTCTTCTTCTGTGCAGATTTCAAGATCTCATCCTAATTACCATAATTCGAAATCAATTAAAGCTCAGATTCAATTACCCTAAAAATACCCTATTTTCAGTCTGTATCAAAGACTATTCAAATGTGCCAAATTTTATCAAATGTTCTTGCCAAATATTCTGTTGAATATAATCTGCTATCAGTGAAATCAAATTCAGTTTAAACCTTCCAAAACTCCAGATTCGCAGATCAGTCCTTCTTCCAGATTTTTCTAAAAGCCAGAAAGGCAAAATGCTGCAAATCATCTCCAAATTCAAATCTGATTTAGGGAATACCTCCCAAATGCTTTTCAATACAAATTCTTCTTTTATGAGTATCTCAAAATCAAACCCTAAATCCCAGAATTCGAGATCAATAAGTTTCAGACTTATTTTACCCTAATCTACTCTGTTTTCAGTTCATATCAAAAATCATCCAAATGTCTCAAATTTTATCTTCTATTTGTGTCAAGTCATCTGTTGAATCAAGCCTACCAGATTAATGCAATCAATTTCAGATTTAACCTTCCAAATCATCAGATTTACAATTCAGCCCGAAATCAAAAATCAAATATTGCAAATCAGCCCCTATTTCGACCAGAGCAGCAGCTACTGTACGCACGACCAGAGCTCGCCGTGATCTTTGCGCCGTGCACGCTCGCCGCCGGCCAAGCCCCGCTTGCATTTGTGCTCGTGCATGCTTGCTGTTGCTGATGCGCACGCGTCCGTGTCTTAGCCTTCGCCGTGGCAGCAACGTTGAACAGCAATTGCTTTCGCGCGCGACCAACAGCAGCTTTTGTCAGCAACACGGCACCACGTTGCTTTGCCTTGCCAGCTTGTGTTGCCACCGCCTTGCACCACCCGACATTGTTGAGTCCCGATGAAGCCGACAGCTTAATCAGCTTTGCACCGCCTGTGCGCCATCACGTTACCGCTCGCCGTTGTTGCATCTGCGTCCGGCAAGTCACTGACGCCAATTCATTGCTGTTTAATCCTTGCAAGCTTCGCCCTCTAGTCTATTTAAGCAATCAACACCTTGTGCAATCTTCACTTCACCAGAGCTTAACCAAATTCTCAAATTCCCTTGCTGTCGTCGTCTTCTCCGGCGAGCCATCGAGGAGCTTCACGGTGGCAGCCTCAACCGCAGCACCTCCTGCCAAATTAACAGCACCAGTGAGTTCCCCTTATCTCTCTCATCGTGCTGTATCACTTAATTGGATTACCTTGCACCTTATCGCCGGCGATCGCCGGAAATTGCTGAAATCAGTGAAATGCCCTGTTCCAGTTGCACAAGTCAAATTAGCCCGAATTAGCCTTCGATTCAATAGAAAAAAATGATCAGTGAGCTATTTTAAGCAAGCCTGTGAAGTTGAATGGTGAAATTGACCAAGAACTGGAGTTTTTCGCTAGCCCGAGCTTCACCAGCCGCCGGCGAACGTCGCCAGCCTTCTCCGGTGATTCTCCGGCCAATTCAATCGTGCCAGAAGCTTTCTTATACCTTCTAGATGCTCTCCAAGCAAGGAATCGAGTTCAAACATCGTGTAGCCAAAACCCCCAATATCAGTGTCTTCTTCTCCGGCGCCGGCCACCGGAAAACCATTCCCGGCCGATCCAGCTCCAGAAACCTTGTCCCCCAGATGCGCCTTGATCTCCTAAGCAACTTTGCTTACTAGCTCGACTTCCAATTCGGCCTAAATCAGAAGATATAGCTATGCCCTAATTCCTGTCCAGTGCTGTGAATTGAAATTTCAGCCACCGAGTTCATCGCCGGTTTTCATCACTTTCCGGCCACCTCCTGCCCTAGGTCCAGTTGAATGAATTGTTCCTGTTACTGAGGCCTACATCCCAGACAAAGTGGTGCATCAATTGGAGCCCTAGATCAAAAGTTGTGGTAAACCCTAGTTTCTAGCTATGTCAGTGCAATGCCAGGCTATGCCAGTTAGTGGCATTAGCCCATTTCACTTCCTTCCAGATGTGTATTTTGAGCATGACTTTGTCCCTTAGACTCCTGAGGTTGTGATCTACAATTTCTTCTTCTATCACAACTTGATTTGAGTCCTTGAATTGCATTTTATGCTTAGCCCTAGATTATGACATTGTCAGCCCTATGTCAGAGCATGTCGGTCAGTGGCATTAGCTCATTTCACCTCCTTCCAGTTATATAAATTGAAAATAACTTTGTCCATTAGACTTGTGGAGTTGTAATCTACATTTCATTCTACTGCCACAAGTTGAGATAATCCTTCTACCATTCATTAACCCTATGTCGATGCCTTGAACCGAATGTCGACCTGAAGACATTCATCGATTTTGGGCAAACCAGCTGCGGACTTAATGTCAATTCCTATATCCTGGAACCCTAGAAGTTCCTAGCACTCATTTTCAGCCCTAATTCTATGATTTAGCCTTAATCAGCTTCTATGGTACCTAAATCCAATTATTTCAGAATCATCAAGACATTCATCTTTGCATTATTGCATGTAGTATAATAATGTATTGAAAAGGTTGTGATTCTTGGTTGCATGTTTGATCTTTGCTCAGAGTCGGAGCTAGAGTTCGAGGACTTCACTGCTGACCCGACATCAACTGCTGTTTTTCACGACGAGGAAGGCAAGTCATATCCTTGGTCATCTTGAACCTATATTTTAAATGTTGTTAAAACATAACCTTTAATATAGGCAATATTGCATGTGAAAGATTGAGAATGGTTGATTTATCAATTGGCAGTACTAGACTGGTTATCTATGAAATGTGAAATAAACAAGTTTTGAGCCATGAACTATTATATGTATTTATATACTTATATTCATGAAATAAAACCCCTTAGCCGTGACCAGAAAAATGGTGTGGATGGCTGTAGCACTGGAGGTGCTAGACTGCAAAGGAATGCAGGCACTGAAGGTGCAGCGTTGTGGATGGACTGGTCATTGGCATATAAGGACTAGAACCTTGTGTTGTGCGTCTAGTGGCATGAACAATGTGCTAACCGCAAGCCTGGTATGGGACAGGCCTGAACAAGTACTTATGTGGATCGTACATGAAACCCCTGCATGAGATGTGTTGTGATGATTGACTTGGAGGCTGACTCCTACTATCACTGAAGGTGATCTGATATTTGACCCAGTAATGGGAAAATGAGGTGGGGTGGAGGTTATGATACAGCCTACCCCAACTGTGTTTCGCTGAGAGCCACAGGGTCAGGGGTGAATTGTAAGTGATGCATAACAAAAGTTCTTGTTATTTCCACCTTGCCACTCACACATGGTTGTGAGGAGGGGTCTAATCATTTTGATAGGATGGGCTTGAAAGTGGAATATCTTGCGGGTAAATTGGTACCTCTCTGCAGAGTTAAAAACGTATTCGAATACTCCGAGCTCCCGGGTTTATAGGAGTCTGCTGCGGTGGATTAAATCCACGGGGTGTGACACAAGTACTATTTTCTAAATAAAATATGTTTAAATCAAGATTACCCAAATGACATGTGTTGTCATGATAAGGAGTGCTGCCGTGGGCTGTCGTGTGTCGACGTGTCGCGGTAGTGCTATAATCTAGTGAACTTGAATGATGATGTTATATTATGAAAAGTGCTGCCATGGGATGAGGTATGAAAGTAAAAGATTATTTTATAAACATCCATAATTCTTGATTAGTCTAGATTCATGTCATCACTACTATATGTATCTACTCTTACCTATGACTTGCTGAGTACGTAAGTGCTCACTCTTGCAACCTACAAATCAATAGACGGAGCAATCAACAATCAAGATGAAGGCGTGGAGTACTTCGTGGATCCAGAAGGAGGAGCGTCAGTCCCGTCATTTCCCTGATGTGTGTTGTTCTGCCGTCCACTTCTCTTTGTGGGTGGGTCACCTACCTTCTGCTGTGTAGATGTTATTTTGCTAAACCATGTATGCCGTGAAGGCATTGTAATCTCCTTATGTAATATCAAGGCCAGCAGGCCACACTGCTTAACTATTTTGTAAGTTACTCTGTTGCAATGTGATATACTCCTGTGCTTGACTTATCCTGGGACGTCAAGGGTATGTGTATGCTATGCATATATGGGACTAGCTGCAGCGAGCTTGGTCTCTACAGGAGTAGTCGTAGTCCCAGTTTCGGGGCACGACAAGACGTGACAGATAATCTTGCAGATTGTTGATTTTATAATTAACACAGACGGTTCTGAGGTAAAAACCGACTGTGATAATCATGTACGGTTCTAATGTAAAATTCGACAGTGATAATCACAGACGGTTCTGTAGTAAAAACCGACTGTGATAGTAAAGCGGACGGTTTTGACCTAGGAACCGTTTGTGATATCATAGACGGCTCGGACCTTAAAACCGTCTATGATAATCTTGCAGATTGTTGATTTTATAATTAACACAGATGGTTCTTTGGTAAAAACCGACTGTGATAGTAAAGTGGACGGTTTTGACCTAGGAACCGTCTGTGATATTGTAATTATCACGGACGGTTTGGAGTTCATAACTGTCTGTGATATTTCTATCATAGTTACACAAAATGCGCCGATATTACCGACGGTTAATAGAGTGAAACCCGTTAGTGATATTCTGTTCTTCAAAAATGCACCAATATTACTGACGGTATTATATAGAACCGTCTGTATTGAACCTGGTATAAAAGGTCTTTTGGCGGATGTTTTGAGCTAGTTGTTCTCTCTTGCTCGACCAACACTGTTCAGTTCGAAGAGATTTGGGGCAAGGAAGAGCGAAATCTCGAAAGGCCAGGGGAGCATTTGGGGGCAAAAATTTGAGGATCGAACCAAGATTGGTACTTGCTCCCAAGGCATACACATTACTTGATTTCATCATCAATATCGATCTCCATTGATTTACTAATTAGCATGTGTATGAATTTGATTAATTGCAGATGGTCCGAGACTGGATGTATAATGACAACCGAGTGGGTGAGGAATACATGAAAGGTGTTTTTGATTTCGAAAAGGTTGCTGAGCAAGACATGGCGAAGAAGGGTTTACCATATATGTACTGTCCTTGTGTAGACTGCCAGAATATTAAGATGTTCACCAAATCATCTCAAATTGTCGCCCACTTGATTCGACGTGGTTTCAAAAAGGGGTACACGTGTTGGGTCCACCATGGAGAAGAGCCAACTGCAGAAACAAGTGCCACTCAGGTTGAGGAACAGGACATGTCGGATCCGAACAACGACTTCGACGAGGATATGCCAGAGGATGACCATTTAGATGATATGTTGCGTGATGTGGAAGGAAATTACAGTGAAAGGGAGTTTGGCAAATTCAAGCGCTTGATTGAGGACTCAGAAAAGCCGTTGTTCCCTGGTTGCAAGTCGAAGTACACAAGGTTGGCCTTTGTGCTTGAACTGTTAAAATTGAAGGCAAGCAACAGCTGGACCGACAAGAGTTTCACAGCACTGTTAGATCTTTTGGCGGACATGCTCACGGAAGGAAACGAGTTGTCAAAAAACACCTACCAAGTGAAAAAGCTGTTGTGTCCTTTGGGAATGGAAGTAGAAAGGATACACGCATGCCCTAATGATTGCATCATTTACCGTAACGACTACAAGGATATGCATGTTTGTCCGGTGTGCGGCACATCCCACTATAAGCGTACTAAGGAATGAACAGACGACGGCGACTACGCTGAGATAAAGAAAGGACCTCCTGCTAAGGTGTGTGGTATTTGCCAGTCATTCCCCGCTTGCAGCATTTGTTTGCAAACCGTAAAGAGGCAAAATTATTGTGTTGGCACTCGGAAGACCGGAAGAAGGATGGAAAGCTGAGACACCCCGCTGATTCTTCGCAGTGGAGAAACATCGACAGGGAATTTGTTAACTTCGGAGCAGAATTGAGGAATATAAGGTTCGGGTTGAGTACCGATGGAATTAATCCTTTTGGTAACATGAGCAGTCGGCATAGCACTTGGCCGGTTCTTTTGTGTATCTACAACCTTCCTCCTTGGTTGTGTATGAAGCGCAAGTACATCATGATGTCTCTACTTATCTCAGGACCAAAATAACCCAGAAATGATATTGATGTGTACCTAGCACCATTGATAGAGGATCTCCTAACAATTTGGAACGAAGGGGTGCAGGTATGCGACGCATACAAACGAGAGAACTTCATCCTACGTGCTATGATATTCTGCACCATCAATGATTTCCCTGCCCTTGGAAATTTGTCGGGCCGTACTACGAAAGGAGCCAAAGCCTGCCTCCACTGCGAAGATGAGACTGAGAGCGTGTGGCTGAAGAATTGCAGGAAAACAGTGTACATGCGTCACCGTAGGTTTCTTCCGAAGAATGACGCATATCGTAAGAGGAAGAGGGAATTTGACGGCCACAAGGAAGATGGTTCAGCCCCGAAGCCTACGCGCGGGAAAGATGTTTACTCACGGGTGAAGGACATAGACGTTGTGTTTGGAAAGGGTGGTAAATTGAAACCCCGCACGAAGAACACTTGGAAGAAGAGATCGATATTTTGGGACTTACCGTATAGGGAGCATTTAGAGGTTCGTCATTGCATTGATGTCATGCATGTAGAGAAGAATGTTTGTGACAGTTTAATCGACCTATTGCTGAACATTCCAGGGAAGACAAAGGATGGCGTCAATGTGCGGCGTGACATGATCGAAATGAGAATCAGGCCCGAGCTAGCACCGAGAGAGGACGATAAAGGCCGTATATACCTCCCCCCTGCATGCTACACTTTGTGCAAGGCTGAGAGGACAGAACTCTGTAAGTGTCTCTGTGGTGTTAAAGTTCCATCGGGTTACTTGGCAAATATGAAAAAGCTTGTGTCCATGGGCGATTTGAAATTGCTGGGTATGAAGTTTCATGATTGTCACGTGTTGATGACACAAATGCTTCCTGTTGCCATCCGGAATATTCTGCCGCATAAGGTCAGAGAGACGATCACGAGGCTATGTTTTTTCTTCAATGCAATTTCTTTCAAGGTCATTGATCCCGATGGACTGGATTCTCTGCAGAGCGAGGTGGTTCGAACTCTCTGTCAGCTTGAGATGTATTTTCCTCCATCGTTTTTTGATATCATGGTCCATCTCACCGTCCACCTTGTCAGAGAAATCAAGATATGTGGACCCGTGTTCCTACGTTATATGTATCCATTCGAGAGGTACATGGGTGTACTTAAGGCCTACGTGAGGAATCGGTCCCGGCCCGAGGGTAGCATTGTCGAAGGTTATGCAGCGGAAGAGGTTGTTGAGTTCTGCGTCGATTACATGGCCGAGGTAGAAGCAATAGGAGTTCCTGTGTCTCATCACGAGGGAGGCTTGATGGTGTTGGCACTATTGGACGGAGAGTCATCACTCCTGATTTCAATATGTACTCGAAAGCTCATTTTTGGGTCTTGCAACACATGACGGAGGTGTCTCCGTACATCGACGAGCACAAGGAGATGCTACGACAAGACAATCCTCGCCGATCCGAGGTTTGGATCACGGGACAACATAACAGTCGATTCAACGCGTGGATGAAGGTGCGAATCACCGGAGAGTCCGCAAGTGAGAACCTTAAATGGTTGGCAAAAGGGCCCACGTTTACTCTACAGACATGGCAGGGATACGACATCAATGGGTACACATTTTACACGAAAAGCTCAAGATCGAAAGAGCACTGTGCAAAATAGTGGAGTGAGCGTAGAAACTTTCCATGAGGGGTTCACCAAGACAGGCCCAACAAGGGTAGTACGTGGATTGAACTCGTACTACGGGTTCATTGAAGAAATTTTGGAGCTCGATTACGTACTGTTCAAGATTCCCCTGTTTCGATGCCGATGGGTCCAAATCCCACAGGGTGTGAAGGTTGACAGTTACGGTTTCACTTCTGTGGATCTCGATCGCGTTGCTTATAAAGATGAGGCATTCATACTTGCAAATCAAGCCATTCAGGTCATTTATGTCACTGACCCGGCCAATTAGAAGTGGCACGTCATCCTTCATGGCAAGAGAAGGATTGTTGGAGTTGAAAATGTCGTAGACGAGGAGGAATACAATCAATTTGATGAGATTCCTCCATTTGGAGATGGCGTACAGGTCGATACTAAAGACACCGACGAAACCAGTTATGTGCGTATGGATCACCAGGAAGGGTTATACTTTAAAGGTAATCAACTGTACGTCCTTATATCTCTGTTTCCATCGGTATAGCTTATATCTCCTGTAATTCTCGTCTTTGCAGGGCCGCGGCAAGTGGAAAGTTGAGGATAACATGGCTGTGTACGTGGAAATTGTCGGTGAAAGTTTCCATTTGTATGTAACATTAACTTGAGCATGCTCCACGTACATTGTATGTTAAATTTATTTGAGCATGCTCCACATTGTAACCAATTATCGGATCTACGTACACTATAACCAATTTACAGAGCATTTGGACTACATTTGAAATATCTGAGTGTTCATTTAAAACAAGTTTTCGAGCATTCAGATTTGAAAGCTACAGATCAGTTTCAAGTTATAAAACTAACGTTCAATAGAGAAATTATCACGGACGGTTTTGACCTATCACAGACGGGTATGAATATAGAACCGACTGTGATATTCCCAACAGCGTCTCCGACTCTTCAAGTGTACACGTGCACGGTCGGTTCTCAAGTCGCAACCGTCTGTGATAATCTCAGTCACAGTCGGTTCTCAACTCACAACCGTCTGTGATAATCTCTCACTATGTAGATTACCACAGACGGTTTTTATTTGAGAACCGACTCTGATAATATTATCACAGACGATTATATATGTAGAACCGACTGTGATATTTTCAACAGTGTCCGACTCTTCGAGTTCTTGACGTGCACCGTCGGTTCTCAATTCCAAATCGTCTATGATAATCAGAGTCACAGTCGGCTCTCAACTCAAAACCGTCTGTGATAATCTCTCTGGTGACTATCACTATGTCGATTATTACAGACGATTCTGATGCGAGAACCGACTGTGATAATATTATCACAGAAGGTTGTGAGCGTTGGACCGACTGTGATAATATCGTCACGGTTAATAGTTCAAGGCGGGGTTTGTCCCGCTCATTCCAGTCTTCGCAACTGTTTGCCCTAGCTCTCTCCGCCCTTGCACCGTCCGTCGCGATCACCTCCATCGCCTCCCACCTTCTCCTCCTCTCCGTCCGTCGCGATCACCTGCATCACCTTTCCACCGTCAGGCGCGATCACCTCCATCACCCTCCCGCCTCCGACGCGATCACCTCCACGCCTCCCCACTGTTTATGTCATTCTTGGTTAATTATAAGTATATGGGTTTTGTTATAGAATTATTAGTTGCAGATTTACTTAAACTGTTCTCTCTTTCACTTATGTTAGGAACTATGTCTGTTGATGAAATGCACCACTCGGGGAGTCAGGGTGACCTCGCTGGCGATGAGACGCCTGGGCCGGAGGTTGCCTCGTCCGCCGTGACCCCGCAGAAGAAGAGAAAGGGACGAGGCCGGACGACATGCGCGCGTCTGGACAAGCGGGAAAAGCAGCACGTCCAGTTCGATGACAATGGTGTGCCGGAAGCTCCGGACAAACTTGTCGGTCAGTACCGCTCACTATGCGGCAAAGTGGCAAGGGAGAGGGTGCCCATCACCACCTCCGACTGGGGTCAAGTGCCCCCAGAGTGCAAGGATGCGCTGTGGGAAGAAATGCAGGCGGCGTTTCACATTCCCGAGGATCGCAACTTCACCATCCACCGGAGGACACTGATGTCAATAAACAAGGCGTGGAGGAACTTCAAGAGCCACCTTGTCAGGCTCTATGTGAAGGAGTCGAAGACCCCCTTCGATGACTTCCCTTTCGTGACTCCCGAGGCATGGCAGCAGTTCGTCGAGATGAAGGCCAAGCCAGAGTTCCAGGAGCTTAGTGCGAAGGGCCAGGCTAACCAGGCCAAGAATACCCACCCACACAGACTAGGCAGTGGTGGGTATGTGGGGAAGAAGGCGTTGTGGAGGAAGCAGGACGAGGAGGCTTCCCAGTCTTCGGCCGGCAGTCCTTATGGAGGCATAACGGACGTGCGCGCCCGCAATTAGTGCTGAGCAAGATTGACGATGAACTCCTCCGGAAGCGTCTCTGTGAGTAACCCTGCGGACAGGGAAGTGATCGATCGGCTGGTAAGATTGTCCGATCACGTACTATCCTCGTAACACGCATGCAATGGGCTGTATTGCTAAGTTCTCCTGTTGCAGGTGACGCTGAGTGCGCAGGCGGCATCCGGAGAGTTCAACCCGAGGAGGGACAGGGATATCCTCACAGCGGCGCTAGGAAACAAGGAGCATCCAGGCCTCATGCGCGGCCTTGGTGCGGCCTTGGAGGCATGGTTTCCCTGATGATGAGGAGGCGGCTAAGAGGAGAAAGAGATCCCACCAAGCCCGCGATGAACGGCTCAAGGAGGAGATGCGATCGGAGTTCGCTGTTCGGGACAAAGCACTCCTGCAGCAGTTGTCGGAGATGCGGTCCATGTATGAAGAGCTAAGAAAGGTGACCCAGGGCACCCCCCTTCTAGCAGCGGAAGTACCGACCCCCATTCTTGGCCACCGTAGTAGCTGCGCGTCTGCGCCGGGGTCTTCGCAGACGGAGCCCTCTCCAAAGTATCCGGTGGACTTTCTGCAGGTAATGACCGTTTGTCTATGTTAATTCATTCGAAAGTGAAAAGAGGTGAAATTCAACATGTTAATGCGCACTGTTTGTAGGAACCCGCCTCCTGCAAGCTTATGGTGCTGGCCGGTCTCTTCCCAATCGAGGCTGCCCGTGGGATGGCCCAACCATGCACGGCGGGGGCCACAATCCATGGTGCCCCTCTATGTGAGGGTTTTGCACGGGTCCAGGTGAACAGTGTCTTTGACCATTGCAAGGGTTTTCCGTTCGAGAAGCTGCCGTACGACGAGATTACCACTCTTGGGGATGCGGTGCACACGTTCGTGCAATGGCCCAAGAAAGACATCGTCCTGTATGAGGTAATTCCCCCACCAGTTTCATAATTCGTACTGTAATAATAGCCCTCAGAGTTAGTGTCCTAATATGTAGGTTCTTACATCACAGACATCACAAACCGACACACGGCCTACTAGCCAGCATACCCCTCCGATGACGAAGCTGACTCCGACTAAGAGGCAACCATTCAAGAAGTTGGCTAGTAGGGGAAAAGCAAAGAAGAGCCCTGCGAAGGAGAGCGAGAAGAGTGCGCCAGCTCTCATACCGTTCACTCTGGGGATGCCCATGGCCTCCGATACCGCAATTTCGACCATGGGGTTAGCATGCCAGAGCCTGCATGCATGGTAAATGAAGAGGACAAACCAGACCAGGACGCAGCATCCGACGCACATCATGGTCAAGTACACCGTGGCAGAGTTCCATAACGACATTGGGACCTACTCGGTGACCTTCGAAGACCTGCACAATTTACTGAACAAAGATGCGCTCGACTTGTCAATCCTACGGTCTTGGGTGCTGTAAGTATCGTACTATCCGTGCATATACGGATATATGTCATTTATTAATTGGTTACTTCCGTGCAGCTGCATGACCAACTATGCCAAATCTAAGGGCATACCTGTTGGTTTCTTGGACCCCCAGATGGTCGCCGAGGTGATGTTTAGGACCGACGCAGACTTTGTTGTCGACTACATCAAAAGAGGGTTGCTTGCTCAGGTCGACAAGGAGTATATACTTGTACCCTACAATCAAAGGTGAGTGCTTTCATCTGTACTTCACCCGTAGATTAGTGTCTCCATGTGCACACCCCCAAATTTAGATTAAATTTTTAATTCTTTACGTGTAATATGTAGCTACCACTGGATCCTGCTGCTACTTATTCCGAAAAGCAACAAGGTGTTCTACCTTGACTCATTGCAGAGGAAAGGCTACTCGTATTGCGGCGCACGAGATGTATTCGAAAGGTGATGTGGACCTATCTTGCATGCATCTAGATTTACTGTCCTCAAATTGTCAATTTCGGCTATCCTCAAACTGTCAATTTTGACTATCTACAGGGTTTTCACGAAGTACTTTGCCGAGGTAGGGAGACAACACGAGCGGCGAGCCGATAAGTTTCAGTGGTTACAATTTTCGGTACAAATTTCAACTGGCATCTGTTTTACTTTATAACTTGTCCCCACCTAACTCTCGATTTGTAAATTGGCAGTTCCATCAGCAGCCGGATGACAATATATGTGGGTTTTACGTGATGCGCCACATGTATGACCTGATCATCACCCCTCACCAGCCAGATTTCCCCGTGGTATACAACTGCTCCCCTTTGTATCGATTTGACAGAATTTACAACTGTAGCTAATTTTTTATGTACCAACTCTTGCTGCAGGGGGTCGACTTCCCTTCAGAAAGCCTTGACCCTCGGCAGATTGGTATTGTCCGAGGGATGCTCGCTGAGTTTTTCCTTTCGGAGGTCATATCAACCAAGGGGAAGTTTAGGGACCCGCAAGGTTCGTATTAGTGTGGCCTTACATTTATTTGTACATCTAACACACTAACTTTAATTGTCGATTACATTTATTTGTTCAATTGTACATATTTCTGAGTTTTGTGCTGTATATATGAAATGCTATACAGAGGGGTACAAATATATTTGAGTACTGTGCATATGAAACTGTATATATTTGAGTACTGTACAAATATATTTCTGAGTTCAATTGTACAAATATATATGAGACTGTATATATTTGAATACTGTGCATATATGAAATTCATGAACTGTATATATGAAATGCAATTTGTACAGAGGACATCTCAGACGGTTTGTAAGATCAAAACCGTCTGTGCATATTATGCACAGACGGTTTTGATCTTACAACCGTCTGAGATTATAACAGTCACCGATAATGACACTATCACAGATGGTTTTGACCTCAGAGCCGTCTGTGATATCACACTATCACAGATGGTTCTGAGATTATAACACTATCACAGACTGTTCTGACCTAAAAACCGTCTGTGATATTCAAGATTATCACACTATCGTAGATGGTTTTGACCTCAAAGCCGTCTGTGATACTCTAAATACACAGACGGTTCTGAGGTCATAACCGTCTCTGATACTCCAAATACACAGACGGTTATTACATCAGAACTGTCTGCGATACTCATATTATTACTGACGGTTCTGAGATCAAAACCGTCTATGTTAGTATGAGTATCTCAGACGGCTTTGATGTCATAACAGTCTGTGTATTTTGAGTACCACAGATGGTTCTGATATCAAAACCGTCTTTGGTAATCTGAGTATCACAGTCTGTTAGGACATCAAAGCCGTCTGAGATACTCATACTAACATAGACGGTTTTGATCTCAGAACCGTCAGTAAAATATGAGTATCGTAGACGGTTCTGATGTCAAAACCGTTTGTGTATACTCAAATTATCAGAGGTCAAAACCTGAGTATCACAGACGGTTCTGTTCTCAGACCCATCACTGATAATGTGAGGATCCCAGGTGGTTTTGACATCAGAACCGTCTGCGAAACTCAAATTATCAGAGACGGTTCTGAGATTAAAACCGTCTGTGGTAGTATGAGTATCACAGACGGTTCTGATGTTAGAACAGTCTGTGAAGTATGAGTATCACAGACTGTTCTGATGTTATAATAGTCTGTGTAGTATGAGTATTACAGACGGTTTTGATCTTATAACAGTCTGTGAAGTATGAGTATCACAGACGGTTCTGATCTTATAACAGTCTGTGAATGGAGAGATCACTGACGGTTGAAAACATCAAAAACCGTCTGTGATAGTACATGATTATCACTGACTCGAATATCACTGACGGGTAAGAACCGTCTGTGATGACTGTTTTGACTCGACTGTGATGATGAATTCTGTAGTAGTGTGCTTGTTTCCTCAAGATCTTCGCCATGCCATATCCAATGGGTGTATCGTGCGTTAAAACCACGACGAATCAAATGACTCTTAATTTCATCAGAGTTGATAAACCTCTTCAAGTTCATACAATCTGTACAAGGACAAAGCATATCTTTCTCCCCCTTCCTCGCCTTTTGTTGCTCAGCAAATTTAATAAACCCATTCACACCATCCAAATATTCAAGAGTATACATTTTATTACATACATCCAATATTTCCTGTCCATCTACAATTAACAAATTTAACGAGTCAGGCATGCATGAAACCTGCCCGATTAAGTTATGTATATGTACATGTACAGCCTCTTACAACTGATGTGTTAAACCCTAGCCTGACGAAATTAATACTAATTAACCTAGCTACACAATACAAGCTAGTGAGCTCCTAAAACATGAGGCATTTCCAGCTAGCTCCCAAGCTTGGAGCTACAAGCTTGGAACTACAATAAAGCTAGCTTGCAAGTAGAGAGGGAGGGAGATCTAGAGGGAGAGAGAGATAAGTGATGACAATTAAGCTTACATTAAAGAGAGGGGTCCAATCAACTTCCTTCCAGGTTGCCCTGATCACCCTAGCAGTGTAGCTTCGAGCGTGGAACTCTCATCGCAAACAGAGGGAGACAAAGTGCAACAGAACAAGACAGCAGCTCAGCAATGGTCTAGTGGGATTTTACTTATACTAGACCCATTTCTAACAGTAAATACACGAAATCCCCATTAGACTATGTGCGGGGAATTTTGTACACACATCTTCTATAGGTAAAAACACACATATACCATTAGAACAGGTACTGGTCCATGGCTGAAACAAAAGCAAGCTGGGTAATGCATGACACAACAATCTAAGTACACACATACACACCAGTTGTCACATTAAAGTGCATGCCTGAGGCACATATGCAAATACATGTGTTTGTTCTATTGGTAAATATGTGTATTTACTGTTAGAACAGGTACTACTACATGGCTGAAACAAAAGCAAGCTAGGTAATGCATGACACAGCAATCTAAGTACACACATGCACACCAGTTCTCACATTAAAGTGCATGCCTGAGACACATATGCAAATACATGTGTTTGTTCTATCGGTAAATATGTCTATTTACCGTTAGAACAGGTAATGGTGCATGGCTGAAACAAAAGCAAGCTGGGTAATGCATGACACAACAATCTAATTACACACATGCACACCAGTTCTCACATTAAAGTGTGTGCCTGAGGCACATATTCAAATACATGTGTTTTTTTTCTATAGGTAAATATGTGTATTTACCGTTAAAACAGGTACTGCTACATGGTTGAAACAAAAGTAAGCTGGGTAATGCATGACACAGCAATCTAAGTGCACACATGCACACCAGTTCTCACATTAAAGTGCATGCCTAAGGCACATATGCAAATACATGTGTTTGTTCTATCGGTAAATATGTACATGTATTTACTGTTAGAACAGGTACTGCTACATGGCTGAAACAAAAGCAAGCTGGGTAATGCATGACACAGCAATCTAAGTATACACATGCACACCAGTTCTCACATTAAAGTGCATGCCTGAGGCACATATGCAAATACATGTGTTTTTTCTATCGGTAAATATGTGTATTTACTGTTAGAACAGGTACTGGTGCATGGCTAAAACAAAAGCAAGCTGGGTAATGTATGACATAGCAATCTAAGTACACACATGCACACCAGTTCAAGCATTGTAATAATCATATTTAAACACAATGTAATATCAAACAGATCTTAACTAGAAGATAAAGAAATATTTCAAGAGATGCTAATTTGTCGATTAACTAGGAGACACAAAAATACTTTTCTTAGGTACTTAGTACTTCATCTTGCCAAAAAAAATTAAAAATCTCTACTTACATGAGATCTTGGTTTACCTCTATTCCTTCAAGAAAATGCAAGAGGAAACACAAAAAATTAGTACTATTTAAACTCATTCTAGTTAATGGCTGAAACAAAAGCAAGCAGCTGATTCATGCATGACACAGCAATTTAGGTACAAACATACATATGCTAGTTCAATAATTCAAGTACATGTCTGAAACAGCAGTACAAATACACATGTACACCTACCTACCAATACAATTAAATACACAAATACTCGATCCCATGTACACATTCAAGTTCAAGTCCCAAATAGCAATACATGATACACAAATATACAACAATATACAAATACAATAATTCACACATTCGATGTATTTTAGAAAAGTCACGTCTGAAATTAACAACATATCGTCATGAGGACCTAGTGGCCCATACATTTTACATAAAAGAGAACCTTTGCAAGTTGCGACAATGTAACTACCGACTACAAGTTAGACCTGATACATTACAAATTCATTCACCCGAAACAACAAATGTCTGAACCACATTTGACTTAACCATAGGAGTTCAATTTAAAGATGCCCGAGGAGCTAGAACTGGCGTCGAGAGTTACATTTGTATTGTTCCTTCAAGAAAATGCAAGAGGAAACCACTTATATTACTGAGTTGAGTTGAGTTGAGTTGATCGAGTCTGAGCCCGAGGAAATCACCAATACAAATGTAAGATGCTTTATATAGGTCCTGATTTCAGAAACACGCCGGGCTTGAGGATCTTCTCGATCGAGCCAACTAAGATCTCGCCCTTCACGTCCTTCCAGCTCTCGACGGTGATCTTCACCCTTTCTTTCACCAACAGGCCAACGTAGGCAGCGTACTGCGACGAAGAACCGTGAAATACGTTGTCCCTCATGAGCATCGTCCAAGGACCTGCACAGATCATAAATAGGCATTCTAGAGCAAATTAAGATTGTTTTCTGTTTCCTAAATGACTCCCTATCTGAGAAGGACTACCAATTGAAGGTTATGTTGTGCTTTGTCATAGTAACATCAACTTGCAACTAGAGATCAAGATATTACATTTCTACTCTATTTCATCAGAAGAAATTACCTTGCCAATATACATATATTAATTATTTAATGAACTTTTTACATGCACTTGATCATTGAGCAAGCTAGTTGGTATTTGACTATGTTATTGGCATTGAACAACCTACAGAGAGATCAAGATATTTGTGTATCTCATGATATTTGTAAATATCTTGATATTAATAATCTTTCAATTTCAATTTCAATTTCAATTTCAATTTCAATTTCAATTTCATGATCTTTCAATTTCAATTTCAATTACAAAAATCTTTCAATTTCAATTTCAATTTCATGATCTTTCAATTTCAATTGTTACTAAGTCCAAGTTGGCATTGAGCAACCTACTGAGAGATGAAGATATTATATTTATACTCTTATTGGCATTTGACTATGTTAGCTAGCGTTTATCTTGCAAATATCCTGATAATTTTCTTCATTTGATAGGATCAGCAAACAATTGAACATTATCTATCCCACAATGATATTATTTAGTTGTTTTAATAAAAAAAACAAGAACAAGACACCGTACATAATCATATTGAAAAGAAGACACACCAAAATGAAGGATACAAAAATTGCAGGATAATTGCCATAATCGGATTAGAATAATCTAACAATATTACCAAAATTTACATACCTTGCTTACCATGCCGAAATCTAGTGGGCATCGCTGGAGGTGCGGAAGTGCAGCGGTCGCCGGTGGAGGTGTGCCGGCCGTCCATGGAGCTTACGGGTTAGGGCTACGGCACCCGAGGAACTGTTCGAATGGAAGAGCCATATCCGGGTATTTATAGTATTAGATCAGTTCTAACGTACACAACAGCCTACCGTTAGTAATTTTAGATCTCTTCTAACGGTATAAACATGCTGTACCGATAGAATAAAACTATTTGTAGAAGACGAACGGTTCTAACGGTACCAACAGCCTATCGATAGGAATTTGTGAAATCTTCTAACGGTATATACATACAGTACCGATAGAATAAAACTATTTGTAGAAGACGAACAGTTCTAACAGTACACAACAGCCTACCAATAGTAATTTTGGGATCTATTCTAACGGTATAAACATACAGTACCGATAGAATAAATCTATTTGTAGAAGTCAAACAGTTCTAATGGCACACAACAGCCTACCGATAGTACTTATGCATCTCTTCTTACGGTAAATATGTTCATCACCGCTAGAGTAAATCATTCTGCTTCTTCTATCGGTAAATTTTGTACAAACAGATAGTAAAAATGCCTCCCTTATGCCTTTTACAACTGCGAGGCACCTTTTCTAATGGTTTTCTTCTAAATCGCTAATAACCGTTAGAAGATAGGGATTAGTAGACTGCATTTATGTACTAGTGACCACCTATTGTAATATCATCTTGGATCTACAAGTAAAAGTTCACAATTTGTTTACTTGGATGGTATTAGTAAGTAAATAAAAGTGATTATACTAGATAGAATAGATTACTTTTTCACGTGGCCATGCAATTGATCGTCCAAGCGCATCAGACATTTTTCTAACATTCCCATATGGACGTAACAATGGAGCATCTCTTTTCAACACATAGTTCACAACCACCTCACAACACTCAGACCCAAGAGGTGTGTCACCAACTATTACACTTCGAGATGCCCTTTGAAGCGTACCCTTAGCAATAGGAACATATGGCCTCATAAAAGAAATCAAAATAACTTCCTTTCCTCCCTAAAGATCAAATAGAATTGCATATAAGCTCAATGGTTACCTCAATAATGAGCATCCAAATTCAGTAGAGTATAATTAACTTGCAACTATTACCTCCTCATGCCTATAGCGTGGTACGTCATGTGTCTTACCAACTCTCCTTTGCATTATCTATACAAAAATTAAGGATAAGTTGATAGTCTAAATATTGTTAGGTTAGGTGCAACTTTGAGGTAAAATAATAAAATGTAAACTTACGTTCCATGGAACCCTATTTTCACCTGCAAATGACTCTATAGAACAACCATCACTTTCGTATCCCGTGTCTTATAGCAATTAGTACACAACATTTGAGAAATTTAGTAAATAACCATATGTATATTATTGCTTAAATATTATAAAGAACACATATAAAAAAATTACCTGCACACGACCCTTAGATCTATTACTGTAATCATTATCTATATTTTGCCTAGCCTGTGAAGCAAGCATTTGCTTCAATTCTTCGATTTCTTTTTCCATCTGTGTCAATTGCTCTTTGTTTCCCACACTCTCACTCTCCATTTTATCTAGCCTCTCTATCAAAAGATTATTCTCATTTTGAAGTCTTATCTGTTGGGGGAAATCTCCACGCGGTCAAGTCCAGGTAAGTTCATGATTGCCCGGGGACAGTGGCCTCTGGTGTCTGCCCCGGGCGCCGCCTTTTAGGCCCCCGGGACCGTGCCCCCCGGGCATGACCCGGGCGCCGTCATTTGGCCCCCGGGACCGTGCCCCCCGGGCATGTCCCGGGCGCCGCCATTCGCCCGGGGACAGTGGCCTCCGGTGCCTGCCCCGGGCGCCGCCTTTTAGGCCCCCGGCACCGTGCCCCCCGGGCATGACCCGGGCGCCGCCATTTGGCCCCCGGGACCGTGCCCCCCGGGCATGTCCCGGGCGCCGCCATTTGCCCGGGGACAGTGGCCTCCGGTGCCTGCCCCGGGCGCCGCCATTTGGCCCCCGGGACCGTACCCCCCGGGCATGACCCGGGCGCCGCCATTTGGCCCCCGGGACCGTGCCCCCCGGGCATGTCCCGGGCGCCGCCATTTGCCCGGGGACAGTGGCCTCCGGTGCCTGCCCCGGGCGCCGCCATTTGGCCCCCGGGACCGTGCCCCCCCGGGCATGACCCGGGCGCCGCCATTTGGCCCCCGGGACCGTGCCCCCCGGGCATGTTCCGGGCGCCGCCCTTTGGGTCCCCGGGACCCTGCTCTCCGGAAGGGGTCCCGGACGTCATCGCCCTCCTAAAAGGTAAAACCCCTGTTTGTTTATCACGTGCAGGTCACGCGAGGGACGCCTCGGGAATCAGCGACCACCTGTCAAGCATCCAAGACGTTTGACTGGGAGAAGGACGGTCCTACCCTTCAATCCGACGATGGCTTCCGGGGTAGTTTAGACTTTTTGCTTCTTTTTGGGGCTATAAATAGCCCTTGTACCCCTCTGTTGTAAAGGATCAACTCATTATTATTTGGAATAGCTAATCTCACAGACGTGCTCCGGAAGCCTCTCCCCCGAAGAGAGCCTCCCCAGCCGACTCCGGTCGGGAGCGCGTCGACAGGACTAGGGCCCCCACTGGGACCCGAACCTGTATAAATCCTCGTGTCTTTTCTTGTGTTTGTCCGGCGGGGGAGGACCGGTCGCCCGGTCAACCCGCGCTGCGTAATCTCCGCTAGGATCGTCCTCAAAACCTGCCGGGGTATTCTTAATACCACGACAGTTGGCGCCGACCGTGGGGATCCGTGACAAATCGCCATGGCTCCTCCGAGAACGAGGGCCCGCGCCCTCCCCGGTGACGCTGGTCCCGGTGACCGGGCGCCACCCGTCCGGGACGCTGCTGTTCCGGCGCTTCCGTCTGGAGGCGACCATTCCCAGGTACCTCCTCCCACCTTTCGTCTCAATCTAGGTGCCTCCACCTCCAGGTCGCTCCCGGTGGCCGTGGGGACCTCGGCCGGGACGAGTTCCCCCCGACGGCTCCCCCGGCTTCCCGGGATGCCCTGCTGGAGGCTCTCGTGGAGGGCCAGTTCTGCACCCAGCGCTCTATGGACGAGCTCCTCAGCGTGTTGGCGCGGCCCCCGGCCCCCACATTTTCGTCGCACACATATCCGGGGATCATGCCCCCGTTTATGGGATACCCGGCGGCCCCTCCGGTCTCCGGGGGGCTGTCCACCCCGTATGATCCCGCCGGTTGGTTCCCTCCCCCCGCAGGATATACTTCCGGACACTTCTCGGCACCCGGGCCTGTCCCGGTGCCGGGAGGCTATTTCATGCCCGGGCCCTTCGTGGCACCAGGGGGGTACCCCGTCCCCGGCCCGCCTCCGGGGCTGGGGGGTCATCTCATGCCGGGGGTTATTCCTACGCCGGGAGCCAGCCCCGCCCCTCGCGTTGCGTTTACCGCACCGGGGCCGGTCGACAGAGCAGCTCCCGTGCCTCAGCGAATTTCCCCCCGCATTGGGTCCCCAACCCCGGACGTCGCCGAGGGGGCTCACCCCCCACTGGTTCCGGATGTCGCAGGGCCTTCCCCCTTTCCGGTCCCGGTCGTTGCCGCAGGGGCCCCCTCTTCGGATCCAAACGCCGCCCCGGGCGCCCCCTCCCCGGTTCCGGATGGTGCAGGGGCTCCCCCCTTTCCGGTCCCGGGGGCCGTCGCAGGGGGCTCCCCCCAGCAGGCCCCGGTAGCTTCCGGGCCGGCTGCTACAGTGCAGGAGCTCCCTCCCCCGGTGAAGCAGGTCCGCTTCTCCCGGGGGGAGGTCGAGCGAATGCATTCTCCCAGCCGCGGGGAAGAGCTTCCCCCCGGTCGTTGTCGCAGGGAGCCTCGCTCTCGCACCGGTCGGGGGAAGAGACCCGCCGAAGAACCATCCTCCCCGGAGGGAAGCCCAGACGTCCGGGAAATCTGTCCCGGCCCGGAAGAGAAGCGTCGTCACCACCACTCCGGTGGCCCTCTTGGGCCGCTACCTGACTCGGATAATGAGGGGGCGTCCCCCGTTAAAGAAGACAGTGACTGGGGCTCCCCCCGGGAAGTGCAGGGGGCGAACCAGCCTCTGTGTCGAAGACTCCGCAGCATCCAATGGCCGCGGCCCTACCGTCCCCCGCACATCGAACATTATAGTGGCGAGGCGGACCCTTACGAGTTCGTGCAGATCTACTCCACAGCCATCTCCGCGGCGGGGGGGGACGAGAGCGTCCAATGCAACGTCTTCCCCCTCTACCTCACTGGCATTGCCCGCTCCTGGTTTTACAATCTGAAGGCGGGCTCCATCAAGTCTTTCTCGCAGCTGAAGCGGGAGTTCTGTGCCAACTTTCAGGGAAATTACGTACGTCCCCTGGATTCTTCACAGCTATACACAGTGCGCCAGAGAACCGGGGAGACCATCAGAAGCTTCTTCAAGCGCTTTGCCCAAGTAAAAAGCAAAGTGGCCCATGTCCCGGACTCCACAGTGATCGAAGCCTGCAAAAGCGGGATCCTCCCGGGGGAACTCCACCGAAGACTCTCTCGAAGCTGCCCCTCCTCCGCCGACGAGCTCTTCAACGTACTCGAAAAGTACGCTCGCGCGGAGGAAGACGACATCTGGAAGAAGACCCAGGGGGCTCCTTCCCCCGCCGAGCGGGGGGTCCGGGATCCCCCCAGGCGCCCCAGGCAGGGGGGCCGTAGCGAACCACGGCCTCGGGACACTTTTGTCCTCGAGGGCGGAGGCGGCTCGCGCGACCCCCCGAAGGGCAACCGCCCCTTTCCCAAGCCGAGAGGCCATGGGGGAGGACAGTCTTCGCGCGGCCGCGAAGGCCCCGCGGGGAGAAGCCGGGAAGGACCATGGTGCAGCTTCCATGGGTCCAGTACCCACGCCACCCGAGATTGCCATCAGCTGCTGCAGCACTTCGCGGCGTTCCTCGACCAGCGCGGGCAGGGGGGGGACCCCGGCCTCCTTGCTCCCTCGGCCAGCTGTTCCGGCCCTTCCCGCTCCCGCGGGGGGGCAGCAGGTGCAGGAGGGGGAGCCTTCAGATGCTCTCCCTTTCAAACTTCTCAGCGCAGCATTAACGTCATCGTAGGGGGGTCCGCCTCCGGACGGGACTCCAAGCGCCAGCGCAAGGAGTACGCACGAGAAGTTAAGGTAGTGGGGGTGCTACACGCGTCCGTGCCGCCCAAGTGGTCGGACGTCCCCCTCACCTTTACGGCGGAAGACGCGCGAGGGGTTCGCTTCCCCCACGACGACGCGCTCATTGTCTCCGCGACAATCTACAACTGCCTCCTGGCCCGCATCCTCGTGGACGGCGGAAGCTCCGCCGACGTCCTATTCCTCAAGACCTTCAAGGAAATGCAGGTGGATGAGAAGCTCCTGCAACCAGCGGCAGGGCCTCTGCAAGGGTTTGTCCCGGGGAAGGCGATCCACCCCGTGGGCAAGGTAGATCTCCCGATCACCTTTGGCACCCCAGAGAACTACCGGACCGAGCTAGTCCGCTTCGACGTAGTGGACCTCCCCTCCTCCTACAATGTGATTATGGGGAGGACTACGATCAATCGGCTGGGGGCTGCCACCCACCAAAACTACCTGTGCATGAAGATCCTCGGGCCGCATGGCGTGATCAACGTCCGGGGGGACCAAGACATGGCCCGTGCTCTATACGAGCGAGCTGCTGCCACAATAGGAAGCGTCAACCTGATCAAGGCGCCCAGGGGGGAGGCTTCCGAAAGGGGGCCTCCGGAAGGTCCCGCTGTCCCCAGGCAGCGGGGACAAAACTGTCCAAATCGGGCAGAGCTCCCCCAAGACCATGCAGCGCAACTCGCAGCCTTTCTGCGCGAAAACTCCGATGTTTTTGCGTGGAAGCCTTCGGACATGCGGGGCGTCGCCCGGGAGGTTATCGAGCACAAGCTCGCGGTAACCCCCAGTCACTCCCCTGTCAAGCAGAAGTTGAGAAAGCTCTCCCTCGAACGTCAAGAAGCCATCAAGATGGAGATAGCTCGGCTCCAAGAGGCGGGGTTCATCCGGGAAGTCTTGCACCCTGAGTGGCTCGCAAACCCCGTCCTTGTCAAGAAATCAAGCGGCAAGTGGTGCATGTGCGTGGACTTCACCGACCTTAACCGCGCCTGCCCCAAAGACAACTTCCCGCTCCCGCGGATCGACCAGCTCGTTGACTCCACCGCGGGGTGCGAGCTGATGAGCTTCCTAGACGCCTACTCGGGATACCACCAAGTCCGGATGGCGGAGGGGGACGAGGAAAAGACGAGTTTTATAACTCCCCTCGGAACCTTCTGCTACCGCCACATGCCCTTCGGGCTCAAGAATGCGGGAGCCACCTTCCAGCGCCTGATGACGCTGGTCTTCAAAGATCAAGTCGGCCGCAACGTCAAAGTCTACGTAGACGACGCGGTCGTCAAGAGTCCCCGTGCAGCCTCCCACATCGACGACCTCGCAGAGACCTTCCGCAACCTCTGCGCGTTCGGGCTCAAGCTCAACCCGGAGAAGTGCGCCTTCGGGGTGCGCGGGGGGAAGCTCCTGGGTTTCCTCGTGTCCCAGCGGGGCATTGAGGCAAACCCCGAGAAGATCCGGGCCTTCTTAGACATGCCCCCGCCGCGCTCCGTCAAAGATGTCCAGCGGCTCTCCGGCCGCCTGGCCGCGCTCAGCCGCTTCGTCTCCCGTTCGGGGGAGCGGGGCCTCCAGTTCTTCAAGATCCTCCGAGGGCTCGAGGGGTTCCGCTGGACCCCCGAGGCCCAGGAAGCCTTCAACGACCTCAAGAAGTACCTCTCGAGCCCTCCAATGCTCGTGAGTCCGTCTCCGGAAGAGCCCTTGCTCCTCTACCTCGCCGCGACCCCCGTCGCCGTCAGCGCGGTTTTGGTGAAGGAGCAAGGGGGGCAGCAGCGCCCCGTGTACTACGTCAGTGAAGCCCTCCAAGGGGCCAAGACTCGGTACACGGAGATGGAGAAGATTTGCTACGCTCTCCTCATGGCGTCCCGGAAGCTCCGGCACTACTTCCTGGGGCACCCCATCACCGTCCCGTCGTCCCTCCCCCTGGGGGAGGTACTGCGGAATAAAGAAGCCACCGGCCGGATTGGGAACTTGGGGGCCGAGCTCACCCCCTTCTCCTTGTCCCTTACCGGCCGCTCCGCAATCAAGTCGCAGGTCCTCGCCGACTTCGTCGCAGAATGGACTCCCGCCTCTAGGTCCGGGGACGAAGATCTCCCTGTGCGGCCCCGACGCAGTGACCATTGGACCCTACTGTTCGATGGGTCGCTGTGTCTCGCCGGGGCTGGCGCGGGGGTAGTCCTCCGGAGCCCCGAGGGAAAGGAGCTCGAGTACGCCGCGCGGCTCGAGTTCCCCGCAACCAACAACGTCGCCGAATACGAGGCTCTGCTCCTCGGGATGCGCCTCGCGCGCTCCCTGGGGATCCGGCGCCTCCTAGTGAAGGGAGACTCTCAGCTCATTGTCTGCCAAATGGACAAGTCTTACCTGTGCCATGACGCAAATCTAAGTCTTTACTTGCAGGAAGTACGGAAGATGGAGAAGCACTTCGACGGCCTTGAGGCCCGGCATATCCCGAGGAGGGAGAATGACCGGGCCGATGCCTTGGCACGGGCAGCAAGCGCCCGGGAAACGCTCCCCAAGGGGGCCTTCTTGGAAATCATCATGAAGCCCTCGGTGGCCTTCCCGGATGCAGGCCCCGAGCCTCCGGTCCCGGAGGTCGCCGAGATTGTCCGGCCTTCATCTTGGATGGATCCCCTCATCTCCTTCATCAAGGGGGAGGGGGACCCTCCCGATGAGACCGAGGCTAAGCGCCTCCGGGCCAAAGCCCGGGCATATCTCCTGCTGGAGGGAAGGCTCTACAAGCGGGGGGCTTCAGCCCTCCTGCGCTGCCTCCCCCGGTCGGAGGGACTTCAACTCTTGGAAGACATTCACGCGGGGAGCTGTGGTTCTCACCTAGCCCCGCGTGCCATCGCCGCCAAGGCCCTTCGGCAGGGCTTCTACTGGCCTACGATCATGCGCGACGCGTGAGACCTTGTCTCCGCGTGCGAAGCATGCCAGAAGATGGCCAAGGGCTCGAATCTCCCCCCGGTGGCGCTGCAGACTATCCCCATCACTTGGCCCTTCGTGCGCTGGGGGATGGACCTCTTAGGGCCCTTCCCCCCAGCGCCCGGAGGATACAAGTATGCAGTAGTCGCGGTCGACTACTTCACAAAGTGGGTTGACGCGGAGCCCTTGGCTAGCATCACCTCCCGGGTCGTTCAGCGGTTTTTCTGGAAAAACGTCGTTTGTCGTTTTGGTGTCCCCCGGGAAATCACCGTGGACAATGGGACCCAATTCGACTCGGCTTATTTCCGAGAATTCTGCGAAGGCCTAGGGATCGTCATTCACTTCGCCTCAGTGGCCCATCCTCAAAGCAACGGGGCCATCGAGAGAGTCAACGGCGTAATCCTACAGGGGTGACGCCGGAGACTCGAGCAAACCGCTTCCAAGCGGGGCGCGTGGGCGGAGGAGCTCCCTAGCATCCTCTGCTCAATGCGCACGACCCCGTCCCGGGCCACAGGGCGTGCTCCCTTCTCCCTGGTCTACGGGGCGGAGGCAGTCCTCCCCCCGGAGATCGGCTTCTGGTCGCTGCGGGTCGAGCTCTTGAACGGAGCCACGACCGCAGCCTATCGGGCCAACGAAGACAACCGGCGGCTGGAAATCGACCTCGTGGAGGAGGAACGCGACCGAGCGCTCCTCCGCCACGCCATCTACGAGCGCGAGATGTCGCGCGCACACAACCAGCGCATGCGCGAGAGAGCTTTCCGCCTTGGGGACCTTGTCCTCAAGCGCGTCACAGACCCCCAAGCCCAGGGTAAGCTCTCCCCCAAGTGGGAGGGCCCCTACAGGATCTCCGCTGTCCTAGGCTCGGGGGCCTACAAGCTCTCCAACCTTCAAGAGCAGGAGCTGAAGCACACCTGGAACTTGCGTTTACTTCGCAAGTTCTACGTCTAGCCTTACGGGCCTGTCCCCTCCCCCGGAGCGATCACGCCGGAGGGGAAGGAGGGACACTGTAGCTTCCTTTTTCCCCCCCTCCTTCGCGGTTTCGCGGGGGGGCTTTGTATATTTTGTTAATAAATGCATAGCCTTTGTTCTTCAACTGTCTCATTGCAGGTTTTTCTCATTACCGCCCCTAGCAGGCGATGCCCTCCCCGCGAGGAAGCCCTCTCCGCGAGGATGCCCTCCCCGCGAGGAAGTAGGCCAGCCCCAACAAGTCCCTACAGCGGAGCCTGCACTCCCGTAGAGCGGCTTACGACCAGCCCTCGTGGACTGAGGGTGTAAGCGGCAACCCGGTCGCAGTGGCCGTGGTAACGAGTCACTTTGGGAGACTAGTCCCCTGCCCAAACACTCAAGTCCCGATTTCGGGCATTTCCTCGTCCGGGAGTCGACATTATTCCCGGCTCCCCGTTCTCACGGCGACCGGAAGATCAGCCCCTTGCGGCTTGATTGGATCTATCTTCCTCCTCCGGGAGTCGACGTTATTCCCGGCTCCCCGTTCTCACGGTGACCGGATGATTATCTCTCGAAGACCTTCTTCCCGGCTCCCCGTTCTCACGGCGACCGGACAATTGCTTTACGAAGATATGGGTTTCTCAAATATATTTTCCCCCGGAAACATTATTCCCGGTTCCCCGTTCTCACGGCGACCGGACGAAGTCTCCCGGGAAGCTCCCCTCCGGAGGTCTTATTGGCTTTTCATGAGCCCCTTCCGCGCCTTGTTCCCAGTTCCCCGCTCTCCCGGCGGCCGGATGAACCTCTCCCGGTGCCCCCGGGCACCCCGGAAGGTCCCTCCCTCGGAAATCCTGTTTTTACAATTTTCTAACTTAGAAAATATTTCTACAGGTTATGCTCCCCCCGGGGACCCTGTTACCCCCACAGCACGCGGAGGCCTCCTCCCGCCCGCTGTGGGCTGGGGGGGACAGGGGGCCCCCGGGTCACCCACGAAGAAACTTAGCTCATCCTTGTTAAGATGAGTCGTCCAGACCATCCAAGAAGAAGAAAATAAAGAGGCGCAATAAAAGGAAACAATGCGCTTTATTGATCAACAAACCCGGAGGACATCTTCCCCCTCCGGTGGGTTTCGGAAATGATACAACCCGGGTCCTAACCCGGGGGATTTTCTACGAGCCTAAGGCCCCTACGCCTAAAGCTCCCGGAGGCGCTCCCTCAGCTCCCGGGCCAAGTCCCGGTACAGCGCCCGGACACGACGCTGAGAGTCCCGAAGCACGTCTTCGGGCCAAAACTCGTACCCAGCCGGCGGAAGTATCCGGAGGGGAGGTATCATCTGGGCCTTCGGGCGCGGGGGAGTTAATTCAGCACGGCTGTTGTCAAAATTATCCAAGTGCCACTCCGGGCGCCACCTCAACCGGACAGGCTCCCGGGCAGTACCCCCGTCGCGCTCCCCGGAGACAAGGCTCAGCAAAATCAAAGCCGCTTGGGCGTCCCCCGGAGAGCCTCTCCCGGACCGTTGCCCGGGAGTAACCCCCCGGGAACCCTGGTAACATTTCATTGCAAAGACCTAGAAAAATTTCAAATATATTTCATTGCAAAATGTTTTTGTACAAGTGCCCGGGGCTTCTCCTAAGAAGCTACCGGAATCAAAATGTCTAACAAAATAAAAAGGGGTCCTAGCTAAAGACCCGGGGGAGGCTCATACTTTAGCATTGGGGTCCTCCCCCCGGGGAGCTTCCTCCGTGGCCGGGGCAGGGGCATCTGCGGCCGGAGGCGCCGGTGTCGGGAACCTCGTCCGGATGATCCGGTCGTAGAACCCCTCCGCCAGCAGCTCCACCTCCCGGCGCGTTGGCTCGAAGGCCTCCGGGAAGCTCCGGGGGATGCGCCCCCCGATCGCCCGGGCGCCGACCCCACGGTAGTCAACGAGCCCCGCGGCGGCCGCGATGACGGGGATCGCCCGGCCCCGTGCCCGGACGTCCGCAGCCTCCGGGATGGCGGAGACTTGTGCGTTAAGAAAACGCACAGCCTCCGCGAGGGTCGCCGGGGGCACCTCCGGGCCGCTCCCGGAGCCCAGGCTAACGCCAAGGCTTTCCAAGGTCGAACGGACGGAGCGGCCCGCGTCCGACAGCGCCCGGACGCTGGAGCTCTCGACCTCCCGGAGCGCCTTCTCCCTCACCTTAGCCTCCTCTCGGAGGCGGATGTAGGCGCCCTCCGAAAGGTGCACCTGCGCCCGGGCCCGGGACAGCTCATCAAGAGCTTCGTCCCGCTCCCGGAGGGCCGCCTCCCGCTGCTCCACGCAGGCCGCGGCCCGGCTCTCCGCCTCCTTGAGCAGCCGGGTGACCCGCTGGTCAAGGCCCCACGTAACAATCGCTACCTACAAAACACATGAAGAGTTAGAAAATTCTCAAGTGCAGGAAAAAAGCCAAGGTGTTGAAAGCTCGGGTTACCTGGGCTCCGAGGGACTCGAGCCCATCAAAACGCTCGTGGAGCGTTCCTCCTGCTACGAAGGCCTGCACCTTCTGGTTGTGCAGGCCCTCCGCGTAGCGGGCCACCTCCCCCGCGGGAAGTAGGGAGGTATCTTGCCCGGCCCTCCTGTCGCGGCCGGGAGAGGGCCCCCGGACCTCGGAATCCGGGAGCACGGCCGGCGTCGCCGGCGTCTTTGTCGACGAAGTTTCCTCCGAAGACGAAGACGAAGATCGGGCGGGGTTCTCCGCCCGGGGGGGATCATCGGGCCTTTCCCCGCCCCAGGCCGGAGGGCCCTCGGAGCCTCCTGCTCCGGGGGGACCTCGAAGACTGAGGGGCTTCCCCCCTCCTCATCAACCGGCCAGAGGCACGGAGGCGCCGCCTCCGAAAACCTCACCTCTAGCCTCTCCGGCGCCAATGCCGCCGGGAGAGGCGAGAGAAGCGTCACTCGAACTGGCGACGGGGCGTAGTCCGCGGAATTGGACCCCGCACCGCCGCTAACAACCTCCTTCCCCCGGGCCTCGACGGGGGCCTCCGGGGGCGGAGGCGTCGCCTCTGCCCGGGGCGCCGCCCGGGCATGTTCGGCTCCGGGAGCCGCGTCCCGGGTCCTCACCGGCGTCGTCGCCGGCGTCGTCGTCGGGGCGGGGGTCTTTTGGACCCGGGGCCTTTTGGGCTCCGAGCCCCCGGCCGCATCCTTCCCCCGCTTATGAGACCCGGGGGTGGGAAGGGGCTTCCTCTCCGGAAGCCTGAGCCCGTAGGCCTCGGCCACCAGGTTCCGGGGAGGCCCCTCCCCCACGAGGCGCACGATGCGCTCGTGTTCGTCGGCGAAGTACCTCCCCAGGAGGTGCTCCGCCTTGTCCCTCACCGTCGGGGGACTTACGCCGCGTCACCGGCTTGACCGGAGGTCGCTGCTCCGGGCCCATGCCGATCCCCCTTCCCCTGCGTGAGAAGGGGGAAAGCCGCAGGAGCGCCAGCTCCTCCGCGGCGTCCAGCATCGAGCGGGCCTTCTTCGTCAGCACCACCTTCCCGAGGAGCTCGAACTCCTCGTCCGTCCACACCGGCGGCTTCGGTGCGGATGACCGGCTGTAGGTGGGAGGCTCCGGGGCGTAGACCACCGCCTCATCCCGGACCCGGAGGTAGAACCACCTCCGGAGCCAGTCCCCCCAGTGGTCCCGGGAGGCCGCCGCCGGGTAGTCCGCCACCCGGGAGGGCAGCATTTGGACCATCACCGAGCCGAAGGGGGACTTCGGTCCTCCCTTCACCAGGTGGGAGCTCCGCGCCGCCACTTCATAGAAGTACCGGAAGGCGCGGAGGGTGGGCTCCCGCCCGGTCGCTGTCTCGTAGAGCCATATAAAAAGGCCCATACGGACGAGCGCGTTCGGGGTGAGGTGGTTGAGAGCCACCCCGTACTCTTTGAGAAACTCCCGGAGCATCGGATGCACCGGGAGCCGGAGCCCCGCCTCGAGGAAGGCCTCGAAGGCCACGACCTCTCCGGGCCTGGGGCGGGGGGCTCCGTCCTTCTTTAGGGGGACCCGGATGTCCCCCTCTTCAACGACGCCCTTCTTGACCAGGGACTCCGTGTCCGAGGCCGAGAACTCGGAGGCCCAGAGGAAATCCACAGGGATTTCCTCCGGGGGCACCTCCGTGGTCTTCGCTCGACCTTTGGGCGCCATCAGGTCAGTTCTTTCTTTTTTGGGTGGCTAAGTTTTCAGGTGGCTAAGTCAACAACTCCCGGACGCTCGCTACCAGAAAAGGGTACCGGAGAAGCTACCGGAAGTGCGCTACCGGGAGAGCTGAAGCTGGAGTTGAAGATTTGGAATGAGCTTCCGGGGCCCCCTAAGGCCCCATTTATAGAGGCTGGCCGTGATCTAGATGCGCACCACGTGGCCCCCTCGGGGCAATCTGGACCATTGAAATTCAAACTGTGCGCGGGAAACGAAGGGACAGGCGCGTAAATCGAGACGCCGTTTCGAACCGCGCGTGCATTTATTGCGAGAACGGCGCGGCCATAAAGCGCCCGGCACAAAAACCGAAGCGTCGCCTGGGCTCCGGTGATTTTCGTCCGGAGGTTTCGCCCGGAGATTTTCCCGGTATCGTAACCATTCCCTCCGGGGGCTCAAGCTTCGTCCCCGGAGGGCATGGGGGGCTGCTGTTGGGGGAAATCTCCACGCGGTCAAGTCCAGGTAAGTTCACGATTGCCCGGGGACAGTGGCCTCCAGTGCCTGCCCCGGGCGCCGCCATTCGCCCGGGGACAGTGGCCTCCGGTGCCTGCCCCGGGCGCCGCCTTTTAGGCCCCCGGGACCGTGCCCCCCGGGCATGACCCGGGCGCCGCCATTTGGCCCCCGGGACCGTGCCCCCCGGGCATGTCCCGGGCGCCGCCATTCGCCCGGGGACAGTGGCCTCAGGTGCCTGCCCCGGGCGCCGCCTTTTAGGCCCCCGGGACCGTGCCCCCCGGGCATGACCCGGGCGCCGCCATTTGGCCCCCGGGACCGTGCCCCCCGGGCATGTCCCGGGCGCCGCCATTTGCCCGGGGACAGTGGCCTCCGGTGCCTGCCCCGGGCGCCGCCATTTGGCCCCCGGGACCGTGCCCCCCCGGGCATGACCCGGGCGCCGCCATTTGGCCCCCGGGACCGTGCCCCCCGGGCATGTTCCGGGCGCCGCCCTTTGGGTCCCCGGGACCCTGCTCTCCGGAAGGGGTCCCGGACGTCATCGCCCTCCTAAAAGGTAAAACCCCTGTTTGTTTATCACGTGCAGGTCACGCGAGGGACGCCTCGGGAATCAGCGACCACCTGTCAAGCATCCAAGACGTTTGACTGGGAGAAGGACGGTCCTACCCTTCAATCCGACGGTGGCTTCCGGGGTAGTTTAGACTTTTTGCTTCTTTTTGGGGCTATAAATAGCCCTGTACCCCTCTGTTGTAAAGGATCAACTCATTATTATTTGGAATAGCTAATCTCACAGACGTGCTCCGGAAGCCTCTCCCCCGGAGAGAGCCTCCCCAGCCGACTCCGGTCGGGAGCGCGTCGACAGGACTAGGGCCCCCACTGGGACCCGAACCTGTATAAATCCTCGTGTCTTTTCTTGTGTTTGTCCGGCGGGGGAGGACCGGTCGCCCGGTCAACCCGCGCTGCGTAATCTCCGCTAGGATCGTCCTCAAAACCTGCCGGGGTATTCTTAATACCACGACATTATCCTTGCTGCATTAGCTAGTTGAAGCTTAGTGGGTGAATACTTTTGTACCCCCAGCATCTTTAAGTCTTGAGGAGTAGGGCCCAAACCAATAGCACGTACACGTGAGCGTTTTTCTTTTCCAAAGACATGGTAAAATAGATCTCCTTCTGTTATGGTTTTTTAGCTAGTTCTGGTTTGTTGGCACATGTCTTTGCAATTGTTTTTGAAAATTAGATAAAGCTCATATTTATATATATGTTTACATTTGATCGTTGATTATAAATACATGTAACCCTTCAATGACAGTTACAATTATGTCTTCAGCTCCTTTTTCTAGAACTCCATTTTTATGGGTATGTGCTTTGATAAAAACTTCATGTCTAGCGGGCATATAACCCAGTTCTTTGGACTGCACTTCCATTAATATTGACAATTAGTTATCTAAAGAAAGTGTAAATAAATATTAAGACATTTAATACCATATCATGTGCAATCTGAGCAAGACTCTTGCTTCCAGCAGTATGTGTCATTGTCATTTTTGCACTATTTGCTTTTCCAATTTCACTTAGAGCCTATAAAATGAGAATATAATTAATTGCATAAAATATATTTAATTTGTAATTAACACTATTCATAAAGAAGTTTTACTTGACTTTTCGGAGCTCTCCAATGCTCTATAAGCCACATCCAATCTGTTTTAGGTACTCTAGAATCAATCTTCATAGAAAAAAGTTCCTCATCAGTTTTTGTTTCATCAAAATAATTCCTCTTTATTTCACATTTGAAATCCTTCCATTTCACTGTGCTTTTTGCAAAACCCAATCCTCAAGGTCACATGAACATCAAAAAATTCCTACAAAATTATCAAGTTGTCAATGATTATATACTATTATACTATAGATGTCTATGGAATACATAGATCATGAGGCTACAAAACTTGTCACTAGTTACTATTTTTGATGATTTTAAATAACTATAAAGAAATGCTATCCAATTTATGAAGTAAAATTCAAAATGCAAGTAAAAAATCAAATATAGAATCAAACTCTCTCTTCATATTAGAATGACACATTTAATAATAAATTGCAAAGCTCCACATATATATTTTCACCCTTAATTAGAAGGAAAATTAGTCAGTGCTATGTATAGTAAGACGAGCTATTGAAGCATATCTCAGTTATATTAAAATATACATGTAAGGCTGAAATGACAGTAAATTAATTTAGAGTTCTTATTTTTAGTAGTTTACAAATTTACCTTTACAGTAGCCCAAATAGATTCATTTTTATCTGCATCAATTTCATTCCAGTCTTTATAGGAAAGTAGTATTTCTAATCTCACTATTGTAGAAATAAAGTTGGTTAATGGTGAAGCTTGATCACCAACGGGTTGATTATTCATATTATGGTCAACATGAATTTTTGGTTCATTCCTTCGCTTCCATATGTCATGATTGGTAGTGGGTCCTCGTCCCTTCCTTTTCTTTTTTTTTTTTTGACCTGGATGAGTTTGCTCTACACAAATATGCAATTGAAAATAATAACCAATGATATAAAAAAAAGAGAGAAAAATAATGCAAAACTATACTTAAATATACCTATATTCAATGTTTCATCTTCATTATCACCAAGTTGTTGTTCTTCCATAGAAATGTCATCAGGATCTTCATTTTCAATACGTTCATTGCTAGTGATATGCCTTTGACGTTGTGATGGCTCTTGATGGGGAACAACAGGCTGATCATTGGTGTACTATGACATAATCAACATGCATCATATTGGGAGATAATTACAAAATAGCTCTTAGAAACATAAGTTAGCAACACATCAAGTAAAACATAACCTTTTTAGTTCTTGTAGATGGTCTGAAGACATTTTCCCTCATTTCATTTCCAAGAAGTCGTATAGACAAGCGCAATGCTCTCAATACCTCATTTTTTCTTTCAATGTTTGCTTGCCGTAACTCTTCATACTCATTCCGCATAGCTCCACTATTTTTTCCTCTTTCGTTTTGCATCTTTTCGGCTACAATAAAATTTTACAATATTAGATGAAAAGATAAAAGAACATAGACATAAACAACACATTCAATGAATAGCATCTTACTTCCCCATTTTAGGTGGAGATTTCTCAACAAGTATACCATCAATGTTTGTTCTAACACAATTAATGTTGCCATCTAGAAGATTTATTTCAGCACCAACAATCAAGTCAGAGATTTCACTAACTTTGTCAGTTACCACTGTATTTTCAATTTCTTCCTCCGCAGACATGTCATAGAGGTCTCTTGGGCTTGACTCAATGACAACTTTCCAGTCTTTATCAATAGGATCCTCAATATAATAGACTTGAGTAGCTTGTGATGCTAAAATATATGGCTCATCTAATAATTTTTCCCCCGTATTAATTAAACGCTTGAAGTTCACTGTCGTAATCCCAAATCTATCTTTCTTAACCCATTTTTCCTTTCTGAGAAAATCAACCCAATCACATTTGAAGAGAGCAACATTACCCTTTCGACGATAATCTAACTCAAGTATCTCAGTTATGACACCATAGTATGTTATATCTCCTATTTGTGGATTTTGATCCTTTGAGCTAGAAAACTACAAGTTTTTGCAACAATAGCTACCCCACTACTCTGAACTAATCTGCCCTCATCATAAGATATTGTATGAAAATTGTATCCATTTATTGAATAACTGTTATATTTTGTTGCGACCATAAAAGGCTCACTTGCTAGTATCTGAATCTCTTCTCCTACATCTTCCCCAGTTGATAGTAACTCATTCACCTAGAAAATTTTATTTATATAATTAATACAAAAACATTGCAATATGTATTTAGCTAAAATTGTTGTTTATGAACTTACATGCAATCTAAACCACTCATGAAATGTTGCATGATGTATACGCTCTCTCTCATGAATCCTTTGATGACCAATAAATGAAAGATACCCCAAATGTTTTCTACAAATATTTTTTGAATGTAAGATATTATAAAATATATATTTGAACTAATTTAATAACATTTAATAAAAAATTAGCTAGAGAACATACATCAAATATGGCTCAATATGCTCATAATTAAATAAGACATATCTGTGAGCATGAATCCATGTTTTATTGTCCAACGTAATAGTGCACTTGCTAGTCAAACCGCGACCTATGTTGTTCAAGTATGTGGTACCAGTTGACAAGGTATTGAATTGTGCATCATCATTTCGTCCCAGCCGATTAAGTCTCACAACCATGCAAATAACGAGAGCAAAATGTCATACTCTCATCAAATATATAACCTTCTGCAATTGATCCTTCTAGGTGACTTCTAGTTCGAACATAGCTCTTCAACCTCATCAAAAATCTATAAAAGTTTTGAAATAATTAATTAATGAAAATATTAATAACAGTCTATTGAAATTGAGCCTTCTACTATGCTATTAATATACCTTTCTATGGGATACATATTGCGGTTGGACAGTTCCAGCAATCCTTGCCTCAGTAGGAAGATGGACCATTAAATGCACCATAACATCAAAAAATGATGGCGGAAATATTTTTTCAAGAAGGCACAAGGTTTCAGAAATTTCGGACTCTAATCTCTCCATATCAGTTACATTGATTACAAGAGAAAATATTTTCTTGAAGAAGTTGCTTACACGAATCAATGCAATACTAACATTTTCTGGTAGTACCCTTCTAACAGCCAATGGAAGCAAGTGTTCTAAAAGAATATGACTGTCATGGCTTTTTAACCCAATTATCTTCTTATCATGAACATTTACATGACTTCGTATATCAGCTGCATATCCATCTGGAAATTTAACTCCTTTTAATACTTCACAAAACATTCTTTTCTCTGCAGAACTCAATGAGTAAGATGCAGGAGGTAAATAGAACTTGTCCCCTACTGTGATAGGATGCAGATCCTTCTTGATACCTAACAGTTGGAGGTTCAAGCGAGTGTTCAAGTTGTCTTTTGATTTGCCATCATTATCCAAAAGTGTGTTAATTATATTGTCACAAACATTTTTCTCGATATGCATCACATCAAGATTATGCCGCAACAAAATATCCTTCCAATGGGCAATTGCACCCATATTGGTTGTTTTTTCCAAATAGTTTTTAGTTCACCATCCTTACCTTTACACTTTCGGGATGGTCTTTTCCTTGTTGGGTCCTTCCCAAAATCATTTTTTACATCTTTTGTTTGTTCTATATCATATCTAGAAAGAGAAACTAGGGCTTCCCTATACTCTTTGGTACCATCAAATGACTTACTATCATTTCTAAATTCATGACAAGAATGCAAGAATCGACGATGTTCCATGAAGCAATGTTTTTTACCATTTTTAAGACGAAGTGAGCAAGTATTTGCATGGCAAACAACACATCCAACCTCACCAGAAGTAACTTTTCCAGATACATACCCATATCCTGGATAATTAGTAACAGTCCAGAACAAGGCGGCACGCAATTGAAACCATTGACCAGATGATTCATCATGAGTTTTGACACCATGCCACATCTCTAACAAATCATCGATCAAAGGTTGAAGGTAGATGTCAATATCATTTCCAGGAGTTTTAGGACCACGAATAAGCAGAGAGAGGATAAAATTTGGTTGCTTCATACACATCCATGGTGGAAGGTTGTAGGGAATCAAGACAACAGGCCATATGCTATGTAATGAACTTAGGCTTCGGAAAGGATTAAAACCATATGTTGCCAAACATAGCCTAATATTGCGACAGTTAGAACTGAAGTTTGGGTACCTGTGGTTGAAATCCTTCCAAGAGGGAGAATCAGGTGGATGGTGTATCAACCCATCTCTAGTGCACCCTTCGCTATGTCATCTCATATCAACTGCTATCTTTGAAGACATATACAGTCTCTGGAGCCTCTTTTTAAGTGGAAAATATCGAAGAACCTTTCTAGGAATTTTGTGTATTCGCTTCCCATTAGGGCTCTTCTTTTCTATCTTCCATCTGGAAGTTCCACATTTTGGGCATGATTCTATATTTGCATTCTCTTTCCAAAATAGTATATAGTCATGTTCACATGCATCAATATTCTCATAACCCAACCCGAGAATTCTCACCATCTTCTTTGCATCATGGAAGTTTTTTGGCATTGTGGCATTCTTTGGAAATGCTTCCTTCAGTAAGTCTAAAAACAAATCAAAGCTACTGTTACTCCATCCACCTAGGAATTTTATGTGAAGGAACCTCACAATAAATTGTAGCTTTGTGAGTTTGCACCTAGGGTAGAGCTCTTCATTAGCTCACTTACTAACCTATAGAATGTCTCAACATCTACATTTTGATCCTCCGAATCGGGACCATCACCACCTATATCACCAACTTCTTGGTATCCACATCCTATGTCATGGATCATTTCAGTGATCTCATCTAGCTGCGGCTCACTATCCATATTAGGAACATTTTCTATATTAGATTTCTTGTGTGTCTTGTGCGATGATGTTTGTTCACCATGAAATATCCACTTGGTGTATCCTTCTAAAAACCCGTCACAAATCAAGTGTTCATAAACAACTTCAGCTTCTCTCCAAACACAGTTCACACATTTTCTACAAGGGCAGAGAATTTCATTTGCTTTTGCAGAATTTGCAAAAGCAAACTCTATGAAGCCCTTTACGCCTTGGTTATATTCAGTTGAGTACCTACATTTAATTATCATTAGTTTCAATCAAAAGATTCACATAAAGTAGCTTTGTATTTGATTTAATGACTTAGTCTTTGTTTTCTACTTAGCCGCACTCATCCAACGCTTGTCCATAATAAATGCCAAAGACCTTAAAATCCTCGTAGTCTTTCCTTATTATATGGCTTACTGCAAGAATCAGCTAGTATATCTGAAATAAAATCAGCTAGTATCATTACTAGTTTAATACGGATTTTAGTCTGAAATGAGTTTATAAACAAGAATACAAATAGAAGGGAGAGGGAGGGTTAACAAATACTACCTATTTAGAAAGAAGTAATAGCTTACTGCAAAAAATTTCTCTCTCCAAAGTGATTTGAAATTACTAGGTTAATTTTAATAATAGTCTCAACTAACTACAAAAATTGACTAGCAATACAATTTGATAGAGTAAATATTTGCCCATCACACCATGTTATTGTTCATGTAAGCAAGCAATAACATCATTCTATATAGTCATTCATTCATTGTTGAAATACTTCTTTTGATGCATAACATTACTTCTTATTCACATGCGAATTAAGAGTGTTGAATGAGAGAAAATAATCATAATAAACTAATGATATGCCAAAAAAATATACTATTGGTCCCTCTGAATCATTGATTTCCAAGTTAAATGATAGTTCCAAAAAAAATTAAATGCTAGTTTTAAAGAATTGATGTTCAAGACTTAGTTTGGTCAAGTTTTGGATTCAAGTTCTATCACAGAGAAACTGAAGTCATATATGATATAACTCTAGTTTGACATATACTAAAAACCAGAGTTCTAATAGTGTTTGACAAAAGACTATTATTTGGTTGTTTTAAATAAAATTTACATCTTATAATAAAATGCAATTGTAGTTGTAATCAATGACATATCCATATAAATAATTCTAACTTTATGAGTATTTGTAAACTTGAAGTTAGAGCTATTAAAGCACCTCAAATTCTTTAGTGTAAAAGTGATTTCAGCTTCATGCAGAAGCACCAACACCACAATGGATCCAACCTGCGGATTCTGTAGGAGCATAGATATATGCACAAACACAATCACATAACTAGGAGTGTTTCCATACATTTCACATCTATGCACCAAAATTATACAAAATTTACTAATGTCTATCTAAAGAGATAGATACAAAATTGTTAAATAGTTATGACTATATAACAGAGGACTACTATTTTTTTCTGTTTAGTGGATACATTGTGTAACACCTATAAATTAAGGGCATTCATGCCTTTTACAATATAATGATTGGCTCTGTCCAACCTTCCTGACATATAGAACTTTTTAAGGGTGATCAGTGATGGAAACTACTCAAAATATAGACATTATTAGTTTGCACATTATCCATACTCAAATCCCTTGTTCTTTAGGACCATGTGCACCAACTAATATAAAATCCACTTTGTTGCTGATCACGGATCACTTGAGTCCTTGCACTTTATTATTTTGGTCAAAATAGTCCTGAACATTCATCCACCTATGCAACATGGGAATAGAAGAGCCTATTAACAAGAATTTGATCAATATAAGACTAGAAAGTGCAGAAATTGGTGTTACAATTTGAATTTGTAAATATCATATCTAAATCACTAGCTCTTGTTGATACTATATTAGTCCAAATAAACTAAAATCTTTATACAATAACCAGTTACAAAAATTTGGAGTTCAATTTGAATCTCTAAATATCATATCTAAATCACTAGCTCATGCCAATGCTATATTACTCCAAATGAACTAAAATATTTGCACAATAGCCACTAGTTAGCTCCTCTCTTTGACATACTTTTCAAAGAATCTATAGCAGACGAACTCCTTGTTCATATACAAATAGCGCAAACAAGAATCATATAGCAGCAAAAATAATAATAATAATATTTCCTGATTGCAACTAATTTTTCCAAGATGAAACCTGATAGGAACAATCTCCAAGTTGGAAGTCCAATCTATGAAATCTGAAATTATGCAAACAGAAAATAGATTGAAGAACAACTTTCAAGGCAAAAAAATACAAATGCAATTTTATATGGGAATTATTCATGGGATTTTTTGTCGTAACAATCTAGATGCACAATATAAGACCATTTTCTAGACACATGACAACTTTGTTATTGCTTGTTGAGTTTGTTGCCTTGCGTTGTTACAACTACAATAAAAAATTGCATCAGCTTTCTTAGGGTACTTCATCCCTAATCCTTATGTTGATCTAGTTCATGCCATTCATCTACACTATTTAGTTCAAAATCCTAGTCACCATGTATCTCGATCACATCACTTTTGTTTCCTTATTTCTCCATTGGTTTAATATCATACTATTTGGTAAGATGCCTACCTATGTTTGACGACTTCCTTACTTCAACTCCCTCTACATGGCCATCCTTATTGATGCTAAGTATTGTGTCAATAACACCAAAGGCTTAAAGGTTTCACAACTTAGATGGTTACACCAAGCACTATTTAGTCATACCACGACCACCATGTGGAGGTGTTTGTTGTTGTTTGTTTGCCTATGGTGAGTGACAAAACCTGCTTGAAGAGAAGTTCTAACATGTTTGCTGAATTTGATTTTCTCTACTCTAATGTTTATTTTGTTTTCAAAATGTTTCACTAACTTGTCTCCATTGTTACAAAATAGTTTTGTCTTGTTGGTATACATCATATAATCAAACGTTGCTTATCTACCAATTATTCCACTATTCCTTTAAAAAAAATCAATGGCATGTGCTCATCAATACTTGTGTTTTTCAACAAACTGTTTTGTCACAACAATAGAATTCTTGGTAGTTTTGGTAAGTTTAACATGTGTAATTAGGAAGTGTAACATGGAAGAGAAGCAAATCATGAACCACTTATAACTTCAAATTTAAAGCAAGTAATTTTATTTCATATGCATCCTTAGCAGATATTTCACAATAAACATTACATACTCATAGTCTTTTAGTACTTTATATATTTCGGAGGTAGTGTTACCTAGAAGGTGTAAAACAATAAATGGTTGCGAACCAAAATTTCTTTTTTAGAAGAATTTTCTTTGGAAATAACCCATAAAAAAGAATTACAGAAATAATCCACATTAATTAATTTTTACAAAAAATAACTCTCTATTTTAGCCTGTCTTTTAAGAAAGATAAGTATTTTGGATTATAGGAGGTAATGGAAAGACTGTGTATTGATGTAGTTATTGTGAAATTGGTTTGTATTATCTTATATAGAATGACATGTATTTTTGACCCGATATAGTATTTAACTAATGGAAATTTTTCATCCATGCCATTTCAAAACCTCTGAAACTGTGGTTTCTGAGACTGATAAGGTAAGGCCAGTCATATTAATGAGACATTCAATGATACATACAAAATATAAAAAAATTTTAGTAGCAGAAAAAATATCCTATCAACTAATTGGACATGTCGTTCCACACCCCACACCACCCCCCCCCCCCCCTAAAAAAAATTATGGCTCACCAAATTGAAAGATTATGATGGCCACTTGATATTTGGGGATCATCCCTACTAATAGTCCTAATCAATCTTTTGTAGATAAAACATCAACATGAACTTTTTTTGTTTTTCTTGCAGACACATTATGTGCTGCTTCTTTGTTCATTCAAAGAGCAACACCAGCAGCATGTACGTGTTCATGCAATGGAAGCAGTGATGGCTTGTTGGGAGCTTGAACAAACTTTGCAAAGTTTAACAGTAGCTCAAATCTTTTCTAATTGATGACAGTTCAACAGGAAAATAGCATTAACCACTTTAGATATTTCGTACTTTCCACTGTTTTATTCATTCTTATGGTTAGATCAGAGTTTGTCATAAATCATTGATTGTAACACCTTTCGATAACTGAAATAAAAAAATTCTGATAAAAAATGAAAAGAGTGGAAGTAGTATTGTGCAAAACTGAGGATTTGAGACTAAGAGCTCAGAAATAAGGTTCTTGGTTTCAAGAGCTGGTTTGCCATTTGAGAGCTTACCACTATTGCTGTGTTTGTCTTCACCATTACTACAATTTTGGGAACAAGTAATGTAAGAGTTGTGATTCATCAAATAGGTGGGAAACTGAGTTGTGCTAATATGGGTTGTTCCTGCAGGGGCAACTCCTAGTGAAGGCACTGGGGCAACCATGTCTGATGATGAAGATAATCAGGTAGCTAGTGGGAGAAATTTGTTTGATGGAAATGATGTGTCAGATGGTATGAGCTTCGGTCCCCTAATGCTGACCAAGGGTGAGAGAACCTTAGTTGAGCGTGTACGACAAGAGCTGAAGCATGAGCTTAAACAGGTAGCATGACAACCTTCTAAAATGTTAATTAATTATCATGTTGTTGGCTAAACAATGCTCCCAACCTGCAGGGTTACAGAGAGAAACTTGTCGATATTAGGGAGGAGATAGTACGCAAGCGAAGAGCTGGTAAACTCCCAGGAGATACTGCATCCACTTTGAAAGCTTGGTGGCAAGCTCGTTCTATATGGCCATACCCTACTATATGTGACAACATATTGATGCCATGATAATCTCTACATATGGTATTTGGATGCTGTTGCTCATGAACAATTCTTCCCTAACTCATTCAGGAAGAAGACAAGGCTCAACTAGTGTAGGAAACAGGGTTACAGCTTGTCGTGGTATTAAGAATACCCCGGCAGGTTTTGTGAACGATCCTAGCGAAGATTATGCGACGCGGGCTGACCGGATGACCGGTCCTCCCCCGCCGGACAAACACAAGAAATGACACGAGGATTTATACAGGTTCGGGTCCCGGTGGGGGCCCTAGTCCTGTCGATGCGCTCCCAACCGGGGTCGGCTGGGAGGCTCTCTACGGGGGAGAGGCTTCCGGAGCATGCCTGTGAGTTTAGCTATTCCAATAAAAGTGATTCGATCCTTTACAACAGAGGGATACAAGGGCTATTTATAGCCCCAAAAAGAAGCAAAAAGTCTAAACTACCCCGGACGCTACCGTCGGATCGAGGGGTAGCAGCGTCCTTCTCCCGGTCAAGTGCCTTGGATGCTTGACAGGTGGTCGTTGATTCCCGAGGCGCCCCTCGCGTGACGTGCACGTGATGAATAAACAGGGAATTTACCTTTTAGGAGGGCGATGATGTCCGGGACATGCCCCGGAGGCAAGGTCCCCGGAGCCAAAAGGCGGCCCCCGGGACGTACCCGGAGGCAAGGCCCCGGGGGCCAAATGGCGGTGCCTGGGACGTACTCGGAGGCAAGGTCCCGGGGGCCAAATGGCGGCGCCCGGGGCAGGCACCGGAGGCCACAATCCCCGGGCAAGTGGCGGCGCCCGGGACATACCCGGAGGCAAGGCCCCGGGGGCCAAATGGCGGCGCCCGGGACATACCCGGAGGCAAGGCCCCGGGGGCCAAATGGCGGCACCCGGGACGTACCCGGAGGCAGGGTCCCGGGGGCCAAATGGTGGCGCCCGGGGCAGGCACCGGAGGCCACAATCCCCGGGCAAGTGGCGGCGCCCGGGACCTGTCCCGGAGGCAAGGTCCCGGGGGCCAAATGGCGGCACCCGGGACATACCCGGAGGCAAGGCCCCGGGGGTCAAATGGCGGCGCCCGTGGCAGGCACCGGAGGCCACAATCCCCGAGCAAGTGTGAACTTACCTGGACTTAGTCTCACGGAGACTTCCCCCAACAGCAGCCCCCCATGCCCCCCGGGGACAATGCTCGAGTCCCCGGTGGGGCATGGTTCACATTACCGGGAAAATCTCCGGACCAAGTCACCGGAGCTACCGTGACGCTTCAGTTTCCGTGCCGGGCGCTTATGACCGCGCCGCTTCGTCATAAATGCGCGCGCGATTCGAACTGGCGCCTCGGTTTACGCGCCAGTCCCTTCGTTTCCCGCGCACGGTTTGAACTTCAATGGCCCAGATTGCTCCGCGGGGTACCACGTGGCGCGGATCTAGATCACGGCTCACCCTTATAAATAGGGCCTTAGGGGGCCCCGGAAGCTCATTCCAAACCTCAGCCCTAGCGAATTCAGCTCTCCCGGTAGCCCTCTCCCGGTAGTAATCTCCCGGTAGCTCTTTCCGGCAGTTAGCCTCCTGAAACGTTAGCCACCGGAAAAAAGAAAGCCAAACCTGATGGCACCCAAGGGTCGAGCGAAGACCACGGAGGTGCCCCTGGAGGAAATCCCTCTGGATTTCCTCTGGGCGTCGGAGTTCTCGGCCGCGGACGCGGAGTCCCTGGTCGAACGAGGGGTCATCGAGGACGGGGACATCCGAGTCCCCGTGAAGAAAGACGGAGCCCCCCGCCCCAGGCCCGGAGAGGTCGTGGCCATCCAGGCCTTCCTGGAGGCGGGGCTCCGGCTCTCGGTGCATCCCATGCTCCGGGAGTTTCTAAAGGAGTATGGGGTGGCGCTCAACCACCTTACCCCGAACGCGCTCGTCCGGATGGGCCTCTTCATCTGGCTCTACGAGACGGCGACCGGGCGGGAGCCCACCCTTCGCCCCTTCTGGTACTTCTACCAACCGGCGGCGCGGAGCTCCCACCTGGTGAAGGGGGGACCCAAGTCCCCCTTCGGTTCGGTGATGGTGCAAATGCTGCCGTCCCGGGTGGCCGACTACCCGGCGGCGGCCTCCCGGGACCACTGGGGTGACTGGGTCTGGAGGTGGTTCTACCTCCGGGTCCGGGACGAGGCGGTGGTGTACGCCCCAGAGCTCCCCTCCTACAGCCGGTCGTCCGCGCCGAAGCCCCCGGTGTGGACGGACGAGGAGTTCGAACTCCTCGGCAAGGTGGTCATCTCCAAGAAGACCCGCTCGATGCGGGACGCCGCCGAGGAGATGATGCTCCTGAGGATCTCTGCCTTCTCACGCAGGAGAAGGGGGATCGGCATGGGCCCGGAGCAGCGGCCCCCGTTCAAGCCGGTGACCCGGCGTAAGCCCGTTACCTGCTTCTTCATATTTATAGTTTTTAGAAAATTTGACTAACTCTTTACCTCTTGTAGTCCGGCCATACTCGGAGTCGCGGGAGAAGGCGGAGAACCTCCTGGGGAGGTATTTCGCCGACGAGCACGAGCGCGTCGTTCGCGTCGTGGGGGAGGGCCCTCCCCGGAACTTGGTCGCTGCGGCCTACGGGCTAAAGCTGCCGGAGAGGAAGCCTCTCCCCACCCCCGGGTCGCACAAACAGGGGAAGGACGCGGCCGGGGGCTCGGAGCCCAAGAAGGCCAGGGTCCAGAAGACCCCCGGCCCGTCGACGATGCCGGCTTCGACGCCGGTGAAGGCCCGGGACATGACCCCCGGGACGGGGCGCCCCCGGGCGCCGGCCCGAGAAGATGCGACACCTCCTCCCCCGAAAAGCCCCGTTGAGGCCCGAGGGAAGGAGGCGGCCATTGGCGGGGCGGCGTCCGATTCAGCGGACTACGCCCCGTCGCCACTCTCGGTGGCGGTCCTTCCAGCCCTCCCGGCATCTTTGGAGCCAGAGAGGCTGGAGGTGAGATTCGCGGAGGCCTCGCCTCCTCGGGTTTGGCCGGTGGACGAGGGGGGAGCCCCTCGGTCTACGACGTCCCCCCGGAAGAGGAGGTCCCGAGGACCTTCCGGCTCGGGGCGGGGAAAGGTCCGATGATCCCCCCCCCCCGGGCAGGGACCCCCGCCCAAAGCTCCTCGGCCACGTCTTCGGAGGACACCTCCTCGGCAACGAAGACGCCGGTGACGCCGGCCGCATTACCGGACTTTCAGGTCCGGGGAACCCCCACCGGCCGCGACGCCGGCGCCGGGCGAGAGGCCCCTCTGCTTCCCGTGGGGGAAGTCGCCCGCTATGCGGAGGGCCTGCACACCCGGAAGGTGCAGGCCTTCGTCGCGGAGGGAACGCTCCATGAGCGTTTCCAGGGGCTTCAATCCCTCGGGGCCCAGGTAACCCGAGTTGGTGATGTCTTCATTCGTTCCTTGCATTTGAGTTTTTTCTAACTCTATATTTTGTAGGTGGCAACTGTTACCTGGGGCCTTGAGCAGCGGGTCGCCCGACTGCTTAAGGAAGCGGAGGACCGGGCCGCGACCTCCGTAGGGCAGCGTGAGGAGGCCCTCCGGGAACGCGATGAAGCCCTCGCGGAACTGTCCCGGGTCCGGTCCCAGGTTCATATTTCCGAGGCCGTCAACGGCCGCCTCCGAGAGTAGGCCAAGGCGAGGGAGGAGGCGCTCCGGGAGCTCGAGGGCTCGAGTGTCCGGGCGGTGGCAGACGCGGGCCTCTCCGTCCGTTCGGCCCTCGAGAGCCTTGGCGTAAGCTTAGGCTCCGGGAGCAGCTCGGAGGTGCCGCCGGCGACCCTCGCGGAGGCTGTGCGTTTTCTCAACGCACAGGTCTCCGCCATTCCGGAGGCTGCCGATGCTGGGGCGCGGGGCCGGGCGATCCCCATCGTCGCGGCCGCTGCGGGGCTCGTCGAGTTCTGGGGGTTCGGTGCCCGGGCGATCGGGGGCCGCATCCCCCAAAGCTTCCCGTACTCCTTCGAGCCCTCGCGCCAGAAGGTCGAGCAGCTTGCCGGAGGATTCTACGAAAGGATCATCCGGGCGAGATTCCCGGCTCCGGCGCCTCCGGCGGGGGACGCCCCAGCCCCGGCCTCGGAGGGCACCCCCCGGGGGGAGGACACCAGTGAAAGAGTATGAGCCTCCCCCCGGGTCTTTAGATAGGACCCTTTACTTTCTTAGGACTTTTGATCCCGGTAGCTTCTTAGAAGAAGCCCCGGACACTTGTAAAAAAGACATTTTGAATGCAATAGAATTAGAAATTTTTCTAAGTCCTTGAATTGAATGCAATGTTACTAGGGTTCCCGGGAGGTTACTCCCGGGCGAAGGTCCGGGAGGGGCTCCTCGGGGGACGCCCAAGCGGTCTTGATTTTGCTAAGCCTCATCTCCGGGGAGCGTAGCGGGGGCGCCGTCCGGGAGCCCGTCTTGTTAAGGTGGCATCCAGAGTGGCACTTGGACAATTTTGACAATCATCGCGCTGAATTAACCCCCCCGCGTCCGGGGATCCAGATGGTACCTCCTCTCCGGATACTTCCACCCGTGGGGTACGAATATTGGCCCGAAGATGTGCTCCGGGACACTCAGCGCCGCGTGCGCGCATTGTACCGGGACTTGGCCCGGGAGCTAGCGGAGCGCCTCCGGGAGTATTAAGCGTAGGAGCCTTAGGATGTAGAGGATCCCCCGGGTTAGAACCCGGGTTGTACCGTTTCCGAAGCCCACCGGAGGGGGAAGATGTCCTCCGGGTTTCGCGATGAATAAAGCTGTGTTGTTGTTTCCTTCTTTCATTGTCTTTTTCTTTTTTTCTTCTTGGATGGTCTGGACGACTCCTTTTCACAAGAATGAGCTAAGTTTGCTCGTGGGCGGTGCGGTCGACACCCGGGGGTTCCTTATCCCCCCAGCCCACAGCGGGCCGGAGGATAGCTCCGCGCGCTGTGGGGGTAGCAAGGCCCCCGGGGTGGAAGTGACCTGTAGCATAGAAATTTTTCTAAGTTAGAAAATTTTAAAACGAGGTTTCCATGGAGAAGACCTTCCGGGAGACAATCGTCCGGTCGCCATGAGAACGGGGAGCCGGGAATAAGGCCTCGTGTGGAAGAAACATCCAAGAAAACCCGATGAGATTTCCGGAGACGGGCTTCCTAGGAGATGATCATCCGGTCGCCGTGAGAACGGGGAGCCGGGAATAGGGTCTCCGGGGAAGAAATGTTCGGGAAATGCGTAGCTTCTCCGGGAGACAATCGTCCGGTCGCCGTGTAACATCCTGAGTTTTAGGGTGAAAAGTTTCTTTCTTAAAAGTCATGCATGCATATGTCTCTTCTAGATCAACCAAATCAGCCTCAGCTTTATTCTGTTTTAGCCCTTAAATCTCCAAAATCTATCATGTGACCTCAAGTCAAGATCTGACTTTCCAGATTTGATCTATCAGTTATCCTAAACCTAAAAGCCTTCAGAACCCAGATTCAATTCTATCTCTAACTTCCAGATTTTTCAACTCCTTTCTGTTTTCGAAAACAGAATATCTTTTACCCTAAGTTTCAGAAATCCAGATTTAATCAAAATCTTAGCCAAGTTCAGACCAGATTATTCTTGGATTATGATCAAGGGTATGCCAATACCTTAATCCAAAAAGTTGGCAGCCAGATTTCACTATCTAAACCTTTTTCGCAAATCAGTCCAAGAGTTATTGCAAATTAGTCCTTTACCTGATATCTGGAAACCCAAAAAGGCTAAAATCTCCAGATTAACTTCAAACTCAAGATCTCTTCAGCAAATCTTTTCTAAATGCTATTTGTCACAAGTTTCTCTTCTGTTCAGATTCCAAAATCTCATCCTAAATCCCAGAATTCGAAATCAATTGAAATTCAGATTTCAATTACCCTAAAATACCCTATTTTCAGTTCATATCAAAAATCATCCAAACATTTCAAATTTTATCTTCAATCTGTGCCAAATCATCTGTTGAATCAAGTTTGCCAAATCAGCAGAATCAAAATCAGATCAAACCTTCCAAATCTCCAGATTTACATTTCAGTCCAAATCAAGAAATCAAATATTGCAAATCAGCCCAATTTCGACCAGGGCAGTAGCCAGTGCACGACTAGAACCTCGCCGTGCATTTGCGCCGTGCTCGCTCGCCGCCGGCCACGCCTCGCCTCGCCTGAGCTCGTGCTCACTTGAATCTGCATGTGCACACGCGTCCACGCCCCAGCCATCGCCGTGGCAACGCCGTTGAACAGCTTGCTCCCGTGCGCGACCGTTGTCAGCATTTTCTTGCCACGTTGCTTTGCATTGCCAGCTCCAGTTGCCACTGCTTGCACCGCCTGACAATGTGGAGTTCCAAAGAGCCGACAAGCTGAGCAGTAGTCACCTCGCCTGAGCGCCGTCGCTTCACCGCTCGCCGTTGTTGCATCTGCGCCCGGCAAATCTTGTCAACTGATGCCAAATTCATTGCTGTTTACACCTTGCAAGCATCGCCCACTGGTCTATATAAACAGCCATACCTTGTGTCACTTCCTCATCACCAGAACTTAGCCAATTTACAAATCTCCTCGCCGTCGTCTTCTTCTCCGGCGAGTCCAGCAGGAGGCTTCACGGTGCCAGCACGCCCCGCTGCATCTCTCACCAAATTAACAGCACCAGAAGGTATAGCTCATCTCCCTCATCGTGCTGTACCATCTAATTGGATTACCATGCACCTTATCGCCGGTGATCGCCGGAAATGGCTGAAATTCGAAGAATGCCCTGTTCCGGCAATGCAGGCCAAATTACTTCGAATTAGCTTTCGATTCTGTGGAAGAAAATGATCAATGAGCCATTTCCAGCAAGCCTGTGCATCAAGATCTCCAGATTGAGCTTCAATCGAAGCTTTCCCCAATTTTGAGCTTCTCCAGAAACCGGCGATCGTCGCCAGGCTTCTCCAGCCATCCTCTAACAAAATTGACCATCCTAGTAGCTCCTTTATACTCCACAGATACTCCCTAAGCTTGGAATTAAGTTCAAACCCCCTACAGCAAAAACCCCCAAATCCTATGTCTTCTTCTCTGGCACAGTTCACCAGAAAAGTTTTCCCGGCCGTTTCAGCTCAATTCACTTTGTCCACCGTGTGTGCCTTAACCCCCTGAGTATTTTTGTCTTCTAGCCCGACACCTAAATTAGCCTAGATCAAAAGATATAGCCATGCCAAGATCTTGTCCAGAACTGCTCCAGTGCAGCCAGTTCACCTCAGTTCATCACTGAATTTCATCACTTTCCAGCCATTTCTTGCCCTAGATTCTGTTGACTTAATTGTTCCTGTTACCAATGCCTACCTCCCAGACAAAGTGGTGCATCATTTGGAGCTCTAGATCAAAAGTTATACCAAGCCCTAGTTTCTGGCCATGTCAAGATCAATGCCAGGCTATGTCAGTCAGTGGCATTAGCTCTTTTCACTCCCTCCTAGATGTGCATTTTGGGCATAACTTTGTCTCTTAGATTCCTGAGGTTGTGATTTACATTTTCTTCTTCTATCACAACTTGATTTGAGCCCTTGAAATGCATGTTATGCTAAACCCTAGCTTTTGACACTATCTCAGTGCATGCCAGCCAATGGCATTGGCCTTGTTTACCCACTTCTGATTGTGCAATTTGAAAACCACTTTGTCCACTGAATTTGTAGAGTTATGATCTACATTTTCTTCTACTGTCATAACTTGAGATAAGCTCTCTAGCTTTCCTTGAAGTTATGTCAAAATCTTGATCCGAATGTCAATCTGCTGACATTCGCTGTTTTTGATCAAACCAACCGTAAAACTGATGTTCTTATTGCAACCTTGAGATCCTAAGAGCATCTAACACCCATCCTTAGCCAATTCCTTGAAACCCTAGACTCTCGACTCAGTTCAACTTGCAATCTCAATTATCTCCAGTATCGTTCAGTTATCCTTGTTAAGCATATCTGCATATAGATCCTAAATCATTTTAATATATAAGTAATATTTGTGTGTACTGTTTGGTTTGTCGTTGAGCAGATCCAGAAGCTGAGTTCGAGGACTTCGCTGTTGATCCGTCATCAACTGCTGTATCTTACGACGCGAAAGGCAAGTCATATCCTTGGTCATCTTGAACCTATATTTTAAATGTTGCTAAAACATAACCTTGAATATAGATAATATTGCATGAGAAAGATTGGAAATGGTTGATTTATGAGTTGGCAGTACTAGACTGGTTATCTGTGAAATGTGAAATAAACAAGTTTTGAGCCATGAACTATTATATGTATTTATATACTTATATTCATGAAATAAAACCCCTAGCCGTGACCAGAAAAATGGTATGGATGGCAGAAGCACTGGAGGTGCTAGACTGCAAAGGATGTGCAGGCACTGAAGGTGCAGGGTTGTGGATGGTCTGGTCACTGGCATATAAGGACTAGAACCTTGTGTTGTGCATCTAGTGGCATGAACAACGTGCTAACCGCAGGCCTGGTATGGGACAGGCCTGAACAAGTACTTATGTGGATCGCACATGACACCCCTGCTGGAATTGTGTAGTGATGCACGTTTGGGCACGGAGGATGGCTCCCACACATATCACTGAAGGTGATCAAGCACGCTGACCCAGTAATGGGAATAAGCAAAGGGGTGGAGGTTAGGGTACAACCTACCACAACTGTGTCTCGCGGAGAGCCACAGGGTCGGGGGTGAATTGTGAGAGATACATAACAAAAGTTCTTGTTATTTCCACCTTGCCGCTCACAGTATGAAGTGAGTCAGGGGTCCAATCATTTTGTTATGATAGGAAAGGCTTGAAAGTGGAATATCTTGCGGGTAAATTGGTACCTCTCTGCAGAGTCAAAAACGTATTCGAATACTCCGAGCTCCTGGGTTTATAGGAGTCTGCTGCGGTGGATTAAATCCACGGGGTGTGACACAAGTACTATTTTCTAAATAAAATGTGTTAAATCAAGATTACCCAAATGACATGTGTTGTCATGATAAGGAGTGCTGCCGTGTGCTGTCGTGTGTCGACGTGTCGCGGTAGTGCTATAATCTAGTGAACATGAATGATGATGTTATATTATGAAAGGTGCTGCCATGAGATGAGGTATGAAAGTAAAAGATTATGTTGGGGGAAACCTCCACGCGGTCAAGTCCAGGTAAGTTCATGACTGCCCGGGGACAGTGGCCTCCGGTGCCTGCCCCGGGCGCCGCCTTTTAGGCTCCCGGGACCGTGCCTCCGGGGCATGTTCCGGGCGCCGCCATTTGCCCTGGGACAGTGGCCTCCGGTGCCCCCCGGGCATGTCCCGGGAGCCGCCATTTGACCCCCGGGACCGTGCCCCCCGGGCATGTTCCGGGCGCCGCCATTTGCCCGGGGACAGTGGCCTCCGGTGCCTGCCCCGGGCGCCGCCATTTGGCCCCCGGGACCGTGCCCCCGGGGCATGTCCCGGGCGCCGCCATTTGACCCCCGGGACCGTGCCCCCCGGGCATTTTCCGGGCGCCGCCATTTGCCCGGGGACAGTGGCCTCCGGTGCCTGCCCCGGGCGCCGCCATTTGACCCCCGGGAACGTGCCCCCCGGGCATGTTCCGGGCGCCGCCATTTGCCCGGGGACAGTGGCCTCCGGTGTCTGCCCCGGGCGCCGCCATTTGGCCCCCGGGACCGTGCCCCCCGGGCATGTCCCGGGCGCCGCCATTTGACCCCCGGGACCGTGCCCCCCGGGCATGTGCCGGGCGCCGCCATTTGGCCCCCGGGACCGTGCCCCCCGGGCATGTCCCGGGCGCCGCCATTTGGCCCCCGGGACCGTGCCCCCCGAGCATGTCCCGGGCGCCGCCATTTGACCCCCGGGACCGTGCCCCCCGGGCATGTTCCGGGCGCCGCCATTTGCCCGGGGACAGTGGCCTCCGGTGTCTGCCCCGGGCGCCGCCATTTGGCCCCCGGGACCGTGCCCCCCGGGCATGTCCCGGGCGCCGCCATTTGACCCCCGGGACCGTGCCCCCCGGGCATGTTCCGGGCGCCGCCATTTGCCCGGGGACAGTGGCCTCCGGTGCCTGCCCGTTCTTATTGGCTTTTCATGAGCCCCTTCCGCGCCTTGTTCCCGGTTCCCCGCTCTCCCGGCGGCCGGATGAACCTCTCCTGTTGCCCCCGGGCGGAAGGTCCCTCCCTCGGAAATCCTTTTACAATTTTCTAACTTAGAAAATATTTCTACAGGTTATGCTCCCCCCGGGGACCCGTTACCCCCACAGCACGTGGAGGCCTCCTCCCGCCCGCTGTGGGCGGGGGGGACAGGGGGCCCCCGGGTCACCCACGAAGAAACTTAGCTCATCCTTGTTAAGATGAGTCGTCCAGACCATCCAAGAAGAAGAAAATAAAGAGGCGCAATAAAAGGAAACAATGCACTTTATTGATCAACAAACCCGGAGGACATCTTCCCCCTCCAGTGGGTTTCGGAAATGATACAACCCGGGTCCTAACCCGGGGGATTTTCTACGAGCCTAAGGCCCCTACGCCTAAAGCTCCCGGAGGCGCTCCCTCAGCTCCCGGGCCAAGTCCCGGTACAGCGCCCGGACGCGACGCTGAGAGTCCCGAAGTACGTCTTCGGGCCAAAACTCGTACCCAGCCGGCGGAACTATCCGGAGGGGAGGTATCATCTGGGCCTTCGGGCGCGGGGGAGTTAATTCAGCACGGCTGTTGTCAAAATTATCCAAGTGCCACTCCGGGCGCCACCTCAACCGGACAGGCTCCCGGGCAGTACCCCCGTCGCGCTCCCCGGAGACAAGGCTCAGCAAAATCAAAGCCGCTTGGGCGCCCCCGGAGAGCCTCTCCCGGACCGTTGCCCGGGAGTAACCCCCCGGGAACCCTGGTAACATTTCATTGCAAAGACTTAGAAAAATTTCAAATATATTTCATTGCAAAATGTTTTTGTACAAGTGCCCGGGGCTTCTCCTAAGAAGCTACCGGAATCAAAATGTCTAACAAAATAAAAAGAGGTCCTAGCTAAAGACCCGGGGGAGGCTCATACTTTAGCATTGGGGTCCTCCCCCCGGGGAGCTTCCTCCGTGGCCGGGGCAGGGGCGTCCACGGCCAGAGGCGCCGGTGTCGGGAACCTCGTCCGGATGATCCGGTCGTAGAACCCCTCCGCCAGTAGCTCCACCTCCCGGCGCGTTGGCTCGAAGGCCTCCGGGAAGCTTCGGGGGATGCGCCCCCCGATCGCCCGGGCGCCGACCCCACGGTAGTCAACGAGCCCCGCGGCGGCCGCGATGACGGGGATCGCCCGGCCCTGCGCCCGGACGTCCGCAGCCTCCGGGATCGCGGAGACTTGTGCGTTAAGAAAACGCACAGCCTCCGCGAGGGTCGCCGGGGGCACCTCGGGGCCGCTCCCGGAGCCCAGGCTAACGCCAAGGCTTTCAAAGGTCGAGCGGACGGAGTGGCCCGCGTCTGACAGCGCCCGGACGCTGGAGCTCTCGAGCTCCCGGAGCGTCTTCTCCCGCACCTTGGCCTCCTCTCGGAGGCGGATGTAGGCGCCCTCCGAAAGGTGCCCTTGCGCCCGGGCCCGGGACAGCTCATCAAGAGCTTCGTCCCGCTCCCGGAGGGCCGCCTCCCGCTGCTCCACGCAGGCCGCGGCCCGGCTCTCCGCCTCCTTGAGCAGCCGGGTGACCCGCTGCTCAAGGCCCCAGGTAACAGTCGCTACCTACAAAATACATAAAGAGTTAGAAAATTCTCAAGTGCAGGAAAAAAGCCGAGGTGTTGAGAGCTCGGGTTACCTGGGCTCCGAGGGACTCGAGCCCCTCAAAACGCTCGTGGAGCGTTCCTCCTGCTACGAAGGCCTGCACCTTCCGGTTGTGCAGGCCCTCCGCGTAGCGGGCCACCTCCCCCGCGGGAAGTAGGGAGGTATCTTGCCCGGCCCTCGTGTCGCGGCCGGGAGAGGGCCCCCGAACCTCGAAATCCGGGAGCACGGCCGGCGTCGCCGGCGTCTTTGTCGACGAAGTTTCCTTCGAAGACGAAGACGAAGATTGGGCGGGGTTCTCCGCACGAGGGGGGATCATCGGACCTTTCCCCGCCCCCGGCCGAAGGGCCCTCGGGGCCTCCTGCTCCGGGGGGACCACGTAGACCGAGGGGCTCCCCCCCTCGTCATCCACCGGCCAGAGGCATGGAGGCGCCGCCTCCGAGAACCTCACCTCCAGCCTCTCCGGCGCCAATGTCGCCGGGAGAGGCGAGAGGAGCACCACTCGAACGGGCGACGGGGCGTAGTCCGCGGAATCGGACCCCGCCCCGCCGGTAACAACCTCCTTCCCCCGGGCCTCGACGGGGGCCTCCGGGGGCGGAGGCGTCGCCTCTGCCCGGGGCGCCGCCCGGGCATGTTCGCCTCCGGGAGCCGCGACCCGGGCCCTCACCGGCGTCGTCGCCGGCGCCATCGTCGGGGCGGGGGTCTTTTGGACCCGGGGCCTCTTGGGCTCCGAGCCCCCGGCCGCATCCTTCCCCCGCTTATGAGACCCGGGGGTCGGAAGGGGCTTCCTCTCCGGAAGCCTGAGTCCGTGGGCCTCGGCCACCAAGTTCCGGGGAGGCCCCTCCCCCACGAGGCGCACGATGCGCTCGTGTTCGTCGGCGAAGTACCTTCCCAGGAGGTGCTCCGCCTTGTCCCTCGCCGCCGGGTACGGGCGCACTGCAAGAGGTAAAAAGTTAGTTGATTTCTCATAAAAAACTGCAAGTACAAAAATGCAGGGGACTTACGCCGCGTCACCGGCTTGACCGGAGGCCGCTGCTCCGGGCCCACGCCGATCCCCCTTCCCCAGCGTGAGAAGGGGGAAAGCCGCAGGAGCGCCAGCTCCTCCGCGGCATCCCGCATCGAGCGGGCCTTCTTCGTCAGCACCACCTTCCCGAGGAGCTCGAACTCCTCGTCCGTCCACACCGGCGGCTTCGGTGCGGATGACCGGCTGTAGGTGGGAGGCTCCGGGGCGTAGACCACCGCCTCGTCCTGGACCCGGAGGTAGAACCACCTCCGGAGCCAGTCCCCCCAGTGGTCCCGGGAGGCCACCGCCGGGTAGTCCGCCACCCGGGAGGGCAGCATCTGGACCATCACCGAGCCGAAGGGGGACTTCGGTCCTCCCTTCACCAGGTGGGAGCTCCGCGCTGCCGGCTCGTAGAAGTACCGGAAGGCGCGGAGGGTGGGCTCCCGCCCGGTCGCTGTCTCGTAGAGCCATATAAAAAGGCCCATACGGACGAGCGCGTTCGGGGTGAGGTGGTTGAGAGCCACCCCGTACTCTTTGAGAAACTCCCGGAGCATCGGATGCACCGGGAGCCGGAGCCCCGCCTCGAGGAAGGCCTCGAAGGCCACGACCTCTCCGGGCCTGGGGCGGGGGGCTCCGTCCTTCTTTAGGGGGACCCGGATGTCCCCCTCTTCAACGACGCCCTTCTTGACCAGGGACTCTGCGTCCAAGGCCGAGAACTCGGAGGCCCAGAGGAAATCCACGGGGATTTCCTCCGGGGGCACCTCCGTGGTCTTCGCTCGACCTTTGGGCGCCATTAGGTCAGTTCTTTCTTTTTTTTTGGGTGGCTAAGTTTTCAGGTGGCTAAGTCAACAACTCCCGGACGCTCGCTACCGGAAAAGGCTACCGGAGAAGCTACCGGAAGAGCGCTACCGGGAGAGCTGAAGCTGGAGTTGAAGATTTGGAATGAGCTTCCGGGGCCCCCTAAGGCCCTACTTATAGAGGCTGGCCGTGATCTAGATGCGCGCCACGTGGCCCCCTCGGGGCAATCTGGACCACTGAAATTCAAACCGTGCGCGGGAAACGAAGGGACAGGCGCGTAAATCGTGACGCCGTTTCGAACCGCGCGTGCATTTATTGCGAGAACGGCGCGGCCATAAAGCGCCCGGCACAGAAACCGAAGCGTCGCCGGGGCTCCGGTGATTTTCGTCCGGAGTTTTTGTCCGGAGATTTTCCCGGACCGTAACCATTCCCTCCGGGGGCTCAAGCTTCGTCCCCGGAGGGCATGGGGGGCTGCTGTTGGGGGAAATCTCCACGCGGTCAAGTCCAGGTAAGTTCATGACTGCCCGGGGACAGTGTCCTCCGGTGCCTGCCCCGGGCGCCGCCTTTTAGGCTCCCGGGACCGTGCCTCCGGGGCATGTTCCGGGCGCCGCCATTTGCCCGGGGACAGTGGCCTCCGGTGCCCCCCGGGCATGTCCCGGGCGCCGCCATTTGACCCCCGGGACCGTGCCCCCCGGGCATGTTCCGGGCGCCGCCATTTGCCCGGGGACCGTGGCCTCCGGTGCCTGCCCCGGGCGCCGCCATTTGGCCCCCGGGACCGTGCCCCCCGGGCATGTCCCGGGCACCGCCATTTGACCCCCGGGACTGTGCCCCCCGGGCATGTTCCGGGCACCGCCATTTGCCCGGGGACAGTGGCCTCCGGTGCCTGCCCCGGGCGCCGCCATTTGACCCCCGGGACCGTGCCCCCCGGGCATGTTCCGGGCGCCGCCATTTGCCCGGGGACAGTGGCCTCCTGTGTGTGCCCCGGGCGCCGCCATTTGGCCCCCGGGACCGTGCCCCCCGGGCATGTCCCGGGCGCCGCCATTTGACCCCCGGGACCGTGCCCCCCGGGCATGTTCCGGGCGCCGCCATTTGCCCAGGGACAGTGGCCTCCGGTGCCTGCCCCGGGCGCCGCCATTTGGCCCTCGGGACCGTGCCCCCCGGGCATGTCCCGGGCGCCGCCATTTGGCCCCCGGGACCGTGCCCCCCGGGCATGTCCCGGGCGCCGCCATTTGACCCCCGGGACCGTGCCCCCCGGGCATGTTCCGGGCGCCGCCATTTGCCAGGGGACAGTGGCCTCCGGTGCCTGCCCTGGGCGCCGCCTTTTGGATCCCCGGGACCCTGCTCTCCGGAAGGGATCCCGGACGTCATCGCCCTCCTAAAAGGTAAAACCCCTGTTTGTTTATCACATGCAGGTCACGCGAGGGACGCCTCGGGAATCAGCGACCACCTGTCAAGCATCCGAGACGTTTGACTGGGAGAAGGACGGTCCTACCCTTCAATCCGACGGTGGCTTCCGGGGTAGTTTAGGTTTTTTGCTTCTTTTTGGGGCTATAAATAGCCCTTGTACCCCTCTGTTGTAACAGATCAACTCATTATTATTTGGAATAGCTAATCTCACAGACGTGCTCCGGAAGCCTCTCCCCCGGAGAGAGCCTCCCCAGCCGACTCTGGTCGGGAGCGCGTCGACAGGACTAGGGCCCCCACTGGGACCCGAACCTGTATAAATCCTCGTGTCTTTTCTTATGTTTGTCCGGTGGGGGAGGACCGGTCGTCCGGTCAACCCGCGCTGCGTAATCTCCGCTAGGATCGTCTTCAAAACCTGCCGGGGTATTCTTAATACCACGACAGATTATTTTACAAATATTCATAATTCTTGACTAGTCTAGGTTCATGTCATCACTACTATATGTATCTACTCTTACCTATGACTTGCTGAGTACGTAAGTGCTCACCCTTGCAACCTACAAATCAGTAGATGGAGCGTTCAATGATCAAGATGAAGGCATGGAGAAGTTCTTGGATCCAGAAGGAGGAGCGTCAGTCTCGTCATTGCCCTGATGTGTGTTGTTCTGCCGTCCACTTCTCTTTGTGGGTGGGTCACCTATCTTCTGCTGTGTAGATGTTATTTTGCTAAACCATGTATGCCGTGAAGGCATTGTAATCTTCTTATGTAATATCAAGGCCAGCAGGCCACACTGCTTAACTATTTTGTAAGTTACTCTGTTGCAATGTGATATACTCCTGTGCTTGGCTTATCCTGGGATGTCAAGGGTATGTGTATGCTATGCATATATGGGACTAGCTGCAGCGAGCTAGGTCTCTACAGGAGTAGTCGTAGTCCCAGTTTCGGGGCGCGACACACCGTCAGGACAGGGAGCCGGGAATTGGGTCTCCGGGAGGCAATCATCCGGTCGCCGCGAGAATGGGGAGCCGGGAATAAGGTCGCCGGGGACCAAATATCCAAGAATGCCATTAGACGTCCCACTGGGGAGAGCGTCTACTCCCGGAGGAGGAAGAGATATCCGTGAAAGCCATTAGACATCCCACTGGGGAGAGCGTCTACTCCCGGAGGAGGAAAGTGCCCGATAACGGGTCTTGAGTGTTTGGGCAGGGGACTAATCTCCCAAAGTGACTCATTACCGCGGCCGCTGGGGACCGGGTTGCCGCTTACACCCTCAGTCCATGAGGGCTGATCGTAAGCCGCTCTACAGGAGGGACTTGCTAGGTCTGGGCCCACTTCCTCGCGGGGAGGGCATCCTCGCGGGGAGGGCATCCTCGCGGGGAGGGCATCGCCGCTAGGGGCGGTAATGAGAAGAACCTGGAATGAGACAGTTGAAGAGCAAGACCTATGTATTGCTAATAAAATGAAGTACAGTGCCTCCCCCTGCGAAGCCGCGAAAGGGGAGGAAAAGGTAAGTACAGCGTCCCTCCTCCCCTCCGGCGTGACCGCTCCGGGGGAGGGGACAGGCCCGTAAGGCTAAACGTAGAACTTGCGAAGTAAACGCAAGTTCCACGTGTGCTTCAGCTCCTGCTCTTGAAGGTTGGAGAGCTTATAAGCCCCCGAGCCCAGGACGGCGGAGATCCTGTAGGGGCCCTCCCACTTGGGGGAGAGCTTCCCCTGGGCTTGGGGGTCTGTGACGCGCTTGAGGACAAGGTCCCTAAGGCGGAAGACTCTCTCACGCACGCGCTGGTTGTACGCGCACGCCATCTCTTGCTCGTAGATGGCGTGGCGGAGGAGCGCTCGGTCGCGTTCCTCCTCCACGAGGTTGATCTCCAGGCGCTGGTTGGCCTCGTTGGCCTGGTACGCTGCGGGCGTGGCTCCCTCCAGGAGCTCGACCCGCAGTGACCGAAAGCCGATCTCCGGGGGGAGGACTGCCTCCGCCCCGTAGACCAGGGAGAAGGGAGTACGCCCCGTCGCCTGGGACGGGGTCGTGAGCATGGAGCAGAGGATGCTAGCGAGCTCCTCTGCCCATGCACCCCGCTTAGAAGCGGTTTGCTCAAGTCTCCGGCGCAACCCCTGTAGGATCACGCCGTTGACCCTCTCGACAGCCCCATTGCTCTGGGGATGGGCCACTGAGGCGAAGTGGATGACGAGCCCCAGGCCTTCGCAGAATTCCCAGAAATAAGCCGAGTCGAATTGGGTCCTGTTTTCCACGGTGATTTCCCAGGGGACACCAAAACGACATAAGACGTTTTTCCAGAAAAACCGCTGGACGGCCCGGGACGTGATGCTGGCCAAAGGCTCCGCCTCAACCCACTTTATAAAATAGTCGACCGTGACTACCGCATACTTGTATCCTTCGGGAGCTGGGGGGAAGGGCCCTAAGAGGTCCATCCCCCAGCGCACGAAGGGCCAAGTGATGGGGATCGTCTGCAGTGCTATAGGGGGAGGTTCGAGCCCTTGGCCATCTTCTGGCATGCCTCGCACGTGGAGACAAGTCTCGCGCGTCGCGCATGACCGTGGGCCAGTAGAAGCCCTGCCGGAGAGCCGTGGCCGCGATGGCACGTGGGGCTAGGTGAGAACCACAGCTCCCCGCGTGGATGTCTTCGAGAAGTTGAAGTCGCTCCGGCCGGGGGAGGCAGCACAGGAGGGCAGAAGCCCCCCACTTGTAGAGCCTCCCCTCCAGCAGGAGGTATGCCTGGGCCTTAGCCCGGAGGCATTTAGCCTCGATCTCACTAGGAGGGTCCCCCTCCCCCTTGATGAAGGAGATGAGGGGGTCCATCCAAGACGGAGTCCGGGTGATCTCGGCGACCTCCGGGACATGAGGCAGGCTCGTCGCCCGTGTCCGGGGAGGCCACCGAGGGCTTCGTGATGATTCCCAGAAAAGCCCCCTTGGGGAGCGATTCCCGGGCGCTTGCCGCCCGGGCCAAGGCGTCGGCCCGGTCATTGTCCCTCCGCGGGATATGCCGGGCCTCAAGGCCGTCGAAATGCCTCTCCATCTTTCGCACTTCCTGCAAATAAAGACCTAAGTTTGCGTCATGGCACAGGTAAGACTTGTCCATTTGGCAAACTACGAGCTGAGAATCTCCCTTGACTAGGAGGCGACGGATCCCCAGGGAGCGTGCAAGGCGCATCCCGAGGAGCAAAGCCTTGTATTCGGCGACGTTGTTAGTTGCGGGGAACTCGAGCCACGCGGCGTACTCGAGTTCCTTCCCCTCGGGGCTCCGGAGGACTACTTCCGCACCAGCCCCGGTGAGACACAGCGACCCATCGAACATGAGAGTCCAATGATCACTGCATCGGGGCGGCACAGGGAGGTCTTCGTCCCCGGACCCAGAGGCGGGAGTCCACTCTGCGACGAAGTCGGCGAGGACCTGCGACTTGATGGCGGAGCGGCCGGTAAGGGACAGGGAGAAGGGGGCGAGCTCGGCCCCCCACTTCCCAATCCGGCCGGTGGCTTCTTTGTTCCGCAGTACCTCCCCCAGCGGGAGGGACAACGGGACAGTGATGGAGTGCCCCAGGAAGTAATGGCAAAGCTTCCAGGACGCCATCAGGAGGGCGCAGCAGATCTTCTCCATCTCCGTGTACCAAGTTTTGGCCCCTTGGAGGGCCTCACTCACGTAGTACACGGGACGCTGCTGCCCCCTTGCTCCTTCACCAAGACTGCGCTGACGGCGACGGGGGTTGCGGCGAGGTACAGGAGCAAGGGCTCTTCTGGAGACGGACTCACGAGCATTGGAGGGCTCCTGAGGTACTTCTTGATGTCGTCGAACGCCTCCTGGGCCTCGGGGGTCCAGCGGAACCCCTCGAGCCCTCGGAGGATCTTGAAGAACTGGAGGCCCCGCTCCCCCGACCGGGAGACGAAGCGGCTTAGTGCGGCTAGGCGGCCGGAGAGCCACTGGACATCCTTGACGGAGCGCGGCGGGGGCATATCTAAGAATGCCCGGATCTTCTCGAGGTTCGCCTCGATGCCCCACTGAGATACAAGGAAACCTAGGAGCTTCCCCCCACGCAACTCGAAGGCGCACTTCTCCGGGTTGAGTTTGAGCCCGAATGCGCGGAGGTTGCGGAAGGTTTCAGCCAGATCGTCGATGTGGGAGGCTGCGCGGGGACTCTTGACGACCGCATCATCTACGTAGACTTCGACGTTGCGGCCGACTTGATCTTTGAAGACCAGCGTCATGAGGCGCTGGAAGGTCGCCCCCGTGTTCTTGAGCCCGAAGGGCATATGGACGTAGCAGAAGGTTCTGAGGGGAGTTATGAAACTCGTCTTTTCCTCGTCCCCTTCCGCCATCCGGACCTGATGGTAGCCCGAGTAGGCGTCTAGGAAGCTCATGAGCTCGCACCCCGCAGTGGAGTCGACGAGCTGATCAATCCGCGGGAGCCGGAAGTTGTCTTTGGGGCAGGCGCGGTTAAGGTCGGTGAAGTCCACGCACATCCGCCACCTGCCGGTTGATTTCTTGACGAGGACGGGGTTTGCGAGCCACTTGGGGTGCAGGACCTCCCGAATGAACCCCGCCTCTCGGAGCCGGGTGATCTCCACCTTGATTGCCTCTTGGCGCTCGAGGGAGAGTTTCCGCAGCTTCTGTTTGACCGGGGGGTGACTGCGAGCTTGTGCTCAATGACCTCCCGGGCGACGTCCCGCATGTCCGAAGGCTTCCACGCAAAAACATCGGAGTTTTCGCGCAGAAAAGCCGCAAGTTGCGCTGCATGCTCCTCGGGGAGCTCCGCCCCGATCTGGACAGTTTTTTCTTCGTCGCCCGGGGATAGCAGGATCTTCCGGAGGCCCCCTTCCGGACGCGGCTTGAGGAGGGTCCTCCCGGGCGGTGGCGCAGCGGTGTCTAATTCCGGGGGAGAAGCCCCCCCCTCCGGGCGTCTTTATGAGGTTGACGCTTCCGATTGTGGCCGCAGCGCGCTCGTATAGAGCACGGGTCATGTCTTGGTCTCCCCGGACGTTGATCACGCCATGCGGCCTGGGGATATTCAAGCAAAGGTAGTTTTGGTGGGTAGCAGCCCCAGCCGGTTGATTGTGGTCCTCCCCATAATCGCGTTGTAGGAGGAGGGGAGGTCCACTACGTCGAAGCGGACCAACTCGGTCCGGTAGTTTTCCGGGGTGCCGAATGTCATAGGAAGATCTACCTTGCCCACGGGGTGGATCGCCTTCCCCGGGACAAAACCTTGCAGGGGCCCGGCTGCGGGCTGCAGGAGCTTCTCATCCACCTGCATCTCGTTGAAGGCCTTCAGGAATAGGACGTCAGCGGAGCTCCCGCCGTCCACAAGGATGCGGGCCAGGTGGCAGTTGTAGATGGTCACGGAGACAATGAGCGCGTCGTCGTGGGGGAAGCGAACCCCTCACGCGTCTTCCGCCGTGAAGGTGAGGGGGACGTCCGACCATCTAGGTGGCGGGGACGCGTGTAGCACCCCCACAACCTTGACCTCGCGCGCGTACTCCTTACGCTGGCGCTTACAATCCCGCCCGGAGGCGGACCCTCCCACGATGACGTTGATGCGGCGCTGAGAAGTTTGAAAGGGGAGAGCTTCTGAAGGCTCCCCCTCCTGCGTCTGCTCAGCGGGAGCCGGAAGGGCCGGAACAGCTGGCCGAGGGAGCAAGGAGGCCGGAGTCCCCCCCCTGCCCGCGCTGGTCGAGGAACGCCGCGAAGTGTTGCAGCAGCTGGTGGCAATCTCGGGTAGCGTGGGTACTGGACCCGTGGAAGCTGCACCACGGTCCTTCCCGGCTCCTCCCCGCAGGGCCTACCCGGCAGCGCGAAGACTGTCCTCCCCCATGGCCTTTCGGCCTGGGAAAGGGGCGGCTGGCCCTCGGGGGGTCGCGCGAGCCACCTCCGCCCTCGAGGACAAAAGTGTCCCGAGGCCGTGGCTCACTACGCCCCCCCTGTTTGGGGCGTTTGGGGGGATCCCTGGCCCCCCGGTCAACGGGGGCGGGAGCCCCCTGGGTCTTCTTCCAGATGTCGTCTTCTTCCACCCGAGCGTACTTTTCGAGTACGTTGAAGAGCTCATCGGCGGAAGAAGGGCAGTTACAGGAGAGTCTTCGGTGGAGTTCCCTCGGGAGGATCCCGCTTTTGCAGGCTTCGATGACTGTAGAGTCCGGGACGTGGGCCACTTTGCTTTTCACTTGGGCGAAGCGCTTGAAGAAGCTTCTGATGGTTTCCCCGGTCCTCTGACGGACAGTGTATAGCTGCGAGGAGTCCAGGGGACGCACGTAGTTCCCCTGGAAGTTGGCACAGAACTCCCACTTGAGCTGCGAGAAAGACTTGATAGAGCCCGCCTTCAGGTTGTAGAACCAGGAGCGGGCAATGCCGGTGAGGTAGAGGGGGAAGACGTTGCATTGAACGGTCTCGTCCCCCTCCCCCCCCCCTGCCGCGGAGATGGCTGTAGAGTAAACCTACACGAATTCGTAAGGGTCTGCCTCACCATTATAGTGCTCGATGTGCGGGGGGCGATAGGGCCGCGGCCAACGGATGCTGCGGAGTCTTCGACACAGAGGCTGGTTAGCCCCCTACACTTCCCGGGGGGCGCCCCGGTCGCTGTCTTCTTTGATGGGGCCCTCGCTGTCTGAGTCTAGGAGCGGTCCGAGAGGTCCGCCAGAGTGGCTGTGGCGACGTTTTTCCTCCAGACCGGGACCGAGTTCCCGGACGTCCGGGTTCTCCTCCGGAGAGGTTGGCTCTTCAGCGGGTCTCTTCCCCCGACCGGTGCGAGAGCGAGGCTCCCCACTCCCATCGGCCGGGGGGAAGTTCTTCCCCGCGTTCTGGTGAATGCATTCGCTCGACCTCCCCCCGGGCGAAACGGACCTGTCCCGCCGAGGGAGGGAGCTTATGCACTGTAGCTACCGGCCCGGAGGCTTTCGGGGCCGGCTGGGGGGAGCCCCCCGCGAAGACCCCCGGGATCGGAAAGGGGAGGCCCCTGTATTATCCGGAACCGGGGAGGGGGCGCCCATGGTGACGCTTGGAACCGAAGTGGAGGGAGCCCCTGTGGCAACGACCGGAACCGGAAAGGGGGGAGCCCCTGTATCATCCGGAACCGGTGAGGGGGGAGCCCCCACGGTGACATCCGGAACCGGGGAGCCCATGCTGGGGGAAGTCCACTGAGGCACGGGAGCTGCTCTGTCGACCGCCCCCGGTGCAGTAAACGCGACACGGGGGGCGGGATTGGCTCCCGGCGTAGGGAAAACCCCCAGCATGAAATGGGCTTCCGGCCTCGGGAATAGGCCTGGGACGGGGTACCCCCCTGGTGCCACGAAGGGCCGTGGCAGGAAGTAGCCTCCCGGCACCGGGACGGGCCCAGGTGCCGGGAAGGGTCCGGACGTATATCCCGCAGGGGGAGGGAACCCCCCGGAAGGATCATACGGGGCGGACAGAGCCCCGGAGGCCGGAGGGGCCGCCAAGTAACCCATAAACGGGGGGCATAGTCCCCGAGTACGGCTGCGACACAAATGTGGGGGCTAGAGGCCGCGCCAACACGCTGAGCAGCTCGTCCATTGAGCGCTGGGCGCGGAACTGGCCTTCCACTAGAGCCTCAAGCAGGGCGTCCCGGGGAGCCGGGGGAGCCGTCGGGGGGAGACTGGTCCCGACCGAGGTCCCCGCGGTCACCGGGAACGACCTGGAGGTGGAAGCACCTAAGTTAAGGGGAAAGGAGGGAGGCGGTACCTGGGCCAGGCCGCCTCCGGGCGGAAGCGCCGGGACAGCAGTGTCCCGGACGGGCGGCGCCGGGTCTCCGAGACCGGCGTCACCGGGAAGGGTGCGAGCCCTTGTTCTTGGGGGAGCCATGGCGTCTTGTCACGAATCCCCACGGTCGGCGCCAACTGTCGTGGTATTAAGAATACCCCGGCAGGTTTTGTGAACGATCTTAGCGAAGATTACGCGACGCGGGCTGACCGGATGACCGGTCCTCCCCCGCCGGACAAACACAAGAAATGACACGAGGATTTATACAGGTTCGGGTCCCGGTGGGGGCCCTAGTCCTGTCGACGCGCTCCCGACCGGGGTCGGCTGGGGAGGCTCTCTCCGGAGGAGAGGCTTCCGGAGCACGCCTGTGAGTTTAGCTCTTCCAATAAAAGTGATTCGATCCTTTACAACAGAGGGGTACAAGGGCTATTTATAGCCCCAAAAAGAAGCAAAAAGTCTAAACTACCCCGGACGCTACCGTCAGATCGAGGGGTAGCAACGTCCTTCTCCCGGTCAACTGCCTTGGATGCTTGACAGGTGGTCGCTGATTCCCGAGGTGCCCCTCGCGTGACCTGCACGTGATGAATAAACAGGGAATTTACCTTTTAGGAGGGCGATGATGTCCGGGACATGCCCTGGAGGCAAGGTCCCGGGAGCCAAAAGGCGGCCCCCAAGACGTACCCGGAGGCAAGGCCCCGGGGGCCAAATGGCGGCGCCCAGGACGTACCCGGAGGCAAGGTCCCGGGGGCCAAATGGCGGCGCCCGGGGCAGGCACCGGAGGCCACAATGCCCGGGCAAGTGGCGGTGCCCGGGACCTGTCCCGGAGGTAAGGTCCCGGGGGCCAAATGGCGGCCCCCTGGACATACCCGGAGGCAAGGCGCCGGGGGCCAAGTGGCGGCGCCCGGGACGTACCCGGAGGCAGGGTCCTGGGGGCCAAATGGCGGCGCCTGGGGCAGGCACCGGAGGCCACAATCCCCGGGCAAGTGGCGGAGCGCGGGACCTGTCCCGGGGGCAAGGTCCCGGGGGCCAAATGGCGGCGCCCGGGACATACCCGGAGGCAAGGCCCCGGGGGTCAAATGGCGGCGCCCAGGGCAGGCACCGGAGGCCACAATCCCCGGGCAAGTGGTGGCGCCCGGGACTTGTCCCAGAGGCAAGGTCCCGGGGGCCAAATGGTGGCGCCCGGGACATACCCGAAGGCAAGGCCCTGGGGGCCAAATGGCAGCGCCCGGGACGTACCAGGAGGCAGGGTCCCAGGGGCAAATGGCGGAGCCCGGGGCAGGCACCGGAGGCCACAATCCCCGGGCAAGTGGCGGCGCCTGGGACCTGTCCCGGAGGCAAGGCCCCGGGGGTCAAATGGCGGCGCCCGGGGCAGGCACCGGAGGCCACAATCCCCGGGCAAGTGTGAACTTACCTGGACTTAGTCTCGCGGAGATTTCCCCCAACACAGCTAAAGCAAATCAACAATTGGTTCATCAATCAGCGTAAACGGAACTGGCACAGCAATCCTTCCTCATCCTCTACTGAAAAAACAAGAGGAAAAGGTATCATCTAGCAAAATTTTGCTAAAATTCTTCTCTACAAGCTTGTCACATTTTCGTTTATCATATCCTGTCTGTTTATTCTTGGAAAAAAGAAGCAATGCAGGTGATTCCACCGCCGAGCAATCTTGGTAGAATGTGGTTCGAAAGAAACTAGCTGTAAATAATGCTTCCATGAAGAATGCCAATATATTTCTCTGCTCCTGAGACAACACTCAGACAAAGGAATTTTCTGGATCGATCTTTAAAGCGAAGGATTCATCTAATGTTGTAATTATTGGTGTGAAACTAAAGGGTGTGGTATAGTTACTATAAAAAAATTAGCCTTCCATGCTTGCCATAGTCTGGTGCATTAAGTTGTTGGGATGAGTTGTCTGTGTAGGGTGCAGTATAATTGAGTGTATCTACTAATGTGATTTCACTGATATGTGAATCATGTGCTGTAAAACCTTGGATAGAAGCGAAGTACACTGTGAGTTATTTAAAGTGTTGTAAATTTCATTATCTTTTTGGAGACAGTTTCTAGATAAATATTTCCATAGGAAGGTTCCTACCACTTGCTGGTGTGTGAGAAAGTAGTCCAAACTGTCTGGCGTGATTGTTTCTAATCTCAAATTCACAACATGCATCAAGGTGGAATGGATCACACACCTTTGCTTGCGTTGATGAGCAAGTAGCCGTCGGGCGTGACGCGACTGTAGAACAGATGTACCGCACCGCCTCCTCCCTCTGCCGTAGGCCACTGCCGCTAGACCTTTGAGGTGGAGGTGCGGTGAGGAATTGGTGGGGGATCGGTGGTGGAGAGGTGGGGGTGTCGGCCGGCTGTGGGGGAGAGGTGCTGTGAAGTTAGGAGGAGATTTCGATGGGGTGTCGGCCGGCATCTGAGGGAGAGGGGAAGTAATTAGCACGAGTGGGTTTTATATTCAGCTGAACGAAAAATCATCCAAATATTTTCTGTTACTTTTTTCTCTGAAAATTTCCCTCTCAAAATAATATATATGTTATTTTTCTGCTGAAAATTCTCATTTTTGCGCCAAAAAATATTATTTATTCCTAGCAGTAGATCTACTAAAAATGATAACTTTCCCAGCTGACACATCGGTGAAAAATCCAAATTGTATTTTCATCTGTACGACTGCTGGTAAAAAAAATGGTTTTTCCCAGCATAAAAAATATTGCCAGCTGTTCCACAGATCCTATATATCTTTTTCCAAACTGATATACAGCTTGCTATATATTATTTATTCCTAGCGGTAGATTTGCTAAAAATAATAACTTTCCCAGCTGACACATCGATGAAAAATAAAAATTATATTTTCATCTCCAGGACTGCTAGGAAAAAAAAATTTTCCAGCAGTTTTACAGCTTGCGTTGGCCTACCGTGTTGTAGTGTGATTCACCTACCTACTGTGAAAAAGATGCAATCTGGTTGTGAATATGAACAATTTTAGTAGGAGGGAAAAACTTACCAAGAAAGGGTCATGAGAGTTCGTCCCAAGTAGTGATTGACACAGGAGGAAGAGTGTATAGCCATGCCGTCGCCTTCTCGCGCAACGAGAAAGGAAAGAGCCTCAAACGAAGTGCATCCTATGTTACTCCATGACTCTCAAAAGTATCACAATGCTCAAGGAACATGTGGAGATGTAAAGATGGATCTTCAGGAGGAAGACCACTAAATTGATTTTGTTCAACTAAATTCAAAAGCGCAGTTTTTATTTCAATGTTATTTGATTCACTCGATGGTAATACCTGATTGCAACCCCATGATGAACGGGATTGCATAATCCTTGAGTCTCTTTTGGTCCTCCATTGATGGTTTGTTCTTTGACCTGTTCAAAATCTTGTTGTAAGTTTTCCTCCAATCTTACCTGCCTTACCTTGTACCGAAGTCAGTGCATGGTTTTGACAGGTTTGTCTGAGCTATCCAGATTTGCACTACTTCCCCAAAAAGTTACTAGTGCACAAAAAAGAAGAAACAGAAAAAGAAAAATAGAAGCAAGATTGAGAAGTGAGATTGATTTATATCAGCAAAAATTAATCTAAAAAGATCAATTACCTTTGTTCCCCGGCAACGGCACCAAAAACTTGATCGCACCCGAAACGGCGAGCGCGATTTGTGTAATAACCGCAAGTGAATGGTTGAACGTTGAGCACTTGAGAGTCAAATTCCATGAGGAATAAGCGCAAAGTGCAAGTCTTTCTAGCTTAATGGGTCACTAACTAAGTCTGAACGAGTTTGAGGGGTTTTCTATCAATCTAGGGTTTAAAGCAGTAAAGTGCAAGTATGAAATATAGGGTTTATAAAGCAAGAATGAAAACCCAGGGTTTCAGGAGTTCCATAACCATCCTCTCACTTCCACTGTTATGTTTGGTGAGAGCCTCTCTGTTGGTCAGGACCCCGTGTCAAAGTGCTAAGGACTCAAGAACTCCCCTAAATTCTTGCTAAGATTCAACTATTATGTCTGTTGCCGAAATGAGAATTTAGGGTTTGGAGGAAGAAAACATCAGGAAATAACTTCATAACTTGAGATCAAGAAAGAGGAAGAATCAGACCTTCCGGATTAGGTCATCCCTAACCTTAGAAGGATCTACTCACAAAAAGCCATAATAATACAGAAATAACAATAAGAATTAAATGAATACTTACTGGATTGCTTGAAAATTGAGTTTTTGACAAGCTGATTGTCAGAACAATGTCCAGGTGCTTTCGACCAAATTATCTGATTTTCGTTAATTGTAGTCTTTTGAATCGAAGGATACTTTTACATGTTTTAATTGCCTAGCTCCTGGTCATCTTAAAAAAGATTGTTCATCTTTTGTGAGATGTAAAATCTATTTCAATTATGGGCATATTAGTTGTTTTTGTTTCAAACGGAACCATAAGTGTCAGATTTTTGCTCCAAAGGTTGCCTTCTCTGAGGCTCGTTTCTCTAAGCATCCATCTGGTTCTCATGCCATGCAACCGAATAGTGAAGTGTGCAATGATTATTCTTTTGGTTTTTCAAGAAGTCCTATTAATGAGGGATTTGATGGTGGCTATCAAATGATTTTCACTGACAACTATCCTGAATTTTTCAAAATATTATCTAAAAGTAAAGTCGGTTCATTTTCTTCGCCACTTCCTCGGCCTTTAGTGAGGAGAGGGGGCTGTAGCTCTTTGGTGGCCAGTACCTCTTCTAATCCTTCCAGTTCTTCTCCTGTGGCTTCTGTGGCAATGGCAAATTACTGGACTCATCCCACGCCTTTTTTGCGACATGGATTAGAAGAGGTTATTGTCCCTGATAGAGCACTTCGTACTAGTTGTGTTGCTTTAAGATCAGAGGTGAATAAAGCTATGGCAATAGCTTCTATGGCTCCGGAGGCTAATCACCCTATTCAGGTGATAACTAACTATCTTGAAGCTGAAAGAGGTATACAAGTCCATGTTTCTCCTTCTGCTTTGGGTCCAGCAACAGCAGTGGTCTGTTTTGCATCCACTCTTGTTAGAGACTCCATGATGGATGAGGGGTTGCATATTACTGACTATTTCTTGCTATTTCTTTCTAAACACAATGAAGGGTCTAATGCTAGGAGGAAAAATTTCAATCATTATGTTTGGCTTTTGTTGCTGAATTTCCCATTAGACTTTTGATCGTTTGATAATTTAGACAAGGCGGTTTCTTCTTTTGGTATTCTCAAAGAGTGGGATAAAGGTTTCCAGGCTAATGGTGATTGATCGCATGTTATGATTAAATGTCTGGTTACTAATTTGGTGGACATTCCGCAGTACTAGTGGTAACTGAACTGGATGAGAATTTGGGTTCTAGTTGGACTGTTCAAGTTGTTATCTACTTTGTTAGACATATTGGATCTCAAGGTAGTGACGAGGATGATCATGATGACTTCCATCATGCAGGTGATAATGGCCAAGATGATCTTGCTCAAGATAATTTTTCTCAAGATGGTGATGAAGATGAGGAGGATGATCATGATGATCATGATCATAATGATGACGACCAGATGGGAGATCACATTTGGAATGATCTTGTTCCTCCTCAGCAAGATCTTCAAGAATCTCAGTTGGTAACTCTCTTTTAGGAGTTTTTGCTTCTCATTCATCAGAAAAGAATTGGAATTCGTTCTTCATTTCAAGTTCAATGGCTTTTTGGACGTTTTTGCAACAACGACTTAGTTCTGAACCTTGTCTTAAGGTCTCTTGGTCATTGTTTAACTTTGAGGCCAATAGAGTTCTTGTTTCTGACCAAGGATGGCTTTTGGATTGGAAGGAGAAGAAATCCTTTCTCAAGCATCTCCAGGTGAAGAGTTCAAAATTGAAGAAGTATTCAGTTCTGTTTCTTCTTCTTGTCTTAGAAGAAATCCTAGACTTTCTGCCAAGTTTAAAGATTACAAACCAGTTTCGGTGCATTCTCTTCCGATAGCTTTGGTGAAAGCCCTTGGGAAAGCTTGTGGACTGTCAGCTGATTTGTTATGAGCATGACATCTTCAAGGTCCTATCATTGAAGAGCTTGATAATTAAACATCCTCCTTTGATGTTGGTTGAAGTTCTGTTTCAGGCTTTGATACTCTATTTTTTGTTGATGTGGTGGTTATCTTTGCTGCTATATTGCTTTAAATACTCCCTGGGGATGTTTTTGGTTATTGCTGGTTCTATCTATTACATTGTTTGTAATAGAGCTTTTGATTGTTGCTTTAGTTTTTATGGCTAATAACAAGACTCTTAGCATTCTTAATTGGAATATCATAGGCTTAAATTCTGATGCTAAAAAGCAAGCTGTGTTTAATAAGCTTTGGAAGCTAGTTGTGGAATCATTTGCCTCCAGGAAACTAAGATGGATATTGTTGATCTGTTTTTAATTAAAAGATGTTGCCCTAAAAACTTCTTATTTTTTGATTTTCTACCTTCGGTTGGTAATGCGGGAGGATAACAATTTGGAACTCTAAAATCTTCCAAGGACTTGGAGTTTACAAGAATAAGTTTTCTTTGACGGTGGAACTGTTGCATAAAGAGTTTGAGGTGACTTGGGTGGTCACTAATATTTATGCGCCTTGTTCTTCTCAAGGCAAGCAGGAATTTTTTATTTGGTTGCAAAACATCTTTATGCCAGCTCAATTCAATTTGATAGTTATGGGTGACTTCAATCTAATGAGATCAACACTTGATAAAAATAGAGGTATTGTTAACTTATTGGGGATGGATGGCTTCAATTATGCTATTAATCACCTTCAACTTGAAGAGATCCCGTTTAAAGGCAGGAAGTTTACCTGGTCGAATATGCAGGTTAATCCTATTTTAGAAAAACTTGATTGGGGTTTTGCAAATGGAGCTTGGATGGAAAAATTCCTGGATACTTCAGTTTCTCTTTTAGGCAAATCCACTTTGGATCATGCGCCTTGTGTCACTAGAATGAATTCAAAAATCCCTTTGGGACACATCTTCAAGTTTGAAAACCATTGGGTTAAGTAGACAGGTTTTCATGAAACTGTTTCGTCTGTTTGGAATTCGATCTCTGATGAGTCTAATGTAGCAAAGGCAATTGTTTATAAATTCAAAGCACTCCGTAAGACTCTAAAGACTTGGAGTAAAAAATCTTCTCAAATGCGGATTTGGATTGATAACTCTAATTTGGTCCTAAATTTATTATAAGGGTTAGAAGAGGAAATTGGATAGTTTGGAATTTAAATTCAGAATCATCTTAAAGTCTCATTTGAAATATCTTTTGAAGGTTGTCAATGATTATTGGAGGCAAAGAGGAAAATGCAAATGGGCTAAGTTTGGTGATGAAAACACGAAGTTCTTTCATTCCGTAGCCTCAAAAAATTTCAGAAATAATTTTATCTCTTCTTCGAATGATGATTCTGGTCGTATGATTGATTCTCATCAGGACATGGCTGAGTTCTTATGGCTAGCCTTCAAAAGTAAAATTGGTAGTTCTCACTTCAAAGACATTGCCTTTGATTATAATGAATTACTTATGAACTTTAGAAAAAAAATTTCTCAATTGGATAATCCTATTCTTCCAGATGAGATTGATAAGGTTATTCTTCATTTTCCCATCAATAAAAGTCCAGGACCTGATGGTTTTAATGGGAAATTTTATAAAGCTTGTTGGGACACCATAAAATCTGACTTTTATAAACTTATTTAGAAATTTTGTGAAGGGACTGCAGATTTGCAAAGACTTAACACTTCGTAGATCATTCTGTTGCCGAAAAAGGAAGAAGCTTTGAGAGTGAATGACTTTCGACCAATTTCTCTTGTGAATAGTGTTGTTAAAATTATTACAAAGATACTAGCTATGAGACTTCAAAATGTCATTAAGGAGACTATTCATAAGAATCAATATGGATTCATTCGTAGTAGATCAATTCAAGATTGCCTGGCTTGGACTTATGAGTATTTATATATTTGTAAAATGAGGAAAATTCCAACGGTGATGCTCAAGTTGGACTTTGAAAAAGTTTTTGATACAATTGAGCATAAAACAATTCTAGCATTTATGAAAGTGAGAGGATTTGGAAGTATTTGGTTAAATTGGATTTCTTCAATCTTACAAACGGGATCCTCTAACATTCTTCTTAACAATGTTGAACAGGAAAATTATTAAATGTAAAAGAGGAGTTATGCAAGGAGACCATCTTTCTCCTTTGCTTTTTGTTCTAGTTACTTATCTTCTTCAGAGTATTTTGAATCTGGCCAAAGATAAAGTTCTTTTGGAACTCCCTATTCCCAACTTCTCTTGTAAAGATTTCCCCATAGTTCAATATGCAGATGACACTCTTATCTTTTCAAGAGCTTCTTCTAAAGAGATTTTCGTACTTAAAGCTCTTCTTCAGTCTTTTGCTTATTCAACGGGTTTGAAGGTGAAATTTAATAAATCTTTTTTAGTTCCAATTTGTGGTGATCATGATTTCATGGTTAATTTAGCTGGAATGGTTGGTTGTTAGATGGGATCTTTTACTTTCACTTATCTAGGGTTGCCACTTGGAACATCTAGACCGAAAGTGGCTGATTTTGAAGGTATGGTCCATAGAATTGAGAAAAGGTTAACTGGTTGGCAACTATCTTTTCTTTTGATGGAAGGAAGACTTACTCTTTTTTTCCAAGCGCCGCTCTGTGCTCATCAAAAAATTGTAAAGCTCAAATGTTGTTTCGGCAATTTTACCCTTTTTATAAGAGTGACTCTAAGTGCCCAAATTTTGGCACTCGACACAAATGAAAGTTATCTTTTATCATGACAAGCCGAGATAAGTTTTATCTTTTGAGTTTCTTGCGTTCTGTCATTTTAATTCGAGTTCAACATCCCCATGCAATGCTCGATACCGACACAAAACCGCTATGTAACTTACATGGGTTTCAAGACTCGGGCTACTAAATCTCACAACTTGGCCTAGGGGCTCCTTTGTGCTTGGCTCCATGATCACAACGATAAGCGCTTCGCACAAGTTTCCTTGAGTAACGCTCACTGCCTCAAAGGGTCTCAAGTTCACATTCGTAAAGAGAGCTAAGAAAGAACGCTAGACTTAATTATTTACGAAAATAAAACACAAGTATAACAAGAAGAATTTGTTTCATTGATGAACTTTCCTTGCATGTTTTCTATATATGAAAAAAGAAGAAAGACTAAAAGTAAAGAAGTTCTAAATCTACTTCCATCGCTGCTTGGGAGGAATCTAACCCTTCACCAATGAAATGGCAAAGTCAGCATAGGCCTCGGCTTCAGCAACGCTGCCTTGCTTCCGGTGTCGCTCCTTGGAAGCCCCTCAGGTGCTTTCCAAGATGGCGTGGAGGTGCTCGCTTCCGGTGTGGCTTATCACAACTGTTGGAGAAGCTGGAGCACCATAGAATGGACCACCTCATGAAACTCTCTGGTGAGAGATCCCGAAATCTGTGGAAGTCTATCACTTCCGAAGGGGTCAAGGAGGCCACCGGAGTCGTGGAGTCCACCCAAAAGAAGGACGCCACCTCCTAAAGGTCCTGGCACACTTTGGCAAGCTAGCCTGGTGGCACGATAGCCTTCTTCACCTTTTCTAACCACTGGTGGAGGTTAGTGATGGCTCCGTCCTTGGATTGGAGATCTTCACGCAGCAACTGAGCCTTCTCAAGCATAGCTTGACGCTCGTCTTGCACCCTTTGCGCCTCCTTGAGCACTTCCTTGCTCTCATCATCAATCCTCTTCAAGCTACCAATAGAGGCCAATTGTTACAAATAGCTTCTACCAATTAAAGGAAAAGAGAGTGCATGCGAAACCAGCCTCTCAAGAGATTTCACAATCTCTTCCATCAACAAGGATATGTGCTCCCCATTCGTTGATACTTATCTAATTTGCAGGATTTTTCCATATATTTTCCCCATGTTTATGCACATTTTAGTCATACACCTTGTCATATACCTAGATTATCCCAGATTTTTTGGAAAATCAACTGGATTACTTGTTTCACAATTTTTATCACAGGTTGGTGCATGCGGAATAACGGGATCTTACTCGGAATTATCAAAACCCAAAGGTTGATCGAAAATACACCTCAAGGTAATTGCAAAACTCTTTATTTCAAATAGGGCTTTACACATCAAACGTTAGGATGCACTTGCCTACGTCGATCAAGGAACTATAAGTGTCTAAGACTTCAATCTAGACTCCATAATATTCGATGATCTAAACTAGACGTATTACAAGGTATTTATATTCCAATCGTATGAGTACGTATCAGACTCAATAACCTAAACATATTAGACTCAGACAACTAACTAAACCTAATAGATAAAGCTTAGTTATATATATCTGGATCGGTCTACAATTCCGACCAGAGAATGAATCTTTCTTGTTGGGGGAAATCCCAGGCACTTCCCGTGGAAAATCCCGGAAGGCTACTGGGGAAAATCCTGGAGGTCTCCCGGGGACAGTCCCGAAGGGTTCCTGTGGGAAATCCTGGAGGGCTACCGGGGAAATCCCGAACGTCTACTGGGAAAAATCCCAGAGGGCTCCCGTGGAAAACCCTAGACGCCTCCCGTGAACTAGCATGGAGGCCTCCTGGGAAAAGCCACAGGGACCCCTCGTAGAAGACCACGGGCATCTCTCCGAGCCCTAGATGTCTCCCGTGAATTATCACGGAGGACTCCCAGGAAAAGCCACAGAGATCCCCCGAACGAGACTGAGGAAAATCCCAGGCGTTCACCGGGCAAAATCCCGGAGGACTATTGGGGAAAATCCTGGACGTCCACTGGGCAAAACCCCAGATGTTCATTGGGAAAAATCCCAGAGGACTACCGGGGAAAATCCTAGATGTTCACCGGGAGAAGTCACGAGGGCCTCTCGTATGAGGTCACGTGAGGTCATGTGCGAGTGACATCAAGAGCACCTCAGGAACTAGCGAGGGCACTTGTCAAGCATCCAAGCCCTTTGGCCGGTGAAATGGCATCAACGCCCCTCAATCTGACGGCTATAGCTAGGGCTTTTTAGTCTTTTATCTTCTTTTGGGGCCTATATATACCCCCTTGTATCTCATTTTTAGGAGATTCCAACTCATTTTACACACTCAAAAACAATAGGCTCCCTTGGAGACCTCTCTCCCGAAGAGAGCACCTCCTTAGCGGACTCACGTCCGGAGGGTGTCGACTGGACTAGGGCCCCCACCAAGACCCAAACCTATATAAAAATCACCGTGTCAATTGCTGTGTTGTCCGGTAGGAGGTGATCGGTCACTCGGTCAGCTCCCGCCGTCATTCCCGTGTCAAGTCTTACCGTAAAACCTGCCGGTGGTATATTTTATACCACAACAGTTGGTGCCGTCCGTGGGGACTCGTGATGAATCGCCATGGATCCCCCAAGAATGAGAGCTAAAGCCCTCTCCCTTTCCGGTGGTGCCGGTCCCACCAACCCGGTGCCACCTCCGCAAGAAGATGCCGTTGTAACGTCCCTACCACTCGGGGACTCCCGAGGAGAGGTGCCACCGCCTCTCCCTGAAATATCCGGTGGAGGTGTCCCCTCTACCAACCCGGCAATCGCGACTACGCTTGTGGGCTTAGCATTCCCCAACCGGCGTCCCTGATCTCTGGGGACCCCTTGCTCGGGGCCTTAGTTGAGGGCCAACTCCGTGCTCAACATACCTTGGAGGAGTTATTGCGCGTCTTAGCGTGGCCCCCAACTCCTTTGTACCCACCTCCGTACCCATTTATGGGGGCGACACCCCCGTTCTTTGTGGGGCACCTGGCAGCTTTCCCTATGCCGGGAACGTTTCCCGCGCCCGGGGGCTTGCCCCCGCCAGGAGTTTTCCTCGTGCCGGGGAGCCGGCCCATGCCCGGAACCTTTCCCATCCTGGGGGGCTATCCGGCATCGTGCTCGAAACCTCCGTCAGCAGCTACCCCTGCGTCGCAAGCCTTCCCTGAGTCCGCGGCTGCCCACGTGTCCACGGGTCAATACTTGGAGACGCTCTGGTGCCCGCGCCGATGGTTGGTCCTGGGACTCTCCCCGCACCCGCTCCCGTCACCACCCCGGACGCTCACCTGGCGCTAGGCCCGTCCCATCCGCCGGTGGCCTCCTCCGAGCCGGCGACCATCGCGCATCAGCTCCCTCCTCCCCCGGGGCCGCCCCTGAGGGCTCCCCCAGCAGATCAGACCTGCTTCCCCCGAGAGGAGGTCGAGCGAATGTGTACCACAAAGTCTGGGGAGGCTCCCTCCCACCACCGATCGGAACTTCCCCTGGCTCGGGCCCGCAGCGAGCTGCGCTCCCATCCGGACCGGGTGAAGAGGCCAGTCAAAGAAGCAACTGCCACCTCCGGGGGGTACCCAGATGTCCAAGAGGTTAGCTCGACTAACCCCGAGGAGAATAGATGCTACCGTCGCGCCGGCAGACCATTTGGACCCCTCCCCGACTCCAACAACGAGCGGACATCCCCGCCAAAGGGGACAGTGACCGAGACTCTCCCTGGGAGGTTGAGGGGGCCAACCAGCTGTTGTGTCGTCGACTCCGGTGCATCCGCTGGCCACGACCCTACCGCCCACCGTACATCAAACAATACAACGATGAAACCGACCCTTATGAGTTTGTGCAGGTATACTCCACAGCCATTTCGGCAACTAGGGGGACGAGACGGTGCAATGTAACGTCTTCCCCCTCTATCTCACCGGAATCGCCCGTTCATGGTTTTACAACCTGAGGGCCGATTCCATCAAGTCCTTCGCGCAGCTCAAGTGCGAGTTCTGCGCGAACTTCCAGGGGAACTACATGCATCCCCTAGACTCCTCACAGCTCTACACCATTCGGCAGAGGACAGGGGAGACCATCCGCAGCTTCTTCAAGCGCTTTTCCCAAGTCAAGAGCAAAGTGGCTCACAACCCTGACTCCACAATCATCGAGGTGTGCAAGAGCGGGATCCTCCCTGGGGAGCTCCATCGGAGACTCTCCCAGAGCTATCCCTCCTCCGCCGACGAGCTCTTTACTGTGCTCGAGAAGTATGCCCGGGCGGAGCAGGATGACCTCTCGAAGAAGAACCAGGGGGCCCCCCAACAAGCGCCCCAAGAGGGGCAACCGCAGCGAGCCACGGCCTCGAGAAGCCTTTGTCCTCTAGAGCGGAGGCGGCTCGCCGATGGTCCCAAGGCCAACCACCCCTTCCCCAAGCCCAAAGTCCATGGGGGGGACAGTCATCCCGCGGCCAAGAAGGCCCCCCGACGGGAGGCAAGGATGGCGCGGCCAACATGTGGTGTGCCTTCCACAAATCCAATACCCACGCTACCCGGGAATACCACCAACTTCTGCAACACTTCACCGCATTCCTCGACCAGCGTGGGCAGGGGGGAGGGAGCCCTGCCTCCTTGCCCCCTCCGCCGGCCTTGCCCGCTCTCCCTACTCCTTAGGGGAAGCAGTAGAGGCAAATGCTGGAAGGGGGCTCAGCCAAGGAGCTCCCCTTACAAACCTCCCAAAGACGTGTAAACTTCATAACGGGGGGATTCGCCTCGACGCGAGACTCCAAGCTCCATCTCAAAGAGTACGCGTGGGAGGTAAAGGTTGTGGGGGTGCTACCCATGTCTCGGCCACCAAAGTGGTTGGACGTCCCCCCTTACCTTCACAGTGGAAGATGCGTGCGGGGTTCGCTTCCCCCATGACTACGCACTCATTGTCTCCGCCACCATCTACAATTGCCAGCTGGCGTGTATACTCGTTGACGGCGGAAGCTCCGCCGACATCCTGTACCTGAAGGCATTCAGAGAAATGCAGGTCGATGAAAAGCTGCTTCAACCCGCAGTCGGGCCCTTGCAGGGCTTCGTCCCCGAGAAGACCATCTACTCGGTGGGGAAGGTCGATCTCCCGATGACCTTTGGTGCCCCAGACAATTATCGGACGGAGATGGTCCGTTTCGATGTAGTGGACCTCCCCTCTTCGTACAACGCGATTATGGGGAGGACCACGACCAACCATCTAGGGGCGGTGATCCACCAGAGCTATCTCTGTGTGAAGATCCCTGGGTCTCAAGGTGTGATCACCGCCCAAGGCGACCAGGGCATGGTCCATGCTCTTTACTAGTGCGCCACCGCAACAATTAGGAGCGTTAACTTGATCAAGGCACCGGGGGGGAAGCTCTCCCCCTGTGCATGACACACCGGCCGTCCCTTTTGGGAGGTCTCCCCCCAAACCGCGCCCGGAGGGGGACCTCTGGAAGGTCCCACTATGCTGGAGGACTGGGACAAGACCGTCAAAATCGGGGGCGGATCTCTCCGAGGAACATGCGGAGCTGCTCGCAGCCTTCCTCCGCAAAAACTCAGACATCTTCGCGTGGAAGCCCGCGGACATGCGAGGCGTCGCCCGAAACGTTATCGGGCACAAGCTCGCTGTGACGCCCGGTCGCCCCACGATCAAGCGAAAGCTGAGGAACCTCTCCCTTGAGCGCCAAGAGGCCATCAAGGCCAAAATCACCAGGCTCTGAGAGGCGGGCTTTGTTCAGGAGGTCTTGAACCCCGAATGGTTAGCGAACCCCGTCCTCGTAAAGAAGTCAAGCGGCAAGTGGAGGATGTGTGTAGACTTCACTGACCTTAACAAGGCTTGCTCGAAAGACAATTTCCTACTTCCATGGATCGACCAGCTGGTTGATTTGACCGTGGGATGTGAGCTAATGAGCTTCCTCGACGCATAATCGGGCTATCACCAAGTTCAGATGGCTAAGAAGGACGAGGAAAAGACGAGTTTTATAACTCCCCTCGGCACCTTCTCCTACGTCCACATGCCCTTCCGGCTGAAGAACGTTGGAGCAACCTTCTAGCGCCTCATGTCAATGGTCCTCAAAGATCAGATCGGCCACAATGTGGAGGTCTACTTTGCTGACGTGGTCGTTAAAATCCTCCATGCGGCCGCACACGTCGACGACTTGGCGGAGACCTTCCACAACCCTCCACGAGTACGGGCTGAAACTCAACCCGAAAAAGTGTGCCTTCGGCGTGCGTGGGGGAAGCTGCTCGGCTTCCTCTGTCCCACCGCACTCCGTGAAAGACGTGCAGCGGCTTACCAACCATCTCACCGCCTCTAAGTTGCTTCGTCTGGCGGTCGGGGGAACGCGGCCTCCAGTTCTTGAAGATCCTCCGGGGCCTCGAGGGGTTCAGGTGGACTCGCGAGGCCCAGGTGGCCTTTGATGACCTGAAGAAGTACCTCACGAGCTCTCAAATGCTTGTGAGCCCGTCTCCGGAAGAACCCCTGCTCCTTTACCTTGCCACGACCCCGGTTTCTGTGAGAGTGGTGTTGGTGAAGGAGCAGGACGGGCAGCAACACCCCGTGTACTACGTGAGCGAAGCCCTCCAAGGGGCTAAGACTCGGTACACGGAGGTGGAGAATATTTGCTACACCCTCCTCATGGCATCCCGGAAGCTCCGCCACTACTTCCTGAGACACCCGATCACGGTCCCGTTGTCTCTCCCCTTCGGGGAGGTGCTGTGAAACAGAGACGCCGCCACCGACAGGATCGGAAAGTGGGGAGCCAAGCTCACTCCCTTCTCCCTCATCCTCATGGGCCGTTCCGCCATCAAATCATAAGTCCTCGCTGACTTTGTGGCGGAATGGACCCCCACCTCCGGGACGGAGGGGGAGACTCTTGCCGAGCCACCCCGGCGCAACAACCATTGGACGCTCATGTTCGATGGCTCCTTGTGTCTGGCCAGGGCCGGCGCAAGGGTAGTCCTCCAGAGCCCCGAGGGAAGGGAGTTGGAGTATGAAGCGAGGCTCGAGTTCCCTGCTATGAACAATGTCACCGAGTATGAGGCCTTACTCCTAGGGCTGCGCCTTGCGTGCTCCCTAGGGATCCACCGCCTTTTAGTCAAGGGAGACTCTCAACTCGTGGTTTGCCAAATGGACAAGTCTTACTTGTGCCATGACGCAATCCTGAGCCTCTACTTGGGGGAGGTGCGCAAGATGGAGAAGTACTTTGAGGGTCTCGAGGCCCGACATATCCCCCAGAGAGACAACAACCGCGCCGACACACTAGCTCGGGCAGCTAGCGCCCGGGAACCTCTCCCCGGGGGCGCCTTCCTTGAGATCATCACGAAGCCCTCAGTGACCCCTCTGGGTGCGGACTCCGAGTCCTATGCCCCGGAGGTCTTTGAGATAGCCCGGGCCGCGTCCTGGATGGACCCCCTCATCTCCTTCATAAGGGGGGAGGCGGAGCCCTCCGGCGACCCCGAGGCGAAGCGCCTCTGAGCCAGGGCACAGGCGTATCTCCTGTTGGAGGGGAAACTCTACAAGCGGGGGGCTTCCACCGCGCTTCGCTGCCTCCCGCGGGCAGAAGGACTCTGGCTCCTCGAGGACATTCACTCGGGGAGCTACGGGTCTCACCTGGCCCCTCGCGCAGTTGCGGCAAAGGTTCACTACTAGGACTTTTATTAGCCAACTGTGGTCCGTAATGCGAGAGACCTCGTCTCTACATGCGAGGCCTGCCAGAAAATGGCTAAGGATTCAATCTGCCCTCAGCGGCACTACAGACCATCCCCATCACTTGGCCCTTCGTGCACTGGGGGATGGACCTCCTTGGCCCTTCCCCCTGCGCCCGGGGGCTACAAGTATGCGGTGGTCACAGTGGATTATTTCTCCAAGTGGGTAGAGGCTGAGCCCTTGGCCGGCATCACCTCCCACGCGGCGCACCATTTCTTTTCGAAGAACATCATATGTCGCTTTGGGGTCCCCCGAGAAATCACTGTCAACAAAGGGACCCAATTAGACTCAGCGTATTTTTGGGAGTTCTGCGAAGGCTTGGGGGCTACCCTCCACTTCACTTCCGTAGCTCACCCCCAGAGCAACGATGCTGTCGAAAGGGTCAACGGTGTAAACCTGCAGGGGTTACACCGGTGACTCGAGCAAGCCGCCTCCAGGCGGGGCACATGGGCAGACGAACTTCCATGCATCCTCTGTTCCATGCGGACGACCCCGAGCCGGGCGACAGAGCGCACGCCCTTCTCACTCGTGTATGGGGATGAAGCGGTTCTCCCCTCGGAAATCAGTTTTTGGTCACTGCAAGTCGAGCTCATAGACAGAGCTACGACCACAGTGTACCGAACCAACGAAGCAAACCAGTGGCTGGAAGTCGACCTTGTCGAGGAAGAGCGCAAACAAGCGCTCCTCTGCCACGCCATCTACCAGCGCGAAATGGCACGCGCATACAACCAGCGCATCCACGAGAGAGCTTTCCACCTTGGGGACCTAGTCCTCAAGAGCGTGATTGACCCCAGGCCGAGGGCAAACTTTCCCCCAAGTGGGAAGGCCCATACAGGATCTCCACAGTCCTGGGCTCAGGGGCCACTACTACAGAAGTGCATTCCACTAACCCTTATTTTCTAACGGTTGTAAGCAATCTAGGAAAAATCCGATAGAATAGGACGACAGCGGCGGAAAACCATCATTTTACTATCGGTTATACACTAATCCAACGTTAGTGAAATGCAAATACTTTTTACTATCGGTTATTACTGTACAAACCGATATAATATATTAAATAGTACTATCGGTTTTCCATTTTTAACTGATAGTGAAATTACTGATTTTTTACTATCGGTTATTACTGTACCAACCGATATAATATATTACAATAGTACTATCGGTTTTTCGTTCGTAACAGATAGTAAAATTACTCACTTTATACTATCGGTTGGTACTGTATTAACCGATATAATATATTGAATAGTACTATCGGTTTTTCTCGGGTAACTGATAGTGAAATTACTGACTTTTTACTATCGGTTATCACTGTACTAACCGATACAATATACTACATATTACTATCGGTTCAACAACACAAACCGATAGTAAAATGACTTCATATACACTAATGGTTATGACAGTGGGGACCTTATTTTACTATCGGTTAATGTTGTTGAACCGATAGTAAAATTGGACAGCTTAATTAGGTCGACCCCTGCTCTGCGCTCTACATGTTAGAATCATTTCAGCCGCGCACAACTCCAAGCTAGAGTGATCTGGAGAAGCTAGCTGAGAGGTTGATCATATTTCCATCCCCCTCGGTATTGTTATCTTCTCATCACCTCTCTCTCTCTCTATCACTCTTTCACACTCTCCCTCTCTCTCTACTTGCAATTCATTAAACTAGATACATGTATCTCCAAGCTAGCTAGAAGGCTGGGTTGGCTAGCTAGCTATAGCTTGCTGAATTTAAGCAGCTAGCTAGCTGGCTCTTCCAATTAATGCATGCATCAAGTTAATTAGGGTTTCATATATACAAATCCATTTAATGTAATTAAACAGCTCATGCATGTACACACATATGGCCTAGCTAATTATGTTTCATTCATATATGCATGCCCTGAGTCATTAATTATTTATTTGATTTGTCAATTTTGTGAAATAATTGTAGATGGACCGAGAATATTGGATGTATGGAATAAAACGTACTACTGTTGAGTATTTGGAGGGTGTGAATGGATTTATTAAATTTGCTGAGCAAGAGAAGGCGAAGAAGGGAGAGAAAGATATGCATTGTCCTTGTATAGATTGTATGAACTTAAAAAGGTTCGGCAACTCTGATCAGATTAGGAGTCATTTGATTCGTCGTGGTTTTAACGCACGCTATACCCGTTGGATATGGCATGGTGAAGATCTTGAGGAAACGAGCACTACCGCTACCACTCAGCAGCACCCGGAAGTGGATTGCAGTAATGATGATCATGATCAAAACATTGATAATGTTCATTCGGAAGTCCATGTAGATGACGACAATTTAGATGAAATGTTACGTGATGTAGAAGAGGACTACAGCGAAAACGATTTAGCTAAATTTCAGAAATTAATTGTTGATTCTGAGAAGCCTTTGTTCCCCGGATGTGAAACATTTACAAAGTTGTCTTCTGTGTTGAGATTATATAACTTGAAGGCAAGCAACGGTTGGAGCGATAAGAGTTTCACGGTGCTATTGGATCTGTTAGCGGACATGCTTCCAGAGGGAAATGAGTTGCCAAGATCGGTTTACCAGGCCAAAAAACTATTGTGTCCGTTGGGAATGGAAATCGAAAGAATACATGCATGCCCAAATGATTGTGTTCTGTACCGTAACGAGTACGAGGATTTGCATGTTTGTCCAAGATGCGGTGCATCGCGGTATAAGCATGGGGACAAAATTTATCACAATGGATGTGATGAGGTAAAGAAAGGGCCTCCGGCCAAAACTGTGTGGTATTTGCCTGTGATTCCCAGATTGAAACGGCTGTTTGCAAATCCGAAAGATGCGAAGTACTTGCGTTGGCATGTTGAAGGTCGGAAACAAGACGGAAAACTAAGACATCCAGCTGATTCCATTCAATGGAGAAACATTAACAGAACATTCGGTGAGTTTGGCGGCGAAGTGAGGAATATAAGGTTTGGGCTGAGTACGGATGGTATGAATCCACACGGAAATATGAGCAGTCGACATAGCACTTGGCCGGTTCTTTTATGCATCTACAATCTTCCTCCTTGGTTATGTATGAAGCGGAAGTACATCATGATGTCGTTACTAATTTCAGGACCCAGACAACCCGGGAATGATATTGACGTGTTTCTATCACCGTTAGTCGAGGACTTACAAAAATTGTGGAGCGAAGGGGTGCGGGTGTGGGATGCACATAAGCGAGAGAATTTCATGTTGCGGGCCATGATATTTTGTACCATAAATGATTTCCCGGCCTATGGAAATTTGTCGGGGTATAGTACGAAAGGAGTCAAGGCTTGTCCTATTTGCCTGGATGAAACTGACAGCATGTGGTTATCGAACTGCAGAAAAACAGTGTACATGGGTCACCGCAGATTCCTTCCGATGCATCACGCCTACCGTAAGAAGAGGAAGTCATTCAATGGGAAGCCTGAGAAAGGATCAGCCCCAGTGTTTGTGACTGGTAAGGAGCTTTACTTGCGCGTGAAGGACATCAAAGTTGAGTTCGGTAAATGTTCTAAACCTCCAGGAAAAAATGTTTGGAAGAAGAGATCGATTCTTTGGGATCTGCCATATTGGGAGCACTTACAAGTTCGACATTGCATTGATGTCATGCACGTAGAGAAAAATGTTTGTGACAGTTTGATTGGTTTGTTGTTGAACATTCCAGGAAAGACGAAAGATGGCATCAACGTTCGCCGTGACATGCTCGACATGGGCATAAGGACTGAGCTTGCACCGTTGGAGAAGGGAAAGCGGACATACCTCCCCCCGGCCTGCTATACTTTGTCAAAAAGAGAAAAAACAGAACTCTGTCAGTGCCTACATGGTGTCAAAGTTCCATGCGGGTATTCTGCGAACTTGAAAAAACTTGTGTCCATGAAAGACTTGAAACTGGTTGGTATGAAGTCCCATGATTGTCATGTACTGATGTCACAAATGCTTCCCATTGCTATCAGAGGCATTCTCCCAGTCAAAGTCAGAGAGACAATTACAAAGCTATGTTATTTCTTCAACACAATATCTGGCAAGGTACGTAAGCGTGTACTCCTAGCAAGTTAATTAGCTCCATTCGTGGAACTTGTCAGATTTTTTGGATCTGAATATTTGCTGCAACTGTGTCCTTGCAGGTAATTGATATGGATGGACTGGACGATTTGCAACGCGATGTGACTACCACTCTTTGTCAGCTGGAGATGTATTTCCCTCCATCCTTTTTTGATGTTATGGTCCATCTAATTGTTCACCTTGTCAGAGAAATTAAGTTTTGTGGACCCGTGTTCCTGCGCTACATGTATCCATTTGAGAGATTTATGGGTATCTTGAAGGGATATGTAAGGAATCGATATCGGCCTGAGGGCAGTATTATTGAAGGTTATGCCGCGGAGGAGGTGATCGAATTTTGCACCAACTATATGTCCGGGGTTGACCCAATTGGCGTTCCTACGTCTCGGCATGAGGGCAGGCTTCAGGGCATTGGAACGATTGGATTTAAAGCAGTCGTCCCCTCTAGTGATCTGTATGCAAAAGCCCATTTTTGGGTCTTACAGCACATGACGGGGGTGGAGCCATACATACACGAGCACAAGGAAATGTTACGGAAACAGAATCCCTCGAAGCCAGAGATTTGGGTCACCAGAGAACATAATAGGAAGTTTGCTGTGTGGATCGAAAATAGAGTCCTGCAAGCTTCTGAGGGCGATGTAGATGAAGATGTTACATGGTTGGCCAGAGGGCCTAGATTTACTGTAGGGACTTGGCAGGGGTATGACATCAACGGCTATTCATTTTACACAAAAACTCAGGACGAGAAGAGTGCTATGCAATGTAGTGGAGTGACACTACTTGCTATTTCGGAGGATGCCAGGGCAGTAAGAGCACTCGACTCATATTACGGTGTTATTGAGGAAATATGGGAGCTCGATTATGTATTACTTAAGATTCCTCTGTTTCGATGCCAATGGGTCGAAATCCCTCGAGGTGTTACAGTCGACAATTATGGGTTTACTCTAGTCGATCTCAGTAGAGTCGCACACAAAGATGATCCATTTATACTTGCTGAGCAAGCCACACAGGTGTTCTACATCGTTGACTCGGCCAACCCAAAGTTGCACGTTGTCCTTCACAGTAAGAGACGTATTGTTGGGGTCGAAGACGTTGTGGATGAAGAAGAGTACGATCAGCTCGACGAACTACCTCCATTTTTAGATGGAATCCTTCAATCTGTCCCTACCGAAGATATTGACGAAACAAGTTACCTGCGAGACGACCACGAAGAAGGATTATGGGTGGACAACCATTCTTGACTAATTTGCAATATGTAAGTGACGTATATTACTTGGATCGAAGAATGTTCAAATCAATTTTCAAAAATTCTTTGGGAAAACATACGTGATGCATTGAGAATCATTTCTGCAAATTTTCATTTCAATTGGAGTATATACTTGATTTGAGCAATAATTGATTCTTTTCACAAATATATATGAAAACTGCATATTTTCATTCCATGATTGGTCTTTATTGTTATTTTATTTCAAAATTATTGCAAGCCATTTGCATGGGGTTTCAGGTGTCTTTACAAGTGCAAAATGATGTACTGAGACCCATCTGTATTTGTTCTCAGGAAATACCTTTAGATCAATTTAACAGTATTATACTATCGGTTTCAACCTCCAAACCGATATGAAATTAACATATACTATCGGTTTACTGTCATAACCGATAGTAAATACAATACAAAATGATGTACTGAGATCCTCTGTAATTCTTCTAAGGGAAATCCTTTAGGGTCAATAGCATTGTATTTTACTATCGGTTATAACTGTGAAACCGATATGAAATTAAACTATACTATCGGTTTATCGTTCACAACCGATAGTGATTTACACTGTGTTATGATCCCCTGTTCTTAGTTTACTATCGGTTTACTGTTCACAACCGATAGTGATTTACACTGTGTTATGATCCCCTGTACTTAGTTTACTATCGGTTTACTGTTTACAACCGATAGTGATTTACACTGTGTTACGAAAACCCTAACTTACATGTTTGTACTATCGGTTTTGTGGTGATGAACCGATAGTAAATATTCATTTAATAGGTTATAACCTGCACGATTTTCCCTCCAGTGCAACTGATCACATTCCAAATCGAAAAATACTCGCGCGGAAAACCCTAGAATCGCCGACGTTCGCTTCTTCGCTCCTCTGCGCCACTGGTTCTCCACCGCCTCCGGCATTGCATTGCGCCACCGCCTCCGGCATTGCATTGCGCCACCGCCTCCGGCCACTCCACGATCCACTGTAAGTGTTCTTGACCAAATCGCTCGCGTGTATTGCTTAATTCTGTATGCAATGGTTCATATCCCGTTCCATGGATTACAAATAGAAACCTAGAGTAAAATTCATGAACGGTATACACCTATCTGAAATTGTTTCCTGTGATGATTGTAAAGAACAAATCTGAATATTGGATGAACCGATAAGCTCGGTGAAGATAGTTTGAATTGCATTTGCATAAAACTGGGGTTCTTTTTGTATGGAACTAAGCTCTTAGTTAATCTAATTGCAAATTTAGCACTATGTGTAGACTTTGGTGTCAAAAATCTGTGTTTTGGCTACTAACTGCAATGCTAAATTGGATATTTCAGTGACTGAGCCTTACGCCATTCTTCAATTTCTAGAATTTGTGTTGTTTCTGTATGAATGGACAGGACTGGGGTGATTGAAGCTATGAATTGAAGTCTTATTCTGTCATTGATTGCTTTGTCTGGCTCTTAGTCACTTGCGTATTTGAATGTTTATCTACTGCTTGTGCATTCTGTGATTGCTGCTTGAAGTAGAGCTAGTGAAGAAATGAAATTGATTATATGATCTTTTGGCTTTCTTCTGAGTTGGTGGGAGATTGAAGTTTCTATTTCAGTTCTCTCCTTACTTGTGTCGTCCAAATTAGCAAGTCGTATTCTAGACAGCTGATTGATCAGTTGTTATCTTGAATTCTCTCCAGCATTGGTTTGACTACCCTTCTTGTATTAACTTAAAATTGGTTGGTTGTTTAGGCTTTGAGGTTATTTGAGAGAGAGACGATCATCTTGAGTCTGTGTGTTTGTTCCCCGGATTTGCCGTGTAGGCTATAGTTGAGAGGCTATTGGGGAGCGGTCTTTGTTAATTCCTTGCATGATCAATTCATTGATACCGTCAATAGGTGTATGCGTTTTAAGTTAATACATGAACTACAAAATTCATGAACTACAAACTTGATAGCTATGAGAATGACAGAATTGATGAAAATCATAGCATACAGTGTAGTTCACTATCGGTTTCTTACTCAGAACCGATAGTAAATACCATAAACTGATTTTTCTGTTAATTATATCCCATTTTCTAATTTTCATCTCAAATTTAGGTTCATTTATTTTTTAACATACCTTATGTTCCTGCTGAGCAATTACTTTCTGTTCCTGCTGAGCAATTTTTGAAATTTTTCCTAATGCTGACTTGATTACTATCGGTTTGACTTGGAAAACCGATAGTAAATAGTAGTGCCATCATAGTTTGCACAGCTAATATGAATTTTCTGTGAATGACTTCCCATTTTCTAATTTTCATCTCAAATTTAGGTTCATTTATTTTTTAACATACCTTATGTTCCTGCTGAGCAATTACTTTATGTTCCTGCTGAGCAATTTTTGAAATTTTTCCTAATGCTGACTTGATTACTATCGGTTTGACTTGGAAAACCGATAGTAAATAGTAGTGGCATCATAGTTTGCACAGCTAATATGAATTTTCTGTGAATGACTTCCCATTTTCTAATTTTCATCTCAAATTTAGGTTCATTTATTTTTTAACATACCTTATGTTCCTGCTGAGCAATTACTTTATGTTCCTGCTGAGCAATTTTTGAAATTTTTCCTAATGCTGACTTGATTACTATCGGTTTGACTTGGAAAACCGATAGTAAATAGTAGTGCCATCATAGTTTGCACAGCTAATTTGAATTTTCTGTGAATTACTTCCCATTTTCTAATTTTCATCTCAAATTTAGGTTCATTTAAATTTTAATAGACTTTATTTTCCAGCAGAGAGATTAGCATAGTTTGCACTGCTAATCTTTTAAATTTTCCTGAATATAGACCTTAGTATTATCGGTTTTCCTTTTAAAACCGATAGGAAATATAGTATTTGTTAGTTTGCACTGCTCATCTGAATATTCTGTGAATTACTTTGTCATGTACCTTTCTTCATATCAATTGGATGGTTTGTTTATGGTATTTTAGGTAAAGCCATGTCGGCATCTTCCTCGGCTGATACTAGTGATTCGGCGAGGGCGAACGTAGATGGCGCTGCCTCGTCCCAGCGCAAGAGGAAGGCGCGAGGCGCGACGATGTTGGGTCGTTTGGCCAAACGCGCGGATCTTTCCTGTGAATTCAACCAGTTCGGGAGACCGATCGGGAAGAACGCCGGGCACTATGCTGCCTATGTTGGCTTGTTGGCGAAGGAAAGGGTGAAGATCACCGTGCAGAGCTGGAAGGACGTCAAGGCCGACGAGAGGGATAGGCTGTGGGCGGAAGTGAAGGTAAAATTAATCAAAATCACTGAACTCTTGAGTGATCACATTCCCTTGGTTTATCCTAGAGATTAGGTAAGTCCTACTTATATTTGAAACAGGCCAAGTGGAACATCCCGGACGATGGTCCCAAGATAGCTTGCTTGAAGGACATGAACAACACGTGGAAAACCTTCAAGAGCGTCCTCGTCAGTACCTTCCTCGCTAAAGGCGAATCTCCATGCGAGAAGTACCCCTTCATAACGAAGGAGGTATGGGAGCAATTCGCCCAACAGAAGGGGACTCCTGAGTTCAAGGTATGAATGGTTCCTTTGCTTGGTTACACCATTGTATGCAGTAAGCAGTGGTGCATTAATTTTCTTGTTTCTGGTACGAAGGCCCTCAGCGAGAAGAACAGGGCAATCCAGAGGAGGAACGACCACCCACACCGGCTCGGTTCTCGCGGCTATGCGGGGAAGGAGGAGCAGTGGAAGAAGGGTGAAGACGAGGCGTCGCATTTCGTCGACTCCCCTGACCTACCACTCTCCGAGATCCGCGATCAACGATGCAAGCGCTGGTGGCTGGCCAGAGGGACCGTGTCGGCCACGGGGACTGTGGCGTTCCCAAACCCCAGGGACGTCGAGGTCGTGCAGCGACTCGTAAGTTGCCTAACTATGATCACTAGTGTGCGCACAACTTTGTATATATTTCTTCCTCACAATGGAGAGCTTTCAATGTAACAGATCTCTTGCTCGAAGGAGGCGACCGAGGGATTGTTCAGTCCCCATAGGGAGAACGACATCCTTACCCGGGCTCTAGGGAACAAGGAGCATCCAGGGCGGACGCGAACCGTGGGGGCTGTGGTGCCATGGAAGGAAGGCTTCTCGGACCCCGGGCAAAAGGCGAAGAAGCCTGGCAGCTGGAAGGAAAGGGAAGAGGAGCTATCTCAGAAGATACGGGCAGATGTGACTGCACAATTCGCGGACATGTTCGCTCAAATGAACGAGAAATATGAACGCCTAAGCCGAGTTGTGCAGTCCAAGGGTTTAGATCCAGCTGCCGAGGTCGACGCTGCCAGGCCGAGTAGTGTTGGCTCGAAGGTTCACGTGGATCCGGTGGACCTGATCGAGGTATTGCAACTCTTGAGCTATATATGCAGTTCGGCTGATGCCACTCCCGTTACGTTAGAATTGTTTCGCTAACTTGTTATAATTGTTGCAAATTGCAGAAGCCGGAGAGCTGTACCCTATTGATCAACATAGGCGACAAACCTGTTGCGGTTGCAAACGGGGTCGTATACCAGTCTTGGGAGGATGTCCGGATCCACTGCGTACCTCTTGAGCCTGGATTCGCAAAGGTACAGGTGGACATGGCCCTCCCGGGCTACAGCTCTTTTCCGTTGCCCGTCCCAACGGACGAAATGCGGACAATTGGCGAGGCATTGGGCTCGTACATACAGTGGCCCAAGAAGGGTGTTAGACTACAGGAGGTAAACCCTAGCCATTCTAGCTTACAACTCAGTTAATATATTTAATTTTCAAAATCTAATTTAAGCGTTTGTACTTAAAGTGGACGATGGATACCAGCACACTTCCTGAGGACACCAGCCCCGCCACAACGCGTGAGCGAACTCCATCGGCCCCCATGCCTCCTCCGACGGCCTCAAACCCTTCGCCATCAAATGAGGCCGACGGCACCACACCCCAACCTTCGAAGGTATACACTCGCTCCCCGCCCAAAGGCAAGGGCAAGGCCAAAGGCAAGGGCAAGGCCAAAGGCAAGGCCAAACAAAGCCAGCCGGGTACGTTCAAGAACGGGTCCCCACTGGTGTCGGAGTACCTTCTGCGCAATATGGATCAAATAACCAGAAGTCTCCACGAATGGTACCTGACCCGGTCTAGGCGCCACATCAACTTCTTGGTTCACTTCAGGCCAGCCCATTTTCACCGTGAGCCCGGGAGCATATCGGTGGCCCACGAGGATTTGTTCGACCTCCTCAACTGGCGGGAGCTTGATATGTCCATCATACGGACTGGAGTCCTGTGAGTGTGCTGTTGTCTGAAGTTATCACAGTTCGTTTCATAAATCCAATCACTTTTTGTATGCACTACTTACTAATGTCTACTTTGCATCCAGGTGCATGTATAGGCTGGCGTCGATGAGGGCATGTGACAAGGTGGGTTTCCTCGACCCAGAGAAAATAAGCCTCACGATGCTAGAGCACGACCAAGCACATGCGGAGGAATACATATCAAGGGCACTACTAGCGCAGCAGGACCGAGAGTTCATCCTTGCGCCGTACCACCAAAGGTTAGTGCATTTCCTACTAATTTAACTCATTCTTGTATGTTACGCCTAACATATGTATGAAACGGTTCGCTTATATATGCAATGTAGGGGCCACTGGGTCCTCGCCGTCATTTGCCCATGGATGAATGAGGTCTATTACCTCGATTCGATGAGCGACAAGGTGGCGCATGTTTTCACCCTCACATGGCACATAGACGCGTAAGTAACATAGTTGTCTTAAATTTTTCTCTGACTAGCTAATTAATGATAAGATATTAATCGACAATGCTAAATTAAATATAGGGCTTTCAAAAATTATGCTAGTGCTGGAGGGAGGCATGACGCGTCGAAGGGCACAACAATTTCTTGGAAAGAATATGAGGTAATTAATACGGATGGAAGTACTCATGATGAGTCTTTTAATTTAAGCTTAATTAGTTCTTTCGAGTTAATGTGGGTTTATGTCTTTGCATATGCAATTTTTCCAGTGCCATCAGCAGCCACAATCGTGGGAATGTGGCTTCTATGTCATGAGATTCATGTATGACCTGATCAGGAGAAACTTTGCCCAATTCCCTAAGGTAACTATTTTTCATGACTCAAAGTCGAACTTTAATTGGATGTGACGTACGATCCTAACTTCATACACGCATATATGCAGAGCACCATGTTGAAAGAGCAATATGAGTTGCCTCAATTGAAGGAGCTGCGAACAATTTGGGCTCAATATGTCATCGAAGAAGTGGCTATCAACGATCGATAGTAACTGACTTGTGTTGATTGTTGTATTTGTGAATATATATTGAATGTGTTGATTCATTGATTTGTGAATATATGTGAATATATGTGAATAGATTCATTGATGTATTTGTGAATAAACTCGATCAATATGTGCATAAATTTAGTCTGTCAAATGCATGTGTATATTACTGTATTAGTGTATTTGTGAACAAATTCAATATGTGAATATTGGTGAATATTTGTAAATATTGGTGTATTTGTGAATGATCCAATGTATCTCTGTATTGCTGTATGTATATTTGTAAATATTTAGTACTAACCGTGCAACTACATAACCGATAGGAAAAACTAATATTACTATCGGTTATATACTACAACCGATAGAATAAAGTTTCCAGTACTAACTGTGTCCACACAATACTATCGGTTCATATTTAGAAACCGATAGAATACAGTTTCCTGTACTAAACGAGTCTACAAAATACTATCGGTTATATAATATAACCGATAGAATAAATTTTCCAGTACTGACTGTGTCCACACAATACTATCGGTTTATATATAACAACCGATAGAATAAAGTTTCCAGTACTAAATGTGTCGACAAAATACTATCGGTTTATATAAGAGCCGATAGAAAAAAATGTTTAGATTACTATCGGTTTAGATCCTAGCCGATACAAAAGGCCTAAACAATACTATCGGTTTATATAAGAGCCGATAGAAAAAAATGTTTCGATTACTATCGGTTTAGATCCTAGCCGATACAAAAGGCCTAAACAATACTATCGGTTTTTATACGAGCCGATAGAAAAAACTTATACAATACTATCGGTTTAAAACCGAGCCGATAGAAGAAATAGTCGATAGCGATTAGTGAACGTTGGGATTGTAGATGTTTTACTAACGGTTTTTGAACCGATAGAAGTGTGCTGCCCTCTACTATCGTGCCGACCACTATCGGTAAGAGAACCGATAGTAGAGTGGATTTTTAACCGATAGTGAAAAGCATTTCTGTAGTAGTGGGCTTATAAGCTCTCCAACCTCGAAGGCCTGGAGTTGAAGCATACCTAGAACATGGCCATGCTCCGCAAGTTCTACACCTAGCCTCCGGGCCTACTCCCTCCCCCATCATGACTTTGCAGGGGGAGACGTTGTATTCACCATTCCCTCCCCCGCCACAATTACACGAGGCGAGGCGTTGTATTTTAATTTACATCAATCCAAATGGCCTTTTTGTTCAATTCTGGAATTTTTGCAGATTCTTATCTTTCCGCCTTCAAGGCGAGGCCCTCTTCGTGAGGATGCCCTCTCCATGAGGACGTAGGCTACCACAGCCTAAAAGACTGTACGACGGGAGCCCCACTCCCGTAGGGCGGCTTACGGTAACCCCTCACAAACTGAGGGGTTAAGCGGCAACCCAGTTCTCATGAACTGTGGTAGCGAGTCACTTTGAGAGATTAGTCCGCCCTCAAATACTCTACACCCGCTGCCGGGTCACGGAACCATCCTCCGGGAGCGGCTTTATCCAGCTACGGGCCATCGGCTCATCCTCCTCCGGCATTGTTCCCCCTCTATGGATCTTGGAGTTCTTGATTATCTCTAGAAATTTTCGACCGAGAGTTTTTCAACCGGCTCCCCATTCTCCTGGTGACCGAGGGAAATTCTCACCGGCCTTCAGAAATTTTCGATCGGGAATTTCTCACACGGCTCCCCGTTCTCACAGCGACCGGGAGAAATTCATACCGGTCTTTGGGTTTTTTCGACCAGGAATTCATTGACCCGCTCCCCGTTCTCACGGTGACCGGGGGAAATTCTTACCGGAAATTTTTTAGTCGGGAGAATTCATGGTCGTGCTTCAGAACTTTCGACCAAGGGTTGTGTGGCCCCAGTAGTTATCGACTATGGGCCTGTTCTCTCCTTACCCATAGTGCGTGGAGCCAAGCTGCACCCCGCTGTGGGGGGGATGACCTGGGCCCAGATAGGAGACAATAACAAAAGAATTTTGAAGTGTCAGAGAATTTCGAAGCACTTTATTCATACATTGTACCAGGGGACACCCCCCCGGTGGGCTAAAGTGTGCTCGGGACAACAAAACTAGGACACATATAAGATACAACCCGGGGAGTTAGGCTCCCAAGGGAAAATTTCTCCAGAGGGTAACCCCTTCCGGTGGGCGACTACACCTATTAATCCCGGAGGCCCTCCTTAAGCTCCTGAGAAAGGTCCTTGTACACGTACCTAACCCTCCGGTAGGCACTCCCAGGAAGGTCCTCCGGCCAATATTTGCACCCGACCGGAGGGCATATCTGTAGCGGTGGGATCCTCTGGGTGCCCCGCTTTGGAGGAGACAGCTCGGCACGACAGTTGTCAAAATTGTCCAAGTGCCACTCCGGGAGCCACCGCAACTGAATCGGCTCCTGGCAGCGCTCTCCGGCACTCTCTCCGAAGAAAGCTTGGGGGCTGGGCAACTGGCGCATCCCCTAATGGCGAGGCTCAACAAGGTTAGAGCCACTTGGGCCTCCCCTGGGCTACGCCACTCAGGGCTCTGAAACCCCTCCTCAGAAGTGAGCTCCCGGGCCACAGGGGAATCCCCCGGGCCGTACCACCCGGGGCTCAAAAACTCCCTCTCGAGAGTGAGCCCCCGGGATGCCTGCTTACAATGAGACAAAGGACTTAGTAAAAACAATCTTTTCATTTCATTGAGCGAAAGGATTTACAATTTCTCCAGGGCTTCCTCTAAGAAGCTACCGGGAGCAAAACAGAAAAAACCTACAAAGCAAAAAGCCTAACTAAAAGGCGGGGGTGGGGGCGGAGGGGGGGAGCTCATACTTGTCCATCCCCCCCCCCCCCGGGGGGAACCTCCGCCGCTGTCGATGCCATCTCCGAGGGCATTATGTCTGGGTCCATCACCCCGGAGACCCAGTTGTTGACGATTCGGACTCAGGGTCCTTAGTCGAACTTATGCAGAATTTGTGAGTTGCAAGGCCTTCCAGGGTGCCCCTCCGGAAAGGGATGATGAGCAATGTCAGTTGGAACACAGAGAGATTTATACAGGTTCGGGCCCTCGATGGTGGGAGTAATAGCCCTACGTCCTGTTGTGATTTCACTATGTATGGGAAAAAGAAAGGTTACAAAGTTGTGGAAAAGATCATCACAAGTGAAGATCTTTTCCTTGTGATTGTCTAGAAGTAGTGCGTAGTGCCCACAAAACGGTATAGAGCTCATCTACCCAAGCCCTCGAGCGTGTCTTAAGGTGATCAAAAATGTGCTTTTTGATACCCTGCAATATTTTCCCGTTGGCACGTTCAACGGCACCATTGCTCTGCGGATGAGCTACAGAGGCAAAGCACACCTTGGTTCCAATGGTGTCGCAATAGTCCAGAAAGAGACCGCTAGAAAATTGAGAACCATTATCAGTGATGAGATGATTTGGAACACCGAATCGAGTCACAATGTTCTTTGAAAGAACTTTTGTGCAGCAGCAGCAGTGATAGTGCATACTGGTTCGGCCTCAATCCACTTTGTAAACGTGTTAATAGCTACGAACAAGAACTTGTATCCATTGACCGCTTGTGGCATAGGACCAACAATATCCATCCCCCAGACTGCGAAGGGCCATGATAGAGGGATGGTTTGTAGAGCATGGGCAGGTTGATGAACCTGTCTCGCATGAAATTGACACTGAGGACTTGTCTTGACCATGTTCTTGGCATCATCAAGTGCCGAAGGCCAGTAAAATCCTTGTCGGAAAGCCTTCCCAACCAGTGTTCAGAATGACGCATGTGCACCGCATACACCGTCATGAATTTCTTTCAAGAGGGATTTACCTTCCTCTTGGGACACACAGCGCATGAATACTCCTTGAGTACCTTTTCTATACAAAACTCCATCTATAAGTTTGTATAGGCGCGCTTTTCGAACTAACCGATCGCTCTCAATTTTATCCTTGGGCAAGGTCCTGTGTTCGAGATAGACCCTCAATGGATGGGTCCAATCTCGTTCCTGTCCGAGGTTGGTAACGCAGACTGTTACCGGATAGATCCTCGACCATAGTCATGATCGAGGGATGTTCTAAGTGTTCAACGAACACTACTGCTGGGGCGGATGTGCGTGAGGATCCAATTTTGGATAATTGGTCTGCAAGAATGTTGTCCTTTCGCGGGATGTATTGGACTTCGAAATGACTGAAGTGTTTTTCCAATCTCCTCACTTCCCCCAGGTAATGAGCCATTGTCTCATCGGAGGTGTTGTAGTCCTTGTTTACCTGGTTTACGACCAGCTGTGAGTCTCCCCTCACCACTAATTGACGAACTCTGAGGAATTTTGCTGCTCGGAGCTCTGCAATAAGACCTTCATACTCTGCTGCGTTGTTGGTCGCAACAAAGTGTAGTTGAATGACATACTTCAGTTGGTTGCCCTAAGGTGTGACTAAGACCACTCCAGCCCCCGAGTGTTGAAAACTGCGAGAGCCATCAAAATACATTGTCCAGTGATCTGGGCATTCCAAATCTTCGGACGCCTGCACTGGCGGTTCAGGATTAGTCCATTCGACCACGAAATCGGCCAGGACCTGAGACTTGACCGCGGTGCGTGGCATGAAATGGATGTCGAACGCTCCGAGTTTGACGGCCCATTTGGCAATCCGACCAGATTTTTTCCGGATTCCGGACAATGTCCCCCAAAGGAAAAGATGAGGGCACTTTGATCTTACGTGCTTGGTAGTAATGTCGTAGCTTACGGGAAGCCATCAGTAGCGCGTAAAGTATCTTCTGGACCTCAGGGTATCGCTCCTTAGGACCATGAAGTACTTCGCTTATGTAGTAGACAGGTTTATGCACTCCTCTTTCTGCGATCAGGACAGTGCTGACCGCGTGAGTTGTGGCCGCCAAGTAAAGGAGTAATGGTTCCTCTTTGTTGGGAGAAACCAAGACCGGCGGGCTAGATAAATATGCTTTGACCTCCTGAAATGCTTTCTCGGCCTCATCGAACCAAGTAAAATTGTGGTGTTTGCGCAGGGCCTTGAAGAAAGGTAGTCCCTTTTCGCCTAGTCGCGAGATGAACCGGCTCAATGCCGCCATCCGACCTGCTAGGCGCCGAACATCTCTGATGGTCGAGGGAGACCTCATCTGTTCGATAACCCTGATTTTTTCAGGATTAACTTCGATTCCTCTGGAACAAACAAGAAAACCAAGAAGTTTTCCAGATGAAACCCCGAAAGAGCATTTCTCTGGGTTTAACTTTATTCCATATTGATTCAAATTACAGAAAGTTTCAGCAAGATCGTCTAAATGAGATGAACTTTTTAAACTTTTTACAACCAGGTCGTCTACATAAGCTTCAAGATTACGCCCCATCTGGGAAAGAAAGGTCTTTTGCATCGAGTGCTGGTACGTGGAACCGACGTTCTTGAAACCAAACGGCAATCTGACGTAGCAGTAGGTGCCGAATGGTGTGATGAAGGCAGTCTTCTCTTCATCTTCTTCTGCCATGCTAATTTGGTGATATCCTGAGTAAGCATCCAGAAAACTCATTAGTTCGCAACCCGCAGTAGAATCGACTAGCTGATCGATGCGGGGAAGGGGAAAATCAACCTTCGGACCATGACTGGATTTGCAAGCCATTCCGAATGATCGACTTCTCGAATAAATCCGGCCTTTTGGAGTTTATCTAACTCCACTCAGATGGCTTCCTGCCGATCAACAGCAAAATTCCTGAGCTTCTGCTTTATTGGTCGCTATCCAGGTCGAATTGCTAACCTGTGCTCAACTACCTCCCTTGGGACACCGGGCATGTCGGATGGTTTCCACGCAAACACATCTGTGTTAGCTAGGAGGAAAGTAACGAGCTCGAGTTCCTATTTTTCGTCCAGGCCTGATCCGACCCGAATTGTCTTGGACGGATCATCTGGGTACAATGGAACCAATTTTAATGTTTCATCTGGTCGAGGAGCGGCTTTGATCGTATTAGTAGACATTGTGGCGATCTGGGCTTCTTGGAGGGGAAGCTGATCTACCCTCTCCAGGGATAACCGATCACATGTCAATGCCACGTTGTGATTGCCTCGGACCGAAATAATGCCCTTGGGGCTAGGCAACTTGCTGCATTGGTAAGCATAGTGCGTAGCCATTATGAACTTAGCAAGAGTTGGCCTGCCAAAGATTTCGTTATAAGCCGAATCACAATCAATTACATCAAAAGTAACTAATTCTATTTGGAAGTTATCTGGTTCACCCAACGTGACCGGGGGAACCACCTGTCCCAATGGCATCATAGAGGGACCAGGAATTATCCCATAAAACAAATGAATTATGGGTTTGATTTTCGAACGAGGAATTTGCATCTCGTCCAGTGCCTTGACCAATAAAATATCCAAGGAACTACCTCCATCGATCAGGACCCTTTCGACTCTCGCATTACTGATAATTGGGGTTATGACCAAAGGTAGTCTCAAGGGTCGAGTAAGCCCCACAGGGCAATTAGAGCAATCAAATGTCAAAGGAGTATCCGACCAACGGGGGTATTGAGGTTCACCAAGGGGGTCTCCGTTTGGTTCACCTCTCGATAAAAAGCCTTAAATTTCCGTTTAGAAACAAAAGAGGACGAACCTCCAAAAATAACATTGACATGATTACGAGGTACCTGGTAGGACATCTCTTCGTCTCCGCTGGCGTCTCTTAGCCCGCAAGTTTGTTCTTTCGGTGGCAAGGTCGGCATAGGTCTGATCCCCTGGTAGAAGTCATCCAACTACTTCAACCAACTACGGCAATTCTTGAGGTCGTGGCCTACAGAGTTGTGGAGTGGACACCATCTCTTGCCTTCCTGCGGGTTAGTCAACTTCTCTGGCTGGTCGGCACTGCGACCACCAGAAGCAGTTTATTTTTAAACAAAGGGTTGTTACCTTTGGTCGATGGAGGTTTCTCTACGACTGCGACCTCACGGTACTGTCCAGATCGACTTCTTTTTGACTTTTTCGACTTCCCACCTGATGAAGATTCCGGCTTCTTGTTCGAATCCTCCCTCTTTACGTCCTTGAGACCTGGTTGAGGTTGTAAGTTTCCTTTGTCCACCATCTGATTCCACTCAACGGCCTCGGCCGCGTCGGAATACTGATCAACCATATCAAAAAGATCGGCTACTGATCGAGGAGGGTGGATGAGCAAATCCTCAGTGAATCTCCGATATCGAACAACGTGCTTAAACGGCCTGATAATGGAATTATCAGATATGTTCGGGATGGTATTTCTCACCCCGACAAATCTCTTGATAAACTGACGAAGAGTTTTGGTCGAGGTTTGTCGTAGTCGATGAAGGTCGTCCTCTTTACCTGGCTTCTGATAAAAATTTTGAAAATTGTTGAGGATGGCATCGTACAACATTTCCCAGTTATAGATTGAACCCTCAGTTTGATTGAACAGCCAGGTTCTTGCCGGTCCCTCGAGGACTGTAGGCAAATAGTTGGCCATGACCCGGTCATCGCCACCTGCTGCCTGAATAGTAGTGACGTAAATTTGAAGGAACTCGGATGGATTCTAAGTTCCGTCAAATCTTCCTATGGCCCCTGGTTTAAACTTGTCTGGCCAAACGATCGCATGAAGGCCGGGCAAGAAAGCTTTACAACCAACATAAGGACCATGGATGGATCTGCGACTCTCGACCTAATCTCGGGAGACCTCATGTGAAGGAGAGGCCACGCGTGGTCCCAGGCGAGAGTGGACAGGTATTTGTTCCCGATCACGAGAATTTCCCACCCATCTGGCTTTGTCATGCCGAGACGGCACTAGTGGTGGACGATTCCGTCTACCAGAACTAGAGTTAGAATATTCTCTTTCGTAGGAACGTATCGCCGGCCGGGAAGAGGCTGTAGGGGTCGCTTCGGCTGCGACCTCGTCTAACCTCTCCGCCAAGATCCTGGCGAAGGCGGGTTTCTGCGCATCTGTGACCGTAGGAGGGAAATTACGTAGGACCTCTGCGATGGATCGAAGCCGGCCATGCGTGCTCCTCCTGGGTGCGCCAGGTGTCACCGTCTCCTCGTTCACCAGTAAATGTTCTGGGGGAAAAGATTGTGTCTGGTCGCATCTGCGACCACGCGGTCGACGGGAGGAACTCGGAGCAGCGTCGTAACGAGCTTGCGTATTTTGAAGATCCTCTAGGGCTGTTCTGCGAAGTTCGTTATCTTGTTGCTCATGATCTTGATCCTCCTTCTGTTTGCGTTCATGTTCTTCCCTAGTAGCCCGTTGATTGGGAGTTTCTTCCGATAAGGCAGCGAATTGTCTAGGGAGCGAGGTCACCGATGGATAAAACACCTCTGTTTGTTCTGAGTCGAACTCGAAATCAAATAGACGGTGGAGGTTATCAGGATCAAACCTCCCCGGGCTAAATTCTTGGTCAACATCGCCTTTACCCTCAGCAGGGTCGTGCGATGGACCGGATTCCTCTAACGCAGTAGAAACCACATTGGGCTCTGGTTCTGCGTCGGTCGTCTCCTGGTCGATAGACATGACCTGAGTGGTCGAATCGACCTCTGGGACGTCTTCACCTCCGGTTTCCTCCATTGGAACAGGATCACTAGGTGAAGGCATTTGGATGTGGGCATAATCCTCGAAATCGAAGTCATTCTCGAAATCATATGCTCTAGACATGGCTCACCGAACCCCCGGATAGAAATAAGAACTCCATGAGAAAGGCCCCACAGTTGGCGCCAGATGTCGACGATTCGGACTCGAGGTCCTTAGTCAAACTTATGCAGAATTTGTGACTTGCGAGGCCTTTCAGGGTGCCCCTCCGGAAAGGGATGATGAGCAATGTTGATTGGAACACAGAGAGATTTATACAGGTTCGGGCCCTCGATGGTTGGAGTAATAGCCCTACGTTCTGTTGTGATTTCACTATGTATGGGAAAAAGAAAGGTTACAAAGTTGTGGAAAGATCATCACAGGCGAAGATCTTTTCCGTGTGATTGTCTAGAAAATGACTAAACTAGCCTATGGAAGCTTGTTGATGTTGATCTCTCAGATCTGTTCGATCTCTGGGATCTGTTCAATCTATCAGATCTTGATGTTTTTTGAATCCGTCCTCTCCTTGTGCATCCACTTACCCTTTTATACTAGTCGAAAGGACACCAATGCACAACGGCTTTGAACGGTTGCTCGGGTGCAGTTTTGATAACCGCACTTAACTTCCACGCAGGCTTAACACGTGCAATTAAGGGATAACCCCATGAGTTAACCTCCTGGCAGTTGTCTTCATACGTGGAAGGATCTTCGTGATTCTCGGGATATGCCTGTTATAGAGCTTAAGCAATCCCGAGTCATCCTGGTCGAGAGTAGTCAATGTCCTTCTGACCGCGCACTGTCTTTCCGACCGCGCACTGTCTACGACCTCCTGTCCGCGCATCGCCTACGGCCTCCTGACCGCGTACTGTCTGCGGCCTCATGATCGCGCAAAGCCTGCGACCATGTGTCCGCACTTTTCAAGCCATCTGAGATCATAGCAACGGATACTTGTCTGGTTTGAATCTGTCTTGAAACAGACATGCATTTACTCCGAACTAGTTCGGGTAACAATCCTCGTCACCAGTCGAAGAGAACCCCGTCCAACTCCTTGAGCCCCCGTCGCCGGGCTTCGAAGTTTCCAGGGAAGCAGCTCGCCAATGACCCAGGCGCCCGCTCCACGGTACTCCACCAGAGCGGCCGCAAGAGCGATCGCCGGGACGGTGAGGCCCCGGGCCAGGACTTCAGCAGCCACTGGGATCAAAGAGACCTGCATATCATGGAAATATGCAGCCTTTTGAACCGACGATGGTACCGGGTCGGGGTTGCTCCCCGATCCAAGCTCGACCCCGAGCCCCTTGAGGGCCGAGCGGATCATCCTCCCGCCGGTGATCACCACAGTGGCTCCTGAGGCCTCCACCTCCCAGAGAGCTTCTAAGGGCCGCGCGAGGATCAAGATGTCATACGGCGCTTGCGCGCGCAAATCGAGGGTGCGCGCGGGTAAATAGCCCGAGAGCCGAATCATCGCGCGTGGCTTGAGGTGTGTCCCAGAAGGCGAAGCGCCGCTCGTGGCCAAGTTCTACGCATACCCTTCGGGGGCACGGGCACCATGTGCCCCCAAGGGTCTCCGGGGCTGCTGCTGGGGGAAAATCTGTAACAACCCAAAAATCCCCCTTTCACCCCCTTTTTCTCAGATTTTCTCTCATATCAATCATTTCTAATTTCAGCTAAAATTCTTTTATCTTTTTCTGATAAGCTGATTTCTTTCATCTGTCAAACCCTAAATCATCCGCCCTATCTTTTACTCATGCATGCATATTTTTAAATTTATCGCATCATGATTTTATGCAAAAAAACAAATCCATTTTCCACATGAAATGATAGCTTTTCTATTTAAAAATATACATAAAAGGTTTGTTTTTTATTTCAATAATGCATAGAAAATTCAGAAAAAATTCTTAATATATTTTATTTACACAAGTAACCAGGTTCCACAACTTCCCATGCACTGCCACTTTGCAAATCAGCCGCTAGGTTTTTCAGAATTCCAAACAAGCCCTTAGAATTGACAAAAACAATATTTTATGCACAATTACCCTTCTGCCCTCACTCATTCCACAGCAAACATAGTGTAAGGACCAATTTGACCCTGCTCGATGCATTACATGTCAAGAGGTGGCTTCTACAACAAGCTACCTTCATTGCCACCCTCCATATAAACATTGGCATAGCTGAAAATCAGTTCAAACTTGCATATTTCTTCAAACCCTGCTGTGGGAAGGTAGGAAACTCACTTAGGCACTCAGAGCTTTTGGAAAATTTGCATTTGGATTAATTTTTTGTGCATAAAATGTCATTAGGCATTTTCTCTGTCGCCCAGCAGTGAGCCAGAGCGCGCTCCATCGCCGGCCGTCGCCTTCCTCGCCGTCGTCCGCTCCGTTCCGGACTTTGCACCTTGTCCAGCTTTGTCTTTCAGGTGTGCCTTACCCTCTTTCATCTTTCTCTCCACTGGAGCTCGGCGAAATGGTCGCCGGAGCTCCCTCCACCGGCGCTTCTTGTTTTTCCTGCCTCCTGCCATCTCGGGTTTCTCGTCGTTCCGGCCATTTTCTCTCCAATCCGACCATGCCATTTCCCTCCCCATGCCCTAAAACCCCACCCTCTCAAGTTTCAGCCGCGTCCGTGGACTCTCGCCGGAGATCTGCCGCCGGCAGCTCTCTCTCTCCTCCACCTCCGGCCACCGTCGAGATCTCCCCAATCCCGGCCGATTTCCCCGCCATTTTTGCTGTCTTCTCATCCCCTAGTGTTCCTCCTCCGATCCCCACACTTCTCTGGCCTCCCCGCCCTCTCCGGCGAGCTCCCGCCGTGCATGCACCCGTGGCTGTGTCCGTGCGCGCCACCTCGCCGTGAAGCTCCCCGTAGAAGCCTCCTCCGGCCGTACCACCTTGCCCTTTGCTCTCCCCTTGCCGTGACTCCTCCACCCCTCAAGTCTCAGCTCCGGCCGACGTCTGGATCGCCGCCGGCGAACTTCTAGCCGTGGCCAGTGTCTAGGGTTGACACTGCTACAGTGTCATGAGCTTGTCCCAATGTCAGCCTCACTGACATGCTTTGTCGTTCTCTGTCCTAGAGACCTCCGATCAAAAATCCGTTCGCATCACTTCGTCCGCCTTGCCGTTTACCTTCCAGATCTATCTTTTGTTCTTCGATCCGCTGCCCAAATTTCAGTTTCGCTGTTTTGGACTTCTTTGTACTCTCCCCTTGATTTTGTCGACTCCTTCGCAGAAGCCTCCGATCGAAGATCCGTCTGCGCCATCAGATTCGCTTCAGCTCAAACCTTCCAGATCTGTAGTTTTCTTTTAGATCCGAGTCCCGGATCTCTTTTTCACCTTTTTCCATATCCACTTCTTAACTATCTTACCCTGTTTTCAAAAACTTCCAGTTTCCAATATTTCTCGAATCTAATTCCCGGGCTGGATTACCTAGACTTATTAGGTTTTAGATCTGCATTTGATAATCTCATATTTATGCATTTTGATTGATCGGTGTGCTTATTGCATTTAGAAATCGCTCGTTCGGAGATCGAGGAGCAGCCGATTGAAGACGTCGCCGAAGACTTTGTCGCGGGAAGTCAAGGCAAGTCACCATCACCTTGATCATGTTGATCCCATATTTTCAAGTTAGCTAAGTATTTTGTTTTGCAAATATTGTGCATGTTATTTAAGCAAACTGAGTATGTTGTAATATACCTGTTTAGTTATTACCCCAAATTGAAAAGCCATTCTTGATTCTCAAGCCTTGTATAATGTTCTTGATGTCCTAGGTTAATGTTAAAGTATAATAGCAGTAATATGAGTTATCTACATGTGCAAACAAAATGGTTTTCCAGAACTAAAAATGCCTTTTTAAAATGTCTATCCTAGGGAGGAGAGGTGTGTCAGTCGGAACATGAAAAATATTGTGATGCTTGATGATGATGTGATAACATGATAATGTTGGAAACATGAAATATTGTGAATTGTGAAAAATGTGATTAGGGAAACTCCTTTCTAGAATAGCTTAAGGACTAACCAATGTGTGCTAAACATCCAATAACATGTTAACGTACCTCCACAAGCCTGGTATGGAACGGGCACGACCAAGTATCCTTGCCGAACTATTGCCCTAGCTCTGCATAGAGTCTATAACCTAAATAATAATGTGCACTAATACTGTTCACTGGTCAGGTAGGGAAGATCCCTCTTGGCCCACTTATACTGACGGCTGGGACGAGCCCAGCCGATTCGTCTGAGTGAAAGATCGTGCAACTGTTGTGGTTCCAGGGCACGAGTGCTGGATGTGGTTTCCCAGCACAAACCCCTTGTGTGTCCGCTCACTATTGGTGGAGAGGGTCTCCCATCGCGGCCCAATACTGAGTGAGGGGTAGGGTGAAGGTATGAGAGGGAAAATCCCTACAATGCTTCACAACTATATTAGGAACCTCAACCGGAGGTGAGAGTTCCGGATCACTGACCGATAGTGAACCTTTTACGGGGCAGAGCTAGTATAATGGCAAGGCAGAGTGAAAAGCGTGTTATTCTCAACTCAGTGGCGCGCTTAAAGCAGCGTGATCGAACCTGACATAGGAGACTCATATGCTTAAAGTTGCGTGTTGGGCAAAAGACCTATGCTCGTGGTCCACAGTGGTAGTTGAGAAGTCTTGTGGGTAAAATGGTACCCCTTTGCAGAGTTTAAAATGTATTTAAATACTCCGTGCTCCCGGATTTTGGAGTCTGTTATGGTCAATGGATTTCATCCATGTTGTGAGGCACAAGTAGTTTTCATGAACTGTTTTATCAACTGCTTTAAATTCTGCACTCTTGAACTGTTATATATATATAAGGTAAGTTTTCAAGGAATGTTTAAATGCTTTTCATGATCATCATCTACTAGGTTGAGAAAAAGGTTTGGAAAAGAGCCTCAATCACTTTCTTGAATTCCCTGCATGATATGTATACTTGCATTTGTTAAGTGGTGATTTGCTGAGTACTCTGTACTCACCCGTGACTAAATTGTTCCATCAGAAGCTGAAGACTTCTTCGGGTTCGATCCAAGCTTCTAGGCATCGCGTACCCCGGTCGAGCGACTGTGGGAGAAGATTAGGTCTCCGCTCCTTCCGCGTTTTGTGAAAAGTTGAAAGATTATTTTGTACTTCGTTGTGCTATTTATGTAAGACCCTAGTGCCGTTGATGTGAGCCTATAATGTTGTGTGAACTACTTATGTAATCTGCTGGTTGCTGTGATATTCATTCTTGGTTCGCAACTGAATCCTGGGAAGTTGCGATAGGGAAGCGCTGTTCCGTATCGTGGTGTTCGGTACGGGGCGGGGTTACCCACGAAATCCCAGGCACTTCCCGTGGAAAATCCCGGAGGGCTACCGAGGAAAATCCCAGAGGTCTACCGGGGAAAGTCCCGGAGGGCTCCTGTGGAAAACCCCGGACACCTCCTGTGAACTAGCACGAAGGCCTCCCGAGAAAAGCCACGGGGACCCCTCGTAGAAGACCACGGGCATCTCTCCGAGCCCCGGACGCCTCCGGTGGCAAACCCCGGACGCCTCCCGTGAATTATCGCAGAGGCCTCCTAGGAAAAGCCACGGAGGTTCCCCGAAGGAGACCGAGGAAAATCCCAGACGTTCACCGAGCAAAATCCCGGACGTCCACAGGGAAAAATCCCGGAGGACTACCGGGGAAAATGCCGGACGTCCACTGGGCAAAACCCCGGATGTCCACCGAGAAAAATACTGGAGGACTACTGGGGAAAATCTCGAATGTTCACCGGGAGAAGTCACGAGGGCCTCTCGTACGAAGTCACATGAGGCCACGTGCAAGTGACGTCAAGAGCGCGTCGGGAACTAGCGAGGACACTTGTCAAGCATCCAAGCCCTTCGGCAGGTGAAATGGCATCAACGCCCCTCGATCCGACGGCTATAGCTAGAGTTTTTTATTCTTTTTGCTTCTTTTGGGGCCTATATATATCCCCTTGTGTCTCATTTGTTGGGGATTCCAACTCATTTTACACACTAAAAAACAATAAGCTCCCTTGGAGACCTCTCTCCCAGAGAGAGCACCTCCCCAACGGACTCACGTCCGGAGGGTGTCGATAGGACTAGGGCGCCCACCGGGACCCGAACCTGTATAAAAATGACTGTGTCAATTGCTGTGTTGCCCTGTGGGAGATGACCGATCACTCAATCAGCTTGCGCCATCGTTCCCGTGTCAAGTCTTACCATAAAACCTGCCAGTGGTACACTTTATACCACGACATTTCCTAAGGTCGCGAACCAATCATGGTCGCGAAGCTTTTTTGAACTCGATTAAGGTCGTGAAGCCTTATACGACTCGACTTGAAGATCCTCCCGGATCAAAAAATTAAAACACTTATTCTCTCTCTTTTTTTATTTATTTTTTATTTTTCTTCTTCAACTTTTTCGTGCTCTTGGCCAGAATGTTTTTACTAGATCATTCCTTCGTGGCGACAGGAGACACAGCTAAAGACACTTACTTAAGTGCACTTTCATAAAGACAGCTTTGTCGGTTTCTCGAGCCCCTGTAAGCAACCTCAATGCTCCGTATACCTTCCCTTCACCAGCTGGTCGACGATTCACCACTGCCTCCCCCCAGCGGGTCACATATACGTTACACGAGATTAGACAAAGCCACAGCTTAAGCAACCATTTTATCAAAAAAATTTTTGTGTGCATAAGTTAAGTAAATCTTCCCTTCCCCAGTTGGTCGACGATTCACCACCGCCTCCCCCAGTGGGTCGATTATACTTTACTCATACACATTTTTTTTATTTTTAAAGAGAAGGACAATTAGAAATTTAGGCATAAAAAGTAACATAAGAGAGTTAATTCCAAAAAATGGTTTTATTAGAAATCTTCAATTTGGAATAAGTCGAGTACAATTTAATAGAAAAGTTTAAGCTTTAATGGCCAATTTAAGATAAAACTGAACATAAGCAATGAAAATTTTTAAGAAATCTAAGTTCAATGGATCATATGCGAAGATGTGATAGAATAATCATCTAATTGATTAAAGACCATCTTCAAAACCATGCATTCCAGGTGATAAATCTCTTTTTATTTTTCAGTTTATGATGCTCTTTTTATTTTTCAGTTTATGATGGAATGTGGTGGAATAATGATTTGCTGAAGACTAAATATATGGTGAAGTGAACATCCCCAAGCTAAATCAGACTAAGCAAACGGTTAAGTGAACACCCCCAAGCTAAATCAGACATTGTCCTCAATGTATGGAGAGAGATACAGATTACTGTTTGCGATTGTCATTTAGGTTGTAGGTGTTATGGAGGATGAGGTAGAGAAAGAGGATGTTGCAGTCCACGTAGCTCCAATGGTGCAGTCCACGGCATCGCAAGTGAAACCATGAAAGGAAAAACAAAAAGAAACAAAAAATAAAAGAAAAATAAAAGAAAATACTTGCATACCTTGGAGATCACTAGTCGGAAGCCGGTGGAGGAGAATGGTAGAACTGTGGCGTTATATAGGATGGATATGTAGGTGGAGGAAAGAGATGTGGGGAAAGTCCATGGGTGTGCAGGTTGTCCCCGTAGTGGGTACGTGCGCCTAGAAATGTGCCATCTAGAACAATGTGGCCTGCATTTACATGATAGTCGTAGATGTTGTTGACGCAGCCTTGGAGTTGGTTCATCTTGGAATCCATCACAGTCTTGTATTCTGCAAATTCCAACCTAAAGTCGGAGAGACTAGTGCGCAAGGACTCTATGGAAACATGCAGAGCGGCAATAACGCTCGCTGCTGGTTGGTTAGACTCAGCAGCACATGAGGAGTTAGAATCAAATGAGCTATATGGGAGCATTCACCAATTTTGTTCATTAGATAAGCAAGTCTGAGAAATATTGGGCAAAAGGATAGAGGGAATTCCATTAACAATCCAATGAAAAGAATTCTCTTCCCTCCTACCAAACCCCATTGAAAACAATGCATTCAAATCTAAGGTGGCTGCGGGTACAGATTCTTTATAATCTGTAGCATCAAACCCTAAGGCTTTTGCTATGTGAGTGATTAAGCCACCTAAGACAATGGGTGAGGTTTTGCGTAAATCTTTCCCAATGCTTTCAAGGCGACGAGCAAAGTAGGCTGCAGATGATATGTGAATTTTGCCTAACATAGCCCACTAAAATTCAACCTCGGTTTCTAAAACTTTATCCTGATTACTGTCATGGCCCAAAATTGTTGCGACCATGAGACGCTATGAATAGCGAAAGGCTGGATTACAAATTTTGGCGACCTTTGATTTATCGGGTCGAAAAAGATGTTGCCCTTCTTCGGCTATATCACTCCAAATTTTACCGAGGGTGCAAATAATAGAAGCATGAAAAGTTCCCCAGGGTTTAAACCCTAGCATATTTGCAAATTCATCTAGTGAAAAATTATAATCCATATTTGCAAATCTAAATCTAACACCTTCAGTTTTATCAGGAGGGACACGTATAGTGTTTTGTTCGAAGGCGGCTAGAATCTCCCATACGACTTCGCGAAAAGTCGGAACCAAAACCCCTAGAAGCGTATCCCAACCCACATTACTAAGCAGGTGTTTAACATCATCTTCAATTCCTAGAGATCTAGTGGCATGAACATCCAAAAATTTAGTACGCCACAAAGGTCTCTTCTTTAAATGCATAAATCTAGCAAGATGATCAGGGTTTGTGAAGTAAATCTGCAGGAAACTTGGATCTGAGAAAGTTTGAGGAGACATACCGTGTTTGCGCTTCGTTACCTTCTTGACATTGCGTCGGGGAGTCGTCATTGCCATAGAAAACTTTAGATCTGGGGGTGTTGAGGCACAAGGAGCTGGAATCCGCGATCGGATCGAAATTTGAACAGTTGGATTTGGATTTGTGAAGCCAACTATGTGGAAGTTTTTGTGAAGAACAAGGGCTAAAAACTATGGTGGATGCTGTTTGGAGAGGATGGGAGGCTTTAAATAGGGTGGTAGGTTGGTTTTGTAAAGGTTTGGGGTGAGAAAAATTCAAAAAGAAGGCAAAAAGGACACTTTCAGCCAAAAAAGGAGAGGAAACCGAGCCTAGCACGACCACGGCACGGGGCGTGCCCGATTCAGGCACGGGGCGTGCTCTGGGTCATGTTTGACTTAGGTTTAGCCCGCTACGACCACATGGTCACACCAATGGTGCCACTTCCTCGGGCACGGACCGTGGCGTGGCTCGGTTTGCACCCGCATCGACCAGCTGATCGCATCGACGGGCTACAGCCATGAGCACATTGTGTGTTTGGTTCAGTTTGGTTCGGTTTGGCAAGACACAAGCACGGGATGTGCCACGTGTCGTGGTTTTTGAAAATCCAACCTGGGTGTGCCACGTGGTGTGTTCGAGATCGTGGTCCCTTCGGTTGGTTTTTGAAACCTTTTTGAAATTTTCTTTGAAAATAGCCTGAAACCGGCACTGGTCGTGGTCGAGGTCGTGCTGGGCTCAGTTTGAAAAAGAAAAACTTTATTTTATTTAAAAAATTCCATCCAAAAGTAACACTGGTCGTGGTCGTACCCGTGCTCTTTGCGGTTGGTTTTGAAAACTTCTTTTTCTTTGAAAAATTGTGCCCGAACCTGACACTGGTCGAAACACGAGTCGTGGTCGAGGTGAGGTAAAAAGAAAACTCAGTTTTTGAAAATTCACCAAACCGAAGCCACCACTGGTCGTAAACTTTGTCGTGGTCGTCTCGACTGAGGTGAAAAATGGTTTTGTGAAAGTTTTGAACCAAACAAAGACCAAAATTGGTCGTGGTCACCTCAACCAGTGTAAAAATGATGAATTTTTTTGGTTTTTCAAAAAAAAAAAGTTAGCCCTAGTTTACGAAAAACAAGGTTTGGGTGGTCAAACGGTGTCGGAATTGAGTGATTTTTACACCACTGTGTTCATAAAAGAGCAAATTACATGTTAGTGTACCGGTTGCCTCCTGGCTAGCACTAGTTTAACGTCCCACTCGACGGAACGTCCTCAGTCATTCAAAAATATATGGAATCAAAATAATTGACCGAGTTCAACGTGCTTACCTGGTCTCCCGCATTGTAAAACTTGATATGATGCATGTTTACCTTCAAAGTGGTGCTGGTTTGTGCTCGAAGCTCTTCGTCACCATACAAAAAGACCTTTTATATCGCATACGGCCCAGTCCATCGCAATATCAATTTCCCTGGGAACAATTTCAACTGAGAATTGAACAATAGAATCAAATCACATGGTTTAAACTCACGGTTGAGGATCTGTTTGTCGTGCCACTTCTTCGTGTTGTCTTTATAGATCAAGGTACTTTCATAGGAGTTGTTAAAAAGCTCTTCTAGCTCATGCAATTCAAGGATTCGCCTTCCGCATGCTTTATCGAATCCCAGTCTAGTTCTTTTAACGCCCATAACGTCATGTGTGACAGTTCAACAGGCAAATGGTAGTTTTTACCAAATACTAGTTTGTAAGGCGTCATACCTAGCGGAGTCTTGAATGCAGTGCGATATGCCGAAAGGACATCTGGAAGTTTGAGTGCCCAGTTCGTATGAGATGGAGCCACCACCTTCTACAAGATCGACTTGATTTCCCTATTTGAGACTTCAACCTGTCCACTTGTTTGAGGGTAATATGCAAGAGCAACTTTATGAAGTACCCCCTATTTCATTAGCAATTTCTGAAATTGGTAATTAGTAAAATACACACCGCCATCACTAATTATTGCTCGCAGTATACCAAATCAGGGAAAGATGACTGTTTTGAAAAGCTTTATCATGTGTTTTGATTCATTTGTCGGTGTAGCAACAACCTCTACCCACTTAGAAGCATAAAATCATACCCACTTTGAAGCATAATCAACCGCAACCAAGATGTAGGAGTCACCCATAGAAGATGAAAAAGGTCCCATATAATCTACCCCCCATACATCAAAGAGCTCAATTTCAAAAATGTTGGTTAAGGGCATTTCATGTCTTATACTCAAATTCCAGAACGTTGGCAAGGATCGCATTTGCACAAAGTCATAAGCATCTTTAAATAAAGAAGGTCAAAACAAACCTGATTGCAATACCTTAACCGCTGTTTTTGAAGCTTCGGCGTGTCCACCACCTGGAGATGAATGACAGTGTTCAAGAACACTTTAAATCTCATGGTCAGGCACGCATCTTCGAAATATGTTGTCAACTCTTTTTTTGAAAAGATTCAGATCATCCCAGTAGTAACGTCGGATGTCATGGAGGAAGCACTTTCATTGTCTACTTGTCAACCCAAGAGGAAGTTCATGGTTAAATAAGTAATTTGCAATATCAGCATACCATGGTTCTTGTTGAATCAAGTAAAGGTGCTCATCGGGTAAAGAGTCATTGATGTGAACGTCGGCGGTGTCGGTCAAGAGTCACAGGAGATGATTGGCGATGACGTTCTCAGCACCTTTTATTATCTTTGATCTCTAGATCAAATTCCTACAGCAATAGGATCCATCTTGCAAGCCGTGGCTTGGTTTTTGTCTTGGTCAAAAGATACTTAAGAGCAACATGATCAGTATGCACAATAACTTTTGAACCAATTAAATATGGACGAAATTTATCTAGGGCATATACTATGGCAAGAAATTCTTTTTCAGTCGTAGTGTAATTACTTTGAGAATCATCCAAAATTTTGCTTACATAGTATATAGCATGTAAAACCTTATTTGTTCCTTGCCCTAGAACAACGCCAATTGCATAATAACTAGCATAACACATCAATTCAAAAGGTTCATTCCAATTTGGAGGTTGTATGATGGGGGCACTAGTTAATGCATGTTTAGTTGATTAAAGGCATCAAGACATTTATCATCAAAATCAAAATGCACATCTTTACCAAGCAAATGAGTGAGAGGTTTAGCAGTTTTGGAAAAATCTTTAATGAAACAACGGTAAAAACCTGCATGTCCCAAGAAACTGCGTATGCCCTTCACATTCGTTGGTGGTGGAAGACTTGCTATGACTTCAATTTTTGCATTGTCGACTTCAATCCCTCATTTAGGGATCACGTGACCAAGTACCACGCCTTCTTGAACCATGAATTGGCACTTTTCCAGTTTAGCACAAGGTTGACTTCTCCGCACCTGCTCAAGACTCGAGAAGATTTTGTAGATATGCATCAAAAGAGAAACCATAAACGCTAAAATCATCCATAAAGACTTCCATTATTACCTCAATTAAATCCGAAAAGATAGCCATCATACATCTTTGAAAGGTTGCAGGCATGTTACATAGCCCAAATGGCATTCGCCGGTAAGCAAAAGTACCGAAAGGACATGTGAACGTCATCTTATCTTGATCATCGGGATGAATTGAATTTGAAAAAATCTCGAATACCCGTCAAGAAAACAAAAATATGCATGGTTGGCTAGCCTTTCCAACATTTGATCAATGAAAGGTAATGGAAAGTGATCCTTTCTAGTGGCCCTATTCAATTTACGATAATCAATGCACATGCACCATCCAGTAACAAGTCTAGTAGGGATCAACTCATTCTTAGCAATCTTGACCACAGTCATACCCCCCTTTCTTTGGAACCATATTAATAGGACTAACCCAATTACTATCAGAGATTGGATAAATGATACCTGCATCTAATAGTTTAGAAATTTCAGCTTTGATAGTTCTTTCAAATTTGGGTTTAGTCGACATTGACGCTCAACAAAGGTTTTAGTGTCATCAACTAGAGATATCCTATGCATGCAAATTTCAGGGCTAATCCCTTTGATATCATCAATTGAATAACCTAGAGCATTGCGATGCATACGAAGTAAAGAAATCAATTTTTCTAGTTGTGAATCGGTCAAGTTTGCATTAAGAATGACAGGTTGCATCTCATCATCATCCAAGAACACATATTTCAGCGAGGAAGGTAGAGTTTTGAGTGTAGGTTTACTTACCTTTTCCTTACATGTGATGTTGGAATCCGAGATGTCATGTTTGGATGTTTCTTTTGTTGGTCCATCGCTGTTTTGTTCATCTTCTTCGCTGCTGTCCATTTTCATTATCAAATATTTCATCCGTTCCTTCTCCAAAAGTGAGTCGAAGTGGAAATTCCTTTTCTAGGACTTCTTCTATATCATCCACACTACAAATTTTCCCCTCATGCATAGGGCAGTTAACAAGGTTAGACATTTTAAACAAAATTTTCTTCTCCCATATGCGAAAAGTAATTCTTCCCTCACGAACATCAATGAGGGCACCTGCTGTCCGAAGCATTGGTCGTCCCAATATAATAGGTATAGCAACATCGTCATCCTTATCAAGAATGACAAAATCAACTGGAAGATAAAATTTACCGACTTGGAGTGGCACATCTTCCAGGATTCCCTCCGGATGCTTTACCGAACGATTGGCAAGTTGCAGAACTATGCATGTAGGCTTGATCTCACCCATGCTCAAGTGTTGTGCGATGGTTAAGGGCATCACACTAACGCTTGCGCCTAGGTCACAAAGAGCTCGATTTATGTGTACCGTACTTATGTTGCAAGGGATGGAGAAACTTCCTTGATCCTGCAGCTTTACTGCAATCCTATTCTGAATTAGAGCACTACAATTTTCGGTTAAGGAAACAGTTTGAAATTCACTCAAACCCTCTTTTTAGTAAGTATATCTTTCAAGAATTTCTCATAAGACGGCATTTGAGTTACTAAGTCAGTAAAAGGCACAGTCACATTAAGTTTTTTCAAGATTTCAACAAATTTTTCAAATTGCTTATCAAGTTTCGCTTTTACGTACCTTCCTAGAAAAGATGGAATTGGATTATAAATACGTGTTACCTCATTTTATCCACTTTCCTTTTCTTGTGGTTTAGCAACCTTGTCATCATCCTTAGCCGACTGTGATGGTGTTTCTTCAATTTCTCTTGCCGGCGCAGGTTCAGTTTGTGGTGTTCGTTCCAATAGTTTTGTTCCACTCCTTAGGATCACTACATTAGATACAAGAGGTTTAGAACAAGCTATAGAATTAATTTGCTCAGAATTGCGAGGATTGATAGGTTGAGAAGGAAGAGGGTTATCATTTTTCAGTGCAGGATTCACCAATTACGCGATTTAAGTCTCAAGCATGCGGACGTGAGTCCATATGGAGTCTATCTTTTGGCTCATGGACGTCTTCTCTTTCTCTTAGTTTGCTAGAAAATTTTCTAGCATGCGCTCTATGTTTGACTACTCAGGTTGTCGTTGGTTTGGCGGTCGATAAGGTTGCTGATTTTGTGGTTGGAACGGCGGTCTTTGAATTTGATATTGGGGATTTTGTTGCTGTAGTTGCTGCTGTCAAAAATTTTGTTGTTGACGCTGAGGTTGCTGTTTTTGTCCTGACCATGCAAAATTTTGATTGTTGCACCATCTAGAGTTATACGAGTCAGGAAAAGTATTACCTTGTCGTTGTTGAATACCCTGAAAAGCGTTTGCCTACTCCATGGATGAGTTAAATTGGTATTCATGGGGCCTTGTACGCTGCATAGTTCACATATAGGTGTGATCACATAAACAAATGAAGTAGCATTTGATCCAAGAATAGTAAGCTTATCGGTTGAAAGTGCTACCTGTTTGACTAATTGCGACATTACACTTACATCCATGCTATTGGTCGTTGCCTGTTCAGCAGCTCGTTCAGTTCCCCATTGTGTATAGTTCTGAGTTATACCTTTGATGAGATTGTATGCTTCGTCTACACTTTTGTTCATCAGTGCGCCGCCAGCTGTGGCGTCTACGGCCATCCTTGCATTGTAGTTTAATCCGCTATAAAACGTTTGAACTACAAGCCACTGTCCTAGTCCTGATGCGGACATTTGATCAGTAAGTCCTTGTACTGCTCTCAAGTGTCGTAAAGTGATTCACCTACCTGCTGAGAAAAAGATGCAATCTAGTTGCGAATTTGAACAATTTTAGCAGGAGGGAAAAACTTACCATGAAAAGCTCGTGAGAGTTCATCCCCAGTAGTGATTGACACAAGAAGAAGAGCGTATAGCCATGCCCTCGCCTTCTCGCAAAGCAAGAAAGGAATGAGTCTCAAACGAAGTACATCTTGTGCTACTCCAATCTTGAAAGTATCATAATGCTCAAGAAACATATGTAGATGTAATGATGGATCTTCAGCGGCAAGACCGCTGAATTGGTTTTGTTGAACCAAATTCAAAAGCGCAGGTTTTATCTCAAAATTATTTGATTCAATTGGTGGTCTAAAGATACCTGATTGCAATCCCATGCTGAGTGGGGCTGCATAATCCTTGAGTCTCTTTTGGTCCTCCATTGTTGGTTGTACCTTGATGTCTTCAAGAGTTTGCGAGTTTTCCTCCAATCTTACCTATCTTGCCTCGTACTAAAGTTGGCGCGAGGTTTTGAAAGGTTAGTGGTGCAAAGAAAGAAGAAAAAAAGAAAATAGAAGCAAGATTGAGGAGTGAGACTGACTTATATCAGCGAAAATTAATCTAAAAAGATGAATTATTGTTGTTCCCCGGCAACGGCGCGAAAAACTTGGTCGCACCCGAAAGGGTTGAGTGCGATGTGTAATAATAACCGCAAGTGAACAGTTGAACGTTGAGCACTTGAGGGTCGAATTCCACGAGGAACAAGCGTATTCATCTTTCTAGCTTAATGGATCACTGATTAAGTCTAAATGATTTTGGGATGGTTGTTTTTCTATAACTAAGTCTAATAATCTAGGGTTTGCAAGTTGGAATGAAAATCTAGGGTTTCGGGAATTCCATAACCATCCGGCGTAATTCTATCCAAGGATCGAGGATTGTAAGATAATTTCAATTGTTTTCCAAGACAAATTAAGTTTCCAATTTGGTGTGCTGGGTCAACAGTCAAATGATCGCTTCCACTGTCACGTTTGGTGAGAGCCTCTCTCTTGTTCAGGGTTCGATGTCAAAGCGCTAAGAACTCAAAAACTCCCCTAAATTATTGTTAAGACTCAACTGTTATGTTTGTTGCTGAAATGAGAATTTAGGGTTTGGAGGAAGAAAACATTATGAAATTATTCCAAAACTTGAAATAAAGACCGAGGGAGAATCACACCTTCAGGATTAAGTCATCCCTAACCCTAGAGGGGATCTACTCGCTAAAAGCCATAATAATGCAGAAATAACAATAAGAAATAAATTAAAGCTTACTTGATTGCTTGAAAACTGAAGTTGTCGTGCTTGTCGACTTACAAAAGTAATAAAATAGAGAAGGGGGCTCTTCTAAACTAAAACTAAGCTCTAATGGCTCCTAAACATAAAGGAAGCATAAAAAACATAAGAGAGCCTCCTTAATTGAGAAAAAAGCTTCTCTATTTATAATACACAGGAAAATGTGTCCAAAAATAACTTCTTAATGTGCAGGCGACGAAATCAATGTTCAAACGGTGTGAGAATATGGACAAATATGAGTCAAAACCGACTAGATTCGACCAGTATTGATCCAATCAACTCAAACGACCAATTCTGGATAAAACCAACCAAGTTCGTCCAGTTTGAGTCAAAACCGGATCAAAACGGCCCACAAACGACCAGTTGGGATCAAACCCACTCCAAAATGGCTCATCCACGGCCAATCTAGGTCAAAACTGCCTCACAACGTCCAGTTTGGATTGAAACCAGTCAAAACCGTGCCGAGGAATCCTGTTGGAGGAAATCTCGGCCGCTTCCCGAGAAAAGTCTCGGACGGCTCCCGTGGAAAACCCCGGAGAGCTACCGGGCAAAGTCCCGGAGGCCTTCCGTGGAAAACCTCGAAGGGCTACCGGGCAAAGTCCCGGAGGCCTTCCGTGGAAAATCCCGCAGGGATAGCGGGCAAAGTCCCGAAGGCCTTCCGTGGAAAACCTCGAAGGGCTACCGGCAAAATCCCGGAGGCCTTCCATGGAAAATCCCAGAGGGCTACCGGGCAAAGTCCCAGACGCCTCCCAGGAGGAGCCGTGGAGGTCCCTTGTAGAAGACCACGGGCATCTCTCTGAGCCTCGGACGCCTCCCGTGAGATATCACGGCCTCCCGGGAAAAGCCACAGAGGTCTCTCGTAGAAGACCGTATCAAATCCCGGCCGTCCACCGGGAAAAATCCCGGGGAACTACCAGGGAAAGTCCAGGACGTCCTCCGTGAGAAATCTCGGACATTCTTTGGGAAAGGTCATGGAGGCCTCTCGTGCAAGGGCACGCGAGGTCACGTGCGAGTGACGTCGAGAGTACCTTGGGAACTTGCGAGGACACTTATCAAGCATCCAAGCCCTTCGGCCGGTGAAATGGCGTCAACACCCCCCGATCCGACGGCTGTAGCTAGGGCTTTTTAGTCTTTTTGCATGTTTTGGGCCCTATACATACCCCTTGTACCTCATTTGTGACCAATTCCAACTGATTTTATCACACTCAAACAACAGGCTCCCTTGGAGACCTCTCCCCCCGAGAGAGTACCTCCCCAATGGACTATCTTCCGGAGGGTGCCGACAGGACTAGGGCCCTCACCGGGACCCAAACCTGTATAAAACTCACCGATTGTTGTGTTGCCTGGTGGGAAGTGACTGATCGCTCGGTCAGCTCGTACCGTCGTTCCCGTTTCAAGCCTTTCCGTGAAACTTGCCAGTGGTATATTTTACACCATGACAGTTGGCGCCATCCGTGGGGACTCGTGATGAATTGCCATGGCTCCCCCAAGAACGAGAGCTAAAGCCCTCTCCCTTTCCGGTGGTGCCGGTCCTAGTGACCCAGCGCCGCCTCCGCAAGAAGATGTTGCTATAACGTCCCTACTGACGAGGATTGACACCCGAGTCAGTTCAAATAAATGCACAACTGGTTCAGGATAGATTCGAACCAGACACGTGCCTGGCGGTGCGAACTCAGGTCATTCTGAGGAGTACCAGTCCGAGGTCGCAGTCCTTACGCGATTAGGCTGCAGCTATTGTGCGGTCAGGAGTCCGTATGTTGTGCGCGGACAGAAGGCTGAAGATGTTGCGCGGTAAGCCAACATCGCGCGGTTAGAACTCTTTCAACCAGGGAACGTGGGAATATTCTGTCCCTGTAACAAGAATAATCCAAGTATCTCGAAGATTCTTTCACGTAGAGGAACAACCGTCAGGAGGTTAATACGTGCAGTTATCCACGAATAACACGTGTTAAACCTGCGTGGAGGTTAAGAGCGGTTCTCTAAACCGCATCCAAGCAACCGTTTGATGCCATTATGACTTGGCGCCCTTTCGACTAATATAAAAGGGCAGCATGGTGTATCAAACAGAGAGATAAACGGATCGAGAGGGAATACAACATATCTCACTTGAAGAATCAAATAGCCAAGGCTACAGCTTAGATTAGATAGCTTCCACAAGCCTTACAGGCTTCGTCCTGTATATTCATATAGGGAAAACCTTCGCCTGTGAAGGTTTTTTCCCATCACTTTGTAACTCTTTACTACACATAGTGCAATCCCAACAGGACGTAGGGCTATTACTCTCACCATCGAGGGCCCGAACCTGTATAAATTTCTCTGTGCTCCAGTTCTCCATAATTCTACATACCTTCCCGGAGAGTCACCCTGAAAGGTCTTACTATTTACAAATTCTGCATAAGTTCGACCAAGGACCCCTAGTCCGAATCGTCGACACCTACCACCCGGGGACACCCGGGGAGAGGACCCACCGCCTCCCCTCGAAATCTCCGATGGAGGTGTCCCCACTACCAACCCGGCGATCGCGACTACGCTTGCGGAGCCTAGCACCCCCCAACCGGCGACCCCAGTCTCCGAGGACCCCTTGCTCGGGGCTTTAGTCCAGGGCCAACTCCGTGCTCAGCATACCTTGCAGGAGTTATTGCGCGTCTTAGTGCGGCCCCTGGCTCAAGCTCGAGTTCCCCACTACAAACAACCTCACCGAGTACGAGGCCTTACTCCTGGGGCTGCGCCTCGCGCGCTCCTTGGGGATCTGCCGCTTCTTAGTCAAAGGACACTCCCAGCTCGTGGTTTTCCAAATGAAAAAGTCTTACTTGTTCCATGACGCAAACCTGAGCCTCTACTTGGGGGAGGTGCGCAAGATGGAGAGGTACTTTGAGGGCCCAGAGGCCCGACATATCCCCCGAAGAGATAACAACCATGCCGATGCACTGGCCCGGGCGGCCAGCGCCCGGGAACCTCTCCCCAAGGGCACCTTCCTTGAGATCATCGTGAAGCCCTCAGTGACCCCTCTGGTTGCGGACTCTGAGTCCTGTGCGAGGCCTGCCAGAAAATGGCTAAGGGATTCAACCTGCCCTCCGAGGCACTGCAGACCACCCCCATCACTTGGCCCTTCGCGAACTGGGGGATGGACCTCCTTGGCCCTTCCCCCCAGCGCCTGGGGGCTACAAGTATGCGGTGGTCGTAGTGGATTATTTCTCCAAGTGAGTGGAGACTGAGCCCTTGGCCAGCATCACCTCCCGCGTGGTGCAACGTTTCTTTTGGAAAACATCTTGTGTCCCTTTGGGGTCCCCCGAGAAATCACCGTCGACAACGGGACCCAATTTGACTCGGCATATTTTTGGGAGTTCTGGGAAGGCTTGGGGGCTACCCTCCACTTCGCTTTCGTAGCTCACCGCCAGAGCAACGGAGCTGTCGAAAGGGTCAATGGTGTAATCCTGCAGGGGTTACGCCGACGACTCGAGCAGGCCGCCTCCAGGCGGGGTGCATGGGCAGAGGAGCTTCCAAGCATCCTCTGTTCCATGCGCACGACCCCGAGCCGGGCGACAGGGCGCACGCCCTTCTCACTCGTGTACGGGGCTGAAGCAGTCCTCCCCTCAAAAATCAGTTTTCGGTCGCTGCGGGTCGAGCTCTTAGACAGAGCTACGACCACAGTGTACCAAACCAATGAAGCAAACCAGCGGCTAGAAGTCGACCTTGTCGAGGAAGAGCACGGCCGAGCGCTCCTCTGCCACGCCATCTAAGAGCGTGAAATAGCGCGCGCATACAACCAGCGCGTCCGCAAGAGAGCTTTCCACCTTGGGGACCTAGTCCTCAAGCGCATGACTGACCCCCCAGGACCAAGGCAAACTATCCCCCAAGTGGGAAGGCCCATACAGGATCTCCACAGTCCTGGGCTCGGGGACTTATAAGGTCTCCAACCTTGAAGACCAAGAATTGAAGCATACTTGGAACGTGGCCTTGCTCCGCAAGATCTACATCTAGCCTCCAGACGTACTCCCTAGGGGGAGATGCTGTATTCACTGTTCGCTCCCCCACCATGGTTCCGCGAGGGGGGGGGTCGTTGTATTTCAATTTCTATCAATACAAATGGCCTTTTTGTTCAATTCTGGAATTTTTACAGATTCTTATCTTTCCACCTTCAAGGCGATAGCCCCTCTATGAGAATGCCCTCTGCGTGAGAACGTAGGCTACCACAGCCTAAAAGTCCCTACGACAAGAGCCCCACTCCTGTAGGGCGGCTTACAGTAACAACCCAATTCTCATGAATTGCAGTAGCGAGTCACTTTGAGAGATTACTCCCCCCTCAAATACTCTACACCAGCTGCGGGGTCACAAAACCCTCATCCGGGAGCGGCTTTATCCCCCTACGGGCCATTGGCTCATCCTCCTCTAGGAGTGACTTCCCCCCTATCGATCTTGGAGTTCTCAATTGTCTCCGGAAATTTTTTACTGGGAATTTCTCGACCGGCTCCCCGTTCTCACGGCGACCGAGGTAATTTCTTACCGGCCATTGAGAATTTTCGACCGGGAATTTCTCGACCGGCTCCCTATTCTTACGGCGATCGGGGAAATTCTTACCGGCCCTCAAAAATTTTTGACAGAATTTCTCGGCCGGCTCCCCATTCTCACGGCGACCAGTGGAAATTCTTACCAGCCCTCAAAAATTTTCGACCAGGAGTTTCTCGACCGGCACCCCGTTCTCACAGCAACCCGAGGAAATTCTTATCGGCCTTCGAGAATTTTCGACCGGGAATTTCTCGACCGGCTCCCTGTTCTTGCGGCGACGGGGGGAAGTTCTTACCGGTCTTTGGAAATTTTTGAGCTGGAGTTTCTCGACCGGCTCACCATTGTCAGGGCGACTGGGGGAAATTCTTACCGGCCTTCGAAAATTTTCGACCAGGAATTTCTCGGCTAGCTCCTAGTTCTCACGGCGATCGGGGGAAATTCTTAGCGGCCTTTGAGAATTTTTGACCGGGAAAATTTTTCGACCGGCTCACTATTCTCACGGCGACTGGGGAAATTCTTACCGGCCCTCAGAAATTTTTGATGGAATTTCTTGGCCAGCTCGTTCTCACGGCGACTGGGAAAAATTCTTACCGGCCTTCAAAAATTTTTGACTGGGAATTTCTCGGCCGGCTCCCTGTTCTAGCAGCGACTGGGTGAAATTCTTACCGGCCTTCAAGAATTTTCGAACGGGAATTTCTCGGCCGGCTCCCCATTCTCACGGCGACCTGGGGAAATTCTTACCGGCCTTCAAGAATTTTCGATCGGGACTTTCTCGGCCGGCTCCCCGTTCTCACGGTGACTAGGGGAAATTCGTACGGAAAATTTTTCGATCGGGAGAATTGATGGTCATGCTTCGGAACTTTCGACTGAGGGATATGTGGACCTAGTAGTTATCAACGTCCGGGCCTGTTTGTTCCTTACCCACAGTGCGCGGAGACGAGCTGCACCCCGCTGTGGTGGGGGATGACCTAGGCCAGACAGGAGACAATAACTCAAAAAATTTCAATGACAGTTTAAAAGAATTTCGAAGACATCGCAAGGAAAATTTCAAACTTTATTGATACATCGGACTGGAGGGGACCCCCCCCCCCGGTGGGTTAAAGTGCTCCTGGGGCAGCAATGCCCGGACATGTACAAGATACGACCCGAGGAGTTAAGCTCCCGCGAGAAACTACCCCGGAGGACAACCCCCTCCGGTGGGCAACTACGCCTAGCAATCCCGGAGGCCTTCCTTGAGCTCCCAGGAAATATCCTTGTATAGGCACCTGACCCTCCATTGGGCGCTCCGGAGAAGTTCCACCAGCCAGTACTCGTTGCTGGCCAAGAGGGCTATTTGAAGCGGCGGGACCCTCCGGGACCCCCGCTTAAGAGGAGACAGCTCGGCGCGACAATTGTCAAAATTGTCCAAGTGCCACTCCGGGAGCCACCGCAACCGAACAGGCCCCCGGAGAGTGCTCTCTGGCACTCTCCTGAAGGATGGCTTGGGGGATGGGCAGTTGGCGCGCCCCCGGCGGCGAGGCTCAACAAGGTTAGAGCCACTTGGGCCTCCCCTGGGCTACGCCACCTGGGGCTCGGAAAGTCCTCCTCGGGCGTGAGCTCCTGAGCCACCGAGGAGCCCCCCGGGCAACACCATCCAGTGCTCGAGAACTCCCTCTCGGGAGTGAGCCCCCGGGATGCCTACTTATGATAAGACAAAGACTTAGCAAAAATACCTTTTCATTTCATTGTGAAGGGATTTACAAATCTCCGGGGCTTCCTCTAAGAAGCTACCAGGAGCAAAAAAAACCTAGAAAGCAAAAAAGCCTAACTAAAAGGCTGGGGGAGCTCTTACTTGCCCGTTCTTGTCCCCCCTGGGGGGGGGGGGGGACCTCCGCTGCCGTCGACGTTGTCACTGGGGGCGCTCCGTCTGGGTCCATCGCCCCGGAGACGCGGTCGAAGAGAACCCCGGCCAACTCCTCGAGCCCCTGTCGCTGGGCTTCGAAGTAGTCGGGGAAGGTCCGAGGAAGCAACTCCCCAATGACCCGGGCACCCACTCCGTAGTGCTCCACGAGAGCGGCCGCAAGAGCTATCGCCGAGATGGCGAGGCCCCGGGCCCGGACATCGGCGGCCACTGAGATCAAAGAGACCTGTGTATTGTGGAGACACGCATCCTCTTGGACCGACGATGGCACTGGCTCAGGGCTGCTTCCCGATCTGAGCTCGACCCCGAGCCCCTCGAGAGCCAAGCGGATCATCTTCCCGCCGGTGGTCACCACGGCAGCACCCAAGGCCTCTGCCTCCCAGAGAGCTTGCCTCTCCGTGCGCAGCTCCCTCTGGAGCCGGGAGGCGGCGTCTTCGACGGTGGCGAGCCGCGCCCCAGTCGCCTCCAGGTTGATTGTGCTTCTAGTTCGGTCAATAACAATCCGAAGTTGGTTTAGTGATTGCCAGGGCGTATCACTCATGTACGGTTGGTAGTCGGATCGTGAGAGTCGTCTTTACAAATCGATAGTTGTTGTTCTCATCGAAAGATCGGACCACCCCACGTCCCATCAGGGTCGTAGCCTACATCTCCGAGTCCGACCCTTGTCCTTCCCCGGCCACCACTTCCCCTAGACGGTCCGTGCCCGGGGAGATGGGATAGGACGATGACGGAGCCGGTTAGCCAATTGGCTCAGAACGTCCCGCCCTCGGAGATGACATCGCTGGAGGCACTGGAGGCGTTGCCGAGGAAGTGGCCGGCGCCCTCGCGGGGCTCTTCACACGAGCGCGCTTCAAAGGCCCCCCGGCTGCCTCCTTCCCCCTCTTGTGGGAGCTAGGGGTGGGAAGAGGCACCCGGATGGGGAGCTAAAGCCCAAAGGCCCCCGCTACGAGATTCCGGGGAGGACCCTCCTTGATGACGCGCACGACCCGCTCGTGCTCATCCTCGTAATATCTCCCGAGGAGGAGGACTGCCACCTCCCGGGAGCGATCGTAGGACCGGACTGCAAAAGGAAAACAAGGCGTTAGTCGAGATTCTCCCTCTGGGGATTAAGCCCGGAAACTTATGTTGCGCCACCGTCGTCCAAGTCAGGAGGTCTATCTCCTCCTCGAGCCACTCGGGGGCCACCGGGCCGCCCGCCCGGCTGTAGGTCGACGGCTCCAGGGAGTAGGTGACCTCCGGGTCATCTACCTGGAGGTAGAACCACCTCCGGAGCCAATCCCCCCAGTGGTCCCCGGAGGCTTGCACCGGGTACTCGTCCACACGGCCCGGCAGGAGCTGCATCATCACCAAGCCAAAGGTGGACTTGGGGCCGCCCTTCATCACCAGCGGGCCCCTCGCCAACAGCTCGTAGAAGTATCGGAGGAGCCGGAGAGTCGCCTTCTCCCGGTTGACTATCTCGCACAGCCATATGAACAACCCCATCCGGACGAGGGTGTTCGGGGTGAGGTGGTTGAGGGAGAGGCGGTACTCCCGGAGAAACTCCCGGAGCAATGGATGCACCTGAAGCCAGAGGCCCGCCTCCACGAAGGTGTCAAAGGCCACCACCTCCCCCTCCCGGGGACTCGGGGCCAGCTCCTCCGCCCCGGGGATCCGGATGTCCCCGATGGCGAAGTATTTTCGCTCTAGCAAGACCTCGAGGTCCTGTGCGGAGAACTCGGTCATGCCGAGGAAGTCTGGGGTCACCTCCTTCGGAGGCAACTCGACCCTTCAGTGCCATCGCGGTGTTATGGAAATTTTTGGGGAAATGTGCTACCGGGAAATCAAGCTTCCGGGGGAGCAAAAGTGCACTTCCGGGAGAGCGAGTTTCTGGCTTAGGAAAAATGAGTGTCCGGGCCGAGGCACCTCCCCCCTATTTATAAGCGACGGAGGGGGCCTCGGATGGGTGCCACATGTCCCCGGATCCATTTGGGCCGTCGATTCAAACCATCACGCGGATATTGAAGAGCTGCGCAAGTATAGAGACGCCGTACCGCGCACGCCTAAATCGAGGGCTCGCGCGGGTAAATAGACCGGGAACCGAAGCGTCGCGCATGGTTTAAGGAGTGTCTCGGAAGGCGAAGCGTCGCCTGGGGCCAAGTTCTACGCATACCCTCCGGGGACACCATGTGTCCACAGGGGTCTCGGGGGCTACTGTTGGGGGAAAATCCCAGATGCTTCCCGGGAAAAGTCTCGGAGGGCTCCCGTGGAAAACCCGGGGAGAGCTACTGGGCAAAACCCCAGAGGGCTATCGGGCAAAGTCTCGGAGGCCTTCCGTGGAAAATCCCAAAGGGCTACTGGGCAAAGTCCGGAGGCCTTCCGTGGAAAATCCTGGAGGGCTATCGGGCAAAGTCCCAGACGCCTCCCAGGAGGAGCCGTGGAGGTCCCTTGTAGAAGACCATGGGCATCTCTCTGAGCCCCAGACGCCTCCCGTGAGATATCATGGAGGCCTCATGGGAAAAGCCACAGAGGTCTCCCGTAGAAGACCGTATCAAATCCCGGGCGTCCACCTGGAAAAATCTCGGGGAAATACTGGGGAAAGTCCCGGACGTCCTCCGTGAAAAATCTCAGACGTTCTCCGGGAAAGGTCACGGAGGCCTCTCGTGCGAGGGCACGCGAGGTCACGTGCGGGTGACATCGAGAGCACCTTGGGAACTAGCGAGGACACTTGTCAAGCATCAAAGCCCTTCGGCCGATGAAATGGCGTCAACGCCCCTCGATTCGACGGCCGTAGCTAGGGCTTTTTAGTCTTTTTGCATGTTTTGGGGCTTATATATTACCCCCTTGTACCTCATTTGTGACCAATTCCAACTGATTTTATCACACGCAAACAACAAGCTCCCTTGGAGACCTCTCCCCCCAAGAGAGTACCTCCCCAGCGGACTCGCGTCTGGAGGGTGCCGACAGGACTAGGGTTCCCACCGGGACCCAAACCTGTATAAAACTCACCATGTCAATTGCTGTGTTGCCCGGTGTGAAGTGATCGGTCGCTCGGTCAACTCGCACCGTCATTCCCGTTTCAAGTCTTTCCGTGAAAGCTGACAGTGGTATATTTTATACCACAACAAATCCAATTTGAACACGACCGGGACACGTGGCACACTCACAGCCGCACACGCGTCATGGCCGAAATCGTATCGATCATGACCGGGACATGTGGCACAATGATGGCCTGACACGTGGCGCAACCGGGACCGAGCGGGAATTTTCTTCGACCGCGACCAGGTCTTCTTTTGCAAGCAAAAGTTGTTTTCGGGTAAAGATCCTTTTTTCACCTGGTTTCGTATGGATATGATCTTTTCCCACCAATTCGACTTCGACCAAGACTCTTTTGCTTCTTCAAATGGTTTTCTTGGTCGTTGGAGGCTCAAATGTGGTCTAAATTGCTTCAAATTTGGAGGATTTGATCCCTGAACATGATAAATACAACCGTGAAAGCCATTTGTGAAAATAGTTATATTTTGCATATAAAATGTCGCATTAGAGGAGTTTTAAGCATGATTTTTCATATTTTCAATACAAACCTAGGGTAAAAGTGCTACCAAGTTAGCACTTATCAACGACCTCGGGCGACACTGCAACTTTGCTCTTGCGACCTGCAGATCCTCTTGGGTCACTTGCAAACTTTACAAAAATAGCTCTGCATACAAATAGCTCAAAGACACGGTTAGTCTAAGACACTTAATGTCATCAATAATCAAAATCAACCAAAAAGGGCCTAGATGCAACAACTTCAACCGCTGCAACTGTGGTCGAGCTATGACGACCACATCTTCTTCGCCATTGCACCGCCATGCTACTTTGACCTCTCTGTTGACCACAACCGCGTTTCTCCCCCTCTGCACTGACAACAGCTTTGGCAATGATCTCCTGCTCTCTCAATTCCTTTCTCTTCTCCCCCTCAACCTGTTTTCCTATCATGTCTGTAAAGAACAAAATATGAATGCTGGATGAACTGATTATATGTGAGGATCTGACTGCATTCTGTTGAATGAATGTTTCATATTGCATCCCTTTTATTCCTTAGTTCTGAGTTGAATTGGCTGAACTGTTGTTCTGTGATCTCTGATGAATTATTTATAGTGGTTTCTAAGGGATTTTAGGGTTCTTTAGTTTCATACTTTCTCTTTTGTTCTTGGTTTTCTCTCTGATTATCTCTCATTGCCTGGATGTTGTCTCAGCCGAGATGTTTGAGCTTGAAATTCAGTACCTATCTTTGTTATGTTGTCCAGTGATGGTTGATTTAACTTTGGTGTTTAATTTGGATTGGCAACTATCTGAGGGAAATTTCTCCCATCTTCATTGAATTGCTTTGTTATTGTTTCTTTTCCTGATGAAGCCTGTTGAATTGAAGCCCACTTTAGATTCACTCCCTGCTCGGTGTCACTTGGTTTAATTGTCAGGTGTGCCTTCTTGTTCTCTTTGAACTGTGCATTTAGAAGCAACGTTCTCTCAACCTTCCGTGTTTGCGTTCACCGCTTGCCTGAAATATGATTGCAAAACGATTTCTGTTAGTCACATTTCAGTAGGTGAGGCACGTCGAGATGGACCAACTTCTCTCAACATTGTTGTTTATTTCCGATTCGAATTTAGTTAGGCACAATTTTCTCTCATCTAGTCCCTTTGGAGAGAACGACATACTTGCCTACTATTGTGACCTCGTCCACTTGCGAGGCCTCATTTTAGGTGGTATCAATTTTTGGCGCCATTGCCAGGGACTAGTTCAAGAGAAATTGTTTAACTGAGTTTGAATCGATTTGCTCTTTCTTTGATTTTTCTTCTCATTTTCTCTTTTTTTATTTGTTCTTCCTATTTCATTTTTTATTTCCTTTTCTTCTCATTTTGTTTTTCTTTTGTTTGACTAACTAACCTTTGATGTATCGCTATTCTCTGTACTACTGACTCTCTTGTCTCTCACAACACCTCTTGATGTATGCGATGATCGTTCAGTGATCACACACTCGCACCCGTCGATCCTGAGATTGAGCATACATTTGATGACGTTTGAGAGAGAGACGACGAGCAAAGAATACATAGATGGCTAATCGCGATCCCCTTGTCGATCGTGGAGCCATTCCGGGTGTAATTCAACTGGCCATTCAGGCTAACAACCTCAATATCAAGCCTGCTCTGATTACGATGGTACAGCAGTCTCGCTTTGGAGGATCACTCATGGAGGACGCAAACAAGCACATCCGGACCTTTCTTGAGTATTGTAATACATTGAAATATCATGGTGTTTCTGATGATGCCATTCACACACGTTTATTTCCATTCTATTTACGTGATGATGCATGTGCGTGGTATCATTCTTTACCTTCAGGTATAGAGATGGCATGGGAGCAGCTGCTGAAGGTTTTCTGGAGCGATTCTTCCCGCCGTCAAAATCGGCAGAGATACAAGCACAGATCATTGGATTTTATCAGTAGGATGGTGAGAGTCTCTATCATGCATGGGAGCGGTACCAAAAGCTTCTTTGATCGTGCCCGCACCATGGCTTGGAGCGTGGTTAGTATTACAAATCTTTTATAAAAGGGCTTTCTTTTGTTACCCAGGCATCTATCGATGCCGCTGCATGTGGTGGGATCATGAACAAGATGCTAGACAAGGCTTTTTGATCCGTTTGAGTCCTAGCCTTAGTTTTCACACTAGACTCGGCCCGATGCTAATATACGGAATAACGGGATCTTACTCGAAATTACCAAAACCCAAGATGATCGAAACACAGTTCAAAGTAATCACACAACTCTTTATTTCGAAGAGGGCTTTACACGTCGAACGTTAGGATGCACTTGCCTACATCGATCAATGAACTATAAGTGTCTAAGACTTGAATAAGTTCTATGACTCTTCGATGATCTAAACTATACCTATTACAAAGTATTTACAGTCCAATCGTATGAATACGTATCAGACTCAAGAACCTAGACGTATTAGACTCAGACATTTAACTAAACCTAACAGATAAGACAGTTATATTCGGATCGGATTACAATTCCGAACATAGTTCAAATCCTTCAAGGTCGTGAACCAATCCATGGTCGTGAAACCTTTTCAAACTCGGTTAAGGTCGCCGAGCCTTTTCCGACCATGACCTGAAGATCCTCCCGGATTATGACTCCCTTCTTGAGAAGGAGCCAACTCCCATTGTGACCTCTCGATCAAATTGGAGATGTGCAAATTGGGCTTGTCCATCTTCTCTAGTGTACCACTTTGCCACATGTACGCATTGACCTTTCCAACCGATTTGAAAAGTCTCTTTTGTGCCACTGCGAATGGTAGTCACCTTCTTCTCCAAGATCACATCTTCTCGTAGAGGTTCGTCTCGTTGATAGACCAAGTCTTCAACATATGGCACTATGGTATCTAACTCATCATCCAACATGGAAGGCTTGAAGAGTTTGAGATATTCAACATTGACAACCGAGTAAATATCATTGTATGGAGGTAACTCGAGCTGACAAGCATTATTACCAACTTTCCGCAAAATCCAAAAAAGACCATAACAAATGGGTTTGAGCTTCTTACCTTCACCTTTAAGCCCCTCCTTACTCAGATATAACCATACCATATCACCTTCTTGGAATTGAGCATCAACTCGGTGTCGATCATGTCACACCATGTACTTGAGCTGAGCTTTCAGCAAGTTTTGTTCAACCTCTCGATGGAGCCATTGAATACCTTACAGGAAATTTCGTGCTCAATCCTGATCAGATACTTCCTTGCTGTTCTGTGCTGAGGTAGGGATCACAAACTCCATGTCGAATGGACTCTGTGGTAGGAATCCCAAACATACCTCAAAAGGTGACTTCCCAATAGAACCATGCACTGCTCGATTAAAAGCAAACTGCAGGTACGGTATGCTTTCATCCCAGGTCTTCGGATGCTTAGAGTTAAAGCCCCTCAAGAGATGAACGACGGTCTGATTTACCACCTTAGTTTGACCATCAGTTTGCGGATGAAAAGCAATACTCCACTTTAGCTTGGTGTCCATCATCGTCTAGAGCAATTGCCAAAAGTAACTAAGGAACAGGGTATCACGATCAGACACAATAGAAGTCAGCAGTCTGAAATGTGTCCAAATGTGCTGAAAGAATACCCGAGCTGCTTCTTCTCCCGTGATAGTCTTTCGACAAGGTATGAGAATGATCATTTTGGAGAACCGATCAACGACCACAAAGAGATAGTCATTGCCACATCGGGTCTTAGGCAATCCTCCCAAGAAATCCATGGATATACTCTCCCACAGTTGTGATGGAACTGGCAAAGGAGTGTACAAACCTAATTTCCAGTTTGCTGGTTTCGAGGTGCTGCAGAGACCACAGCCTCGAACAAAACTAGCCACATCTTGCTGCATATGCAGCCAGAACACATGTCAATGAAGATTTTGCAAAAGTCTTCATAACCCCAAAGTGACCAACTACCTTCGATGTGTGCGCTTCTCGCATCCATTGAATTCGATGTGCTCCACGAGGTATACAAAGTAAATTGCCTTTGTACAAGAGTCCTTCTTGACGAACAAACTCCGTAGGTTTCCTTGTTTTGAGCTCAATCAGTGCTATTTGAAAATCAGGGTCTTCAATGTACATTGTGGCATAGTCATCATGACATGAGGGCTCGATCTACATGAACGCTGATAAGCAGAGGGTCGTAACTGGTGGTCGCGATAACATGTGCGCCAATTTGTTGGGTATGCCCTTCTTATACTTAATCACCAGATTAAACTACTGCAGATACGACATCCACTTCATGTGCCGAGCTTGCTGTAGCTTAGACTGGGTTTAAAAATATTGCAATGGTTGGTGTTCGGTGTGGACAATAGTCTCTTTACCCAAGAGGTAACACCGCCAATGTTTCATGGCATGATGCAGTGCACACAACTCCTTGTCATAGGTCGAGTAATTCTTCTGAGCTCTCTGAAATAACTCAGAGTGATATGCTACTGGTCGACCTTCTTGCATGAGCACTGCACCCATCGCATAACCTGAGGCATCGGTTTCTAGCTCGAATGGTTTCTAGAGATTCGGCAAAGCTAACACATGCGCCTCGTTGATCTTCCTCTTCAGCAAGAGAAATGTGTCCTCATATTTCCCTGTCCACTCGAACTTCTAGTTGATCTTGATTAATGCATGCAACGAAGAAGCCACAATCAAGAAGTGTCGTATGAACTTCCGAAGGTATTGGTATTCTCTTAAAAAGCTGTGCATGTCTGTAACTGTTCACGGTAGCGGCCACTCGTGAATCACTTTTACCTTATCCCGGTAGATTTGCAACGTACCGTTGTCGACCATAAATCCCAGGTATAGTAGCGTTTGCTGGCCGAACTCGCACTTCTTATGGTTGAGGCGAAGTCGATGTCACCTAAGCTATTCGAACACCTTTTTGACATGAATGAGGTGTTCATCCCATAAACGACTATAAACCAGTATGTCATCGAGGTAAAAGATCACAAAGTCGTCGATGAACTGTCTCAATACGTCATTCATAATACGCATGAAAGTTGTCGGGGCGTTGCAGAGACCAAACGACATGACTTGCCATTCGAACAGACCTTGTTGTGTTTTGAACGTGGTCTTCCACGTATCCTCCTCTCAAATACTGACTTGATGATATCCTGACTTAAGATCCAATTTGGACAAGACAACAGCATGCTTCAATTGGTCTAGCAGGTCGTCAATACGAGGAAGGGGGTACTGATTCTTGATGGTGATCTTATTCAGTGCTCAGTAGTCGATGCACATACACCAAGTCCCATCTTTGTTTGGCACTAACACCATAGGAGATCCACAAGGTGAACTACTCGATTGAATGACACCATCGTTCAACAACTCACCAAGTTGTCTCTTGATCTCTTCATTTTCCAATACCGAGTTGCGATACATACTCAGATTGGGAAGTGTCGCATCGGACACGAGCTGAATTTTGTGCTCAATTGGACGTTCGGCAGACGACCCTGGGTACTCTCGAACATATCACTGTATTCCTCCAGTAGTCCCAACAAACGACCATAATCTTCTCGGCACACCAACGCAACGCTGCTCGAGTACTGTCACCTTGACCAATGGGTTGAATCATGACAAGCATGTACTTGTGACAAGCATTGACGATTCGTTTGTCTTGATTTGCGGTAATCAAGTTCGAAGTGTTGACGTGGACGTCTCTACTGATCATGAACTTAACTCCATTTTTAGTGAGCTTGTACTCTTGCGCTCGCCGATGGAAGTGAGCGTCTCGATCATACAGATACAGACTCCCAAAGATCACCTGACAGATATCGATAGGAACAACGTCGCATTGCACCTCATCGATATATCATGCAGAGCTCGCAAACTTCAACACACACTGACTCGTAATCTGTTGGTTCACATCGGATGTAAACCAACCCAGCGGATATTGTCGCAGGTGTGTGGTTGTCTTCAAACCAAGTCGCCGAACCAGTCCAGCGAAGACCAGATTCTTCTGACTTCCGGGATGGAATATTGCTGCGACCACTTCGTGCTTCACCTGGATGTTGATAGTGAACAAGTTGGGTGATGGTCACTCAGTGGATTCGAACCCTTCTCCTTCGGCATTGCATTAGAGACAAGGTCGTATCTGTCAACGATTTAGACTCGGGGTCCTCAATCGATCTTACGCAGATTTGTGAGTTGTATGTGAGACCTTTCAGGGTGCCTTCCGGTAAGTTAAGACAAGCATGAAATGGTGACACGAAGAATTATACAGGTTCGGGCCCTCGATGGATGGAGTAATAGCCCTACGTCCTATTGTGATTTCACTATATAAAGGAATTTACAGGGAAGAGAGATGGCTATAGAGGCTAATCTCATTCAATACTTATGTCTAATGTCTAAGTCTTCTAGGGTTGTTGATATCTATTCTGGATGATGAACCGTTCCCTCATACCGTACATCAGCCATCCTTTTATACTGAATGAAAAGATGCCAGTGTGAGGCGGTTTTGGATGGTTGCCATAGTGTAGTTTGTATAACTACACATAATCCCTTCGCCGGTTAATACATGCAGTTGTAGACAACCGCATATCCTAACCTCTTGGCGGTTGTCTTCTCACGTGGGAGAAGAAGTTACCTTTAGACCCGGGAACGTGTCTGGTAAAGCTCAAATACACTCAAGTCATCTTGGTCACGCATAGCCTACAACCTTATGATCACACAAGTACTGCGACCATAAATTCACTCTATTCGCCTGCGACCTTCTGGCATGCAGGAAGCTGTCCTCTGCGACCATAGTGGCTGCTAGGCCACAGGGTCATATATCACATCCGGACTTAACCTAAACGTGATATATAAATAAATAAACTAGCTCGGGTGACAATCCTCATCAGCTAGCCCAAAATTTGAAGAGATAAAAAGATTATAACTTCAAATTTTAATCTGTATTGAATATAGAACCCGACACTTTGCCTTTTTCAATTGCACTGCACACCGAGTGGTGGTTGGTTTCCCAAGAAAAATCTCTAGGTTTATCTTGACAGGTAATCATGAACTTTTTGACTGCTTCAACCAAGGAGAAAATTGTAAGCGGTTTTAAGAACTTGAGGCATCCACGAATCCGAACCGTCACCTCCAGGCTCTATAAATAGCAAAGCTTTTCCAGTTCTAAAACTCACAAGCTTTCCTTGGCTAAGTCCTTTAGAATCTGTTTTCTCACCTTCTTGCTCCTCATTTCCTCTTCAACTCTCATCTTAATGGTGAACCAAGACTCCAAAAAGATTATTGAGAGCGATGAGGAAGAAGTTGAAATAGAAGATAAGATCAAATAGGATCTTCAAGAGGTAATTCTCTTCTGGAACATTGGTGTAAACCTTTTCTTCTTCGCAGCTTGAACATTTCCAAAGTAATGCATTTTGGAACTTAGATCTGTTCGAGAATACGACACCTTCAAAGAAAAGATCTAAGCACAACGCAAAATCCTCCAATGGAGCTTCATCCAAAATGCTAACGGGTGCAGAGATCTGGGCTACCACACTACACTCAGCACTTTCTTTGCATCCTCTGGTTTCTTCAGCCCTTGCAACCCATCCAGTTGCATATTCAACACCTTCTTTGGATCCATCCTCTGAGGGATTAGGTATTACTACACCTGCAGGGCCTTTGCAACCAAGTCCCTTTCCATGCTCAGCTTTTCCCTCTGCTTCTCAGGTAAATCTTCATCCTCTCTATTTGCTACATGTTTTAGGAACTAACCCATGCATGTACAGGAGGAGAAGGCTCTTGGGGCTCCCAGTGATCAGCTTGCTGAGATCTAGGCTCTTCTAGGGGAGAAATCTGACTTGATCAGAACCCTCAAAGAAGAAAAAGAGGTGCTGGAGGAGCACCTTCATAAAATCTTCCCGATCACACTGCGCCTAGCAGGGTGTTTTGATGGAGCTCATGAAGAGGCGCGCTAGTTCCACCTGGAGAGGGATCATGCCTAAGAGCAGTGAGACCTCTCTAACGCAATTAGGGAGAACTGCTTCTTCGCAATAAGAGACAATGTCGATAGGCTGAGGGACGTCGCTAGTTCTCTTGGGGCGGCCAGTGTTGATCCCACTGATGCCAACTTGACCCTTGCAGGACTTTGTAAATTACTTTCGGATCAGGTCAGCATTCTAGTCGCCTGTATCCCTTTTGTATGCAAAGAATGCAAGAAATAAAATTTCTTTTCTTTACATCTTGACTCTTTAAATGATTATATATAATCGATAATCATCAATTGGAGTTCTTTAAATTCTCTGTGCGGAAAGTGGTTACAGGAAAATACCTCTGTGACCAAAACATACACAGGTATTTAGTTCTTTGTCCATGATAAACACTGGACAATACTGAGGTCACAAAATAACAATGAGACCATAAATAGCACTGAGGTCACAGAATAGCATTGAGACCACACACGCAGTACCGAGACCACAAAATAGCATTGCGATCATACATGTACTGTGATCACAACATTTTCATTTTGAGATCGTAATAGTGCTGAAAATATGAGATTACCCTGAAAGTCAGGGTAAATCCTCAAAAAATTCTCATATAATTATCTATACCGTAGTCCCCCGAATGTGAAATAAAATGACTTTTTAACTTGTAAAAAGATGTATTTTGTTTCAGATTCTAACAGGATTAACGATATGATACCGGGTTCCATTCGAGAAAACACCCATTATGAGAAATTATTAGAATAATGAACCTGGCGAGTAGTGGCCTTGGACATATAAAAGGAGAGGTACTCGCTTGGGAAGCTTCAGAAAAAACCCTCTTCTACCTTAACCACTCTGCCGCAAAAAACCCTCTTTGTGAACCTTGCTCTTCATCAAAGCCGTCATCTTTCCACCGATCTTTCGAGGCAATGGTGTCCTGGAGTCGATCAATCCACCACAATGCTGAGAGCTTGATGGTGATAGAGAGAGAGGAGATCCTTCCGCCGAGGCCGGCGGAGAAGAACGAAGAAACTCCAGTCGTTCATGAGAACGAACTGGTAATCTTTGAAGAGTTCTTGCGATGTGGATTTCGACTCCCAAAAAGCAAGTTCCTTCAAGACATCCTGGCACATTTTGGGCTGGAATTGGTGAATCTGCACCCCAACGCCATCCTGATCCTAGCGATTTTCCAGCACCTTTGCGAGGCCTTCGTCAGAGTCCTACCAAGTGTAGATCTCTTTTGATGATTTTATTCCTCGGCATGGTCGAAGAGTGCCAGTGCTACTGGATGCATATACTTCCGTATAAGGGAGAAGCAAGATTATCCCTTTCTTCCTCTGCGGGATTCTGTGCACGGGTGGAGCCAGAAATGGTTCTACTACACCCCTCCATCAGAGAGTAGTCTCTGGTTCGAGAATCATCGACTGGAGAAGAGCAGCGAGATGGACACGTTCCGGCTTTGAGACAAGAGTTGAAGAAGCAGGCCCAAGCAATTCTTCACTTAGTTCACCAGGGGTTAACTGCACAGGATATCATCTGTGACTTCGTAAAGAATAGGATAAGCCCCCTGAGAAAGAGGGAACATCCTGCTTGAGAGGTGGAATCCATGGCGGACAGCACCTTGGATTATAATACTGATATGTTCCCTGATCCAAAAAATGCGCAATTTTACTGATGAACAATTCCCTATCAAGTAATTTGCCTTTTGTGATGCAATTCTATCCTTTTTCGAAATCGAGAAAAGGACAAATAATCTTCTGAAGCCATACAATGCAGCTATAGAAGGAGCTCGAGGATCACCCCGACCTCAGAGCTTGATCAACAACGGTGACAATCTGAGACAAGAACGTCAAAAGGTAAGCTTCCTTTGAGGAACTTGTCCATTAACGCCTGTTGATTTTAATCATCAAATCGCATTTTCTGAAATGATGCAGCTGCTGAAGGGGCGAATCATCGAGACAAAACTCCTGGGGATAATGCTGGGCCTTCTGGGAGGTCAACATCGAAGAGAGTAAAAGTAATCTCTTCCAAAGCCAAGAAGATGAAGGAACCCACTCCTGGAATTTCCAAATCAAAGACCATAGGAGGGTCTTCATAGAAGGCAAAGAAGAGCACTGCGAAGACTACTACGGTAAGACTTTCTCTTCCCCTGTTATGACAAGTATGAATAGGAGTCACTTCTTAGTCATACAGGGAGAGGGGAGCGAGGATGAGGAAGACGAAGTTCCTCTCATCCGTCGCAAGATGAAAACGGCGAGCCTTCTGGAGATTGACGTTCCAGAGGAGCCATCCTCCCCCACTATTGCCAACATATTGTCCTCCATGTCGGGGGGAGAATGTTGAGGCAAGGGATCGCGTGGTGGCGGAAGAACTTGCAGCCATAGAGGAAATTCCCAGCCCTGAGGCCATTACCTTAGCAGTCATGGTTGCAGAAGATTCTGAAACCATGGTTGCTGCTGCTACAGGGCCAGTAACATCCATGAGCTTCTACTCCATTACATATTCCAATCATTTTTTGAATATGCAGGGAGAGGAAGCCACTGTCCTATTCAAGAAGAGGAGAACAAGGACAAATGTAGATGACACTTCAACAGGGGCACCCAGTGGGCTTCTTTCTCCCTAGAGTGCACACTGAAACCCAAAAATCGGATAGGGTTTCAAGTCAAGTAAGAACATCATGCCCTACCAAATCATGTTTGCTTAAAAAATAGAAATATCACAAGTCATGATATTCCCAGGAACCCTTTGTCTGGTGCTCTACCGACCTCCTCAAGAACCAGTGCAACACCTACCGTGGAGGTCGAGGGAGACACAGGTGCAAGCACAATGGCTGAGCCCTCAGCCATTGTGGATCTCCAATCTCATGGGATGGAAACCGCAACCTCGACAGCAAGAGCTAACCCACAAGAACAATCATTTGCTGCTCCTATTGTCAAGGAAAGAACTGGCCTCGAGGTTCAACCTTCGAATGAACATGAGAATACTTCTTTCAACAATTTCATAGAGGTAAGTGAAATTCTTTTACCTTCTCTGAAATTGACGACCTTAGGAATGTTCAAGTTTAAACAGCAGGTATGACTGCGTTTCAGGATCTTACCCGCGTGGAGACCAAGTCAAAAGCTCTAGCAGAACATATTGAGGTCACGCAACGGGAGATCAACCGACTGCAACAGTAAGTATCCGTACCTTTGTTTATACCAACTTGAACTTCATCTAAGTATAACAACTGCCTTCCTTGTCACAGGGAAAATGCCTCCTTGACAAAGAGCATGGCTGATCGGCAAAACCAGGAAGAAACTGTAGCCACAAAACTTTCTTCTATGGAGAAAGAACTTCATGAAGCGCAGTCAAAGCTTTCCTGTAAGTTTTCTTTCGACCAAAAAGAGTTATTTCTTTACATGAACTGTCGTAAATTCAATTACTTTGTTCATGTAGTACAAGAGGATCAGATAAGCACTCTTTCTAAAGAGAAAAACGACCTTCGTGCGACCATTGAGCTCCAAAGCTCAAAAATTGACACTATCTGCGAAGAGAATGGAACCTTAAAGGCGATAATTTCATCCTGCAGCAGCGTTCAATTAGAAATCTTCGAAAAGCTGAAGATGGATGCAAATTTGTTGAAGGTTGATATTATCGAGCCTCAAAAGGACAAATTAAGCCCCAGCGAATCATGCAAACTGGTCGCGGCACAAGCTGAGTCACTTCTCGAGTATCTTCTTGAAGATACCAAATGGCAGGAAGAGGCCATGAAGACCAATGCAAGATCTGTAGCCTCTGCCATTCTATGCAAATTGAGACATCACCACAGCCCAAATTTGAATTTGAATCCGGTCGTGGGAGATGCAGAAATCGAGAGTGAAGATCAGCTTGAAGCCATTCTGGAAGAAGTCAAGCCTCTCATTGAAGGTCTTTTGAAAGAACTGGGCTTATTGTAATTTATTGTGATGAACAACGATCCTCTTTTGTTTTAATTGTACCTGTACATATACAATTATAGCAGGAAATGTGCAAATGCATGCCTTATATTTTTGGAAAAATGTACTCAATTTCGTTTTATATTATGGCCATGTTCCTCTAGCCCCCTCCTAAGATCATACATACTGAAGGCATTACATTATAATCTCAGGAGAGAATGTGGGTTATAAATGATCAGGAGATATCTAGTGAGTCCCTTATACGTTTAGAAACGGTTTATAAAGGAATGTCTTGGCCTAGATACGATCATCTGGTCACACCAATACTGATCTTAGTATAATACCAAAGTTTATTACGAACTGGCAACCCCTCGAATGATCAGAAACATTCTAGTAAGTCTTGTATGCGTTGAGAAACGGCTTATTTAGGGATGTCTTATCTAGATGCGACCATGAGATCGGCCAGTGAATCCAACTTGGTTATCATAGTAAGAAGACCATCAGCGACCAGCCCCCGAGCATGGCTCGGTCAGGATGGGACAAAAGAAATCAAACCATAACATAATTCGAAGGAAAGTACATATAATTTTTAACAAAATCATGTTAATGGAAAAGGTTAAAAGAGATGGAAAACTTACACATAGAACTTGCATTACTGATCTATGTTCCAAATATTGGACAAGCTCCTTCCATCTTCCATAGCTAACCGGGCTGATCCTAGTCGCGGTACTGAGACCACAGTATAAGGGCCTTCCCACTGAGGGGAGAATTTGTTGCGGTTAGACTGGTTTTGTATTTTTTGTAAAACCAAGTCGCCCACGTGAAGACTACGAGGCTGCACCCATTTACTGTGATATTTACGTAAAGCTTGTAAATATACTGCAGACTTGATCAACGCCCGATCGCGTTTCTCCTCAAGGAAGGTAATATCGTGGGCACGTTGTTCATGTTGATCAGAATGATCAAACTGATCTACACGAACAGAACCAATTCGAATTTTCGTGGATAAGACAGCCTTAACACTATATACCAGTTGAAAAGGCGTCTCACCCGTAACTCGACTACAACTAGTGCGTAGTGCCCAAAGAACGGAGTGGAGTTCATCTACCCAAGCCCCCGAGCGCATCTTAAGGCGATCAAAAACACGTTTCTTGATGCCTTGCAATAACTGCCCATTGGCACGTTCAATGGCTCCATTGCTCTGTGGATGAGCTACAGAGGCAAAGCACCCATTGGTCCCAATATCGTTGCAATAGTCCAAAAAGAGACCACTAACAAACTGAGAACCATTGTCGGTAATAAGACGACTTGGAACACAATATCGTGTAACAATATTCTTATGAAAGAATTTCTTCGCCGCAGCGGCGGTAACGTTGCGGACTGGTTCAGCCTCAATCCACTTGGTAAATGTGCCAATGGCTACGAATAAGAACTTGTTGTAGGATTGAGGATGCCGACTAGAGGGGGCTGAATAGGAGGCTTTAAAACTTTTTTGACTAAAAACAATTTTTGCACGAAAAAAACTAAGAGCAAATAAATTGAAACAATTTAATAATATTTTGTACTGAGAAAGAGTAAGAAATACAAACACAGTGATTTATCCCGAGGTCTCAGAGACTCGCTCGGTCTCCCCTACTCCTCGTTGAAGCACTCAAATGAATGAGTCTTGCTTCAATATCCACGAAGGATATTTTTCACTTAGGTTGCTCCTTCTCCACTCTGGATCGGCGAGCACCAATGTCTTTCACAAAATATGCCGAGCCTCTCCGACAACCTCTGTTAATGAAGAGGTCAACATCCATGCCTCCAAACCGTCTGGGTGAGGGTGTTCACCAAGAGTAACAAGTTGCAAGATCTTCTCTTGACCCCCAACAAATACTGAGAAATTTCTAACAATACAAATGATGCAAATGAATGCTCTCAAAAGATCTCCCTCAATCACAATTAATGATACTTGATCAAAAGATCAAGATTTTAGCACTTGAAAACTTTGGCTCAAATGTATACTCAGAGATATGTAGGAAAAAACTGCTCAAGGATGTTCAGAAAAAAACTGCTCAAAAATGTTTAGAAAAATAGCTCAAAAGATGTATAAAAATCTGCTCAAATGGTGTTTAGAAATCTACTCAAAACTGTTTTTAAAAACTGCTCAAAAGATGTATAAAAATCTGCTCAAATGTGTTTGTAAAACTTATCAAAAATCAGTTCCAAAATTGTTTATAAAACTGATCAAAAATCTGTTCGAAAAGTTTTGTAAAAACTGATCAAAACTTTGTTCAAAAAACTATTTAAAAACTACTCAAAAAATGAACAGAAACTGCTCAACAACTTCTTCTAAAACTGCTCAAAACTTCTTCTAAAAACTGCTCAAAATGTATAGATAAGATGCTCAAAGGTGTGTGCAAAGACTGCTCAAAAATGTGTATGAGAATGTAGCTTGAGATGTGTGAAAATACTGCTCAAAACACCTGTATTTATAGCGCAACCCCTCAGCTAGCCGTTCAAGGAAAGAAATCAGGCCAGCTAACAGCCAGCTTCGACCTCTAACGGCTAGTAAATAGCTGTTGGAACCTCTGGTCGAATGAACAATGTTACTGATCGTATGAACAGTAACTGATCAAATGAATAGTGCATGAATAGTGTCTGGTGAAATGAACAATGCTCGTGTGGCCACTGGTCGAATGAACAGTACCTGGTCAAATAAACAGCACTCGGATGACCAGTTTTAGTTCCTCCTTGAGATTCTTAACCAAGATTGTGAATGAATGCGAATGTAACATATGACCTAAGAGTTTCTCAGTTTTTCCCGAAACTAAAAGAGATTTTGCAACCCCTCTTAATAGTATGGTTTAAACTAAAAAAGAATTTCTTATAAAACCGGTCAAACTCCAAACTCCAAGACTGGTACAATAAACAAGCACTTACCTTAGGTCTTTGCAGTTTCCTTCTTGGCGACATTGCACTTGCGACTTTGGCTCGCGTCTTCAGACTGCGACCTCGGGCGACACTGCGTACAAATAGCTCAAAGACATGATTAGTCCAAGACACTTAATGTCATCAATAATCAAAATCAACCCAAAAAGGGCCTAGATGCAACAATCTCCCCCTCTTTGATGATTGATGACAAGAAGTGTTGAAAACGAATAAAAATTAATGACTCCCCCTAGTGTATGCATGGGCATTAGATATACAAAAACTCCCCTTGAATGCATGCATATATAAATACACATATGAGTCATTTTGAGGGTCCACAATGAATAAACAATGAGCATATAAACTATCAATAATGTCATACAAGAATCTCTTCCCAATCTCTCCCTAATCTCTCCCTAAGCTCTCCCTAATCTCTCCCCCTTTGACATCAAGCACAAAAAGGCGGGAGGACAGCAAAGCAGACATTTAACTTGCATTTGATATATCAATAATATTCAATTCACTTCTAAGAAAGCAAAATCTGGTCTCATCTAAAGGTTTGGTAAAGATGTCTGCTAGCTGCAAGTCAGTTCTTATATAATTCACATTTATGTCCTCTTTTGCCACATGATCTCTTATAAAATGGTACCTAATATCAATATGCTTTGTTCTAGAATGTTGAACCGGATTATTTGCAATCTTTATGGCACTTTCATTATCACACAAGAGTGGCACTTTTTCAAAGGAAATTCCATAATTCAAAAGGGTTTGCTTCATCCATAAAATTTGAGCACAACAACTACCCGTTGAAACATATTCCACTTCGGCGGTGGAGAGAGCTATGGAATTTTGTTTCTTAGATGACCAAGAGACTAGTGATCTCCCCAAAAGTTGACAACTATCGGGCCTAGATGCAGTAAGATAGAGTAAGCTACCAATCATAGATCGATAAAGTTTAGAATCAATCGCTTTTCCGTCGTTGTCCATATCGAGATGGCCATTAGTGGCAATGGGAGTTTTGATAGCTTTAGCATCTTCTATCCCAAAACGCTTGAGCAAGTCCTTCACATACTTGGTTTGACTCACGAACGTTCCATTCTTGAGCTGCTTGATTTGAAGTCCAAGAAAGAAGCTTAGCTCTCCAATCATTGACATCTCAAATTCCCTAAATATCATTTCTCCAAACTCATGACAAAAAGATCCATTAGTGGATCCAAATATGATATCATCAACATATACTTGACACACAAAAAGATCTTTCTCAACTACTTTTGTGAGTAAGATTGTGTCTACCTTCCCAATTTTAAAACCTTTTGAAATGAGAAAATCTCTAAGGCGTTCATACCAAGCTCGAGGAGCTTGTTTAAGTCCATAAAGAGCCTTAGAGAGCTTGTATACATGATTTGGAAAGTTTGAATCTTCAAAACCAGGAGGTTGTTCCACAACACTAATTCGGATATTTCTCCATTTAAAAATGTACTTTTCACATCCATTTGAAATAATTTGATGTTGAAATTTGATGCAAATGCGAGAAGTATGCGAATAGCTTCTAATCTTGCTACGGGTGCAAAAGTTTCACCAAAATTCAATCCTTCAACTTGAGAATATCCTTGTGCAACAAGACGAGCTTTGTTTCGTACTACTACTCCATTCTCATCTTGTTTATTTCTAAAAACCCATTTTGTTCCAATCACGTTATGATCCTTAGGTCTTTCTACTAGTGTCCAAACTTTATTTCTAGTGAAATTATTTAGTTCTTCATGCATGGCATTTACCCAATCTGGATCAATAAATGCTTCATCTATAAGTTTAGGTTCTAAGGAAGAAACAAAAGAATAATGTTCACAAAAAGAAGGAATACGAGACCGAGTTTGAACATCCTTACTAACATCACCCAAGATTTGATTCAGGGGGTGATCTTTGGCGAACATTTGATGAAGTCACGGGTTCTGTGATGCTTGATCATCATTCTCTTTAGTCTCTGGTTCAAGGTCCTCGCGACCAGCATTGTTGTGGGTGGTCGCTGGGTGAGCAGCATCAGTATTTGTGGTCGCAGGTCCATGTTCGACATCAGCTTGAGTGGTCGCGGGTGATTTATCCTTTCGATCAGGTAACTTTTGTTCTTCATTTTTTGGTTTGATATCACCAATGGTCATCTCCTTCATAGCTTCCCTCAAGCCACTATTGCCTACATCATCAAAATCCTCATGCTCTCCTTAAGAGCCGTTAGATTCATCAAATTCTACATTGCATCATTCTTCAATGCATTTGTTGTAGTGTTGAAAACTCGATAAGCTTTACTAGTGGATGAATAGCCAATTAGAAAACCCTCGTCAACACGTCTTTGAAATTTTCCAAGATGCATGCGCTTTTTAAGAATATAACATTTGCAACCAAAGACTCAAAAATATGAAATGTTTGGTTTTCTCCCTATAATCAGTTCATAAGGGTTGTGTTCAAAAGCATATGGGTATAAAGACAATTGATGGCATAACATGCACAGAGAAATCATGTTTGATTCCGGACTCATCACAAAAATCAATAAAATTAGAATTTTGAAATTCTCCACCATGATCACTACGGATTTTCTTGATGGAGAGTTCAAATTCCTTTTCAGCTCTTTTTGCAAATCTTTTAAAACAAGAGGAAGTTTCAGATTTGTGAGCTAAGAAAAACACCCCAAGTAAATCTGGAGAAATCATCAACAATAACATAGCAAAAACTATTTCCTCCAATAGTTTGATGTTCAACAGGGCCGAACAAATCCATATGCAAAAGTTCCAATGGTTTGCAGGTTGAAAGAATGCGCTTGGTTGGATGTGAAGCAGCTACTTGCTTGCCCGCTTGACAAGCGCTACAAGGTTTTTCCTTTTCAAAATTCACATCCTTCAAGCCAACTACCAAATCACGTTTTAAAAGCTTTTTAAGTTGATGCATTCCAACATGTGCAAGTTTTCTATGCCAAAGCCAACCCTTCGATGTTTGAGAAAAAAGACATGTTGGAAGAGATGCATCTTTTGAGTTGAAATCAACAAGATAGAGATTTCCAAAACGAAAACCTTTGAAGATCAAAGAGTTGTCTTTTAAACTTTCAACTAAAATATTTTAGGAGAAAATATGCAACAAAATCCAAGATCACAAATTTGTGCAACGGATAACAAATTAAAATTCAATGATTCAACAAGTAAAACATTTGAAATTGAAAGATCATGAGATATAGCAATTTTACCCAAGCGTACCACATTTCCTTGACGATTGTGCCAAAGGTGATCTTTTGGTTTTCACTTGAGTTATCTTCCAATGAGGTGAACAACTTTTTGTTACCGATCATATGTTCGGAGCATCCACTATCTAGCACTCAGTGTTTTCCACTGGTCTTGTAGTTCACCTACAAAAACAAAAGAATCAAGTCTTTTTAGGTACTCAAACCCTTTTGGGTCCTTCGATCTTAGCAATCAAAGCTTTAGGCACCCAAATAGATTTCTTCTTTTTACTTAGCATAGGTGCTCCAACAAACTTTGCTATCACATATCCTTTCTTTGACCTCTTAAGAAGGTAGCATGCATCAAAATCATGTAACAATATTTTTGTGAAAGAATTTCTTCGCCGCAGCGGCGGTAACGTTGCGGACTGGTTCAGCCTCAATCCACTTGGTGAACGTGTCAATGGCTACGAATAAGAACTTGTTGTAGGATTGAGGATGCCGACTAGAGGGGGTGAATAGGAGGCTTTAAAACTTTTTTGACTAAAAACAATTTTTGCAAGAAAAAACTAAGAGCAAATAAACTGAAACAATTTAATAATATTTTGTACTGAGAAAGAGTAAGAAAGACAAACACAGTGATTTATCCTGGGTCTCGAAGACTCGCCCGGTCTTCCCTACTCCTCGTTGAAGCACTCAAATGAATGAGTCTTGCTTCAATATCCATGAAGGGTATTTTTCACTAAGGTTGCTCCTTCTCCACTCTGGATCGGCGAGCACCGATGCCTTTCACAAAATATGCCGAGCCTCTCTGACAACCTCTGTTAATGGAGAGGTCAACAGCCACGCCTCCAAACCGTCTAGGTGAGGGCGTTCACCAAGAGTAACAAGTTGCAAGATCTTCTCTTGACCCCCAACAAATACCGAGAAACTTCTAAGGATACAAATGATGCAAATGAATGCTCTCAAAAGATCTATCTCAATCACAATGAATGATACTTGATCAAAAGATCAAGATGTTAGCACTTGGAAACTTTGGCTCAAATGTATACTCAGAGATATGTAGGAAAAAACTGCTCAAGGATGTTCAAAAAAAACTGCTCAAAAACTGCTCGAAAATGTTTAGAAAAACAGCTCAAAATATGTATCAAAATCTGCTTAAATGGTGTTTAGAAATCTGCTTAAAACTGTTGTTAAAAACTGCTTAAAAGATGTATAAAAATCTGCTCACATGTGTTTGTAAAACTGATCAAAAATCAGTTCCAAAATTGTTTATAAAACTGATCAAAAATCTGTTTGAAAAGTGTTTATAAAACTGATCAAAACAGTAGAGAAATCTGCTCAAAAACTGTTTAAAAACTGCTCGAAAATATTTGTAAAAACTGATCAAAAATCTGTTAGAAAAGTTTTGTAAAAGCTATTAAAAACTCTATTAAAAAAACTATTTAAAAACTACTCAAAAAATGAACAAAAACTGCTCAACAACTTCTTCTAAAACTGCTCAAAACTTCTTCTAAAAACTACTCAAAATATATAGAAAAGATGCTCAAAGGTGCGTACAGAGACTGCTCAAAAATGTGTATGAGAATGTAGCTTGAGATGTGTGAAAATACTGCTCAAAACCCCTATTTTGATAGCCCAACCCCTCAGCTAACCGTTGAAGGAAAGAAATCAGGCCAGCTAACAGCCCCGTTGGAACCTCTGGTCGAATGAACAGTGTTACTAGTCGAATGAACAGTAACTGATCGAATGAATAGTGATGAATAGTGTCTGGTCAAATGAACAGTACTCGTGTGACCACTAGTCGAATAAACAGTACCTGGTCAAATAAACAGCACTCGGATGACCAGTTTTAATTCCTCTTTGAGATTCTTAACTAAGATTGTGAATAAATGCGAATGCAACATATGACCTAAGAGTTTCTCAGTTTTTGCCAGAACTAAAAGAGATTTTGTAGCCTCTCTTAATAGTACGGTTTAAACTAAAAAAGAATTCTATAAAACCGGTCAAACTCCAAACTCCAAAATCGGTACAATAAATAATCACTGACCTTAGGTCTTTGCAGTTTCCTTCTTGGCGACATTGCGTACAAATAGCTCAAAGACACGATTAATCCAAGACACTTAATGTCATCAATAATCAAAATCAACCCAAAAAGGGCCTAGATGCAACACTTGTATACATTGACTGCTTGGGGCATAGGACCCACGATGTCTATTCCCCAGACCGCAAAAGGCCAAGTCTGAGGAATAGTTTGTAAGGCATATGTAGGCTGATGAACTTGCCTTGCATGAAATTGACACTGTGGACATGTCTTGACCAGATGCTTGGCATCATCAAGTGCCGAAAGCCAATAAAAACCCTGTCGGAATGCCTTTCTGACCAATGTCTGATATGACGCATGTGCACCACATATACCATAATGAATTTCTTTCAAGAGGGATTTACCTTCCTCTTGAGATATGCAATGCATGAATACTTCTTGAGTACCCTTTCTGTATAAAACTCCATTAATGATCTTATACAGGCGCGCCTTTCGAATTAACAGATCACTTTCGGTTTCATCCTTGGGCAAGGTCCCATGTTCAAGATAGATCCACAATGGACGGGTCCAATCTTTTTCCTATCCAAGGTTGGTGACGCAAACTATCACCAAGTCATCCTCGACCGAAGCCATGATCGACAGGTGTTTTAAGTGTTCAACGAACACTCCTGTCGGAGCGGATGTGCATGAGGACCCAATTTTTGATAATTGGTCTGCGAGTTTATTGTCCTTTCGTGGGATATATTGGACTTCGAAATGACTGAAGTGTTTTTTCAATTTCCTCACTTACCCCAAGTAATGAGCCATTGTCTCTTCGGAGGTGCTATACTCCTTATTTACCTGATTTACGACTAGCTGTGAGTCTCCCCTCACCACTAGCTGACGGACTCCGAGGAATCTGGCTGCTCGAAGCCCTGCAATAAGACCTTCATACTCTGCTACGTTGTTGGTCGCAACAAAGTGCAATTGAGTGACATACTTGAGTTGGTCGCCTGAGGCGTGAATAAGACCACTCCAGTCCCCCTAGTGTTGAAAACTGCGAGAACCATCAAAATACATCATCCAATGGTCGGTGCATTGTAAATCTTTAGATTCTTGCGCAGGAGGGTCGGGATTAGTCCATTCGACCACGAAATCTACAAGAATTTGAGATTTAACTGCTATGCGAGGGGTGAAATGGATGTCAAATGCACCAAGTTCCACTGTCCACTTCGCAATGCGACCAAATTTTTCTGGATTTCGGATAATATCTCCCAATGGGAAGGACGAAGGCACTGTAATCTTGTGCGCTTGAAAGTAATGTCGCAGCTTACGGGAAGCCATCAGAAGTGCGTAAAGTAGCTTCTGAACCTCAGGGTAACGCTCCTTTGGACCATGAAGCACTTCACTTACGTAATAGATTGGTTTCTGTACACCTTCTCTCTCGACAACCAAAACTACGCTGACCACGTGAGGGGTGGCTTCCAATTAAAGGAGTAGTGGCTCTCCCAAATTTGGAGAGACCAATACTGGTGAACTAGACAAATATGCTTTAACCTCTTGAAAGGCTTTTTCGGCTTCATCCAACCAGGTAAAACCATTGTGCTTGCGAAGAGCCTTAAAGAAAGGCAATCCACGTTCACCTAGTCGCGATATGAAACGGCTTAGAGCCGTCATGCGACCTATTAGGCTCTGAATGTCCTTCATGGTCGAAGGAGATCTCATTTGCTCAATGGCCCTGATTTTTTCAGGATTAACCTCGATGCCTCTCGAACAAACAAGGAAGCCCAAAAGCTTGCCAGAAGAAACCTCGAAGGAACACTTTTTAGGATTCAACTTTATTCCATCCTTGTTCAAGTTACAAAAGGTTTCAACAAGATCATCTATGTGACTAGAGCTTTTTAATCTCTTTACAACCAAGTCATCGACGTAAGCTTCTAGATTATGCCCAAACTGGGAAAGAAAGGTCTTTTGCATCAAGCGCCGATACGTGGAACCAGCGTTTTTAAGATCAAATGGCATTCTGACGTAGCAGTAGGTGCCAAATGGTGTGATGAAGGCAATTTTCTCTTCATCTTCTTCTGCCATGCTAATTTGATAGTACCCTGAGTAAGCATCTAGGAAGCTCATCAATTCGCAACCCGCTGTAGAATCAACCAACTGATTAATGCGAGGAAGGGGAAAATCATCCTTCGAGCAGCCACTATTTAGGCTGGTGTAATCGACGCACATGCGCCACTTACCATTTGACTTTAGGACCATGACCAGGTTCGCAAGCCATTCGGGATGTTCAACTTCACGAATAAACCCTGCCTTCTGGAGTTTGTCCAACTCCAAACGGATGGCTTCTTGCTGATCAACAGCAAAGCATCTGAGCTTTTGCTTTATTGGTCACTGTCCAGGCCGAATTGCTAGCTTGTGCTCAATTACCTCCGTTGGGACTCCAGGCATGTCGGATGGTTTCCACGCAAACACATCTGCGTTAGCCCAGAGGAAAGTAACGAGTTCGAGTTCCTATTTGTCATCCAGGCCTGATCCAATCCGAATGGTTCTGGATGGATCATCTGGGTATAACGGAACTAACTTTAGTTTCTCATCTGGTCGCGGGGCAACTTTGATCGCATCTGAGGCCGTGATCATAGCTTTAACATCCCCAAGGGGAAGCTGATCCACCAACTCCAGAGATAACCGATCACAAGTAAATGTCGTGTTGCAGCTGCTTCAGACCGAAATAACGCCTTTGGGGCCTGGTAGCTTGGCGCATTCATAAGCATAATGCGTCACCGCCATGAACTTAGCAAGTGTTGGCCTGCCAAAAATAGCGTTATACGCCGAATCGCAATCAATCACATCAAACGTGATCAATTCTATTCGGAAATTATCTGGTTCGCCCAATGTTACCAATAATACGATCTGTCCCATCGGCATCATTGAGGGACCAGGGATTATCCCATAAAATGGGTGAATTATGGGCTTAATCTTTGAATGAGGAATTTGTATCTCGTCTAGTTCCTTGACCAATAAGAGGTCCAAGGAACTGCCCCCGTCAATTAGAACTCTTTCAACCCTAGCGTTGCTGATTATGGGGGTGATGACCAAAGGAAGTCTCAATGGTCGTGTAAGCCCCTTGGGACAATCAGCACGATCAAAGATTAGTTTCCGACCAACGAGGATATTGAGGCTCTCCAAGGGGAGTCTCAACTTGATTTACCTCGCGATAAAAAGTTTTAAATTGACGCTTGGAAGCATAAGAAGAGGAACCACAAAAAATAATATTGACATGATTTTGGGGTACCTGGTAAGACATTTCTTCATCTCTGTCAGTGTCTCTAACCCCGCAAGCCTGATCCTTTTTTGGTATGGTCGGCATAGGTTCAATTCCTTGGTAGAAGTCATCTAATTGCTTCAACCAATTGCGGCAATTCTTGAGATCATGTCCCGAAGAATTATGGAATGGGCACCACTTCTTGTTTCCCTGCAGGTTAGCTTGTTTTCCTGAATGGTCGCTATTGTGGCCACCAGAAAGAGGTTTACTTTTGAACGAAAACTTGTTACCTTTCACTGGTGGTGGTTTCTCAGTGACAGTGATGTCTCGGTACTGTCTAGTCCTATTCTTCTTGGACTTCTTCGACCTTCCGCCAGATGATGATTCTGGTTTCTTGCTAGAATCATCCTTTTTGTCATCTTTGAGACCTGGTTGAGGCAATAAATTTTCTTTATCCACCATCCTGTTCCATTCCACGGCCTCGGCCGCATCGGAATAGCGGTCAGTCATGTCGAAGAGATCGGCCACTGATCGAGGTGGATGGATAAGTAAATCTTCAGTGAACCTCTGATATTGCACGGCATGTTTGAATGCCCTAATAACAGAGCTGTCAGAGATGTTTGGGATGGTATTTCTCACCCCAACAAATCTCTTAACGAACTGCCGAACAATTTCTATAGAAATCTGGCGCAGGTGATGAAGATCATCCTCCTTGCCAGGCTTCTGATAACAATTCTATAAATTGTTGAGTATTGCATCACACAACATTTCCCAATTGTAAATTGATTCCTCTTGTTGATTAAACAACCAGGTTCTCGTTGGTCCTTCAAGAACCGTTGACAAATAATTTGCCATTACGCGGTCATCTCCGCCTACCTCTTGAATGGCAGAGATGTAGATTTGGAGAAACTCGGATGGGTTCTGAGTTCCATCAAATCTCTCGATCGTTCCTGGTTTGAACTTATCCGGCCAGACCACAGCACGGAGGTCTGGCGAGAAAGCTTTACAACCAACATAGGAACTGCGGAGAAATCCGCGGCCTTGGAAATGGTCACGGGTGACATCACCTTGAGGAGATGTACCTCGCAGACCCAGGCGAGAATGGACTGGTACACGATCTCGATCACGGGAACTTCCAACTCACCTGGCCTTATCATGCCGAACTGATCCTGATGGCAATCGATTACGCCTGCTATGACTAGAGTGACAGTAATCTCTCTCATGGGAGCAAATCGTTGAGCGGCATGATGCCGTTGGAGTTGCATCGGATGCAACTTCATCAAGCATTTCCGCCAGGATTCTGGCAAAGGTTGGCCTATCCGCATCCCTAATATTGGGAGGAGGATTACGCAGGGTCTCTACGATAACACGAAGTCAATCTTGTGTACTCCTCCTGGGCGTTGCAAGCGTTATCATTTCATCAACCGCCGGAGGATAATCCGGGGCCAAAGAAGGTGTTTGGTCACGCCTACGACCATGCGGATGACAGGAGGTACTAGGAGCGGCATCATAACAAGATTGTACGAGGTGCAGGGCTTCCTTAGTAGCCCTATGGATCTCGTTTTCTCGTTGCTCGTGATCCTGATCCTCCTTTTGTTTTCATTCCTATTCCTCCTTTTTTCTGTGTTCCTGTTCTTCCCTAGCAATTCGCTGCTCAGGAGTTTCCTTTGACAATGTAGCAAATTCTCGGGGAATTGAGGTCGCAGAGGGAGAGAACATCCCAGTTTTTTCTGAATCGGATTCGAAATCAAAGAGGGACTGGAGGTTGTCTGGGTCAAACCTCCCAGGACTAAGCTCCAGGTTACCATCATCCACATCCTCTGAAGCGATGTGTTGTGGTACATATTCAGCCTCTAATGTGGTAGAACTCGCATGAGGCATTTGTTCTATCTCCTCCGTCTCTTGGTCAATGGACATGACCAAGGTCGGAGAAGATGCATCCTCAGGATGTTTCTCAAGAACATCCTCGCGATCAACCTCTTCCATAGGAACGGAATCATCAGGTGAAGGCATCCGAATATGGGCATAGTTGTCGAGATCGAAATCGTTCTCGGAATCATACGCCCTAAACATAGCTTATTAGAACTCCTGATAAAGGGAAACACCTTGAGAAAGGTCCCACGGTGAGCACCAACTGTCGACGATTTGGACTCGAGGTCCTCAGTCGATCTTACGCAGATTTGTGAGTTGTATGTGAGACCTTTCAGGGTGCCCTCAGGTAAGTTAAGACAAGCATGAAATAGTGACGCAAAGAATTATACAGGTTCGGGCTCTCGATGGATGGAGTAATAGCCCTACGTCCTGTTGTGATTTTACTATATATAAAGGAATTTACAGGGAAGAGAGATGGCTACAGAGGCTAATCTCTTTCAATACTTCTGTCTAATGTCTAAGTCTTCTGGGGTTGTTGATATCTATTCTGGATGATGAATCGTTCCCTCATACCGTACATCAGCCATCCTTTTATACTGAATGAAAGGATGCCAGTGTGAGGTGGTTTTGGACGGTTGCCATAGTACAGTTTGTATAGCTACACATAACCCCTTCGCCAGTTAATACATGCAGTTATAGAAAACCGCATATCCTAACCTCCTGGCGGTTGTCTTCTCACATGGGAGAAGTTACCTTTAGACCCGGGAACGTGTCTAGTAAAGCTCAAACACACTCAAGTCATCTTGGTCGCGCATAGCCTGAGACCTTATGATCGCGCAAGTACTGCGACCATAAATTCACTCTGTTCGCCCTCGACCTTATGGCATGCAAGAAGCTGTCCTCTGCGACCATAGTGGCTGCTAGGGCACAGGGTCATATATCACATTCGGACTTAACCTAAACGTGATATATAAATAAATAAACTATCTCGGGTGACAATCCTCATCAGTATCCGCCTCATCAACCGAATTCACTCGGACAACTTCTTCGTCGGGTGAAGTCACAGTAGCCATGGCTATTCTTTTCCCTGGTCTGTTTTTCTTTGGTCGAAGTTCAGGATGAAGCTTGTAGCATTTGGCCTTGGTATGTCCCGCGACTTGACAATGCTCGCAAAAGGCACCCGTGCCCGGCTTTGAAGCGTTCTTCTTCGGACTTGGTTTTCTTTTTGTCGAGGTCGCACTGTCCTTCGTGCCTTTGTCACCGCGGGAATGGTTCTTTTTCTCGATCGCCATAGTAGTTGTCCTGGCAGTCGCGATATCTTGGACGCCAAACAATCTTAACTCAGCACTGATCGATTTCTGAAGTCCAGTCGTGTATTTCCGAATTACCTGAGGATCAGACAATGACATGCCGATGACCATTGCTTGTCTCTGGAACTCTGTAGTATAGTCCTGGACAGTCTGGTCGCGCCATTGGTACAATATGTGCCAACTTTCCCATCTCTCCTCAAGGTAATTGTCGATTGTTCACCTGGAGTTTCGCCGAAAGTTTTATAACCCTGGCGAGTCTTCACCATCCACAGGACAAAAAAGTTGCTCTGATACCAATTTGATTTGTTTGAGTCCTAGCCTTGGTTTCGCACTAGACTCGCCCAGATGCTAATATGCAGAATAACGGGATCTTATTCAGAATTACTGAAACCCAAGATGATCGAAACACAGTTCAAAGTAATCACACAACTCTTTATTTCAAAGAGGGATTTACACGTTGAACGTTGGGACGCACTCGCCTACGTCAATCAATGAACTATAAGTGTCTAAGACTTAAATAAGTTATACGACTCTTCGATGATCTAAACTAGACCTATTACAAAGTATTTATAGTTCAATCATATGAATACGTATCAGACTCAATAACCTAAATGTATTAGACTCGGACATTTAACTAAACCTAACAGATAAGACTTAGTTATATTCGAATCGGATTACAATTCCGACCAGAGTTCAAATCCTTCAAGGTCGCGAACCAATCCATGGTTGCGAAACTTTTCTGAACTCAGTCAAGGTCACGGAGACTTTTTTGAGCATGACCTGAAGGTCCTCCTGGATCACTTTTGCACTTATTGAGAGCATGGCATCCCACCATTTTTAGTGGTCAAGCAGTAGAGATTTATCCCGGTCGAGCATGCACGAGGTCAAGTCCTTTGATTTCATGAATCCTAGGATAGATGCTCTCTCTCATTCTGTTAATCAAATTCCTCATGCCGTTAGCCAATCCATTGCACAACACTAGCTAGTTCGCTACATATTACTCCTCTAGTTGCACTTGTATGTCAAATTTGTGGGATCGAGGGCCACTCACCCGCTGAGTGTCAGTTGCGGAAGACATCCACTCCTGAGTGTGGCGAGGTGAGCTTCACTCAGACAAGTGGGCCACCTCCCAACACTTACAACCCTGTTTGGCGCAATCACCCAAATTTTTCATATAAGAACAACCCTGACATGTCATCATCTCCTACTAGTGTCCCTTTTCAGGCTTCTAGGTATGGACAGTGCCAGCAGTTTCTTAACTCAGGATATCAGCAGGCTTCACAGGCAAAATAGTCTTCATCCAAGATCGAGGCCATGCTTGAGACCCTCATGGCCAAGCAATCAGACGACATGCTTGCACTCTGAACAGACTACAAATCATTAAAGAGTGACATGCAAGAACTGCAGTCGCTAAAGAAGGACTTCTCTGAGCTCCGAGATAGAGTAGATACCCTCAGCGCCACCATACCGTCATCGAGCATCTCTTCAGGCAAGTTCCCTGCTCAGCCTGAAGTGAACCCGAGCGGTCACTGACAAGCTATCACCACCAGGAGTGGCAGATCCATGACTGATCCTGTGCCTCCCCAGCCTCCACGGTACATTCCACTGATTCATAGGGACGGTTCTGCCACAGCTACTCAGCCGCTCCTCCAGCCACTGTTCCAAGAGGCCCCGATCCTTTGATTTCTCAGCCACGAATGTTGTTTCCTGACCAGTTTGCCAAAGTAGAGCAGTTCACAAAGTTTCCGAAGGTGATGAAAGATGTTCATATCACAGTTCCACTCTGCGACGCAGTCCTAAACATGCCATCGTATGCAAAATTCTTCAAGGTGCTCATGATGAAGAAGCGAAGGATTGAGGAGCCTAAGGTTGTCCAGCTCACTAAGGGGTGCAGCGTGTTGATCCAAGAGGATCTCAACAGGTCGAATGCGTAATGGATTCAAACTCTGTCTAGTCGGTAGTAGTCCGATATGGTCGATAGTAGTCTGATATAGAATATATAACTGAGTCCTATATGATTAGGTTTAGTCAATTGTTGAGTCTGATACGATCTCAATCGATCGGACTGTAAATACCTTGTAATAGGATAGATAAATCATCTACCATATAGATCATCCAATTGGGATAGATCATACGATAGAGATCTACCTCATAGAGATCCAACACATATAGTTCTTAGGGTTCATCAACGTAAGACTGAGTGCGATCAACGTTCGACGTGTACAAGCTCCTCTTTGAAATAAAGAGTTGTGCTATTCCTCTGAATTGTGTTTTCGATCATCTGGGTTTAGGTAATTTCGAGTAAGATTCCATATTCTACATCTGGTCAAGTATAGCCGAAGCCCGTTTATATCTCAATCGGATCAAGTTGGTATTAGAGCAACTATCATGTCATGTGGATGGTGAAGACTCGCCAAGGTTACAAAACCTCTGGCGAAATTTCGCAAGAACCTTTTACAACCGTTAGTCACGTCTCCGACAATGTCTAAAGAAGCCTCCATTCAAGCTAACGTAGCCGAACAAGTGGCTAAACTCTCCGCTGACATGGATACCATGCTTGTTTGGATTAAGCAGCAGGCCATGGATGTGCTTCCTAAAGTTGATGCTTCAAAAGGAAAGGCAACTGGTGTGAAGATTGGGAAGGCTCACGCAGGCCAGACGAAGATGAAGACGAAGGCGACTACAAGGCCGACGACCTCACCAACACATCCTTAGCTGTCGAATCTTTTAAGATCGAGGCCAAGGTTGACATACCCATATATGATGGGGTGATCGATGCCGAGAAGATGGATTCTTGGATTGATCAGCTTGAGACCTACTTTGACCTGCGAGGTTTTAGTAGCGCTCAAAAGGTGAAGTTTGCACCTTTGAAGATGAAGGACCATGCCAAGAGATGGTGGAAAGCCCTTATCACCAATGGGGAAGCAGACAACTTCACGTGGGGACAGTTCAAGCGACTCTTGCGACCAAAGAGAAACAGACTAGGGAAAAGAATAGCTACAGCTACTACAGCTCCACCTGAAGGAGTTGTCCGAGTGAATTCAGTCGATGAGGCGGATACGACCTTATCTATGATGGAAATGCCGAAGGAGAAAGGTACGGATTCACTTGACGACCATCACTCAACAGAGGACTTGTTCACTATCAATATCCAGGTGAAGCAAAGTGGTTGCAGCAATATTCGATCCCAGAGTTAGAAGAATTTGATTTCCACTGGATTGGTTCGTCGACTTGGGCTAAAGACGACCACAAACCCACGACCGTATCCCCTGGGTTAGTTTACATCCGACGTGAACAAACAAATTACAAGTCAGTGTGTGTTGAAAGTTGCGATCTCTGCTCGTTATATCGATGAGCTCCAATGCGATGTTGTTCCTATCAATATTTGTCAGGTGATCTTTGGGAGTCCGTTCTTGTACGATCAGGACTCTCATTTTCATCGAAGGGCGCAAGAGTACGAGCTCACTAAAAACAGGGTTAAGTTTGTGATTAGTAGAGATATCCATGTCAATACTTCGAACTCTGAATTTGTCCATTCTTGTGGCTATACGGAAAATGCTCATACAATGATTAGAAGAAAGCAAGGAGACAAAAAAAAAGAAGATTTTCTAAGCAAGAAAGAAGAAGAGCCAAATCTTGAAGATTAAGGCTCCTTTCATACCAAGTGATGCCTTGATCGCCAATAGTCCAACATGACGATTGGTGTTTTAACCATTGGTGCCTGTCCATTGGCGCCTTTTCGCTGAAACATCGTTTCATTTTGATTGTCAGATTAATCACTAGCCTCAATTTGTAACACTCCAAAAATAGGGTCTAAAAATTCCTTTTTACAAAAATCAGACCATGAAAATTTCATTTTACCTTAACCTTAAGATTACTCTTAGGAATACTCCCTAGAAACTTTTACCAGAACTTAAATTAATTTTCTAAAGTTTTAGAGATATTTTTTTTAACATGCATGTGCAAATGTATGTGTACATGTGCATGTATGCATGTGTACTTATTTTACTAAAACACCATTTTTCAAATTCTTATAAAAGGTCATTTATCAACTAATAAGAATAATTTGTAATCTCTAAAAATAAAAATACTTCTTTTAAGTATTAGCTCTAATATGATTCAAAAACCCTAAATAGTAATAACAAAACTAACCTCCAATTATTTTGTCCATTTTAGAAAATATAATATGATAAAATAGTCCACAATATTCTTTTTCTTTAAATTCATTTTATCCAAACAAAATAAGTTATCAAGTTATTTTAGAACCTTTACAAACTAGTTCCACCTATTTTCCTTAATTACAATCCAGTTCCTTCAGACCTAGAATCAGCTTAATTCTTCCAAGCAAATTAGAATCCAACTCAGTCTGAATAGATAGGATCTTCTACCTATATTATACATATTTTTCTTCAGCGTCTGGATCAAACTTAGCTTCTAAAGCCCCAAAACCACACCCAGTTTCAGAATTTCCTAATTAGCCTAATTAACCTTTTCGGAAAACAATTCGACCAATTTCAGAATAGTTTTTTCTGGACTTTTTAGAAAACCTATATCTTAATATGCTTGCATACTAAACCTAAAACTTCTTAGCTAAATAAGTTCCTTTAATCACTTTTCGCGATTCAGTCCAAACTTCATCGCGAATTAGTCCTTTTCAGCTCTCGAAGGCCAAAAATGGCTAAATCATATGAATCACCTCCAAATTCAAATCCAACCGAACGTCTATATTCTTTCTACCATGTAATACAAGTTTCCCTTCTGCAACGAATTCAAGTTCAAACCCAAAACTTAGTTATTTACAATTTCATTTTTCAGTAAACATACTATTCATTTTTACCCTATTATTGTTTCATTTTCGATTTCGTTTTCGTTTTCTTTTTCGTTTCAGATTACCCAAGCCTAATAAACTCAGTCAAGCACTATGTACTGAATTCAGTGTGTATATGAACCTCCAGATTATGTCATTTATAATTCAACCCAATCAAATCTTCTAATTTGCAAGACAGCCCTTTTGTCAAATTTTGTCAAAACTCAGAACTCTGAATTTTGTTCTTTCTCAAACTTACTGCAACATCTCCCTGCACATATGTGATCATGCACACCTGCAAACACAAGAACACACACACATATCCCTTTTTGTCAAAATCACTCACACACACACAGCTCGAACAGCCGCTGTCTTCCCCTCCCTCCAGCTTCACACGCTCAATAGTGTCCTTCTCACAATGGCCACTCCAAACACCAAGCATACATGCAAGCCCAGCTATTTCTTACCTTCTCCGGCAATCATCTCGTTTCTCACCTCTCTGTGCAAGTTCCAACGACTGCAGCAGCACCAACAACGCCTGTCCATCGGTGTCTGCTTCCCTTCCTCAGTTTCTCCGCCTAGAATTGGCATAAATAGTGGAGTAGCAGCACCCTGGAGTGATCATGACTTCACACATTGATTCTTCAATCACCACATCTAAGCAAACGCCACACATTCTCAACAATTCAACATTTCTGCTCTTCTCGCTGCCGCCCTTGGAGAAGACGACGCCGTGTCACGCTGTTGCACCCGCAGAAAGCTCCCAGAGGTGATAAACTCATTCCACGTTCCTTTAGTAATCATCCCAAGCAAGCTTAGGAACTCCGGCGAAGTATCTCGCCGTCGATTTCATTTTTTCTGTTTTCCGGCCATCTCCCCTGTTCCGGTCGTCGAACTTATTTCCGAGCCAAATCAGTGGTCGAGCGTGTAGAGAAAAATACTCCTTGCCTTAAATAAAGCCCTTCTGTTTAGATCAATTTCAAAATTCTTCACGATGTATTCGTGTTCTTCCCGCGCCATCGCCGCCGTGCTCTTGTCGCCGACCCGATCCGCCATTCCTCCGGCCAAAATGACTGTGCCACTAGATTCTCCTAGCCACCCTTCTGCTCCCATGTCGAGGAATCGAGCTCCAAAGGCCTGTACTAAAATCGCCCAAATTAAACCATCGTCTTCCTCGGTCGCGTCGCCGATATCTTCGCCAGCGCCACCATAGAGCGATCAGTTGCGACTACACCGAATTCAGGCCCAACTAAACACATTCCAAGAGCATCCTCAGTGTCTCTTCGCTTAAATCGAGCTCGCACCATTAGAGTGCTCAATTTTACTCTACCGAAACGGCGCAACTCGCCGCCGGTCACGATCGGCACCGCCACCAGCCAGCTCCACTGCACCAAAACGTGGACAATAGCTATGGTTATCTCCCTGACAACCCAAATGCGCAAAGCCCGAAAGCCAAATTGGGTAATTTCCCCCTTTTTCGGCGTGCCGCAGCCGTGCCGCGAGGTCGCCTCTAGCCAGCTCTGACAACGCCACCTTGTAAAGTAGTTTCGCCACACTCAGCCAAGCATATTATCCCATTGCGTCGCTTTCTGGCACTACACCCAAGTGCTCCCAAACCTGATGTCAAGAACCTAGCCAGCAGCAGCACCTCGCCGTGTCGCCACCGTCCTTCTTCGTCGCCGTTCGTCGCCGTCCGGCCACTCCAGTGCATCAAATCAGTTCAGTTGAATTCATCTTATCCTCGCCTACCTCCCAAACATAATTTGCACAGTGATCGAAGTCCAACGCGCTCAAACAACCGTGCCCTAGAACCCATCCATGCGCCGGTTTGTCAAGACTGTGGCCTTGCCAATGCAATGTCAGTCCACGTCCAGGCAATGTCACTCAGAGCCAACTCAGTGTCAGCCAGTGACATTAGCTTCATTTAATCACTTTCGTGCGTGCAAATCGAAAGCTAATTTGTCTACTAAGTCCATAGACATATTTTCTACGTTTCATTCAACTGTTGCTTCACGAGAAGACCTCATCTAAACCTATTTTCACCAATGTCGCCCAGACAAATGTCGTCCGTCGATCGTTCAAACGCTATCGCGTCTGCGTCCAATTTGGAAATCGACTTCGCCCTAGCATTTCAACTACCCAACCAAAGCCTTAGCAATACTTCAGCTATTTATTGACTCAAGCCTCAAAGAAAACCTTAGAAAGCCAAACCTAGCAACGTTAGTATGCATCCAATGTCGCTCTCGTCAACATGACTATACCATTCATAGCCTTAGGAACCTCAGATCAAAAATCCGTCAGCGTCACCGTGTCCGCATTGCCTTCAACCTTCCAGATAGGTAATCTAATTTCACATCCAAGCTCCAAATCAGAATCTCTTTGTTTTTTGAGCTCGTTCTCAAGCCAATTACCTCTCCGATCGTCCTAACCCTAACCTCTTTCTTTTTCTCCATCGTGTAATGTAACCACATATAACCTCCAACCTAAGTTAACCCAGAAACCCTAAACGCGCCAAAGCGTCAATTCAACTCATTAGGTAAACAATAACCGCATCTAAGGACCATTTTACTCAATCACGACCTAAAACCTATAGTATCCTCCCAAGTCCAACCTACGCTAAACCTAACCATCATTTCCAACTACCAACCTTAAGATCCTTTAGCATTCTTTATATCATCTTATCACACGATCTTATCATCTGAGTCCCTCCACCACTCAGTGTCCGACCTCATAAGCATTTTTAAGCATACATGCATGCACAAATACATATATTGATCATTATTTTATAATTATTGGACTTATATGTGTTGCATCTAGGTCATTATGCCTGATTTTGATGATTAATGAAAACAAGCGTTTCAGACTAATTGTGTTTTTGAGTCACTTGATACAGAGTCTAGTTGAAAAGATGTACAAGATGATCAAGGTGAACCAACGTGAGAAAGAAAAGCACAAGTCGCAAAATACAAAGACGAAACGTAAATCACAAGATTAAAGATGCAAAAGACCTGAGGTAAAAATTTGTTTTTATTTTTACCGATCTCGACGTGTGGAGTTTGATCGGTTTAGAATCTTATTTCTTAGTTTTAACCGTACTATAAAGAGGGGTTGCAACTCCTCTCTACATTTCTAGTATAAACCGAGAAACTGTTAGGTCACTGCATATCATTCATTTCGATTGGATTTGATTTGGTTTTTCGGTTGAGTTTTTGACAGCAAAAGAGTTTTTGCATTTTCTAGAAAGATATAGGAAGATCTGGCTTTTACTTCTGTTGACAAAAACATAGACCTTTAAAATATCTTTCAAACGAGCTATTAAACTCTTAAATCGAATCTCTGGATTAAAAGTTATAACTGTTTTTATATATTCTAACTGTCAGTGTGCTATGCTAACTGTCAGTCTAAATGTCAGTCTGTTTAAACTAACATTTGTCCAGAGAGTATGTTTTTTGTGCCAAAATTCTTTTGACCTATGCTGACTGTCAGCATGTCATGCTAACTGTCAGTATGCATTTCGACCTCGAGTAGTTTGTTTTGAGTTTCTATTTTATCTGGTCATTTTTGTGGTCGATACTGACTGTCAGCATGAGGTGTCAGTTTCCATATACGACCACAAATGGCTAGCAAAGTTTTATCCGTAATTTTTTCAGTCATTGAGATAGACACTGACTGTCAATTTGACACACTGACTGTCAGTTTGGGCTGTTTTGTTTCCTTGTTCGACCTCAAACGGCTAGCTGAGTTTTCTCCGGTTTTTACTTCTTTCTGGTCGTGACCCATGAGTGTCAGTATGCACTGTCACTTTTATAGCTCGTGCACAATGGCTAATTTGTTTCTTGAGGCTATAAATAAGGCTTTGAGCAGTTGTTTCATATACCAAGCAGCCTCCCTCTCTTATACACATTTGAGCTTTAGTTCTTTGCATAAAAATCTTGATCTTTTGATCAAGTTGTGAGTTTAGTGATCCACCAAGTTTTCTGTTCGCATCATTCTTGCATATCTAGAGTTTCTCGGTGATTGTTGGAGATCTAGGAGAGACCTTGCAACCTATTACTCTTGGTGAACGCCCTCACTTAGACGATTTGGTGGCGTGGCCGTTGATCTCTCCTAATCGAAGATTGTTGGAGAGACTCGGCGTGATTGTAAAAGGCATCGGTGCTCGCCTTTCCAGAGTGGACAAGGAGCAACCACTAGTGAGAAATATCCTTCGTGGATATTGAAGCAAGAATCATTCATTTGAGTGCTTAAATGAGGAGTAGGGGAGACTGGGCGAGTTTCCGAGACCTCAGGAAAAATCCTTGTGTTTGCTCTCTTTCTCTTTCTCTTTTAATTGTGCAATATATATTCATTTGTTCTTTCTTTGCAATAGTTGTTTTAATTTGAAGTTTTTAAAGCCTCCTATTCACCCTCCCTCTAGTCGGCATCCTCGATCCTACACGTGGTATCAGAGCTAGGTCTCTCAATTAAATAGGCTTTACCGCCTAGAGAGAGGATGACGTCAAATGAGGGATTTCATCTCGGTTATACCGGCCATGCGCCTATCTTTGATGGGACTAACTATCCCTATTGGAAAGTACACATGTCGGTATTTCTAGATGCTATGGGGCTTGATGTATGGGACATTGTTAAGTTTGGGTTTACTCCTCCGGATGATCCGGCAAGTCATTCTGATGACGACAGGAGAAAACTACACTTAAACGCCCATGCTAAAAATGCTCTCTTTGCCGGTTTGTCTTTAAATGAGTTCAACCGTGTGAGCAATCTCACCACCGCTCAGGTTTGGACCACTCTCGAAGAAATATATGAGAGAACTACTAAAATCAAAGAGACAAAGTTGCTCATGGTAAGGCAACGATACGGGACATTCACAATGTCATCAACCGAGTCTATGGATTCTATATTTACTCGGTTGAACAACATTGTAAATGAACTTAAGGGGCTAGGAGTTGATTTTACTGACATCGATATTGTAGGAAAAATGCTCAGGGCTCTTCCACAAAGTTTTGACACTCTGGTGACGGTACTAACCAACTCCAATCTATCGACTACCACACCGACGGATCTCTATGGGAACCTCATCACCCATGAGATGCATCGAAAGGAGAAGAAGGAAGCGGCCGAACCTTCGGAGACGAAGAAGAAGGCGTTGGCTTTAAAAGCCAGCTCCAAAAAAGACTCAAGCGACGACTCCTCCGACGAAGATCTAGCTCTTATGGTAAAAAACACTCAAAAACTTCTTTGCAGATTACACAAGAAAGGAGTCAACATCGACACACGACCAAAGGGGCCAAAGCAATCAAACTTCAAGGACATCATATGCTATGAATGTCACGAAAAAGGACATATAGCCTCGAGATGTCCAAACAAGAACAAGACTTGGGACAAGAAGAAGAAATTCTCCAAGAAGAATAATGGTGCAACCAAAGAAGCCTACTTCGGAGAATGGATGTCCGGAGGAGAAAGTTCTTACTCTGACTCTGACGATGAAGGAGGTTGCTCCAAGAAGCTAGCCGAACTAGCTCTCGGCAACATTTCGACTAGTCCATCCCTTTGTCTTATGGCTAAAGGTGATGAAAAGGTAAAATCTAATGATCCTTCAAATGATGAAATAATTGAAATGATTACTGAATTAAATGAAGTTTTTGGAATCACTAAAAAGAAATATTGAGCACTTAAGGAAGAATATTTTTCTTTACGCACTCAATACTCAGAGTTAAAAGATTCATATGAAAGTCTCCTTATTAAAGATATTACTAATGCTCCATCTAAGATAGATGTAGCCATTTCATGTGATCTAGATGATAATCCTTCTAATGCTAAAATGACTACTAGTTGTCTTGATATACCATGTGCTTCTAATGAAACAATTTTAGATGAAAATAATGAACTTAAGGCACAAATTGAGAAGCTTGAAAAAGAATTAGAAAATTGCTATAAAGGAAAAGTATCTCTTGATCTTATTCTGAGCAAACAAAAATGTTCATTAAGAAAAGAAGGTCTTGGATACTTTCTAAAGAAAGGAAAGAAACAAAATACGAAAGCCATCTTCGTAAATGCATGCAACAAATTTTTCTTTAAATGTCATGAAACAGGTCAATCACATGATGCTTGTCCTTTAATGACTTTAAATTATTTTGATGCTTGCTACATTCTTCAAAGGTCAAAGAAAGGATATGCAATAGCAAAGTTTTTTGGTGCACCCATGTTAAATAAAAAGAAGAAATCAATTTGGGTGCCCAAAGCTTTGATCGCTAACATCGAAGGACCCAAAAGGGTTTGGGTACCTAAAAAGACTTGATTCTTTTGTTTTTGTAGGTTAACTATAAGACCGGTGGAAAACATTGGGTGCTGAATAGCGGATGCTCCAAACATATGACCGGTAACAAGAAGTTGTTCACCTCATTAGAAGACAACACGAGCGAAAATCAAAAGACCACATTTGGCGACAATCGTCAAGGAAATGTGGTAAGCTTAGGTAAAATTGCAATATCAAATGATCTCTCAATTTCAAATGTTTTAGTTGTTGAATCTCTGAATTTTAATTTACTTTTCGTTGCACAAATTTGCGATCTTGGATTTCGTTGCATTTTTTATTCTAAAGAAGTTTTAGTTGAAAGTTTGAAAGATGATTCTTTGATCTTCAAAGGCTTTCATTTTGGAAATCTTTATCTTGTTGATTTTCACTCTAAAGATGCATCTCTTTCGACATGTCTTGTCTCTCAAACCTCAAAAGGTTGGCTATGGCATAGGAGACTCGCACATGTTGGAATGCATTAACTGAAAAAAGCTTTTAAAGCGTGATTTGGTTGTTGGCTTAAAAGATATGAATTTTGAAAAGGATAAACCCTGTAGCGCTTGTCAAGCTAGCAAGCAACTAGCTACTTCACATCCAATTAAACGTGTTCTTTCAATTTGCAAACCTTTGGAACTGCTGCATATGAATTTATTTGGACCTTCCGAATTCCAAAGTATCGGGGGTAACAATTATGGTTTTGTTATTGTTGATGATTTTACTCACTACACTTGGGTTTTCTTTATTTCTCAAAAATTTGAAACCCCTGATGTTTTCAAAAGTTTTGCAAAACGCGTTTCAACTGAATTCGAACTTTCCATCAAGAAAATCCGTAGTAATCATGGTGGAGAATTCATTAATTCAACCTTAGTTGATTTTTGTGACTCGCTTGGAATTAAACACGAATTTTCTACTTCTTACACTTCACAGCAAAATGGAGTTGTGGAAAGGAAAAATCGAACGTTAATAGAAATGGCAAGAACAATGCTAAGTGAGTATGATACTCCTACTCGCTTTGGGGCTGAAGCCGTGTAAACTGCTTGCTATTCTATTAATCGGCTTTATTTGCATTTTTCTTCTGAATTTAACTCCCTATGAGCTTCTTATTGGGCGTAAGCCAAATGTTTCTTATTTTTGAGTTTTTGGTTGCAAATGCTTCATCCTTAAGAAAAGAAACTTTGGTGGTAAATTTCAGAGAAGAGTAGATGAAGGCTTTCTAGTCGGATACTCTACCACTAGCAAGGCTTATAGAGTCTTTAATAAAAATACTAGTTACATTGAAGAATCATGTGATTTAGAATTCGATGAAACTAATGGCTCTCAAAAGGAGCAAGTCTCTTGTGAAGTTTCAGGTGAAGATCTTCAAGAAGCTATAAGAACATTTCCATCGGAGACATCAAACCAAGAGAAGATGATCAAGAAGATGATGAGAACATTGAGAATGATGATCAACATGTATCATCATCTCATATTGATCCACCAGAGCAAGATCAAGAAGAAACAGCACAAGAAGAAGCACCAAGGCAACATCAAACCACCACCAAGGATCACCCTCTAGATCAAATATTGGGTGATGTCAGTAAGGGTGTTCAAACTCGATCTCGTATTGCTTCTTTTTGTGAGCATCATTCTTTTGTATCATCTCTAGAACCTAAACATGTGATGAAGCTCTTAGTGATCCTGATTGGGTAAATGCTATACATGATGAACTTAATTATTTTTATAGGAACAAACTTTGGACTTTAGTAGAAAGACCCAAGGATTATAATGTGATTGGAACAAAATGGATTTTTAGAAATAAACAAGATGAAAATGGTGTAGTTGTTAGAAACAAAGCTCGTCTTGTTGCACAAGGTTTTTCTCAAGTCGAAGGTTTAGACTTTGGTGAAACCTTTGCACCTATGGCAAGGCTTGAAGCTATTCGTATACTTCTTGCTTATGCATCAAGTTTTAACATTAAATTATTTCAAATGGATGTAAAAAGTGCATTTTTGAATGGTGAAATATCTGAACTAGTCTTTGTGGAACAACCTCCTGGTTTCGAAGATTCAAAATTTCCAAACCATGTGTTTAAACTGCCTAAAGCTCTCTATGGTCTCAAACAAGCTCCTCGAGTTTGGTATGAACGACTTAGAGACTTTCTTTTATTAAAAGGTTTTAAAATTGGGAAGGTAGACATAACTCTCTTTACAAAAATGATTGAAAAAGATTTGTTCATTTGTCAGATATATGTTGATGATATTATCTTTGGATCCACTAATGAACATTTTTGTCTTGAGTTTGGAGAAATGATGTCTAGGGAATTCGAGATGTCAATAATCGGCGAGCTAAGTTTCTTCCTTGGACTTCAAATCAAGCAATTCAAGAACGGTACGTTCGTGAGTCAAACGAAGTACGTGAAGGACTTGCTCAAGCGCTTTGGGATGGAAGATGCTAAAGCAATAAAAACTCTTATAGCTACAAATGGACATCTGGATATGGACAACAATGGAAAATTGATCTATTCTAAACTTTATAGGTCTATGATTGGTAGCTTGCTATATCTTACTGCATCTAGGCCTGATACCATGTTTAGCGTGTGCTTATGTGCTAGATTTCAGTCAGCCCCTAAGGAATGTCACTTGATTGCTATTAAAAGAATTCTTACACTACTACAGAAATGCTTTTCACTATCGGTTAAAAATCCACTCTACTATCGGTTCTCTTATTGATAGTGATCGGCATGATAGTAGAAACGTAGCACACTATTATCGGTTGAAAACCGTTAGTAAAACATCTACATTCCCAACGTTCACTAATCGCTATCGACTATTTCTTCTATCGGCTCGGATCTAAACCAATAGTATTGTGTAGGTTTTTTCTATCGGCTCGAATATAAACCGATAGTATTGTGTAGATATTTTCTATCGGCTAGGATCTAAACCGATAGTAATGTTTATGTTTTTTCTATCGGCTGGGATCTAACCCGATAGTATTGTGTAGACACGTTTAGTACTGGAAACTTTATTCTATCGGTTGTTGTATATGAACCGATAGTACTGTAATATTTATTCTATCGGTTGTAGTATATAACCGATAGTACTGTGTGGTGTTTCCTATCGGTTATGTACTCGACACGGTTAGTACTGGAATCTTGCACCTATACATACAGCAATACAGAGATACATTGGATCATTCACAAATACACCAATATTTACAAATATACACCAATATTCACATATTGAATTTGTTCACAGATACACTAATATAGTACTATACACATGCATTGGACAAATTGAATTTATTCACATATTGATAGAATTTATTCACAAATACATCAATGAATCTATTCACATATATATTGAGTTTATTCACAAATACAGCAATCAACACATTCAATATATATTACACAAGTCAGTTACAATCGATCGTTGATAGCCACTTCTTCCATGACATATTGAGCCCAAATTGTTCGCAGCTCCCTCAATTGAGGTAACTCATATTGCTCTTTCAACATGGCGCTCTGCATATATGCGTGTATGAAGTTAGTATCGTACGTCACATCCAATTAAAGTTCGACTTTGAGTCAGGAAAAATGGTTACCTTAGGGAATTGGGCAAAGTTTCTCCTGATCAGGTCATACATGAATCTCATGACATAGAAGCCACATTCCCACGATTGTGGCTGCTGATGGCATTGGGAAAATTGCATATGCAAAAACATAAATCCACATTAACTCGAAAGAACTAATTAAGCTTAAATTAAAAGACTCATCATGAGTACTTCCATCCGTATTAATTACCTCATATTCTTTCCAAGAAATTGTTGTGCCCTTCGACACGTCATGCCTCCCTCCAGCACTAGCATAATTTTTGAAAGCCCTGTATTTAATTTAGCATTGTAGGTTAATATGTTACCATTAATTAGCTAGTCAGAGAAAAATTTAAAACAACTATGTTACTTACGCGTCTATGTGCCATGTGAGGGTGAAAACATGCGCCACCTTGTCGCTCATCGAATCGAGGTAATAGACCTCATTCATCCATGGGCAAATGACTGCGAGGACCCAGTGGCCCCTACATTGCATATATAAGCGAACCGTTTCATACATATGTTAGGCGTAACATACAAGAATGAGTTAAATTAGTAGGAAATGCACTAACCTTTGGTGGTACGGCGCAAGGATGAACTCTTGGTCCTGCTGCGCTAGTAGTGCCCTTGATATGTATTCCTCCGCATGTGCTTGGTCGTGCTCTAGCATCGTGAGGCTTATTTTCTCTGGGTCGAGGAAACCCACCTTGTCACATGCCCTCATCGACGCCAGCCTATACATGCACCTGGATGCAAAGTAGACATTAGTAAGTAGTGCATACAAAGTGATTAGATTTATGAAACGAATTGTGATAACTTCAGACAACAGCAAACTCACAGGACTCTAGTCCGTATGATGGACATATCAAGCTCCCGCCAGTTGAGGAGGTCGAACAAATCCTCGTGGGCCACCGATATGCTCCCGGGCTCATGGTGAAAATGGGCTGGCCTGAAGTGAACCAAGAAGTTGATGTGGCGCCTAGACCGGGTCAGGTACCACTCGTGGAGACTTCTGGTTATTTGATCCATATTGCGCAGAAGGTACTCCGACACAAGTGGGGACCCGTTCTTGAACGTACCCGGCTGGCTTTGTTTGGCCTTGCCTTTGGCCTTGCCCTTGCCTTTAGGCGGGGAGCGAGTGTATACCTTCGAAGGTTGGGGTGTGGTGCCGCCGGCCTCATTTGATGGCGAAGGGTTTGAGGCCGTCGGAGGAGGCATGGGGGCCGAAGGAGTTCGCTCATGCGTTGTGGCGGGGGTGGTGTCCTCAGGAAGTGAGCTGGTATCCATCGTCCACTTTAAATACAAATGCATAAGTTAGATTTTGCAAATTGAGTATATTAACTGAGTTGTAAGCTAGAATGGCTAGGAATTACCTCCTGTAGTCCAACACCCTTCTTGGGCCACTGTATGTACGAGCTCAATGCCTAGCCAATTGTCCGTATTTCGTCCGTTGGGACGGGCAACAGAAAAGAGCTGTAGCCCGGGAGGGCCATATCCACCTGTACCTTTGCGAATCCAGGCTCCAGAGGTACGCAGTGGATCCGGACATCCTCCCAAGACTGGTATACGACCCCGTTTGCAACCACAACAGGTTTATCGCCTATGTTGATCAATAGGCTATAGCTCTCCGGCTTCTGCAATTTGCAACAATTATAACAGGTTAGCGAAACAATTCTAACGTAACGGGAGTGGCATCAACCGAACTGCATATATAGCTCAAGAGTTGCAATACCTCGATCAGGTCCACTGGATCCACGTGAAACTTCGAGCCGCAACTACTCGGCCTGGCAGCGTCGACCTCGGCAGCTAGATCTAAACCCTTGGACTGCACAACTTGGCTGAGGCGTTCATACTTCTCGTTCATTTGAGCGAACATGTCCGCGAATTGTGCAGTGACATTTGCTCGTATCTTCTGAGATAGCTCCACTTCCCTTTCCTTCCAGCTGCCAGCCTTCTTCGCCTTTTGCCCGGGCTCTGAGAAGCCTTCCTTCCATGGCACCACAGCCCCCACGGTTCGCGTCCGCCCTGGATGCTCCTTGTTCCCTAGAGCCCGGGTAAGGATGTCGTTCTCCCTATGGGGAGTGAACAATCCCTCGGTCGCCTCCTTCGAGCAAGAGATATGTTACATTGAAAGCTCTCCATTGTGAGGAAGAAATATATACAAACTTGTGCACACACTAGTGATCATAGTTTTTTCTACCACACTCTATGATTCCAACCAGGAAGTTAGCCAACTTACGAGTCGCTGCACGACCTCAACGTCCCTGGGGTTTGGGAACGCCACAGTCCCCGTGGCCGACACGGTCCCTCTGGCCAACCACCAGCTCTTGTATTACTGATCGCGGATCTCGGAGAGTGGTAGGTCAGGGGAGTCGACGAAATTCGACGCCTCTTCTTCAGCCTTCTTCCACTGCTCCTCCTTCCCCGCATAGTCGCGAGAGCTGAGCCGGTGTGGGTGGTCATTCCTCCTCTGGATTTCCTTGTTCTTCTCGCTGAGGGCCTTCATACTAGAAATAAGAAAATTAATGCACCGCTGCTTACTACATACAATGGTGTAACTAAGCAAATGAACCATACATACCTTGAACTCAGGAGTCCCCTTCTGTTGGGCGAATTGCTCCCATACCTCCTCCGTTATGAAGGGGTACTTCTCGCATGGAGATTTGCCTTTAGCGAGGAAGGTACTGACGAAGACGCTCTTGAAGGTTTTCCACGTGTTGTTCATGTCCTTCAAGCAAGCTATCTTGGGACCATCGTCGGGGATGTTCCACTTGGCCTGTTTCAAATGGTGCATATAAGCAGGACTTACCTAATCTCTGGGATAAACCAAGGGAATGTGATTACTCAAGAGTTCAGTGATTTTAATTCATTTTACCTTCACTTCCGCCCACGGCCTATCCCTCTCGTCGGCCTTGACGTCCTTCCAGCTCTGGACGGTGATCTTCACCCTTTCCTTCGCCAACAAGGCAACATAGGCAGCATAGTGGCCGGCGTTCTTCCCGATCGGTCTCCCGAACTGGTTGAACTCACATGAAAGATCCGCGCGTTTGGCCAAACGACCCAACATCGTCGCGCCTCGCACCTTCCTCTTGCGCTGGGACGAGGCAGTGCCATCTACGTTCGCCCTCCCCGAATCACTACTATCAGCCGAGGAAGATGCCAACATGGCTTTACCTAAAATTCCATGAACAGACCATCAATTGATATGAAGATTAGCAGTGCAAACTATGCTAGTCTCTCTGCAGGAACATAAAGTCTTTTAAAATTTAAATGAACCAAAATTTCAGATGAAAATTAGAAAATGGGAAGTAATTAACAGAAAATTCAGATTAGCAGTGAAAACTATGACATACTCTATTTTCTATCGGTTTTCCAAGTAAAACCGATAGTACTCAAGTTTATATTCAGGAAAATTTATAAGATTAGCAGTGCAAACTATGCTAGTCTCTCTGCAGGAACATAAAGTATGTTAAAATTTAAATGAACTAAAATTTCAGAAGAAAATTAGAAAATGGGAAGTAATTAACAGAAAATTCAGATTAGCAGTGCAAACTATGACATACACTATTTCCTATCGGTTTTCCAAGTAAAACCGATAGTACTCAAGTTTATATTCAGGAAAACTTATAAGATTAGCAGTGCAAACTATGCTAGTCTCTCTGCAGGAACATAAAGTCTGTTAAAATTTAAATAAACTAAAATTTCAGATGAAAATTAGAAAATGGGAAGTAATTAACAGAAAATTCAGATTAGTCTATTTCCTATCGGTTTTCCAAGTCAAACCGATAGTAATCAAGTTTGTATTCAGTAAAATATATAAAATTAGCAGTGCAAACTATGCTAGTCTCTCTGCAGGAACATAAAGTCTGTTAAAATTTAAATGAACTAAAATTTCAGATGAAAATTAGAAAATGGGAAGTAATTAACAGAAAATTCAGATTAGTCTATTTCCTATCGGTTTTCCAAGTCAAACCGATAGTAATCAAGTTTGTATTCAGTAAAATATATAAAATTAGCAGTGCAAACTATGCTAGTCTCTCTGCAGGAACATAAAGTCTGTTAAAATTTAAATGATCAAAAATTTCAGATGAAAATTAGAAAATGGGAAGTAATTAACAGAAAATTCAGATTAGTCTATTTCCTATCAGTTTTCCAAGTCAAACCGATAGTAATCAAGTTTATATTCTGTAAAATATATAAAAGTAGCAGTGCAAACTATGCTAGTCTCTCTGTAGGAACATAAAGTCTGTTAAAATTTAAATGATCAAAAATTTCATATGAAAATTAGAAAATGGGAAATAATTAACAGAAAATTCAGTTTACGGTATTTACTATCGGTTCTACATAATAAACCGATAGTGGACTACACTGTATGGCAAATTCCTGGTGATTATCATCAAGTCTGTCATTCTCATAGCTATCAAGTTTGTAGTTCACGAATTTTACTCTAGTTTTATATTTGTAAATCATTGAACCACATATGAACCATTGCATATAAATTTAAGCAATTGACGCGAGCGGTTTGGACAAGAACACTTACAGTCGTTCGTGGAGTTGTCGGAGGCGGTGGCGCGATGCAGTGGCTGGAGGCGGTGGAGAAGCTAGGGTTTTCTGGCTTGCGATCGGCAATGGTGGCGCAGAGGAGCGAAGAAACGAACGTCGGGGAAGGTAGGGTTTTCCGCGCGTGAGTATTTGGAATGTAATCAGTTGCACTGGAGGGAAAATCGTGCGAGGCAGCAAGGTTATAACCTAATATATGAATATTTACTATCGGTTCATAACTACAACCGATAGTAAATACATGTAAGTTAGGGTTTAGAGAATGGGATTGTTCACTATTGGTTTTATTATTACTAACCGATAGTAAATTAAGAACAGGGGCTCATAACACAGTATAAATCACTATCAGTTATGAACAATAAACCGATAGTGAAGTTTAATTTCATATCGGTTTGGCAGTTGAAACCGATAGTAAACTACAATGTTATTGACCGTAAAGGATTTTCCTTAGAACAATTACATATGATCTCAGCACATCATTTTTGCATTGTATTTCACTATCAGTTATTAACAATAAACCGATAGTATATGTTAATTTCATATCGGTTGGGAAGTTGAAACCGATAGTAGAATACTGTATTATTGACTTAAAGGGATTTCCTGAGAACAATTGCAGATGGGTCTCAGTACATCATTTTGCACTTGTAGAGACACCTGAAACCCCATGCAAATGTCGCGCCCTGCACAGGGTACCACGACTACTCCCGTGGAGACCTAGCTCACTGCAGCTGGCCTCATACATACATGCCACTGACTTCCCAGGATAAGTCAAGCACAGGAGTTCATTGCAGTAGAGTAACTTACAAAATATCATTCATAAACAGTATGGCCTGCTGGCCTGGCACAATAAAAGAGTAATACAATGCCTTCACGGCACAAATGGTCTAATTAAAACAAAAAGACAACTACTCGGCGGAAGCTAGGCGAAACCCCCACAGTCGTAAGAAGTTGACAGCAGAACAGCACACTTCAGGATTCTGGCAGAACTGGCTCTCTTCCTTCTGGATCCATGAAATCTTCCAAGCCTTCGTCTTGGTCATGAATCGTTCCATCTATTGTTGATAAGTTGCAAAGGTGAGCACTTATGTACTCAGCAAGTCATAGGTAAGAGTAGAGATACGTATAGTAGAGATGACATGATCCTATGCTATTGAGGGAAAAGAGGTGAGGGGGTTTTTCCATAACTACTTTTCTTCCAAGCTTTTCAAATCTCATGCTCATGGCAGCATTTCATATACTTAGGGCACAATCCACATGCCTCTTAGATATCACATGATCACTAAATTATGGTACTACCGCGACACGTCAACACATGACAGCCCACGGCAGCACCCCTTATCATGACAACACATGTCATTTGGGTAATCTTGAACTAACAAATTTTAATTTATAAAACAATACTTGTGTCACACCCCGTGGATTCAATCCACCGTGGCATACTCCTAAAACTCAGGAGCACGAAGTATTCGAATACATTTTTAACTCTGCAGAGGGGTACCAATTTACCCGCAAGATATATCCACTTTCATGCCCTTCCTATCACAAGGATTGGACCCCTGACTCACTTCATACTGTGAGTGGCAAGGTGGAGATAACAAGAACTTTTGCCATGTTTCACACACAATTCACCCCAGACCCCGTGGTTTTCTTCACGCAAACCACAGTTGTGGCAGGGTTACACAACCCCCACTAATTGGCATCTTCCCCTCAGGGTCAGCGTGCATGATCACATCCTGTGATATGTGTTGGAGCGCACCCCGTGTTTAATCGTGAGTTTGTCATATAGGGGTTTCATGTGTGATCCACATACTACTTATTCAGGCCTGTCCCATACCAGGCTTGCGGTCGGCACGTTAATCATGCCACTAGACGTACAACACAAGGTTCTAGTCCTTATATGCCAGTGACCAGATCATACCACAATCCATGCACTTCCAGTGCTGGCACATCCTGTGTGACCAAGCACCTCCAGTGCTTTCACCATTCCATACCAAAATGCTGGTCACGGCTAGGGGTTTTATTTCACGAATAAATATATATAATATATTAGTTCATGGCTCATTATTTGATCAATTCACATTTCACAGGCATCAGCCTGATGCTGCCATTTCATAATTCAACTATTCTCAATCTTTCTCATGCAATATTATTTTATAATCAAGGTATATTCTAGCAATTCATAAAATATAGGTTCAAGATGTTCAAGAATATGACTTGCCTTCCGCGTCGTAAGAAACAGCAGTTGATGTCGGGTCAGCGACGAAGTCTTCGAACTCAGACTCTTGCTCTGAACAAGGATCAAACAAGCAAACAGGCATTAAAATCAATCCTACTCTTACTATTCCACTGTATGCGATAATGCAAGGTGAAAGTGTCTCAGCGACACAAGATTTGAGAGCGATTAGGGTTAAAATATGGAAACTAGGGTTAAGATTAGTTGTCAAGGGTTTACAAGGTTCCAAAGGTTCCAAAATATCAGAGTGATATCAAGGTTGCGATTGGTTCGCTCAAAAACAGCGAACGTCTTTAGGTCGACATTCGGTTCAAGGCATCGACATAGGGTCGATGGATGATAGAGGGCTCAACTCAAGTTGTGACAGTAGAATAAAATGTAGATCACAACATCAGGAGTCTAAGGGACAAGTTTATGTTCAGTTTGCATACCCAGAAGGGGTCAAACTGGCCCAATGCCATTGGCTGACATAGGCTGACAATGCCCAAGAATGGCATTGACATGGTTTGAATAGTTTCTAGTGGCCAAAATGGGTTTTGATTCAAGCATATGATGCACAAGGTAGTGAGGCAACTATTTGACAAAGTATTTTCTGTTTTTCATGACCAGAGGTGGGTGAATAGGGCTAATGCCACTGACTGGCATAGTTTGACATAGAGTTGACATGGCCAGAAACTAGGGTTTGCCATAACTTTTGATCTAGGACTCCAAATGATGCACCACTTTGTCTGGTAGTTAGACATTTGTAACAGGAACAAATGTCTCAACAGGATCTAGGGCAGGAGATGGCCGGAAAGTGATGAAAACCGGCAAAGAAATTGACTGGCCTGGAGCACATGCAACATAAACAGTGCAGTAACTAGGGCATAGCTATATCTCACAATCTAGGCCGAATTAAAAGTCGTGATAGAAGACAAAGTTGTTCATAATGGTCCAAAACATCTAAATGGCAAAGTGGCTAGGGCTGGATTGGCCGGAATCGACGGCCGGCGATTGGAGCAGAAGAAGATGACATGAAAATTGGGGGTTTTCGATTTAGGGCAAATGAACTCAATTCCTTGCTTGTACATGATCTCTAGGGCATTAGAAACATACTGGTGAAGTTAGATTGGCTAGAGATGCACCAGGAAAGCTTAAACAGTAAGTTCAGTGAACATGCAAGGTTCCAATTTGGGGATTTTCACATATCAGCAAATCTGTCGATTTTGGTTGCTTAGGGATGTTAAGTAAAGTCTAATGAGCATATTTGATCACTGGCTCGAGAGCTAATTCTATTTAGTTAAGGATTAATTGCTCGCCGGAGCTACTGGAGAGAAAAGGAAATCACCGGCGACTGAAGGTGTTTAAACTAAATTCCAAGCTCGAGAAGCATGAGGGGAATGAGGGAAACTCACTGGGGGTGTTGGATTGAAGAAGGAAGCAGTGGTTGAAGCTAGCACCGAAGCTCCCTCTTTGCTGCTCACCGGAGAAGAAGAAGACACAGTGAACTGCTGGTTTTTCTGGTGTTTTGGAGTGTAAGGAGTAAAGCTAAGCTCTGGTGGGTTTATATAGGTGTGGCTGGAGGCTCTCAACGGTTGGAACATGCTCGGGGAGTTGAAGCCGGCAAGATGTGACTGGATGGCGACTTCACGGCGAGCTGGCGATGGAGGTGACTTGGTTCAGCGGCCGTGAGGGCTTTTGCAGCTGGAGCTGCTGCGAAGTGAAGGCGACTTGATGGCTAGCCACGGCAAGGACTCCACGTGGCTAAGCTTTCCTGCTGGAGCCGTTGCCGGTGGCGTGCAAATGGGAGAAACCAGCTAGCTGTGAGTCGCGCCGGGGAAGATCCACAGTTGCAAATGGCGAGCACACACGCGGCGCTGTTCAGTTGGCGAAGATGGCGACCACGTGGCTACTGTAGCAGCTGGCGAGGTGAGGTGATCGAAGCTTGAAACAACGGCGCGTGCTCGAGGTCGAAGCAACAGTCTTGTGCGCTGGATCCTGGTCGTGGTCGAAGTCCCAGGCGCTGGTCGAAGACAGCTTCTGGTCGTGAACAGAGGGGCTGGTCGATCCAGGGGCATAATTGTGATGATTTTGGTTGCAGAGTGGACTGATTTGTAAATCTGGTCTTAGAGAGGTTCAATTTGGGATTTGGTTTCATGGCTGAGTATAATTTTTCTATTAATACTCATTTAGCTCAAATCTGGAGAAAATTTGATAAGGTTTGAGGGATTTCACCTATTTTCGAAAATAGGATAAAATTAGGGTAAAATAGATCTGGATTTTGTCGATCTCGAATTCTGGTAATTAGGGTGAGATTTGGAAGTCTGATCAGAAGGGAAATCTGTATCAAATAGTATTTGGGAGGTGTTCCCTAAAGAAATTATGGATTTGGAGTTGATTCGTGGATTTTAGCCTTTTCAGGCTTCCAGGTAAACAGAGAAATGACTTATTCGCAGTAAAATTTGGACTAAACTGCGAAAAGTACTTATATGAAACAATATGGTTTCCAACTTTTTGGAGTAAGTTGAGGATATATCTGGAAACATATTCCAAAGATACTTGAGTCTGGATAGGGTTAGATCATGATAACTCAGTTATTTGGAATCTGGGGTACTTGTGGTAAATCTGAATTTCCTGTTTTCGAAAACAGAAAGAGACTTAGATACTGGGAGTTAGGGTTAGAATTCAATTTGGTTCCTGAAGACTTTTATCTTCAGAATAACTGGTAGGTTAAATCTGGATGGTCAAATCTTGATCTGGATCTAGAGAATAGATTTGGAGATTTTTAGGGTTTGGGAGAGATTAGGGTTCAACTGATCTGGCTACAACTACAGAGATACATGCATGCAGGATTTTATGCAAAAACTTTTCACCCCCAAAATCAGGGTGTTACAGCAAATGACTTCCAATAATTTTGAAATAAATGAACAGTAAAGACCAATGATGGAATGAAAATTTGCAGTTTTCATATTGATTTGTGAAAAGAATCAATTATTGCTCAAATCAAGTATATACTCCAATTGAAATGAAAATTTGCATAAATGATTCTCAATGCATCACGTATGTTTTCCCAAAGAATTTTTGAAAAATGATTTGAAGAATTCTTCGATTAAAGATCCAAGTAATATACGTCACTTACATATTGCAAATTAGTCAAGAATGATTGTCCACCCATAATCCTTCTTCGTGGTCGTCTCGCAGGTAACTTGTTTCGTCAATATCTTCGGTAGGGACAGATTGAAGAATTCCATCTAAAAATGGAGGTAGTTCGTCGAACTGATCATACTCTTCTTCATCCACAACGTCTTCGACCCCAACAATACGTCTCTTACTGTGAAGGACAACGTGCAACTTTGGGTTGGCCGGGTCAACGATGTAGAACACCTGTATGGCTTGCTCAGCAAGTATAAATGGATCATCTTGGTGTGCGACTCTACTGAGATCGACGAGAGTAAACCCATAATTGTCGACTTTAACACCTCGAGGGATTTCGACCCATTGGCATCGAAACAGAGGAATCTTAAGTAATACATAATCGAGCTCTCATATTTCCTCAATAACACCGTAATATGAGTCGAGTGCCCTTACTGCCTTGGCATCCTCCGAAATAGCAAGTAGTGTCACTCCACTACATTGCATAGTACTCTTCTCGTCCTGAGTTCTTGTGTAAAATGAATAGCCGTTTATGTCATACCCCTGCCAAGTCCCTACAGTAAATCTAGGCCCTCTGGCCAACCATGTAACAACTTCATCTACGTCGCCCTCAGAAGCTTCAAGGACTCTATTTTCGATCCACCCAGCAAACTTCCTATTATGTTCTCTGGTGACCCAAATCTCTGGCTTCGAGGGATTCTGTTTCCGTAACATTTCCTTGTGCTCGTGTATGTATGGCTCCACCCTCGTCATGTGCTGAAGACCCAAAAATGGGCTTTTGCATACAGATCACTAGAGGGGACGACTGCTTTAAATCCAATCGTTCCAATGCCCTGAAGCCTGCCCTCATGCCAGGACGTAGGAATGCCAATTGGGTCAATCCCGGCCATATAGTTGGTGCAAAATTCGATCACCTCCTTGGCGGCATAACCTTCAATGATACTGCCCTCAGGCTGATGTCGACTCCTTACATATCCCTTCAAGATACCCATAAATCTCTCAAATGGATACATGTAGCGCAGGAACACGGGTCCACAAAACTTAATTTCTCTGACAAGGTGAACAATTAGATGGACCATAACATCAAAAAAAGATGGAGGGAAATACATCTCCAGCTGACAAAGAGTTGTAGTCACATCGCGTTGCAAATCGTCCAGTCCATCCAGATCAATTACCTGCAAGGACACAGTTGCAGCAAATATTCAGATCCAAAAAATCTGACAAGTTCCACGAATGGAGCTAATTAACTTGCTAGGAGTACACGCTTACGTACCTTGCCAGATATTGTGTTGAAGAAATAACATAGCTTTGTAATTGTCTCTCTGGCTTTGACTGGGAGAATGCCTCTGATAGCAATGGGAAGCATTTGTGACATCAGTACATGACAATCATGGGACTTCATACCAACCAGTTTCAAGTATTTCATGGACACAAGTTTTTTCAAGTTTGCAGAATACCCGCATGGAACTTTGACACCATGTAGGCACTGACAGAGTTCTGTTTTTTCTCTTTTTGACAAAGTATAGCAGGCCGGGGGGAGGTATGTCCGCTTTCCCTTCTCCAACGATGCAAGCTCAGTCCTTATGCCCATGTCGAGCATGTCACGGCGAACGTTGATGCCATCTTTCGTCTTTCCTGGAATGTTCAACAACAAACCAGTCAAACTGTCACAAACATTTTTCTCTACGTGCATGACATCAATGCAATGTCGAACTTGTAAGTGCTCCCAATATGGCAGATCCCAAAGAATCGATCTCTTCTTCCAAACATTTTTTCCTGGAGGTTTAGAATATTTACCGAACTCAACTTTGATGTCCTTCATGCGCAAGTAAAGCTCCTTACCAGTCACAAACACTGGGGCTGATCCTTTCTCAGGCTTCCCATTGAATGACTTCCTCTTCTTACGGTAGGCGTCATGCATCGAAAGGAATCTGCGGTGACCCATGTACACTGTTTTTCTGCAGTTCGATAACCACATGCTTTCAGTTTCATCCAGGCAAATAGGACAAGCCTTGCCTCCTTTCGTACTATACCCCGACAAATTTCCATAGGCTAGGAAATAATTTATGGTGCAAAATATCATGGCCCGCAACATGAAATTCTGTCGCTTATGTGCATCCCACACCCGCACCCCTTCGCTCCACAATTTATGTAAGTCCTCGACTAACGGTGATAGAAACAGGTCAATATCATTCCCGGGTTGTCTGGGTCCTGAAATTAGTAACGACATCATGATGTACTTGCGCTTCATACATAACCAAGGAGGAAGATTGTAGATGCATAAAAGAACCGGCCAAGTGCTATGTCGACTGCTTATATTTCCGTATGGATTCATATCATCCGTACTCAGCCCAAACCTTATATTCCTCACTTCGCTGCCAAACTCACCGAATGTTCTGTTAATGTTTCTCCATTGAATGGAATCAGCTGGATGTCTTAGTTTTCCGTCTTGTTTCCGACCTTCAACATGCCAACGCAAGTACTTCGCATCTTTCAGATTTGCAAACAACCGTTTCAATCTGGGAATCACAGGCAAATACCACACAGTTTTGGCCGGAAGCCCTTTCTTTACCTCATCACATCCATTGTGATAACTTTTGTCCCCATGCTTATACCGCGATGCACCGCATCTTGGACAAACATGCAAATCCTCGTACTCGTTACGGTACAGAACACAATCATTTGGGCATGCATGTATTCTTTCGATTTCCATTCCCAACGGACACAATAGTTTTTTGGCCTGGTAAACCGATCTTGGCAACTCATTTCCCTCTCGAAGCATGTCCGCTAACAGATCCAATAGCGCCGTGAAACTCTTATCGCTCCAACCATTGCTTGCCTTCAAGTTATGTAATCTCAACACAGAAGACAACTTTGTAAATTTTGCACATCCGGGGAACAAAGGCTTCTCAGAATCAACAATTAATTTCTCAAATTTAGCTAAATTGTTTTCGCTGTAGTCTTCTTCTACATCACGTAACATTTCATCTAAATTGTTGTCATCTACATGGACTTCCGAATGAACATTACCAATGTTCTGATCATGATCATCATTACTGCAATGCACTTCCGGGTGCTACTGAGTGGTAGCGGTGCTCGTTTCCTCAAGATCTACACCATGCCATATCCAACGGGTATAGCGTGCGTTAAAACCACGACGAATCAAATGACTCCTAATCTGATCAGAGTTGCCGAACCTTTTTAAGTTCATACAGTCTATACAAGGACAATGCATATCTTTCTCTCCCTTCTTCGCCTTTTCTTGCTCAGCAAATTTAATAAACCCATTCACACCCTCCAAATACTCAACAGTAGTACGTTTTATTCCATACATCTAATATTCTCGGTCCATCTACAATTATTTCACAAAATTGACAAATTCAAATAAATAATTAATGACTCAGGGCATGCATATATGCATGAAACATAATTAGCTAGGCCATATGTGTGTGTATGAGCTGCTTAATTACATTAAATGGATTTGTATATATGAAACCCTAATTAACTTGATGCATGCATTAATTGGAAGAGCCAGCTAGCTAGCTGCTTAAATTCAGCAAGCTATAGCTAGCTAGCCAACCTAGCCTTCTAGCTAGTTTGGAGCTACATGTATCTAGTTTAATGAATTGCAAGTAGAGAGAGAGAGGGAGAGTGTGAAAGAGTGATCGAGAGAGAGAGAGGTGATGAGAAGATGACAATACCGAGGGGGATGGAAATATGATCAACCTCTCAGCTAGCTTCTCCAGATCACTCTAGCTTGGAGTCGTGCACGACTGAAATGATTCCAACATGCAGAGCACAGAGCAGGGGTCGACCTAATTAAGTTTTACAATTTTACTATCAGTTCAAAAATACAAACCGATAGTAAAATAAGGTCCCCACTGTCATAACCATTAGTTTATATGAAGTCATTTTACTATCGGTTTGTTTTATATAACCGATAGTAAACTTTACTATATTGTATCGGTTAGTACAGTACTAACAGATAGTATAAAGTGCGTAATTTTACTATCAGTTACGAATGAAAAACCGATAGTACTATTTAATATATTATATCGGTTGGTATAGTAATAACATATAGTATAAAGTGACTAATTTTACTATCTGTTACGAATGAAAAACCGATAGTACTATTTAATATATTATATCGGTTGGTACAATAATAACCGATAGTATAAAGTGCGTAATTTTACTATCAGTTAAAAATGGAAAACCGATAGTACTTTTTAATATATTATATCAGTTTGTACAGTAATGACCGATAGTAAAAAGTATTTGCATTTCACTAACGTTGGACTAGTGTATAACCGATAGTAAAATGCCTCTTTTCCGCCGCTGTCGTCCTATTCTATCGGATTTTTCCCAGATTGCTTATAACCGTTAGAAAATATGGGTTAGTGGAATGCACTTCTGTAGTAGTGTTAGGTACTTAAAATGCTACCCCAACCTAGGTATTTGGTATCCGAAAAATGCAAACTTTGAATTGATTGGATATTCGGATTCAGATTATGCGGGTTGCAAAATTGATAGAAAAAGCACATCTGGAAGTTGTCAACTATTGGGAAAATCATTAGTGTCGTGGCAATCTAAGAAACAAAATTTTGTAGCTCTCTCCATGCTCAAGCGGAATATGTGTCTGCAAGTAGTTGTTGTGCTTAAATTTTATGGATGAAGTAGACATTTTGGATTATGGAATTATATTTGAAAAAGTGCCACTCTTGTGTGATAATGAAAGTGCCATTAAAATTGCTAATAATTCTATTCAACACTCTAGAAATAAACATATTGAAATACTGCACCATTTTATAAGAGATCATGTGGCAAAAGGAGATATAGATGTGAGTTACATCAGAATTGAGTTGCAACTAGCAGATATTTTCACCAAACCCCTAGATGAGACCAGATTTTGTTTTCTCAGAGGTGAATTGAACATTATTGATACTTCAAATGCTAGTTGATTTGTTAAATGTATTAAAATATATTTTATTCTCTCTCTGGTCGAAATCTTCTGTCTGATAGAAGTGGTGACCCATGCTGACAGTCAGTATCACAAACTGACTGTCAGTTCTTTGTTTAGGAGCCTGGTCGTAGCCTCTGGTCGAAGTTGTGGACCATGCTGACAGTCAGTCTCATACACTGATTGTCAGTTATGTGTCTCAACTTTGGTCGTAGCCTCTGGTCAAAATTTGTGATCCACACTGACTGTCAGTTTCAAATCCCAGGTTTCTGTGCTGATTGTCAGTGCTCCACACTGATTGTCAATTTCAAAACCTTGGCTTTTGAACTGACTGTCAGTATATTACACTGACTGTCAGTGTGTAACCCCGAAGCTAAAACCCTAGTTTTTTTCTGTGCTCTTTCGTCTCCTCTCGGCCGCCGCTCCCTTTTTCGTCGCCTCTACCTCGCCGGTGTTGCCTCGCCATCACTTCCTCGCGCCGCCACGCCGTGACTCACCTTGCACCGCCGCACCTTGTCGTGCCTCACTGCGCCGCTGCATCTCACCACCGTGCCACCGTGCATTGCCTCACCACCGCACCTCGCCGCCTCCTCGCCGTGCCTCACCAAGTCTCACCTAGTCGTGCCGTGCCTCACCAAGTCTCACCTAGCCCGTCACCATCGTGGTTTCTTCTGTTCAGGTCTCTGTTCTTTTCATCTCTGTTTCGTTTCGCCATTTTTGATCAGCCCTCTCGACGTGTGGCCTGTCGAAAGAACACTGCTAATAGCAGTCGTTCAATGGGACAACAGTCTGAGTCCCGCTCTTCGCCTCCGGCTGAGCGCGTCCCCGTGGATTATTCCCGGTGGCACGCGAGTCGCCTTCGTACCCTCCGCTCAACAAACCCGTATCTTTCTCCGCGCCCCTCTGGTCGCGACGCCTACCAGGTTCTCACCTTCTTCATGAACCTGCAGCTTGACCTATTCACCAGCGTCTATAGTCGCGTCCCTATCTTTGCCCATCGCTCCCTCTCCAGGCAGAAGATTGCGTCTCGCACAAGTATCGTCTCCCTGGCGGACTCCTTCACCTCCGTCGGGATCAGAGATCTCGTCTCTGATTCCTCCCTTCACTGGGCCGATGAGCCCATCCACCAATTTTACGCCACCATTTTCATCTCTCCCCAGCGCGACTCACTGACCTTCATGATAGGCCTCCAGGTCCACACTGGTTCGTCCTGCTTCTGGACGATAGCTACACACTCTCCCTGACCTTGAGCATCGGGAGGTGGCCATGCTCTACTCTAGCCCCTTCCAGCTCCATCACATAGCCGACCTGCGCCGCGATGTTGATCTGGCCCTACGGATCCTTCGTCTCACTTTGGTCCCCATGACCGGAGACAGGGCCAGAGTCACCTATTTAGCCCTCCATGTTTTGATCTCCATCTTTTGGGAGGAGCCTTTTGACGTTGCTGATCTCATCATTAGTGAGATTCAGCACATCCTTCTTGCTCTGCGTCGCCAGCTGGTGTATGCTCCATACATCATGGATTTGCTTCTTCATGTCCGAGCCGTCGACTCTGAGCTTCCGCGGCCCCATCATCCTCTTCTCTTCTATCCTCCGGGCCAGGCCGATAGCTGTCTCGGTGCCTGCCCTGCAGCTGCTCCTGGCCCTGCCTCTCCCGCATCTGATGATGATGCTGCAGGGGAGTCAGAGGACGAGGCTCCAGCTCAGGAGACTGATCAGGCACCGACCGTAAATCCAAGCACCGGATCCTCCTCCGCCTCTCAGCTTGATCAGGTGATCCAGACCCAGCCGCAAATCCTCATTACTCAGCAGGAGCACCATCGGATTCTCCTTCGTCTGCTTGCCCAGCAAGAGGAGATTCTGAGTCGCTTGCCTACATCAGCCACTCCAGCCCTGGCGTCTTCCTCACCGGGATCTGTTTCAGTCCTTGCAGCTCCAGCCCTGGCTGCACCGGCCTTTACAGCTCCAGCTTCAACTCCTCCAGTTTCACCAGCCGTCGATCCGACTGGATTTCCTGCAGGCTCCGGAGATACAGCAGTCCTCGGCTTCTCCTCTGATGTTGAGCCTTAGGCTCTTTTTGTACTAACTCCCGCCTTTTTGTGCTTGATGCCAAAGGGGGAGAATTTTGTATGACTCTATATTTTGTTGGATGGATATATTTTATGTGTTATGATTGGATGCTTTTTATGGATAGATATGGATCTCTTTATGTTATGAATATTTTTCTTATATATGATGATTTGGTCCTTGATATATTGATTGATCTCTATGGTATGTTATGCGATATGAGATGTTATCGATATGATGCGGATGGTTACTGTGATGTGTTGTGACGAGGATTGACACCTGAGTCAGTTCAAATAAATGCACTGTTGGTTCAAGACAGATTCGAGCTAGACATGTGCCCGGCGGTGTGAACTCAAGTCATTTCTGGGAAGCATCAGTCCTAGGTCGCAGGCTTTGCGCGATCAGATCGCAGCTAGTGCGCGGTCAGAAGTTCGTGTGCTGTGCGCGGACAGAAGGTCGAAGATGTTGCGCGGTCAGCCAACTCGCGCGTTCAGAGCACCTTCGACCAGGTCCCAAGTATCCCGAAGATTCTTCCACGTGGTGATCAACCGTCAGGAGGTTAATACGTGCAGTTATCCACAAATAACACGTGTTAAACCTACGTGGGAGTTAAGAGCGGTTCTCCAAACCGCATCCAAGCAACTGTTTGGTGCAGTTACGATTTGGCGCCCTTTCGACCAGTATAAAAGGGCGGCATGACGTACCAAACAAGGAGGGGGATCGATCAAGAGATCAAGACACAACTCAAACAGCCAAGGCTATGGCTTAGACTAGATAGTTTCCATAAGCCTTCTAGGCTTCATTTTGTACACTTGTATAGGGAAAACCTTCGACTGTGAAGGTCTTCTCCCTCCACTTTGTAACTCTTTACTACACATAATGCAATCCCAACAGGATGTAGGGCTTTTACTCCCACCATCGAGGGCCCGAACCTGTATAAATTTCTCTGTGCTCCAGTTGTCCATAGTTCTACATACCTTCCCGGAGGGTCACCCTGAAAGGTCTCACTATTATAAATTTTGCATAAGTTCGACTGAGGACCCCGAGTCCGAATCGTCGACAGCTGGCGCCCACCGTGGGGCCTTTCTCAAGGCATCCTAGTTTTCATCCAGAGGTTCGCTGAAATATGGCTGGAGTATATGATTCCGAGAACGATTTTGATATCGAGGATTATGCTCACATTCCAATACCTTCTCCAAGCGATCCTGTTCCAATGGAGGAGGTTGGAGGCGAAAATCTCCCAGAGGTTGAATCATCTCTTCAGGTCATGTCCATAGACCAGGGAGCGATTAGCGCAAGGTCAGAACCCACTGAGGTTCTTAATGCGCTAGAGGGTGAGTCCGGTCTGTCATACGACCCCTCTGAGGGGAAGGATGATATCGACCTGGAAATCAGCCCGGGGAGATTCGACCCTGATAACCTCCACCGTCTCTTTGATTTCGAGTCCGACTTGGAACAAACTGAGATGTTTTCCCCATCGGCGACCTCTCTCCCTAGACAGTTTGCTGCCTTATCAGAGGAAACTCCTGATCAACAAGCTGCTAGGGAAGAACGAGATCGCAAACAGAAGGAGGATCAAGATCTCGAGCAACAAAACAACGAACTGCGCAGAACTGCCCTTGAGGCTCTTCAAGATGCACAGGCTCGTTACGATGCTGCTCCGAGTTCTTTGCGACGATCACGTGGTCGCAGATGTGACCAGACCCCTTCTTTGCCTCCAGAGCGTTTCCCGGTGGACGAAGAAACGGTAACACCTGGTGCCCCTAGGAGAAGTACCCATGGTCGACTGCGATCTATCGCGGAAGTCATGCGTAACTTCCCTCCTACGGTCACAAATGCGCAGAAACCACCAGGATCCTAGCGGAAAGACTGGATGAGGTCGCATCTGAGGCGACCCCAACGGCCTCTTCCCGGTCGGTAACACGTTCCCGCGAACGAGAGTGTTCTCACTCTGGTTCTGGTAGGCGAAGTTACCTGCCACCTGTACCATCCCGCCAGGACAAGTACAGGCAGACACAGGATTCTCATGGTAGGGATCGAGTCCCTGTCCACTCTCGTTTGGGACCACGGATAACTCCACCGTTGCGTGAAGTCGCCCGTGACCCGGTCGAGAGTCACAGGGCAGTTCACGGTCCGTACGTCGGTTGTAAAGCTTTCTCGCCCGGCCTTCGTGCGGTCGTTTGGCCTGATAAGTTTCGACCAGGGGCCATTGAAAGGTTCGACGGAACTCAGAACCCATCCGAGTTCCTTCAAATTTATATCACTGCCATCCAAATGGCAGGAGGCGATGACCGGGTCATGCCCAACTACCTGCCTACAGTCCTCGAAGGACAGGCTAGAACCTGGCTGTTTAATCAGCCCGAGGGTTCCATCTACAATTGGGAAATGCTGTGCGACGCCATCCTCAGCAATTTCCAAAACTGTTATCAAAAGCCGGGTAAAGAGGACGATCTTCATCGACTACGACAAACTTCGACTGAAACCCTTCGTTAGTTTGTCAAGAGATTTGTTGGGGTGAGGAATACCATCCTGAACATATCTGATGGCTCCGTTATCAGGGCATTTAAACATGCCGTTCGATACCGGAGATTCACCGAAGACTTGCTCATCCACCCTCCTCGATCAGTGGCCAATCTTTTTGATATGGCCGATCGGTACTCCGACGCGACCGAAGCGGTCGAATGGAACCGGATGGTCGATAAGGGTGACCTACCACCTCAACCAGGTTTCAAAGACGCCAGGAAGGAAGATTCAAGCAAGAAGCCGGAATCTTCGTTGGGTGGGAAGTCGAAAAAGGCGAAGAGGAACCGCTCTGGACAGTACCGCGAGGTCGCAGTCGCAGAGAAGCCACCTTCGACTAAAGGTAACAAGCCTTCATTTAAGAATAAAACTGCCTCTGGTGGTCGAAGTGCCGACCAACCAGAAAAGTCAACTAATCCGCAGGAAAGCAAGAAGTGGTGTCTACTCCACAACTCCGCGGGCCACGACCTCAAGAACTGCAGGAGTTGGTTGAAGCAGTTGGATGACTTCTACCAGGGAGTTGGACCAATGCCGACCTTATCGGCTAAAGAACAAGCATGCGGACTTAGAGACCCCGACGGAGATGAGGAGATGTCTTACCAGGTACCTCAAAATCACATTAATGTTATTTTCGGGGGTTCTTCCTCTTTTGTTTCCAAAAGGCAGTTTAAAGCCTTTTACCGAGAGGTTAACCAGACGGAGACATCCCTTGGTGAACCTCAGTACCCCCGTTAGTCGGATACGCCTTTGACATTTGATCGCACTGATTGTCCTGTGGGGCTTACTTGACCATTGAGGCTCCCTCTGGTCATTACCCCGATCATCAGTAGCGCGAGAGTCGAAAGAGTCCTGATCGACGGAGGGAGCTCCCTTGACATTTTATTGGTCAAGGCACTCGACGAGATGCAAATTCCTCGTTCGAAAATTAAGCCCATAATCCATCCGTTTTATGGGATAATCCCAGGCCCCTCCATGATGCCGTTGGGACAAGTGGTCCTCCCGGTCACACTGGGAGAACTGGATAACTTCCGAACAGAGTTGGTTACTTTTGACGTAATTGATTGTGATTCGGCTTATAATGCAATCTTTGGCAGGCCAACTCTTACTAAGTTCATGATGGCAACGCACTATGCTTATCAGTGCGGCAAATTGCTTGGCCCCAAAGGTGTCATCTCGGTCCGAGGCAGTCGGACGTGGCACTCACGTGCGACCGGCTATCTCTGGAGATGGTCGATCAACTTCCCCTTCGGGACGCTCAGGTCGCCACCGTCGCCACCGACGCGATCAAGGCTGCTCCTCGACCAGATGAGAAACTCAAACTAGTTCCATTATACCCAGATGATCCATCCAAGACAATTCGGGTCGGATCAGGCCTGGATGACAAATAGGAACTCGAGCTCGTTACTTTCCTCCGGGCTAACGCAGATGTGTTTGCGTGGAAACCTTCCGACATGCCTGGTGTCCCAAGGGAAGTAATCGCGCACAGGTTAGCAATTCGACCTGGACAACGACCAATAAAGCAAAAGCTCAGGCGTTTTGCTGTTGACTGACAGGAAGACATCAGAGAAGAGTTGGACAAACTCCTAAAGGCTGGGTTTATTCGTGAGGTCGATCACCTGGAATGGCTCGCCAATCTGGTCATGGTCCGCAAGTCAAATGGCAAGTGGCGCATGTGCGTCGACTACACTAGCCTTAACAGTGCCTGTCCGAAGGACGACTTTCCCCTTCCCCGCATCGACCAGCTGGTCGACTCAACCACGGGTTGCTAACTGATGAGCTTCCTGGACGCTTACTTAGGATATCATCAAATTAGTATGGCAGAAGAAGATGAAGAGAAGATTGCTTTCATCACCCCGTTCGGCACCTACTGCTACGTCAGAATGTCGTTCGGTCTCAAGAACGCAGGTTCCACATACCAGCGCTTGATGCAAAAGACCTTTCTTTCCCAGATAGGGCGTAATCTCGAAGCATATGTAGACGATTTGGTTGTAAAGAGTACCGAGAGATTGTCTCATATGGACAATCTCGCTGAAACCTTCTGTAATTTGAATCGCTTTGGAATAAAATTAAACCCGGAGAAATGTTCTTTCGGGGTTTCTTCAGGAAAAACTTCTTGGTATCCTTGTTTGTTCCAGAGGCATTGAAGTTAATCCTGAGAAAATCAGGGCCATCGAACAAATGCGGTCACCCTCGACCATGAAAGATGTTCAACGCTTGGCTGGTCGCATGGCGGCTTTAAGTCGTTTCATATCGCGACTAGGTGAAAGAGGATTACCTTTTTTCAAAGCCTTGCGGAAGCATCACAATTTCACATGGTCCGATGAGGCCGAGAAAGCGTTTCAAGAGGTAAAGACATACCTATCCAGTCCGCCAGTGTTGGTGTCTCCCGACAAAGGAGAACCATTGCTTCTTTATCTAGCGGCCACATCGCACGCGGTCAGCGCTGTCCTGATCGCGGATAGGGAAGGAATACACAGACCCGTCTACTATGTAAGCGAGGTACTTCATGGTCCTAAGGAGCGTTACCCTGAGGTCCAGAAGATACTTTACGTGCTACTGATGGCTTCCCGTAAGGTACGACACTACTTCCAAGCTCACAAGATCACAGTACCCTCCTCCTTTCCTTTGGGGGATATTGTCCGAAATCCAGAGAAATCTGGTCAAATCGCCAAATGGGCGGTCGAACTCGGTGCTTTTGATGTCCATTTCATGCCCACACGGCGGTTAAGTCTCAGGTTTTGGCCGAATTTGTGGTCGAATGGACCAACCCTGAGCTACCCGTGCAGGTGCCCGAGGAATTGGAATGCCCCGATCACTGGACAATGTACTTTGACGGCTCCCGTAGTTTTCAACACTCGGGGCTGGAGTGGGCTTAGTTACGCCTCAGGGCGAACAGCTTAAGTATGTCATCCAATTACACTTCGTTGCGACTAACAACGTAGCGGAGTATGAAGGTCTTCTTGCATGGCTCCGGGCAGCCAAATTTCTCGGAGTCCGTCGATTAGTGGTGAGGGGAGACTCACAGCTGGTCGTAAACCAGGTAAAAAAGGAGTACAGCACCTCCGATGAGACAATGGCTCATTACCTGGGGGAAGTGAGGAGATTGGAAAAACACTTCAGTCATTTCGAAGTCCAATACATCCCGCAAAAGGACAACATTCTCGCAGACCAATTATCCAAAATTGGGTCCTCACGCACATCCGCTCCAGCAGGAGTGTTCATTGAACACTTGGACCGTCCTTCGATCATGACTTCGGTCGAGGATGATCCGGTAACAGCCTGCGTTACCAGCCTCGGTCAGGAACAGGATTGGACTCATCCATTGAGAGTCTATCTTGAACATGGGACCCTACCCGAGGACAAAACCGAAAGCGATCGGTTAATTCGAAAAGCGCGTCTGTACAAGCTCATAGATGGGGTTTTGTATAGAAAGGGTACTCAAAGAGTATTCATGCGCTGCATATCTCAGGAGGAAGGTAAATCCCTCTTGAAAGAAATACATGATGGTGTATGCGGTGCGCACGCGTCATATCGAACACTGGTCGGAAAAGTTTTTCGACAAGGATTCTACTGGCCTTCGGCACTTGATGATGCCAAGCACATGGTCAAGATGTGTCCTCAGTGTCAATTTCACGCGAGGCAGGTTCATCAACCTGCCTACGCGTTAAAGACCATTCCCCTCGCATGGCCTTTTGCGGTCTGGGGGATGGATATTGTCGGTCCTATGCCACAAGCGGTCAACGGGTACAAGTTTCTGTTCGTAGCCATTGACACATTTACAAAGTGGATTGAGGCCGAACCGGTACGAAATATTACCGCGTCAGCAGCACAAAAGTTCTTCTATAAGAACACTGTTGCTCGATTTGGTGTTCGGAACCGTCTCATCACCGACAATGGTTCTCAGTTCGCCAGTGGTCTTTTCCTGGACTATTGCGATCAGATCGGGAACAAGGTGTGCTTTGCTTCTGTGGCGCATCCACAAAGCAATGGTGCTGTGGAACGGGCCAACGGGCAGATATTGCAAGGCATCAAAAAACGTGTTTTTGATCGCCTTAAGACTCGCTCGGGGGCTTGGGCAGACGAGCTCTATACCGTTCTATGGGCACTATGAACTACCTCTAGTCGAGCCACCGGTGAGATGCCCTTTCATCTGGTCTATGGGGCCGAGGCTGTATTGCCTATGGAAGTTAGTATTGGGTCTGTTCGGACAGAACAATTCGGACGAGTTGATCAGTCCGAACAGCGATTACAGGATCTCATCCTCTTAGAAGAAAGGCGTGATCGCGCGTTGATCAAGTCCGCGGCATACTTGCAAGCTTTGCGCAAGTACAATAACAAAAGGGTGCGACCACGTAGTCTTCACATGGGCGACCTGGTTTTACGAAAAATTCAAGACCAGTCTAATCGCAACAAATTCTCCCCGAAGTGGGAAGGCCCTTACACTGTTGTCTCAGTTCCGCGACCAGGATCCGCGTAGTTAGCCATGGAGGATGGCCGAATTCTGTCCAATACATGGAACATCGATCAACTACGCAAGTTCTATGTGTAAGTACTCAATCCTTTTTCCTGTTCAATTAGCATTTTTTTCATAAAAACAAAAAAGTGTTTTGGTTTCATACGATGAACATTTCCCTTCATCCCCACCCGTGTGTTACGAATTTGACTTGGGGGCTGGTCGCCCGCGGTTTGATCTTTACAACGTTCTAGTCAGATTCGCTGGCCGATCTCATGACCACTTCCAGACAAGTCACTCCTAAATAAGCCGTTCCTCAACACATACGGGGCTTTCTGGTAAGTCCTTGGTCACTTGAGTGGTTGCCGGTTTGCAACAAGGTTAGACGTTACATTGATCATAATTGTTGGTCCGATCACACATCACTGGTCGCTATATTCATATTTCACCTGTGTTGATAATACTAAGCCTTCAGTATCTATAATCACAGGCGGGGGCTAGGGGGATATGTTTATAATATGAAACAACAAAAAATATGAATATATTTACTTTCTTTCAAAAACAATTTGTACATGCATTTGCATTCTATATGTTATTTCTGTACAAATATAGGGATTACTCAATCCCGAGCTCAGTCAGGAGCTTATTTACAAGGGGGGTGACCTCCTCCATGATCGCGTCTAATTGTTCCTCACTCTCAATCTCAACCGGTCCCACCAGTGGATTCAGATCCGCATCTGGGCCATGGTGGAGACGAAACCGGCTGAGAATGGCGGAAGCTGCTGATCGAACTCTCGTTCTGATCGCTTCTTCTCGACGCCGTGTATCTTCAGAAAGATACTCGAGAAGTGACTCCGCCTGGGCTATGACTAACGTAGACCAATCATCTGGACTGAGGTTGTCCTTCGTGGATTCTACCACATCAGCCCTCAGGAGACGAGCCACCATCTTTAGTTTTTTGAAGATGGACCGGCTCAGGTCTCTGTTCGCCTTTTGGGAGGAGTCCATGGAGCGCTGGAGGATCATCTTGTCCTGACTGAGTTGCTTTATTTGATCTTCTTGCGCTGCAGTAAATGGAAGTGTTACTCACATATTAAGAACTTAAGTCTTCCTAGTCGGGAATTGACTTACCAGAAAGTTCTGACCGCAGCCGGTTAAGCTCGATCTCTTGATTTGAAAGCACGGAAATCGAATGGAGCTTGACCGCGGCCACTTCCTTCTTCAGAAACACAACCTCTCTGTGACAGAACAAAAGAAGTGGTCATAACAAATTTGTATCTATACAAGTTGAAGAGTAATGATCCTTACCTGCGCAAGCTGTCTCGTTCTTTTTGTATGGCCTCAACGCTCGCTACCATAGCAAGCGACCTGGCCGTCATCCGGGATAGCTCCTGCGATGCAAAGAGAAGTTAAAGGTGCCCTATGTACAATTCAGGCACCAAAAGAGAAGTTTATCGTACCTTTGTGAACTCCTGGAACGAGACGTCTTCCGGGATGACAGGAGGTCTCGTCGAAGGACCCGTTGCAGCCACGACGGAGGCAGCCGGAGGATGTGCCTGCTGGGCATTATCCCCAGTCGCTGTTACTTGCGACTGGGTCTCCGCGCCTGTTTCTCCCCTCGCGGTCCGAACTACTTCCTAGACCAAGGGGGCGAAGCGCTCCTCACTGGAGGCTCCGGCACTGGCAGCCACTTCAACCCTCCCCGGAGCGGTTGAAGGGTTTGGTGCTGCTTCTTTTCGCCTGCCAAGAAAGAATGAACCAACAATCATGATTGGTAATCATCACAACTCAATTCAATATAACCAGGATAAGGTTCTTACCTTATCTGAAATCCCATCAGCCTTTGGGATTTCAGGGAAGGCTCTCCCTGAGAAAGGGGACAGTCGCTGTCTGTCCTAGTCTTCCTCTTGGTGAACAAGGTTTTTTCCCCCTATGTGTATTCTCCTGTAAGTACATTCAGAAGGGAAGATGAAGACGGATAGTGAGGGTTCATACCTGTGCAACCTGTCCGGTTGGCAGGGTTATGTCCGCAGGCCTGGATCGCTCCTGGACTTCTGGAGCCGGCACCACGTCCGCAACTCCCATAGGGCCTTGTTCGGTCACCTCCTCTCCTGCCCGCTGGAGTGGAGGATTTTCCTCCCTAGGACTCACAGGAGTCGTAGCGGGAAGCTCTTCTCCCTGAATAAGTGTTAACTAAACGAACGAGTATACAGAGGGAATTGAAGAAAACAAGACCATGAAAGAATCTTACCATGGTCACCCCTTCGATCGGGGAGGCAGAGGCAACTGAACCTGAAGCCTCGGGGGCTTCGGGAGCAGGGATGTCGCTCGCGACCACAGGACATTCGGTGGCCGCGGAGTCCGCTGCAGTCGCTTCTGCGAGAGCAGTTATTTCTGCGGGACAAGCTGGAGCGTCGCTGGATGGAGAGCCCGCTATCTTCCTCCTCCGGTGGATTAGGGGGACATCATCTTCCTCCTCCTCCTCGCTCCTCTCCCCCTGTACGAAGAAGAAGTGATTCCAGTTTGCACCTGGAAAGACAGGAGGAACGTTATATCTTACTGCAGTCTTTCTTGCGGTAGGAGGGACGCTCCGTGAAGACCCCTCTCCAAGGTTTTGCCTGGCTTTCTTGGGGGCGAGATTCCTCGTCCTGGGCTTCGAGGAAATCTTCTTCACGTGCTTTGTCGTCGGCTTTCCCAGGGAACCGACATTCTCGCTCGGGAACGTCGCCTCGGCGAACCTCCCTAAGAGCTGTTTTCGTCCCAATGGAATCGTTAGTGCTGGACATACATAAGACCTGCAAACAGAAGCTAAGAGAAAGATGACATACCTTTCGGTGCTCCTGTTTAAGGTCGTCGCCGGCATGAACCAAGCTCTGTGGGCGAGGCGATCCCTTGGGGCCCTCTACCTCGGCATTATAAGCCCTGAGGAGGTAGTTAGTCCGCCTCTCGATCTCGGATGAGGGCAGGACTGTTCCAGAATGCAAGTTAACCAATGCATTTCAAAAATAACATATTTCAGTACCAGAGACAGATACCTTCGTTGTAGTCCAAGGTGTTGTCTGCCATGGAATTAATCTCCCAAGCCGGATGAGCCCTTTCACGCAGGGGGCTCACCCGGTTCTTCACAAAGTTTCGGATGACATCGCGAGCTGTCAATCCCTGTTCAACTAAGTGAAGGATTACCTCGGCGTGTTTCATGAACTCCGAGTTCATCGCTGGGAGAGAGTCCAACTCGCTCGGCTTCTCCGGTCGCGAGTTCTCGAACCACAACCCACTTTCGGTTGGCGGGGTGCAGTAGAACCACTTCTGGTGCCACCCGTGCACCGAGTCTCGCAGGGGCGGGAAGGGATACTCCTTTTTCTCCCTTAGCCGGAAGTAGATGCATCCGGCGGCGTTGGCGCTCTTCGACCATGCCGAGTAATAAAAGCGCCGGAAGAGATCCACGCTGCGATACACCCTGACGTACGCCTCGCACAGATGCTGAAACACCGCCAGGATCAGCATTGCATTTGGGTGGAGATTGATCAGTTCCAACCCATAATGCTCGAGGACGTCCTTCAGGAACCGACTCTCAGGGAATCGGAACCCGCAGCGCAGATATTCCTCAAAAACCACCAACTCGCCCTCTCCGACGATTGGGGTTTCTTGGTCCTTCTCCGCGGGCCGTCAGTTGATTAGCAGCCGCGGAGGAAGGATCTCCTCCTTTTCCAGCGCCAATAAGCTCTCCTCAGAGTGGTGGATCGATCGGCTCCAAGACGCCATTCTTTGTGAGGAATTGGGGGAAAAAGTTGGCAACTTTGGGAAGATGGAAGCTGAGAAGAACGAGGGTTTTTGTGCGGCGGAAATGACAAGGGTTTTGGTTGTGTGGCTTCCTCAAAAAGCTACCTGCTCCTTTTATAGACCCAAGGAGGCGCACTTCTGTGAGTAACGTTCCACTGAATATTTTATTCATTTCCCATAATGGATACTATCTCTGGCGGACACGTTAAAGTGTTCGTGGCATCGGATCTGAATCAAAAGGACTTCTTTGTTTCAGAGTTTGAAGGTACAAAAGCCTGAAAAGTTTTTTAGGGGTTTTCGAAGGACGTTTTCCTTCATGTGCCTTGTAAATTTTCATGAAAAAATCCTATGGCCTAATTTTTTGACGTACGGATATATTTTGATCGGGTTATGGTATGATCGGGACCATGTTTTCGACTAAGCTCCGATTCTAATCGAAGTGACGGTCTGATCGAGTCTTGGTTCTGATCGCATTGAGCTTCGGCTCTAACCGCGGCTTCAAGTCTGATCGCGGTATTAGTGCTGGTGGCGGTACTTTTATGAAAACGCGATTTTGGTCGCAGAACTGAAGTTTGCCTGTGTATGAATGGTCGTAAAAACATTACTTATGGCCATGTTTTCGCACAGAAGATGTAAAGAATATTTATATAAAGAAAAGATTTTATTTCTTGCATTCTTTATATACAAAAGGGATACCGGCGACTAAAGCGTCGACCTGATCCGAGAGAAGTTTGCAAAGTTCTCCAAGGGACATGTTGTTGTCAGTAGGATCTACACTGACAACCCCCAGAGAACTAGCAACTAATCTAAGCCTATCTACATCGTCCCTAACAAGAGACGCACTACTATTCCTAATCAAATCGGAGAGTTCCCGCTGTTGCTGAGCGTGGTCCCTCTCTCGACAGAACTGGTGCACCTCTTCACGGGATTGTTCAAAACATTCTACCAGATGAAAAATCGCCGAAGACATCTCTTCGGTCTTTTTCTCCAGAGCCTTCTTCTCTTCTTGAAGAATCTGTCCGAGGGGAAGAGGCAGAATCGTAGCAGGCTGATCACCAGGGCCTCTAATCTCCTACATTTGCAAAAGTTAGTTGCACTAACTATAACTATCAGCAAAAGGAGATGAGGATTATTACCTGTCCCTGCTCGTGACAGGTTGATATAGGCATCCTGGAAAGTAGATCATCCGATAAAAGCGGATGATCACCAGATGATGGAAGTGCAACCTTCCCACCATGTGATTGCTTCTCCAACACAAGTTGAGGATCTTCTGGTCGGGTAGTCACCGCTTGCCGACCAAAAAATCGATCATCCAAACAAAAGCAGGGAGTGTTGGAGTGAAGAACAGAAGGAAGAAAGAATGATGATGTGTCTTCTACCTTTGCTTTGCTGGAGGATCCTTCGTCAATCTTGGGTTTCTTCCTTGAAGGAGATGGATCTTCGGGCATCTCTTCATCACTTTCAATCTCGATGATGTTGTGATCTGCCATCGGGGAGTGTATGAAGAGAAGAATGAAGGTAACTTTGGAAAAGACTTAACCGTGAGAAGAAATTGTGGAGCTTTGCAATTCGAAGGTTTCAGTATTTATAGCCGCCAAGGTGACGGTTCACTTTCCGAATGCCTCGGGTTTTTAAAGCATTTACAATTTCACCTCGGGTTAAAAAACATTTCAACGGCGCCATCATTACCCATCACATAATACCCAGAGCCCGTCTGGGGAACCAACCGTCCCATTTAGTGCGCCACTAAGTGAGGGATTTGAAGAGTCGGGTTAAAAATCCGATGCATGTCTTTAAAAATTCGAAATAAACACGTCTCTTCGTTTCTTCAAATTTGGGGGCTAGCTGACGAGAATTGACACCCGAGTCAGTTCAAATAAATGCACTGTTAGTTCAGGACAGATTCGAGTCAGACATGTGCCTGGCGGTGCGAACTCAAGTCATTTCTGGGAAGCATCAGTCCGAGGTCACAGGCTTTGCGCAATCAGATCGCAGCTAGTGCGCGGTCAGAAGTTCGTGTGCTGTGCACGAACAGAAGGGCGAAGATGTTGCGCGGTCAGCCAACATCGCGCGGTCAGAGCACCTTCGACTAGGAAACGTAAGAATATCCCAAGTATCCCGAAGATTCTTCCACATGGGGATCAACCGTCAGGAGGTTAATACGTGCAGTTATCCACAAATAACACGTGTTAAACCTACGTGGGAGTTAAGAGCATTTCTCCAAACCGCATCCAAGCAACTGTTTGGTGCAGTTATGATTTGGCGCCCTTTCGACCAGTATAAAAGGGCGGCATGATGTATCAAACAAGGAGGGGGATCGATCAAGAGATCAAGACACAACTCAAACAGCCAAGGCTATGGCTTAGACTAGATAGTTTCCATAAACCTTCTAGGCTTCATTTTGTATACTTGTATAGGGAAAACCTTCGCCTGTGAAGGTCTTCTCCCGCCACTTTGTAACTCTTTACTACACATAGTGCAATCCCAATAGGACGTAGGGCTTTTACTTCCACCATCAAGGGCCCGAACCTGTATAAATTTCTCTGTGCTCCAGTTCTCCATAGTTCTACATATCTTCCCGGAGGGTCACCCTGAAAGGTCTCACTATTATAAATTTTGCATAAGTTCGACTAAGGACCCCGAGTCCGAATCGTCGACATGTTGATTATATTTATGATCTTGACTTAGAAGAGACTTATATTTTGAGATCTCATGCATACACTCAGGGGGAGTTATTCATTTTTTATTATCGAACACTTGTTGTCATCAATCATCAAAAAGGGGGAGGTTGTTGCATCTAGGCCATTATGCTTGATTTTGATGATTAATGAAAATAAGCGTTTCAGACTAATTGTGTTTTTGAGTCACTTGATACAGAGCCTAGTTGGAAAGACGTGCAAGATGATCAAGATGAACCAACGTGAGCAAGAAAAGCACAAGTCGCAAATTGCAAAGACGAAACGTAAATCGCAAGATTAAAGATGTAAAGGACCTGAGGTAAAAATTTGTTTTTATTTTTACCGATCTCGGCGTGTGGAGTTTGATCGGTTTAGAATCTTATTTCTTAGTTTTAATCGTACTATAAAGAGGGGTTGCAACTCCTCTCTACATTTCCAGCATAAACTGAGAAACTGTTACATCACTGTATATCATTCATTTCGGTTGTATTTGATTTGGTTTTTCAGTTGAGTTTTTGACAGCAGAATATTTTTTGCATTTTCTAGAAATATCTAGGCAGATCTGGTTTTTTCTTATGTTGACAAAAGTATAGCCCTTTACAATATCTTTCAAACAAACTATTAAACTCTTAAATTGGATCTCTGGATTAAAAGTTATAACTATTTTTATCCATGCTGACTATCAGTATGCTATGCTGACTGTCAATCTGAATGTCAGTCTGTTTAAACTGACATTTGTCCAGAGAGTGTATTTTTTGTGCCAAAATTCTTTTGACCTATGCTGACTGTCAGCATGCCATGCTGACTGCCAGTATGCATTTCGACCTCAAGCTGTTTGTTTTGAGTTTCTATTTTATCTGGTCATTTTTGTGGTCGATACTGACTGTCAGTATGTGATATTGACTGTCAGTATGAGGTGTCAGTTTTCATATACGACCACAAACGGCTAGTAAAGTTTTATCCGTAATTTTTGTCAGCCATTGAGATAGACACTAACTGTCAGTTTGACACACTTACTGTCAGTTTGGGCTATTTTGTTTCCTTTTTCGACCTCAAATGGCTAGCTGAGTTTTCTCCAGTTTTTACTTCTTTCTGGTCGTGACCCATGCTGACTGTCAGCATGCCATGCTGACTGTCAGTATACACTATCACTTTTACAGCTCGTGCACAATGGCTAATTTGTTTCTTGAAGCTATAAATAGAGGCTTTGAGCAGTTATTTCATATACCAAGCAGCCTCCCTCTCTTATACACATTTGAGCTTTAGTTCTTTGCATAAAAATCTTGATCTTTTGATCAAGTTGTGAGTTTAGTGATCCACCGAGTTTTCTGTTCGCATCATTCTTGCATATCTAGAGGTTCTCGGTGATTGTTGGAGATTTAGGAGAGACCTTGCAACCTATTACTCTTGGTGAATGCCCTCACCTAGACGGTTTGGTGGCGTGGCCGTTGATCTCTCCTGTTCGAAGATTGTTGGAGAGACTCGGCGTGATTGTAAAAGGCATCGGTGCTCGCCTTTTCGAAGTGGACAAGGAGCAACCACTAGTGAGAAATATCCTTCGTGGATATTGAAGCAAGACTCATTCATTTGAGTACTTCAACGAGGAGTAGGGGAGACTGCGCGAGTCTCCGAGACCTCGGGAAAATTCCTTGTGTTTGCTCTCTTTCTCTCTCTTTTAATTGTGCAATATATATTCATTTGTTCTTTCTTTGCAAAAGTTTTTTTAATTTGAAGTTTTTAAAGCCTCCTATTCACCCCCCTCTAGTCGGCATCCTCGATCCTACAATATCCAAATTATATGTCGTCGCAACTAGGAATCAGACGGGTCAAGACCAAGGACACCAACCATTCGCAACTGTAACTGACCAGACAATGCTTCAAGTAAGGCAAGTCACTGTTCTTTGATCATGTTGAGCCTTTATGTTGCAAAATAAACATAATTTTGCATATGAATGATCAATCACAGGTAACTAGAAATAATGATAAAATTTGAGTAACATCACTTAAACCATGAAACTACCATGGTAAATTAGCATGTCACCATATGTTAATAGGATAATAGTTAGAGTCTCTTAAACTGACTAAATATATTTATCACATGCCTTTAAGTTAGAAAAATGAACTGTCCTTGACTCCAATGATTTGAATGGTGGAATAGCACTGTATTGTGCAATGGTATGTTGTTTGTTTCTTGTCATAGATATATAAGGACTAGAATCTTGTGTTGTACTTCCAGTGATATGAATTTCGTACTGTCCACATGCCTGATATGGGGCAGGTCTGGACCGGTAGTATGTGAAACATACATGAAACCCCTATATGACAGAGTCTTGCTTTTAAAATTGTGCACACACTTCCGACAATACAAAATCTTACACGGGGCTTGCTCCACACATTGCACTCTGACACAACAATGGGAAAATGATTGATCGGTGTGGTAGGTTAAGCCCGCCACAACTGTGGTTAGTCCGACCATAGGGCAGGGACGAATTGTATGGGAAACATAAGTAAAGTCCTTGTTATCACAACCGAGTCGTTTGCATATGGCTATGGGACTTGGTCTAATCGCTACAGATAGGATCGGCATGAAAGTTGTGATATCTTGTGGATAAACTGGTACACCTCTATAGAGTTAAAAACGTATTCGAATACTCCGTGCTCCCAAGTATTATGAGTCAGTTGTGGTGAATTAAATCTACGTTGTTGCGATGCAAGTAGCTTTATAAACTAAAAATGGATGATTATGGAGTAACCGTCGTGGAAAACTAAAATTATAAGCATACCTTTATGAAACTTAAACTTACCTCCTGTTTTCTTTGATGTAGTTGATCATATACATATGAGATATGTGATATACTATTTACCAGTGATATGCTGAGTACGTTGTACTCATTCTTGCTTAACTATTGAATCTAGCTTAGAAAAAGTCAGACTTTTGAAGACCTGTGATCAACCGGAGTCTAGATGGTTACCAGCTGTACTCAGACTTCGACTGTGGATGGGTCATAGATCTCCGTTGCATTTTCTTTTGTTAAAACTATTTTATTAGAACTCTAACTATTTGACCTTGCGGATCTTGTATCCTATGCTTTATATTCGGCATAGCTGCCATATATACCTCTTTTGATATTAGTCTTTATTGTTCATATGAATTATGTTTGTGATATTTATTCTTGTAAGTATGTGTGGTTGTATCTTGGGCAATCGGGTTATACGCAAGCACAATGAAGGTAATGCATACCCTCACACAATCCAAGCCATTCGACGTTGCTTGTGTCTAACATAGCAGTTAGGGTTTAAGTTGGGGCTAACTGTCTAGGAAAAATTATCGCTGTCGTATACGTGGCGCACATCCAGTTGAATAAACTATTGGGCCACTGACACCATGGTCCCACCTGTTAGACCAACCGACCATTTCAAATCCACAATTCCTCTACAGATAAGGATTGCCATCATATTCAGCGCCTGAATCAAGGTCAATCATAACAGATGAAGAGAATATTACTAAAACCACGCCATATCCTGATTACTCAAGAAGAAGAATTGGCTACTACTAACCTTAAATATGGATGATGACACAAAGGAGAGGGGGTGGGGGTGGGGGGGGGGGGGGGGGAAGGAGGGGATGAAAAAAAATCATTCAATAAAACTCTAGAGAACCACATAGATTTTGATCAGTAGAACAGGGTTTTGTTTGTTCTGTCACCCTTATAATCATCCTTTAGTGCTCAGTAAAAGACTGACTTTCTTGCCCTGCGCTCAGCTATTACTATATCCTCTTTATAGTATAGCTACGACACCTCTGGATCTTTTTGGTCCATTGTAGAGTGTCAGGGTAATGTCCCAGACATAGGGTCAGATCCCCTCTAACTGAACCTGTGAAAATTCCTTGTGTTTACATTTTTGCATAGTTTTCAATCACCTTCTTCACACGCACGTGCTTCTCCACTGACAAACAAATTCACGTGTCAAGGTAATCCCTTGACAAATACAATTAGATCCTAAAGATGGATGTTGTATTTTTTTTCTCTTAATCAAGTTTTTTCCACTGGATTTTCTTGATTGAAAATTTTTAATGAGACAGCATGTGCAACACAAATAATACATGTGCTATGTATTCTTTTCTCCGATCTTTTTTCCCATTGTGTTTTTAGGTAAAGTTTTAATGAGACATATATAGCGTGATAATATTTAAGGAGAGTGTTGTAACCGAATAAATTATATAGATATTAATGAATCTATCTCTAAATTTATCTCTAAAGATATCTTAAATAGCCTATATAAAATTATGTATATTAAAAAAAAATCATCTGAATAAAGAGTTCAATCTATATTCTCTCTATATCTTTGCCTCTGTGTTTCTTTGTGATTGTTCATATGGATTCTCAAATTCAATCGGTACTGTGACGACGATTGTATTCACAACAAAAATTGATTTATACTTTGGAATGGAAGAATTATTTTAAAAAGAAAAGAAACAGGAAACTCACATGGCAAAAAGAAAGTAAGAAAGACCATCCATCTGGAGTCAAAATGTGCCCGGGTCAGTTTCAGCCGTCCGCCTTCCCTGACCGCTGCCTTCCTTCAAGAATCGCTCTATAAATCAAGAAAACGCTTCTTCGCATCCAGCCAGGAGACACAACAACACACCGGCGGCTTAAGTCCTCACCAACCCACCAACCCACCAACCCCCTCGTGCTCCAATGGAGTCCCTCCTGGCGTCCCCCTCCCTCAGGCTCTCCTTGCCCCGAGCCTTCTCCCTCTCCTCCTCCCCGTCGGCCTCCCACCTCCTCTTCGCCGCCCGCGCGCGCCACCTTCGCTGCGCCGCCGCCAAGAAGGTGCGTCCCGTCCTGTTCCGTGTCTTTCTTGTTCTTTCTGCTGTGGTTGTTGTTCCGACTTGAGAGACTTGAGATGCTCGCGTCGCATGGGTCTGGAGTTGGAATTAATTTTTGGATCGTGTGATCTTGTGATGCGCTCATCCATGGAGCTCTCTCCGCTGTTTTCTCGTTTATTGAATGCCTAGATTTTTTTTTATTAAGGAGAATTTGGTAATTTTTGGTGGTTTCTTGATGACATTTCTTGTATTTCCTTTCTGGAATACCTCTTTTTTTTTTTTTTTTAATTCAGTAGGATTTGATAATTTTTGTGCGAAAAGAATTGATCTTTAGGCCCTGTTTGGGTATCTAGGCAAATTTTCGTGGTAGAAATATAATCCCCTTGGAATATTTGCAGATAGATCCCCGATGATTTGGTTCTTTGTGTGTGTTTGGATGCAATTTTTCTCAAGGATCAAGGAAATAAAAACATGCAGGATCCTTTTGAATGCCGAAGGAATCCAGAGGGTGCAAAGGATTAAAAAATTAAAATTCTACAGGCTTCCATGCAAAAGCTTGATTTGCCATATAATTAACCATATGACAATGCAAAGATAGGTAATTTAATGCACTTGGCATCAATACACTCAAAGAACATAATTGTACAAACACCTTGCGATCAAAATAAAAGCCAAAATAAACCAAATTACAACCAAACAAATTGGATTAGCCTCCAAGATGGAGCCTAGATCACACCAAACAACTAGAAATTCACAAAAGGACAAATCAAAACTTCTCTCAATTCATACATCCCTAAAGAAAACCACACTTACAAAAGAAATAAAAAAAATCATCAAAAATTAAAGAACAAAACGAAATTACCAGCTCCAAGGCTTGGATTCTGTGTGGAAGAGGCGTCGATTTGGTGGAGGGGCTGAGAGCTCAATGACGTGGGTAGCTGTAGTGGATCTAGCCATGTGAACCCCCTTCTACAAAAATCTGCACATGGCATAGCACACGTGCAGCTTGTGGGTGCAATAGGGAATGATTTTGCAGTAACGCCCGCCGAATAAGACGATCTCATCACTGGAGAAGAGATCATATCAGGAGAAGGCAGGCTTGTCGCCATAGAAGATGAGCTCGTTGCTGGAGAGGAGCTTGCCATCAAGAAGAGATCCCATACAGAGAAGACGAGCTCGTTGCCAACGAGGAGATCCTATACAGAGAAGACATGATGATCTTGGTGAAGATGATGTCGGTGGATGGTGTGGTTGCCTCCCTTCTAAGATGGCCAGGAAGATAATAATGGGCCTTGGGACCAAATTTTCTTTTTGCCCTGGAGTTTTATAGGCTGTCCCAGATTTGGATCCTTATACCAACCAAACAGCTTCCTTAGTCCAACCCGTATCCTATTCCTGGCCCATAAAAATCCAAGGGGAATGGACTAAAAGCTGTCCATCCAAATAGGGCCTTAGTGTTTTGTTGCTTGGTTTGTATGCCTGCATGTTGTTGTAATGTTCTATGGTTGGTTCAGGAGGATTTGATAATTTTCTGGGGGAAAACAGTTTGACCTTTGTTGTTGTTTTTGTTGCATTGATTTATATGTAAAGATATTGGCTGGTTCAGGACCCGATCATGGAGGCGCTGGAGCGCGACGAGATGTTCAACTCGGCGGAGGTGGCACAGTGGGAGAGCGGAAAATCAATCAATGATATTGCGGCGAGCCAGGGCATCCGCATCCGCCGGCGTTGCCGCCCGAGGAGTGCCTCTGAGGGCAAGGAAGAGATGGAAGCACCCCGCAACATACTGGAGCAAATTGTTTGGGACAAGGAGGTGGAAGTAGCTGAGGTATATATTTGTGTGTATATATAAACATGAACCCATCTCCATGTACACAATCAGTATATTTATTGGATTGGTGTCCCTTGCCTTGCCATTCAAACTGTACTAGCAGTGGCAAGCGTTTTGGAGCTGTTTGATTGAAAATTGATGCTTGGGATTGAGGCAGAGTAGAAATTTGTATTTAGAACTTTTCTCCCGAGATGTGAGGAATTTCTTTTCCGTCTCAATCTCAGCCATCCAAAGCTTGATCAAACGGCTCTAAAGGTGTTGAGTGGCACGTTTGTGCCATTTATTCCAACAGTGAGGAATCCAAGTCCATATAGTTTATATGGTAGTTAGTGGTTATGTTATTGTTCTTCCTTCTCTTGTGTAGAGGAAAGCCAAGAAAAGTTTGAAGAAGGTGATTGAGGCTGCACAGCAGGCTCCCCCAACAAGAGATTTTTTTGGTGCTCTGGCAACAGCCTACCGCCGCAACAGGGTGCCTGCATTGATTGCTGAGGTCAAGAAGGCATCGCCAAGCAGGGGTGTGCTCAGGGAGAACTTCAATCCTGTGAGTTTTGGGCTTCATATTTGGCAGTGCTGCTGGTAAATTTCAAAGTTTGGTTGTATGATCAGTTGGGAATTTGTTGCAGGTTGAAATCGCTCAAGCTTATGAGAAGAATGGGGCTGCATGCTTGAGCATCTTGACTGATGAGAAACACTTTCAGGTGGGTTTTGTTAGTTTCTGATGTGCTTATGGTGATGATACTTGCTATGTGTATCAGGCTAATTCAATTTATTTTGTTATCTAGGGGAGTTTTGAGAACCTCGAGATTGTGCGCAACTCGGGCGTGAAGGTGTTAATGCTTATATGCCTTTTTTAAATATGAAGAGGATGATTCTGGCTACCATTCTTTCTCAGGATGCAAACTTATTTATAAATGTGATTATGTAAATGCAGTGCCCTCTTCTGTGCAAGGAGTTTGTCATTGATAGCTGGCAAATCTATTATGCCCGCTCAAAGGGTGCTGATGCAATTTTGTTGATTGCCGCTGTGTTACCTGATCTTGACATAAAGTACATGCTTCGAATATGCAAGGATCTTGGAATGACTGCTCTAATTGAGGTTAACATATGCTTGATATTCTGTAACTTTCATGATATGTTTATGCATTTCTGTTTTGACTGCCTGTCCCATTAAATTAGGATATAACATTAAAGTAGAACCTAGCCTGCTTGGTTTGAATATTGACTTTTATAAAGCTAGGAATCAGATTTGAATATTCATTGTGCTATAGAACAGAATCAAACCTTCATTTGCAGCCTAGACTCATAATGATCTGTTTTTTCTGATTTGGTATGCGAGATTCTTTTTTATCTGCAGTTGTACAAGGACCATTCATCCTTTACGTATTTGCTCTCATACATGTAGGAAGTAGCTCATTAAAATTTCTAATTAAAATTGCTCAGGTTTGTCTTTGTAAGGAAAATATAATGCAACTTGTCATTTCTTACTGAATTGTATGCTGCAAATACATTTCAGATATTCGTTGTTATATCTGTACTGTTCGAGTAGAAAACTTTGGTGTGATTACTATCATAGGCATTGTTTTGATTCTTTTTTGGGTAATATTTCAGGTTCATGATGAAAGGGAGATGAATCGCGTACTGAAAATAGATGGTGTGCAGCTTATTGGCATCAATAACCGCAGCCTTGGTATGCTCGTGCTCACATTTGCTAGCAAACCTCTGTTCCTCTAGGACCTCTACTTAGAAAATGTATTACTTAGTACTTCCAGCATTCCTTAATTTATACTACTTTTTACATTCCTTAATTTCTTAAAATTGTAGAAGTTATTTTTCTTAGAAATATTTGTGTTACAAACAGTTTGATTTTTATGCTGATTTTTTTTTCTGCAGAGACATTTGTAGTTGACACTTCAAACACAAAGATGCTATTGGAGAAGTGTGGTGATACCATCAGGGAGAAGGGAATATTGGTAGTCTTATTAATTCCTTTTGATTCAACAAATTACAGTATTATGTTTTGGAAATTAATAACTGAATAGTTAGAGACATAGAGCTTATGCACAAACATCATACACACATGCACTTGAACTATGTTACTTATCCTGTTTTTTCATTGTTTGGAACCCATAGAATTTGCATTTTGTACCATTACCGTTTGAATGAAGTTGTTTTTGAAAGACCAGTTCTTCACAACAAATGGAAAGAGACAATTTCTGTTTCACGCATTTATCAGCATGAACTCTACACTAAAATTATCTTAACTAAATTTAATGGCTTAATGGTTTCAGACGTTTTATTTTAGTTTCTTGCTTCTTAGCATATAATGGGCATCTTTTTGAGTAATCTTGATTATTTGATCTGTGAAAGCAATAGGGCTGTGTACTTTTATAATCTAAAATTCTTTAATTAGATTCATCTTTTATTGAACTTTCAATTTATATGTTTTTCAGGTTGTTGGTGAATCAGGGCTGTTCAAACCAGATGATGTTGCTTATGTCCATGATGCCGGAGTTTCTGCTGTAAGTTCTGTTTGTTTTTCACCACAATTTATTGCAGGTTAATCAATACTGTTACTGCATGACTTTAGCTCAAAACTTTGAGAACATTTATCAAACTACTCAATGTTTAATCTTGTTTCCCAGTAGTTTTCATAGAGTTCGTTGTGCTGTCTCCATTTACATGTACATACAGGTTACCTGGAATTAGCATGTTTTGTTTCTTCGACATAAAAGTTGAATTTTGCTTGATTTACAGTTAGTAATGAGTTGGCATAGACGCAGTATACATGTTAGTGATCCAAAATACTGTTTATTGGAAAAAAAATTTTCCCCAATGTTGCGAGCCATGACACAGGTAAAATCGAATAGCTAAACCAAGCTGAAACATAGAGATATAAATCATGCTGCATTTCTACATTTCTTGAGCATTTGTGGACTTTGAGAACAAATTTTCTTGCTTTTAAGGTTCGTTTCAACGACTTGTATATCTCGAACTCTGTTAAATTTTGTATGCCTTGAAAAGAATCTAAATATAAAGATATGAATGTTGCAGGTTTTGGTGGGAGAATCCCTTGTGAAGCAAGAAGATCCAGGGAAGGCCATAGTTGGGCTCTTCGGGAAAGAGCTATTGCACTGAGAAGTGAGATGATCATGTTTTAGTAGTTGTATCTATAGCTAGTTGCATTTTCTGCATGTCAGCAATTAGCTCCAGGAGTATTTATGGTACCCGATGTCGCCGTTAATAAAACTAGTGAGTGTGTCTCGCGCGCCTTCTTTCGATTAGAAAGGAGATATGATCATAATGTCAAGGGTAGGCCATTGAAGAGTGGTTGTTCCTGTAGGACAACTATCGTTTCGAAACAGGTAGCTGTGGTTTTACTAGCTAAAAAAAAAAAAATGGTTTTTCGTGTTTGTATAACAATAATGTTGGATTTCGTGTCGTAATAAATTTTGTAAATTTTGTGCTTTTTTCTTACTTGCATACATAAGTTAGTACCAAATCGCATCACCGAGACCCAAAAATAGAAAAAATGAGATTTATCTCCATAGAATATGAATTTTGAGTAAAAATAAAAAAAAATATATAGAAGCAAGACCTATAAGAATTTATAAATATAAACAGGATGCTGTCTGCAGTGGCGTCCACAACAAAAATCATAGAAGACTCCATTTTTTATTACTAAGCAAAATTGAATTAAAAATTAGAAAAGTAAGCTTAACTTATGATGGGAATTACAAATCCGAGCAGGTGGTATGGGGCAGCGTCCACATTAGGATGCGGTGGACTGGCGTGTCCACACACCCAGACATTGTGGACAAAGCGTCCACGGGTATCGAATTTTTTTATTATTAAGCACATTAAACTAAAAATTCACAGGAGCGGGATTTACAATAACATGCAGAACGCAGCGTATCATATCGAATTTTTTAAAAATAATTCAAGTAAAAAAATTATAAAAGTAACTCATAGTAGATCAAAACTATAAAATTGATCTACTATGTCATCATATCGTGGTTTAGATGTGTGACAAATCGAGTTTTTTTTACTGTTAACCCAGAATTAAAAAAAAATTTCGAAATTAACCCACAGTTGCGAAAATTTGCAAAATTGGCCTGCCACATCAGCTTGTCGAGCTCTGGGAGCTCGACAAGCTGCGGCAGCCTCTTGTCGCGCTCCCCAACCACGACAACGGCGTGTCACGCTCCCCAACCACGATAACAGTGTGTCGCCGGTACGGAACACGACATGTCTGCCACAGTTGTCGCACCTGGAGCATTCGACAACTTAAAAGATTTTTTGCGAAAACGGGGATTCGAACCCGGGCCAGAGAACACAGCAGCGAGCGCGCAAACCGGTTGGTCTAAGGAACTTATCTGTTATATAAACACTGGACATTTTAATATTGTGTATCTTCTTGTCGAGTTGTGGAAACTCGACAAGCTGCGGTCCCCCCTTTATTTCCCTGGTTCAGTGGTCCAGTACACACTCACACACACACTCATCCAAAAAAACAGAACAACTAGCAGTTCACACACACACATTTGTAAAAACTCCGTCCTAGATCTAGCAAAATCCGTCCGATAAATTTATCCAGTGTAGAAGAGAAAGTTGTAGAGAATTGCGAGTTCTTCGAAAAGAGGTAAATTTTTTCGAAATGCATTTAAGATTCTGTTAATTATGTTGCTAATGACGTGATTAGGGTTTATATTTATGTTTATGTGTATATAAGAGTAGGTATTATGTTGTTTTTAGAAATATGTTTAGGAAATATGTGTATTTGTATGTATGTTTGTAAAATAGATTTTTTTAAATGTATGTGTGTATGTATGTTTGGAAATGAATGTGTATATGTTTGAAAATAGGGGTTTATAAATGTATGTGTGTGTTTGAAAAATAGATTTTAGAAATATATGTGTGTATGTTTAGAAAATAGGGTTTTTAAATGTATGTTTGTATGTTTGGATGTTTGGAAAATAGGTTTTTGAAATGTATGTGTGTATGTTTAGAAATATATGTGTGTATGTTTGAAAAAATAGGGTTTTTAAATATATGTTTGTATGTTTGGAAAATTGGTTTTTGAAATGTATGTGTGTATGTTTAGAAATATATGTGTGTGTATGTTTGGAAAAATAGGGTTTTTAAATATATGTGTGTATGTTTGGAAAAATAGGGTTTTTAAATATATGTTTGTATGTTTAGAAATATATGTGTATATGTTTGAAAAAATAGGGTTTTTAAATATATGTGTGTATGTTTGGAAAAATAGGGTTTTTAAATATATGTGTGTATGTTTGGAAAAATAGGGTTTTTAAATATATGTTTGTATGTTTAGAAATATATGTGTGTATGTTTGGAAAAATAGGTTTTTTAAATATATGTGTGTATGTTTGGAAAAATAGGGTTTTTAAATATATGTTTGTATGTTTAGAAATATATGTGTATATGTTTGAAAAAATAGGATTTTTAAATATATGTGTGTATGTTTGGAAAAATAGGTTTTTTAAATATATATGTGTATGTTTGGAAAAATAGGGTTTTTAAATATATGTTTGTATGTTTAGAAATATATGTGTGTATGTTTGGAAAAATAGGTTTTTTAAATATATGTGTGTATGTTTGGAAAAATAGGGTTTTTAAATATATGTTTGTATGTTTAGAAAAATATATGTTTGTATGTTTAGAAATATATGTGTATATGTTTGGAAAAATAGGGTTTTTAAATATATGTGTGTATGTTTGGAAAAATAGGGTTTTTAAATATATGTTTGTATGTATAGAAATATATGTGTGTATGTTTGGAAAAATAGGTTTTTTAAATATATGTGTGTATGTTTGGAAAAATAGGGTTTTTAAATATATGTTTGTATGTTTAGAAATATATGTGTGTATGTTTGGAAAAATAGGGTTTTTAAATATATGTTTGTATGTTTAGAAATATATGTGTGTATGTTTGGAAAAATAGGGTTTTTAAATGTATGTGTATTTCATTTTAGAAACTATGTGCACACAATAGAAAATATAAAATTAGGTTATTTTTAATTGTGCACATGCATACTGTATGTCTAAAAATTAGGTTTTGGACATATATGTGTATGTATTTAAAAATTATGAAACTAGGCTATTTTCAATTACATGCATGCATGCTCTATGTTTAGAAATTATGTTTTTTAAAATTAGGTTATTTTTAATTGTGCATATGCATACTCTATGTTTAAGAATTAGGTTTTGTAAAATATATATGTGTATGTATTTAGAAATTATGAAACTAGGTTATTTTCAATTACATGCATGTATGCATGCTCTATGTTTATAAATTATGTTTTTCAAATGTATATGTGTATGTATGGTTTTAGGATCTATGTGCATGTGTGTAATGGTGTCATGTTATTTACGCGTGAGATGAATGTGTGTAGGGAATGGATAGTCCGAACAAAATTTCCATATTTTATGGTGACGGCATAATTCGCGAGGGGCAAAGTGGGGTTGATATGAGTCGTTGCCAGTATGTGACGGGCGAGCTGAGTGTACATAACACCTAATTTCTAGACCTGAATTTGTGGATCCTGAATATGTTCGGGAAGCGGCCTCGCGATGAAATGGCTCTAATCGAAGGGCTCATCGTTCGTGAGGTAGATAATGAGCCATACTGGGTGCTGCGCGAAATTAAAGGGGACAAATCTTGGAGTTCTTTTATTCGAAGAGTGGAAGACCCCCATGGCGGACTGCTCGGCCAGTTCACGATGTATGTGCAGTTCTGCAACGTACGAGCAGCCGAGAGTGCGGTGGAGGGTGAGCCAAGCGTCATGCCCGGTCCTGCGAGATTCAGGGCTAGCGAGTGGTCGGATGTATTCTGCCATACTCACGTAGATGTGTGCGAGGTACTGGATTGCCTTCCATCAGTGTCCGACGAAGATGATTCGACGGACTCGGAGGCATCCGATGGCTCTGATGACGATACTCCTGGTCCTCCGCAGGAGTGGCTAGATCACTCAGCATACAGTCAAGCTGTGTTGCCAACGGATCAGGGTTCGAGGTGGTCTTTCGAGCACGGTGGCTTACAAGTAGAGCAGGAGTTTCAAAGCAAGGAAGATCTGAAGAATGCCGTGGCGAGCTGGTCCCTCGCAATTAACAGGCAATATAAGGTCGTCAAGTCAAACCCCAACCTTTTTGTAGCAGCCTGTGTAACAGCAGGCTGCCCATGGAAGATTCGTGCGATGCGGCCGAAGGACGACATCGGTTTTGTGGTGACAAGGGTTACCGCACACACATGCCTGCTCACGGAGGCGCTGGACAGACACAGGAACCTGACATCGGCGTACGTCGGTAATATCATCCAGCCGGCTGTGCGAGAGAACATTTCGATAATGCCGAGAGAAATAATGAAGCAAGTTGCCGATAGGTGTGGGTACACTATAAGGTATGGAAAGGCCTGGAGAGCAAAACAGAAGGCAATTGAGGGCATGTTCGGCACATTCGACCACGGCTACAACAATGTGATGCGGTTGCTGCGCAACATCGCTCAGACCAACCCAGGCACATTTTTAGATTTCTTCGATCAGCCAGCTACACGTCGAGATGGTAGCCCCATACAGAACACTCGGGTACTCCGTCGATTATTCTGGTCATACCGCCAGTGCATCGAGGCATTTGCTTATTGTCGTCCAGTCATATGCGTGGATGGTACGTTCCTGACTGGAAAGTACAAGGGCTGTCTCCTCATTGCTGTTGCTGCGGATGCTAACGACCAACTGCTTCCATTGGCGTACGCCATCGTCGAGTCTGAAAACTCGGAAAGTTGGTTGTGGTTTCTGGTCAACGTGAAGAGGGGCGGTTGTTGGTGATCGAGAGAAGGTGTGCATCATATCGGACCGCCACCGAGGGCTGCTCCATGCCATTGAGGTAATGCGCGGGGCCCCAGATGCTCCGTACAAATGGGAGGACGTGCGCAGCCGTTGGTGCATGCGGCACATTGCAGCAAACCTTTTCACACACTTCAGCAGTAAACAGATCATGGATTTGTTCAAGCTGCTGTGCATGCAAAATCAACCGAGGAAGTTCCAGGCTGTGTTCGACAAATTGGAAGCGCTGACAGTGAAGTACTCCACGAGGAGGGCCAGTAATGCTGCCGATGATGTGAACGTCAGCAAATTTTCCCAATGGATTCAGGACAAGGACATCGAGAAATGGTCCTTGCTGCACGACGAAGATGGCGCAAGGTTTGGGATAATGACGACGAACCTTTCAGAGGTGTGCAATTATGTGTTGAAGGGAGTCCGGTGTTTGCCGGTGACTGCTGTAGTGGAGATGACATGGTACCGCACAGCCGAGTACTTCAACAACAGAAGTGTAGCCGCCAAAACGCTAGTCGACGATCCCATGAGAACCTTGCCAGATGTTGTGCAGTCGTACTTGACTGCCCGCATAGACAAGGCCCAGCGGCACGAGGTGACAGTTATAAACAGACTGCACCGAATCATTCAAGTCCGCCTTCGGCAGAAGAACGTGAGCGGCCAACTGAGACCTGGACGGGTGCACGAGGTCATTCTTGGGGATGTCGCTGAGTGCTCATGTAACAAACCGAAGCTACTGCACAATCCCTGCTCTCATGTCCTTGCTTCATGTGCGGCGCTCGGTGTGAGCCCTGCGCCTTACCTTTCGGAGTACTTCAGCCTCGACAACCTTTCAAACACATGGAGTGGCGTGTGGAGAGTTTTTATGACGCTCGGTGACTACAGAGTTATCCCTGCTGGCGAGACTACCTGGATCCCAGATGTAAATCTAAAGCGAACGGGTCCAGGGCGACGGAAGACACGCCGAATACACAATGACATGGATGAGTCACAGGGGGGTAGCTCACGAGCTAGGAAATGCTCGATCTGTAGGCAGCCCGGACATAGCAGGAAGGATTGTTTGAATGCACCCGGACCATCGACATAGCCTTGTAATAAACTTTGTAATACGCTTATCATTTGCATTGGATTGTTGTAATCTGTTTGAAACCTTGTAATATGATTCATGTTATGTTACTTTCATGTCGTGTGCTATCCATGGGTACGATACTTTCAATAACGGTTCCCGATGTATTTTATGTTACTTTTAATAATGGTTCATGTTTTATGTTTTGACAGGCATGGCTGGCGGAGATAGAGATCTTCCAGAGCTACTGAGCAGTACATGTGATCGTGGCCATCGCGGCCGCATCTTGTCCGAAGGCGGGGACTTGGAGCCGCTGGTAGTCCGTGCTCCCTTGGAGTACTGGCCTCTGCATCAGGGCTATATCCCCATCCTGCGGGCTGTAGGTTTATTGCCGTTCGCCCGTATGCTGCAGATAGGTCAGCATCTCACACTGGACAGGTCGTTGATCACCGCATTGGTAGATCGATGGCGTCCGGAGACCCACACTTTCCACTTCCGCTGGGGGGAGATGACAGTCACGCTGGAGGATGTGAGCATGCTGCTTGGTTTACCTGGCAGTGGACATCCCATCGTCCCCCGGCCAGCACGCCTGGATTGGCGCGCACAGATGCACCTCCGATTCAACATCGCCAACCACGACGACGAGATCCCGGCATCCAGGCGTGGTGGCCCCCACCGATTTCTGGCGCGCTACCGTGAGTGCCCCGATGATGCCCCCGCCGATGTAGTTCGCCAGCATCTCTTCGCGTACTTGCTGGTGACGCTGCAGTATATTTTGTTCCCTTCCACGCACGGTGACACTGTGTACACGTGGTTCATTCCTCTGGTCGAGAGTATCGTCGATGCCGACGCAGGGGCCATGCCGCGTTACAACTGGGCGATGGCAGTGTTGTGCGCGACGTACAGGGGCCTTTGCGAGGCATGCTGCAGGACCGCAGCTGGATCGTTGCTTTCCGCATGCCCTGTACTGCTACAACTGTGGTCATGGGAGCACTTCCTCGTTGGTCGGCCGCGTTTACAGCGGCCCATCCATCCGTACGTTGCGCCAGCCGACTATGATGATTGGGTGGACCGGCCGACCATGGGAGCCCGTTGGCTGGGAGGTCGGCCCAGGTGGTCATCATCACAGATTCACCGCTGTTACTTGGCGTACCTGGGAGAGTTTGATCTCCTATCGGACGCGCGCGTCATATGGCGGCCATGGACACCGGAGCACATCTCGCAGGTTGCACCGCATGGCATTTCCTCGCATTGCACCACGGGCCAGGACTGCTGGCTTACACGCCGGCACATGGTGTTCTCACATGTGGTGGAGCCGTATTTTCCGGAGAGGGTGATGCGCCAATTCGGCCTACATCAGCAGATACCGCCCCCGGAAAGAAATCGACAACGCCATCTCCCGCGGCAGATTCACGTGTATGCCTCCAACATTTTCTATATCTCATGTACACACTCATATTTGTTTATTTCTTTGCTTTATGTGCATCGCGTCACCTTTTGCAGACAAACACGTAGAGGAAAGCACTATGACAACTGGCAGATCAAGAATTCCAAATGGGTCGACGAGTGGGAGGACCACGCGGCGACGGATGTTGTTGTGGAGGAGCAGCCGTATGACCCTGGGACGTCCCAGGCCTATCTTCAGTGGTACGTGCCGCGCACCCGCACGCGACTCGCTCGTGCGGCCCCCCGATCGCCGACAGAACTATCACATCAAGACAGTCTTCGACTCGGCCTTGATGTTCATTTCCCAGGTCGGATACATCGCTCGGTACGTTCGTCTTCGTTGGATACTTATGTTGGTCTCTTATCTTATCTATTTTTCCATAGTTCCCATATGAGTTTCGCATGTGCAGGGTGACTTAGCGTTGGGCATCGACAGCCAAGCGGCAAACCTGTCGTCTCGCTTGGAAGGTCCTCCACGCTTCAAGGCGATGGCGCATGCTGTCCTACATTCCATCCGTGTAGCAGCACAACGAATTTTCTTCGACGCTACTTGTGGCCGAAAGACAGATGCATCGGTTCCACACCGGAGAGGGGCCCGGCCACCCAGCCCGATGTCAGCCCGGCCTAGCCTGGGTGGTGCTCGACAGAGCACTTCATCAGCACGGCGCAGTCATCGTGACACATCGCCGACCTGGGGAGGTGACATACCAGGGACGTCCGCCGGCCCGTCTCGGCTTCATCGTTCCTCGTCAACGCACAGTGCTCGACGCAGAGATCTGCATATTGGGGGCCCGTCGACACATCGCACTCCCGATTCAGATGACTCTGATGACGACGACGGCATCCGTCGTCAACACGAGGACGACATTCGTCGTCAAGACAGGGACGATGCGAGTAGAGCGTTGGCAGAGCGGTTTGCGGCTGACGAGGATTGCGGCCAGGCTCATATTGAGCAGGCTCTCCAGGGACAGAGATACTCAATCCCTTGGAGGTCTACTTGGGACAGTTGGGGGGATCCCGCCCACGACCACATGCATGTGGATGACGATCGTGGGTACTACGCTCCGCAGGGGGCCGACCCCAGTGGGGTGGCACCACAGCAGGACAACCAGGAGTGGATCTCGCACATGTTCGGGTTGCACGACCCTCATGCACATCAGTACTACCAACCGGATCAGTTGACGCCTACCGAACTCCAAGATCACCCTCCACCGACACAGCCATCTCAGGGTCATGCAGGTACTGAGCGGCATGGTCCTTCTACCGCGGCTGGACAGCGATCACATGTGCCACCTGATCCGTACTCACCATCGCCTTTTCAGAGAGATAGACATGGGCATGGGCATAAGAGGGGTCGTCCGAACCCATAGCGGACATGTACTAACACTTTTATTTTCCAGTGTGTTACATTCAAAATGAATCATGCAGTTCACTAGATTTCTTATATATTTTTATTATATGATACATACTTACGTATATTTCTATAGATATATATACATATACATATACATATATATATGTGCATGTGTATATATATATATATATATATATATATATATATCTATACAGTATGTATGTATTTATGTATGTACAGTATGATGGGAAAAACTCCTAGCCCAGCTGGTGGGAACTCTCTTCTACCTCGTTGTCCACCTGGGTTCGAATCCCCACTGATCTTGATTTGGGTTCACAGAATAGATTTTGATATTTTAGGGTTTGAGATAGATTAGGGTTGAACTGATCTTGTTACTGCCAAACATAAAAGTCTTTACAAGCCAGATTCAATTCCATCTCTAAATCTCAGATCTATCAATCCTATTCTGTTTTCGAAAACAGGATTCTAATTACCCTAAATACTCATAACTCAGATTTAGCTAAATCTTGCCCTAATCCAGATCAGATTATTCTTGGATTATGATCATGGGTATGTCAATACCTTAATCCAGAAAGTTGGCAGCCAAATCGTATCATCTAAGCCGTTTTCACATATCAGTCCAAATTATATCGTAATTTAGTCCTTTATTTGATATCTACAAACCCAAAAAGGCTAAAATCTTCAGATTAATTCCAAATTCAAAATTTCTTCAGCAAATCTTTTTCAAATGCTATTTGATACAATTTTCTCTTCTGTGCTGATTACAAAATCACATTTTAAGGGCCATAATTCAAAATCGACAAAACTCAGACTTATTTTACCCTAAAGTACCCTATTTTCAGTTTATATCGAAAATCATCAAATCAAGTCGTATTTTATCAAATCTCTTGTTAGATGAGTATAATATATAAGTTTACATTTATTTATGAAATCAAATTACAAATAAATCAATAATGTATAAGTTTACATTTATTATTTGTGAAATATTATGAAAACCCTTGTCGAACACTGCAGATACGATAAGTTGTGCGGGCTTGTCGTGGCCGTGAAGCACGACAAGCCCTAGTCGTGCTCCACGGCCACGACTGGTAGCTCTGCGTGCGACTTGCAACTTGTCGAGCTCCCAGAGCTCGACAAGCTGACGTGGCAGGCCATTTCTGTAATTTTTTACAACTGTGGGTCAGTTCTGCAATTAATATTTAAATACGGGTTAACAGTAAAAAAAACTCGTGACAAATCAATTGTCACGGCTTAGTAAGTTAATCACAACTTTGAGTTCCGATAGTCAACTTGTGTTTTTAAACTACTACTACTCACTCACTTATGTATAGCCAATGAGGCCTCTCAGGATTCCCAGTTGTGACAGCTTCGGATTGACTTTCCAATGACTCACGACTTGACTTCGCTTTATGGCTCTCATGGTTTGACTAACATAGTTGTCGTGGCTCTATGGCGCGATAGGCTCAGTGCCTTCTATTATTTCTCTCTCTCTCTCTCTCCTCTCCTTTCCTCTCATGTGCATCTTCCAAACAAGATAAGTTTTATTGAAATCCGAAAGCTTTTTAACTAATCTGTTGTTAATGTAGTTGATAATAATGTGGGTTAGTTACTAACTGTTTGCAAATATTTTTGTTAATAATTGTTGAGGAATTGTTTTGACACATGAATTTGTTTATTTGTGGGGGAGCATGTGTGAGTGAAGAAGATTGTTGAGAACAGCACAAGATTGTAAAGACAAGATATTTTCACAGTTTCAGGTATAGCGGATTTGACCCTACGTCTTGGGCCCAACCCTGGCGTTTTACGGTGGAGTGAAAAGGTCTAGAGGGCCCTAACTATACTATAAAAGAGAGCACAATGATAGTTGAGCACGAGGCAAGGAAGCCAGTCATTTGCTGAGTGTTGGCTATGAATACAAGAGCACTAGAACAGACAAACTATTCTTGTGCGATGAAAAACTCTAAGTTTGCTTGAGTGATTCTTTTTCTTCCACATTCTTTGTTTCACCGTCATTATTTAAGGTAGGCTGTGGTTGCTCCTATCTCGTGAACAAACCGGATTTAATTTGGTGGGATTTCCAACGACGCCTGTTAATTCTATTAAGATTTTGTTGGATTCGGGCACTGATTAAGAGTATATGGTGGCAAATGTTATTTGCAATGGATCTGAGAATTTGAATTGATTTATTGGGCTAACAGGTGGGACCGTACTATCATCAACCTGATGGCTCTTTTTGCTAAATATTCACCATATGTATGGCAATGATGAATTTTCCCATCAGTTAGCCCCCAGCCTAAACCCTAGTTGTTACGTTAGACACAGGTGGTGTCTAACAACTAGGATTTAGGCTATCATTTTGAACCAACGGTTGAAACAAAGTGACACTTTGATGGAATGACACCAATGGACAAGCAGGAATGGCCGAAATGTCATTTGTCGCATTGGGAGAAAAGAAACGACCCTTTTGGGTGGTCGAAGTGTTGTTTGGAGCCTTATAAAAGGAGTTTTAATCCTCCATCACTTAGATCTATTCTTGCTCCTTCAAAAAAACTTCCTTCATTTCCCACATCTGTGTGAATCTTGTATGAACATTTTCCATACAACCATAGAATGGATAAATTCGAAGTCTCTGTAGTGGATGAGACTCTAATCCGGCAAATGCAGGCCAAAGGCATCCTTCAGGAGGATGTCATTGTTTGCATACCAGAGGAGAGCATCCCTTCTCCCAAAGATGGTGAGATTGTGGTTTTTGAGCATTACTTGGGCTCGGGACTGCGGTTTCTAGAGTACAGATTGCTGCTGGAGATCTTGGACCACTTTGATCTCCAGTTGGTCAACTTGGCTCCTAACAGCCTGTTGTTGCTTGTGGGCTTCATCTTCCTTTGTGAGGGCTATGTCGGCCATCCAGTGACGCTCGAGCTTTTCTGTTGCTTCTTCCAAGTACAAGTGGCGAACAAAGCGGCACTCATCAGTTATGGCATCATCAAATGGTTCTACTTCTGCCTGAAGGACAAACTGGTGTCGTTCCCATTCCCTCAGTCAAGCTCCGAGGATCACTTTGGCCCCTGGAGAAGGAGGCAGTTTTATGTGAAACCACTGTTGGGTATGCGGCTCTCCTTTCGCTTGGAGGCTGCTAGATCCCGTGAGCGAAGCACAAAAAATATGATCCTCAACACCAGAGGAGAGATCACCACCACCGAACTGAAGAAGCTAGTGCTGACAAGGCTAACTATGTGGGATGCATCGGTGGAGTACATCAAGCTCCGGGTGTGCCCGTTGCAAAACATCTCCGATTGCTGGAGTATTAGCTTCGCCAGCCCCATCATGCTCCTCTGTGCACTAGCAGAGGAGCATATGAGAGAGCTGCTAGTCCTTCAACCGTCAATCAAGAAAGTGGCCCAGGAGCTCCCACATTCCAAGGTGATCTGCGTTGAGCCAAAGGACCTTATCCTAGAGAATAGGAGGTGGTCAATATTTCTGGTGAGAGGAATCTGTTGTAGGCCCGCATCAAGGAGGGGTGGGCCAACCTTAGTGTTGTGGTCACTTCCATCGTGGAGGACTGTGGCTAGGAGAGTGGCAACAACGGTGCCCTCCCGACTGTTGGAAAAGGGTTTGCCCCTTTGAAGGGGAAGAGGAAGAAGGTGACGTCTACCTCTAGCCCCTTAACAGAGAAGAAGAAGAAGAAGAAGAAGAAGAAGAAGAAGAAGAAGAAGAAGAAGAAGAAGGTTGGGGGCACTCTGGAAGAGCTCTTGGTCCCATCTCAGACTAGGGGTTCAGCCTCTCCAGCACAGCTAAAGGGAGCACCACCCCCAATGATCAAGGTGGTGGCTCTAGCACAGGATCACCATGCTTGTTTGTTGAAACCTCACCACTAACACTTTTGGTGATAAAGTGTCGAGCTTCAACGGGGAGAAGCGGCGGCTTTGCCTTCGCCTTTGTCTCCAACCCCTTCTCCAAGCACAATAGGTGCTCACTCCTTGGCTCAGGTGCAAGGTGTAGGATCGAGGTTGCCGACTAGGAGGGGGGGAGGTGAATAGGAGGCTTTAAAACTTTTTTTAATAAAAATAATTTTTGCAAAGAAAAGACTTAAGAGCAAATAAACTGAAACAATTTAATAATATTTTGCACTAAGGAGTAAGAAAATCAAACACGGTGATTTATCCCGAGGTCTCGGAGACTCGCCTGGTCTCCCCTACTTCTGGTTGAAGTACTCAAATGAATGAGTCTTGCTTCAATATCCACGAAGGATATTTTTCACTAAGGTTGCTCCTTCTCCACTCCGGATAGGCGAGCACCGATGCCTTTCAAAAAATACACCGAGCCTCTCCAACAAGCTTCATCAATGGAGAGATCAACGGCCACGCCTCCAAACCGTCTAGGTGAAGGTGATCACCAAGAGTAACAAGTTGCGAGATCTTCTCTTGACCCCCAACAACAACCGAGAAACTCTAACGATGCAAATGATGCAAATGAATGCTCTCGGAGACTCTTTCAATCATTATGAATGATAATTGATCAAAAGATCAAGATATTACCACTAGGGAACTTGGGCTCTAGTGTATATCAAAATATAGCTCTTGTTGTTTTAGAAAAACTGCTCACAAAATGTTTAAAAAAATACTGCTCAAAACTGTTTAGAAGTCTACTCAAAAGGTGTTTCAAAAACTGCTAAAAACAGTAGAGAAAATCTGCTCAAAAGTGTTTATGAAAATTGATCAAAAATCTGCTCGAAAAGTGTTTATAAAACTGATCAAAAATCTGCTCGAAAAGTATTTATAAAACTGATCAAAACAGTAGAGAAATATGCTAAAAAATTGTTTAAAAACTTCTCAAAACAGTAGAGAAAATCTACTCAAAAACTATTTAAAAACTGCTCAAAACAGTAGAGAAAGATGCTCGAAAGTGTATATGAGAATATGGCTTAAAGATATCTAAGAATACTGCTCAAAGCACCTATATATATAGTCCAACCTCTTAGCTAGCAGTTATGGTCGATAAGGAAAGAAATCAGTACAACTAACAGCTAACTTCTACCTCTAACACCTAAGAGTTTCTCAGTTTTTGCCGGAACTAAAAGAGATTTCGCAACCCCTCTTAATAGTACGGTTAAAAACTAAAAAGAATTTCTATAAAACTGGTCAATACTTCAAACACTGAGACCGGTACAATAAACAAGCACTTACCTTAGGTATTTGCTGCTTCCTTCTTGGTGACCTTGCACTTTCGTCCTTGGCTCGCGACCTTGGACTGTGACCTCGGGTGACACTACGATCTTGCGCTTGCGACTTGCAGATCCTCCCGGATCAGTTGCAAACTTTACAGAAATAGCTTTGCATGCAAATAGCTCTGCATGCAAATAGCTCAAAGACACGTTAGTCCAAGACACTTAATGTCATCAATAATCAAAATCAACCAAAAAGGGTCTAGATGCAACAATCTCCCCCCTTGTTTGTGATTGATGACAACAAGTGTTGAAAATGAATAAAATTTAATGAGTCCCCCTTAGTGTATGCATAAGCATTAGATATACAAGAACTCCCCTTGAATGCATGCATATATAAGTACACATATGAGTCATTTGAGAGTGCACAATGAATAAACAACAACCATATAAACTATCAATAATGTCATCCAGATACAAGAATCTCCCCCCCAATTTCTCCCTAATCTCTCTCCCTTGACATCAAGCACAAAAAAGCGGGAGGACAGCAAAGCAGACAATTAACTTGCATTTGATATATCAATAATATTTAATTCACTTCTAAGAAAACAAAATCTATTCTCATCTAAAGGTTTGGTGAAGATGTCTGCTTGCTGCAAGTCAGTTCTTATATAATTCACATCTATGTCCCCTTTTACCACATGATCTCTTATAAAATGGTGCCTAATATCAATATGCTTGGTTCTAGAATGTTGAACCGGATTGTTTGCAATCTTTATGGCACTTTCATTATCACACACGAGTGTCACTTTTTCAAAGGAAATTCCATAATCTAAAAGGGTTTGCTTCATCCATAAAATTTGAACGCAACAGCTACCCGCTAAAACATTTTCCGCTTCGGCAGTGGAGAGAGCTACATAATTTTGTTTCTTAGATGACCAAGAGACTAGTGATCTCCCAAATAGTTGACAACTACCAGATGTGTTTTTTCTATCAATTTTGCAACCCGCATAATCTGAATCTGAGTAACTAATTAATTCAAAATTTGCATCTTTAGGGTACCGATGTCCTATATTTGGATAGCATTTCAAGTACCTAAGGATTCTTTTAATAGCAATCAAATGACATTCCTTAGGAGATGATTGAAATCTAGCACATAAGCAAATACTAAACATGATGTTGGGCTTAGATGCGGTAAGATAAAGTAAGCTACCAATCATAGATCAATAAAGTTTAGAATCAACCACTTTTCCGTCGTTATTCATATCAAGGTGTCCATTAGTGGCCATGGGAGTTTTGATAGTTTTAGCATCTTCCATTCCAAAAGCGCTTGAGCAAGTCCTTCACATACTTGGTTTGACTCATGAACGTTCCATTCTTGAGTTGCTTGATTTGAAGTCCAAGGAAGAATCTTAGCTCTCCAATCATCGACATATCAAATTCCCTAGACATCATTTCTCCAAACTCATGAAAAAAAGAATTCATTAGTAGACCAAATATGATATCATCAATGTATATTTGACATACAAAAAGATCTTTCTCAATCACTTTTGTAAATAGGGTTGTGTCTACCTTCTCAATTTTAAAACCTTTTGAAATAAGAAAGTCTCTAAGATGTTCATACCAAGCTCGAGGAGCTTGTTTAAGTTCATAAAGAGTCTTAGAGAGCTTGTGTACATGATTTGAAAAATTTGAATCTTCAAAACTGGGAGGTTGTTCCACAAACACTGATTCAGATATTTCTCCATTGAAAAATGCACTTTTCACATCCATTTGAAATAACTTGATGTTAAAATTTGATGCAAATGCAAGAAGAATGCGAATACTTATAATCTTGCTACGGGTGCAAAAGTTTCACCAAAATCCAATCCTTCAACTTGAGAATATCCTTGTGCAACAAGATGAGCTTTGTTTCGTACTACTACTCCATTCTCATCTTGTTTATTTCTAAAAACCTATTTTGTTCCAATCACATTATATCCTTAGGTCTTTCTACTAATGTCCAAATTTTATTTCTACTGAAGTTATTTAGTTCTTCATGCATGGCATTTACCCAATCCGGATCACTAAGTGCTTCATCTATAAGTTTAGGTTCTAAGGAAGAAACAAAAGAAAAATGTTCACAAAAAGAAGCAATACGAGAGCGAGTTTGAACACCCTTACTAACATCACCCAAGATTTGATTCAAGGGGTGATCTTTTTGCGAACGTTTGATGAAGTCTCAGGTTCAATGATGCTTGATCATCATTCTCTTTAGTCTCTGGTTCAAGGTCTTCTCGACCAGCATTGTTGTGGGTGGTCGCAGGTTGAGCAGCATCAGTATTTGTGGTCGCAGGTCCATGTTCGACATCAGCCTGAGTGGTTGTGGGTGATTTATCCTTTCAACCAGGTGACTTTTGTTCTTTATTTCTGAGTTTGATATCACCATGATCATCTCCTTCATAGCTTCCCTCAAGCCACTATTGCCTACATCATCAAAATCCTCATGCTCTCCTTGAGAGCCGTTAGATTCATCAAATTCTATATTGCATGATTTTTCAATGCATTCTGTTGTAGTGTTGAAAACCCAATAAGCTTTACTAGTGGATGAATAGCCAACTAGAAAACCCTTGTCAACACATCTTTGAAATTTTTCAAGATGCATGCGCTTTTCAAGAATATAACATTTGCAACCAAAGACTCAAAAATACGAAATGTTTGGTTTCTCCCTATAATCAATTCATTAGGAGTTTTGTTCAAAAACAGATGGGTATAAAGACGATTGATGGCATAACATGCTGTGTAAACTGCCTCTGCCCAAAACCGGGTAGTCCTCTTGTATTCATTGAGCATTGTTCTATCCATTTCAATCAATGTCCGATTCTTTCGTTCTATAACACCATTTTGTTGAGGTGTCTAGGGCACAAAGAATTCATGTTTGATTCCGGACTCATCACAAAAATCAATAAAATCAGAATTTTGGAATTCTCCACCATGATCACTACGGATTTTCTTGATGGAGAGTTCAAATTCCTTTTCAGCTCTTTTTGCAAATATTTTAAAACAAGAGGAAGTTTCAGATTTGTGAGCTAAGAAAAACACCCAAGTAAATTTGGAGAAATCATCAACAATAACATAGCAAAAACTATTTCCTCCAATACTTTGATGTTCAACAGGGCCAAACAAATCCATATAAGTTCCAATGTTTTGCAGGTTGAAAGAATGCGCTTGGTTGGATGTGAAGCAGCTACTTGCTTGCCCGCTTGACAAGCGCTACAAGGTTTGTCCTTTTCAAAATTCACATCCTTCAAGCCAACTACCAAATCACGTTTTAAAAGCTTTTTAAGTTGATGCATTCCAACATGTGCAAGTCTTCTATGCCAAAGCCAACCCTTCGATGTTTGAGAAATAAGACATGTTGGAAGAGATGCATCTTTTGAGTTGAAATCAACAAGATAGAGATTTCCAAAACGAAAACCTTTGAAGATCAAAGAGTTGTCTTTTAAACTTTCAACTAAAACATTTTTAGGAGGAAATATGCAATGAAATCCAAGATCACAAATTTGTCCAACGGATAACAAATTAAAATTCAATGATTCAACAAGTAAAACATTTGAAATTGAAAGATCATGAGATATAGCAATTTTATCCAAGCCTACCACATTTTCTTGACGATTGTCGCCAAAGGTGATCTTTTGGTTTGCACTTGAGTTATCTTCCAATGAGGTGAACAAAGAGAGCATTTTTGGCATGGGCATTTTAGTGGAGTTTTCTCCTATCATCATCGGAGTGATTTGCCAGATCAATCGGAGGAGTCAATTCAATCTTATCAATGTCCCAAACATCAAGCCCCATGGCCTCTAGAAAAACCGTCATGCGCACTTTCCAATAGGGATAGTTAATCCCGTCAAAAATAGGCGCACGCCCAGTTGTGATCAAGATGAAAACCCTCATTTGAAGCCATCCTCTCTCTAGGTAGTGAAGCCTACTCAAAAGAGAGACCACGCTCTGATATCACATGTAGGATCGAGGATGCCGACTAGGGGGGTGAATAGAAGGCTTTAAAACTTTTTTTTAATAAAAACAATTTTTGCAAAAAAAGGCCTAAGAGCAAATAAACTGAAACAATTTAATAATATTTTGCACTAAGAAGGAGTAAGAAAATCAAAATAATACTCAAATATTGGTCAGCATCACAGGCGCTCACATGCTCTTCTTCATGTTTTGAAATTGGGTCGCCATTTTCATGTTCAGCAAGGAAAGCATAGGTTTCTTCGTCAAAATCGCTTGCTGAATCGTACTCGCCATCCTCGCGAATTATTAGCACGCGCTTTCTCGGACACTCCCTCATCATACGGCCGAAACCTTTGCAGCAATGGCATTGAGTGTCTTTTGTTCATCCCGTTGAAGCGACCGACGACGATGAACCTTTTGTAGGAGCTTGTGTGGCACTTTTCGTCGGCGCGGGTGCTCATGGTGCAGAAATTGAAGTAGAGGATGCTGGTTTGTTGTTGGAGGAAATCGGTATGGTGGTACGGCTAGACGGAACGGCGGAGGTGTGAGACATCCACGAAGTAGTGCGACCTACAGAAAAGTTAGCTTTCGCCCTCGAGTGTCGTCCTTGCACTTCACGTTCAGCTTTACAAGCAAGATGGAATAAAAGAGTCATCAAATTATAATCCTTATAATCTAGAATGTCCTGGATTTCTCGAGTTAAACCACCTAAGAAACGAGCCATAGAAGCTTCCTCGTTCTCAATTAAACCACAACGCAACATGCCAATTTGCAATTCTTGATAATATTACTCCACTGAACTAGTACCTTGGTGTAGGCGCTGCAATTTATTTAATAAATCTCTAGCATAATATGAGGCAACAAATCTATGTCTCATGATCCGCTTTAATGCTTCCCAAGTGGTGGCCGGGTATATTATTTGGATGAATGCGGCAATGCCCTCTCCACCAAACAGAAGTAAAATCAGTGAATTCACTAGTAGCAGCCCTAACTCTTCTATCCTCAGGGAAATCATGGCATGCAAATTTTTTATCAACAAGTAATTCCCAATTGAGGTATCCATCAGGATCATATTTACCTTCGAAAGGCGGCATATTGAATTTTACCTTAGAGAAAACGTCATCACGATCACGTAACTCACATCGCGGTGGATCACGTCGCATACCCTGCCGATTAAAATGTAGCCGACAATGGTCACGGTCGTTGTCGTAATTGACGGCATTCTCATCCTCCAAATTAGTGGCGTAGTCATCGTAGTTCTCACCGTTTTGATCTTCTAACTCAGCTCCTGAAGCTACGGTAGCCCTAGAGTGCTGAACCGAAGCATTGGCGATGTGTGTCTGGGTGGCCGAGGTAGCGGGGACGTGCTGGGAACCCATTGTGCACGTAGTACACCGCTATTGTTGCTTGGGAGATGAGGCGGTGGCATGGAAGTTCCCTGGGCAGCAGCTCCAAGCATATCAAGTCTAGACAAAATGGTGGCAAGGGTAGTGTTAGCAACTCCCTGTGCGGCCTCGATGGACCGGAGACGATCTTCTTGCAGTGACATACACTCATTAGTGAGTCATACATCCTCAGTAAGGCCCTCGGTGGTGATCCGCGTCATCCTCTCAAAGTGAGCAATAATGCCCTTCGTGCGGGGAGAATGATGCAGTGAATCCTCATCACCTGACATTGTTAGTAGAAGACAAGAAACAAAATCACAAGTATAATGTTCCTATCACTACATAAGATGTGGTGAATAGTCGCTCAACTCGCAAGCCTGAACCAAAGCTCTTACAAGTTCTTACCGTACAACAGGTGTTGTCGGCCGTTGGTGGTGTCAAAAGTTCTCTGAAGCTGGGATAAAGCGATTGCCCAGGGACCGAACAAACGTGCGGGTAGAATGTGGAGCTTAGATAGGGTATTATATGTGTAGCAACAATTCAAGATTAATAATGCAAGATTGAAAATTAGTCCAAAGTAATAGTCAATGTGCTGGAACTAGCCTAGACTCAGATCTAGCTCAAGCAAGCAACTAGCAACACAAAGGACTAGAACCAAAAGATGCACCACAGAAAATTCTCCTCTTTTGCTACACACATTTTTCTTCTCTGATTTTTTTTGTGCGACTCTCTTTTTTTTTGCACTTGCCTTTTTCTTACTTCTTTTCTTTTTAAGAACAGTGCGGCTTTTGTTGCACTTTGCCTTTTTCTTTTGGGCTGCACAATTAGGAAAGAAATGTTGTTTAGCAATTTTGGACTCCAAAAAAACTCTGAATCTGAAGATCTACCCAAAAGAAAAGTTGTATAGGATCTTTTTATCTTTCCAACAAGTATAAGAATGTCAAAAACGGAGTTAGGAATCAAAAGATATGGCAATTTTACCAAAACTGTCTCAGATTGAGCAATTTGAATCCGAATTGGACAAGAGTTTGAAGATTACACAACTAACATTGCCCAAATTTTAGCGTGATAAAAACAGAAGAATTTGAAGATTACCCCAACTAACTTTTTGTGGGATTTCTCGCAGTGATTCCAGAAAGTATAAGTTTATCCCAATCCGAGTTCGGATGAAAGAGTTATGATGAAAATACCGAAACAGACGTATTAGATTAAAACTCTACACTGTCGACATTAATGGCCTAATATCTCATAGATGGAAGCCGAATCTCACTTCGACCTCAACAGTAAAGTTGTAGAGAACAATCTCATGTTTCCAAAAAGTACAAAAATACAAAAATCCGAGTTCGTAGGAGGAAGATATGATGAAAGCAACAAACTAGACAGCGGCAAATTCGAATTGGACGCAACGACGAGGATATCGACGTGCAATTCGACTCCGTGACGATATGCAAGACTAAACTAGACCAAGACTAAAACTAAAAACCAGCACTCGACAACGATGGACAAAAATTCAAAGATGCAAACTGACAAGAACGATGCAAGGCTAATGACGATGGTTTGGGCAACGGAAAATAAATCTTTTTGTAGAGCAATTTTCTGGACTCTAAGTATGAAAAAAAAACTAATCTAGTAATACAGTAAACTCTCACCGAGCAATCTGGTGCTCTGATACCACTTGATGAAGAATATGGGTCCCGATCTTTTGATGAGAGGGATGCTTTCGATTTGGTGGAAGTGACTTTGACGATCTGACTACATCGTACGACGATGATGCGCCTTAGGAATCACTAAACCAACTCCGGAGGGTTATTGATCTTGTCGTGGGCACGATCAACCTGAACACGAGGTTCAATTCCTGCAAGCAACCGAAGAACAAGCAAGAACGATAGTAAAGGAAATCTGAGTTGCAAATATGAAACTGATGTTCATGAATACAAAGAACAAAAGAGTGAGGTTCTATTGATGATCTTGATGAGGTGGCTATCCAGCACAACTCGAAGATTCTAAGTTTGCACATAGCTAAACCGATCTAACAAAACCCAAATCTAAACAATGACGGCTGCTGAGTATATGAAGAGGCAACGTGGCTAGGGTTTCCCACGCCCTACTAGAAAATACATGGGCCAAAGGCCCAAAACAAAGTGTCGCAGCACTGACTTGGCTCAAAATTTGTTTTGTTAATTGCTAGCGATCCAGAAGGAATTTGACGTGGGGCCAGATCAGTTGGGAAGATCTCGTCGTGGGCTTCTCCGCGGACTATAAGAACGGCCCAATTGGACTTCTTATGAGGGAGTTATGGTCGTTTGAAGGCAGACTGCTCCTGGATGGCCGAATCGGACTCCATCTCGAATCCGTCTTGGACTCCAACTCGACTTGGTTATCATCACATGTCTCCTCCACTTGATATTCTTCTCTTTGTGGTGCTGCCATCATCTCCATTCTTCATTCCTATGCTCCATAGCTTTTCTCGTGTATTCATGCTTGGTCCATCATTCCTGAGTATCAAGTAACAACTTGATTTAGGCAGTATCAAATCCTTAGCAAAATTAATATTATCCCCTAGGAATGAAAGTACCTGATAATTGAGTTGACGAGAACGAGCTCCAGTGAGTGGTCCTTGTATTGTTGGAGGAGTGGTAGCAGGTGTTGGTGTAGTGGGTGTAACAGTGGTGGAGATGTCCTCATCACAAGTGGAATAGTCGGAGAGAAAAGGATTTATCAAAACAAGTTAATCACCATGGGGAGCCCCTGTACTCTTCGCCAAGAAGAAGAATGACAGTATACAACTTTGTGTTGACTAGCGAAGGTTGAATGACATGACAATCAAGAACAACTACCCTCTACCAAGAATCGACGATCTCTTCTATCAGGTCAAAGGAGGAAAAATATTTTCGAGATCGACTTGAGGTCTGGGTTTCATCAATTGAAGATTCGAGAAGAACACATCCCTAAGACTGTATTTATAACAATATATGGACTGCATGAATTTACTATGGTGCCATTCGGTCTGACAAATGCACCATCAATGTTTATGAACTTAATGAACAAAGTCCTTATGGAATTTTTAAACAAGTTTGTCATCATATTTGTGGATGACATTCTTATCTTCTCTGAGACAAAGTAAGAGCATGCTCAACATCATAGAATTGTGCTAGAGAAGCTTGTAGATCAAAAGTTCAAGCTGTCAAGGAGTAGAAGCAACATGAAACAGTGACTGAAGTAAAAAGTTTCCTGGGGCTAGCCAGCTATTACCGAAGGTTTATTGAAGGATTTTCCAATATCATTAAACCACTCACCAAACTACTAAAAAAGAATGTTCCATTTGAATGGACTTAGGATTGTGAAAAGAGTTTTAAAGAGCTAAAGAAGATATTGACAACTGCACCTATTCTCACGTTGCTAGACAACAAAAAGAACTTTGAAGTCTATTATCACGCATCGAAACAAGGCCTAGGGTGTGTTCTTATGCAAGAAGGAAGAGTTGTGGCATATGCATCGAGACAGTTGCGGCCGAATGAAGAAAACTATCCAACTCATGATCTGGAATTAGCTGCTGTTGTTCATGCATTGAAGATTTGGCGACACTATCTGTTGGGAAATAGATGTGAGATCTATACTGACCACAAGAGTTTGAAATATATCTTCAGACAGCTAGATTTGAATATGAAGCAATGAAGATGGTTAGAGCTAATCAAAGATTATGATCTTGGGATATACTACCACCCTGACAAAGCAAACGTAGTAGCGGATGCTTTAGGTAGAAAATCATACTACAATCAAGCAAAGATCCTAGAAGTACCTCCCCAATTACTTAAAGATTTCAAGAAACTAAACTTGGAATTTGTTGAGCAAGGGACCATTGTTGCTTTGAAGGTAGATTGTAGGATAAAGAATCAAATTCAAAAGGCTCAAGAAACAGATCAGGATATTCAAAAACTGAAAGGAGACATAAAGCATGGAAGTGCAACCAATTTCCAAGAGGATGAGGAAGGAATCTCATGGTATCACAATCAAATTTGTATCCCAGACGACAGAGAAATCAAGGACTTAATATTGCATGAAGCTCACTACAACCCCTTACTCTATCCACCGAGGTAGCACAAAGATGTATAGGGACCTAAATGATCAATTTTGGTGGAATGGAATGGGGAAGGAAGTTGTTGAGTTCATAGCATCTTGTGACACTTGCTAGAGGGTGAAAGCAGAGTATCAAAAACCTGCAGGACCACTACAACATCTACCAACCCCTGAATGGAAATGGGACAAAATCTGGATGGACTTTATAACTTGATTTCCAAGAACCCAAAAAGGTTATGATTCTATATGGGTTATAGTTGACAGATTCACAGAGGTAGCTCATTTTCTACTAGTAAAGACTCAGTACATGACCAATAAGTTAGCAGAGCTGTATCTCACCAGAATTATCTTGCATGGAGAGAGTGAATCAAATTCTAGAAGACATGCTGAGAGCGTTCGACTTAGACTATGGAATTTCTTGGGAGCAATTCCTGTCGTACACAGAGTTTACTTACAACAATAGCTATCAATCAAGTTTGCAAATGGCACCGTTTGAAGCGCACTATGGAAGGAAGTGCCACACACCATTGTATTGAATCGAGGTGGGACAGAGACAATTTTTGGGACCACAACTCGTAGAAGATGCCAAAGGTCATGTAAAGATTAGACACGAAAGATTGAAATCAGCCTAGTCTCGACAAAAGAGCTACACCGACAATAGAGCTACGCCGACAATAGAAGAGAGTTGTCTTTTGAGGAAGGCCACTATGTGTACCTCAAAGTGACACCTTACAAAGGAGTCCACCGATTTTAGATGAAAGGAAAATTAAGTCCAAGATATGTTGGACCATATAAAATCTTGGAAAAATGAGAAGTAGCCTACAGACTGGAGCTACCACCTGAACTAACAGGAATTCATGATGTTTTTTACATATCTCAATTGAGGAAATTCCTAAAGAAATCAGCAGAGCAAGTATATCCTATAGAATTTGAAGTTCAACTAGACTTGTCATATCAAGAGTACCCTGTTAAGATATTAGAGGCCAGAGAAAGGAAGTTGAAATCAAGAACCATCAGGTCTTGCAAGGTTCAATGGAACAATCACACAGAGGAAGAGTGAACCTGGGAAAAAGAAGAAGAGTTCCCCTACCTATTTTTGAAGTAGTTAGAATCTCGAGGACGAGATTATCCTTAAGGAGAGTAGGATGTAACACCCTAGATTTTGCTATTCTTTTAATATGTCAGTCAATGCATCTCTTATTGAATCCCTCGGATATCTCAACCACACCTCAGATCAATCGTGGAAAAATCCTCCAAAATCTCTGATTAAAATTCTCTAAATTTCTCTGGATTAAATTCCAACCTGAAATACCAAACTCTTTTCTAGCAAAATATTCCACTTGTAGATTGCTCCTATTCAAATTGTCTTAAACCAATAATTCTATTGGAAATAATCAAGACTTGTGTCGATGATTGGAACAAGGTTCCAAGCCGAACTTACACAAGATCAAGAATTCACGCGGGGAAGCACTCCTACCAAACAACCAAAGGAATAATCGCAATATAGATGCACCAGAGACATGGGAATTATACAGGTTCGGGCCCTCAAGGTTGAGTAGTAGCCCAGTAATGTTGTGGTTTCACTAAGAGTGTAAAGGGTTACAGAGAAGAACAAGAGATGTTCTCGAATGAACTAGAAACTAATCTCCTATTCTCTAAACTGTGTGAGGTTCCGTTGTCCAATATCCTGTTTAGGTCACGTCGTATTGGCTCTCTCTTCGTTTTCCTTTCTCTTCTTCACTCTTCTTCCTCCCTCTGTCCTCGATCTCCTCCTTTTGTAGCTTGTCGAAGGTCGTCAGTTACAGAGTTGAAGGGTCACCGCGTGGAAGATGTGCTCCGGTCATTGATGTGCACTTACGAGTGGTGCGCGTTTATGATTGCCTGCGCATTTATCCTTTTGAGGGTTACCACATCTGGGAATTATGATATTTATGGGGAATAAAGAGTCACAGTATCCAATGGTAGTGGTCGAATAAACATGACCATTAGGCATGGTCGAATGGTCAGAACCACCGAGTATGGTCGAACAAACATAACCACCTGGTTTGGTCGAATAAGCATAACCATCTAACCATTGGACCTTGAGACCGTGGTCGATAGACGAGTTCTCGACCAGTCCTTTATCTAAAGAATGCCTCTAGTTTTTGGTTCACCAACAAGGTAAGTAGTATTTATTTGGTCCTGTATTGGCTATGACCTAATCTCTATGACCAGGGTGGTCGTGGGTAACAGAGTCCTTTCAACTATGAATTCGTTGGAAGATACATGTTACGATCATAAGGATTAGTGATCGTACTTACAGGATAAACATCTGTAAAGGTCAGATTAAGTCTAGAATACCTTAGACTTCCTCATTGTCTCTTCTTGAAATGTCTTACAGCCATAGGAAGGAAGTTTATTTGTTTCTCTCTTCATGGTCTTGTTCGAACACTAAAAGGTATACATAAATCATCGTCAGCTAGCCCCTGAATTTGAAATGAGGAGAATTTAGCACATTGTTACTTCGAATTCTGGTACATTGCTCCATCATTTCGAATTCTAACATAGTACAATACTCTGTCGTTTCGCATTCTCCAATAATACTCTGTCGCTTTGCCTTCCCACACAACTCAAGAAGAAACTTTGAGTGCGTTTGCCAGTGATCCGGGAGGATCTTCAAGTCCTGATCGCATACGACTTCGCGACTTAACCGTGTTCGGAAAGGTTTTGCGACCATGGATTAGTTCGCGACCATAAAAAGGAATTCGTTCCCTGTTCGGAATTGTAATCCGATCCGTATATATAACTAAGCTTATCTGTTTAGGATTAGTTAGTTATATGAGTCTAATACGTTTAGGTTATTGAGTCTGATACGTACTTATACGATTGGACTATAAATACCTTGTAATAGGTCTAGTTTAGATCATCGAATATTATTACAGCCTTGGATCATATATCCATCTTATAGTTTCTTCGACGTAGGCAAGTGTGTCTAACGTTCGACGTGTAAAGCCCTCTTTGAAATAAAGAGTTGTGCAATTACTTCGAGCTGTGTTTTTGATCATCCTTTGGGTTTCGGTAACTCCGAGTAAGATCCCGTTATTCCGCATATTAGTATCTGGGCGAGCCTAGTGCGAAAACCAAGGCTAGGTCTCAAACGGATCAAGTTGGTATCAGAGCAACTTTCCTATCCTGTGGATGGTGAAGACTCGCCAGGGTTACAAAACCTCCGGTGAAACTCCAGGCGATCAATTGACGGTTCTACAGCTGCGTCTCCGACAATGTCTGACGATACCTCCGTTCAAGCAAACCTAGCCGAACAAGTGGCTAAGCTCTCCACCAACATGGAAACCGTGCTTGCTTGGATTAAGCAGCAGGCCATGATTGTACCTCCTGAAGTAGGGAAGGTTATGGGTGTGAAGACTGGTGAAGACTTGCGCAGGACAGACGAAAATGAAGACGAAGGCGACCACAAGACCGACGACCTCACCAACACCTCCTTAGCTGTCAGATCTTTTAAGGTCGACGCTAAGGTTGATATACCCATATATGATGGGGTGATCGATGCCGAGAAACTAGATTCTTGGATCGACCAGCTTGAGATCTACTTTGACCTGAAAGGGTTCAGCAGCGCTCAAAAGGTGAAGTTCGCACCTTTTTAGATGAAGGACCACGCCAAGACTTGGTGGAAGGCCCTTGTCGCCAGTGGTGAAGCTAACGACCTTGCGTGGGGTCAATTCAAATGACTTCTATGACAAGAATTCTATCCGATGGGTTACCTTGAGGAGAGATGGGAGTGTTGGCACAGATTGTACCAACGGCGCGACTAGACCGTCCAAGACTATACTACGGAATTTCGGAGACAAGCAATGGTCATCGGCATCTCACTGTCCGATCCTCAGGTATTTCAGAAATACGCATCTGAACTTCAGAAATTGATCAGTACTGAGCTAAGTCTGTTCGGCGTCCAAGACATCGCGACCGCAAGCACAACCGCTATGGCGATTGAGAAGAAGAACAAATCCCGCAGCGACAAAAGCACGAAGGAAAGTGTGACCTTGACAAAGAAAAAGTTGAGTCCGAAGAAGAACGCTTCAAAATCGGGCACGGGTGCCTTTTGTGAACATTGTCAAGTCGTGGGACATACCAAGGAAAAATGCTACAAGCTTCATCCTGAACTTCGACTGAAGAAAATGAACCAGGGAAAAGAATAGCCACGGCTACTACGACTTCATTCGACGAAGAAGTTGCCCGAGTGAATTCGGTTAATGAAGCGGATACGACCTTGTCTCTGATGGCAATGCCGAAGGAGAAGGGTTTGGATCCACCGAACGACCATTACCCAACGGAGGACTTGTTCACTATCAACATCCAAGTGAAGCACAAAGTGGTCGCAGTGATATTCGATCCTGGAAGTCAGAAGGATCTGGTCTTCGCTGGACTGGTTCGGTGACTTGGTTTGAAGACAACCACACACTCGTGACCATATCCGCTGGGTTGGTTTACATCCGACGTGAACCAACAGATTACGAGTCAGTGTGTGTTGAAGTTTGTGATCTCTGTACGATATATCGATGAGGTGCAATGCTATGTTGTCCCTATCGATATCTATCAGGTGATCTTTGGGAGTCCGTATCTGTATGATCGAGACACTCACTTCCATCGGCGAGCGCAAGAGTACGACCTCACCAAAGACGGAGTTAAGTTTGTAATCAGTAGAGACATCCACGTCAACACTTCGAACTTGATTACCGCAAATCAGGCCAAACGAATTGTTAATGCATGTCACAAATATGTGCTTGTCATTATTCGACCCATTGGTCAAAGTGAGGGTACTCGACCAGCATTGTCGTTGGCGTGCTGAGAGGATTCTGGTCGTTTGTCGGGACTGCTGGAGAAATACAGTGATCTGTTCGAGACTACCCAGGGTCGTCCGCCGAAACATCCAATCGAGCACGAAATTCAACTTGTGTCTGATGCGACACTGCCCAATCTGAGTATGTATCGTAACTCAGTATTGGAGAATGAAGAGATCAAGAGACAAGTTGGTGAGTTGTTGAACGATGGTGTCATTCAACCGAATAGTTCACCTTGTGGATCTCCTGTGGTGTTAGTGCCAAAGAAAGATGGGACTTGGCGTATGTGCATCGACTATCGAGCACTGAACAAGATCACCATCAAAAACTGGTACCCCCTTCCTTGTATTGATGACCTGCTAGACCAATTGAAGCATGCTGTTGTCTTCTCCAAATTGGATCTTAAGTCAGGATATCATCAAGTCAGCATTCGAGAGGAGGATACGTGGAAGACAGCGTTTAAAACATGACAAGGTCTATTCGAATGGCTGGTCATGCCGTTTGGTCTCTGCAATGCCCCGGTAACCTTCATGCGTCTTATGAATGGCGTATTGAGGCAGTTCATCGACGACTTTGTGATCGTTTACCTCGACGACATATTGGTTTATCGTTCGTGGGATGAGCACCTCATTCATGTCGAAAAGGTGTTTGAATAGCTTCGGCAACATCAACTTCACCTCAACCGTAAGAAGTGCGAGTTCGGCCAACAAACACTACTTTACCTGGGATTCATGGTCGGCAACGGTATGTTGCAAATCGACCCGGATAAGGTAACAGTGATTCGCGAATGGCCGCGACCGCGAACAGTTATGGACGTGCGTAGTTTTATGGGAGCATGCCAATATCTTCGAAAGTTCATCCGACACTTCTTGATTATGGCTTCTCCATTGCATGCATTAACCAGGATCGATCAGAAGTTCGAGTGGACAGGGAAACATGAGGACACGTTTCTCTTGCTGAAAAGGAAGATCAGCGAGGCGACTGTGTTAGCTTTGCCGAATCTCCAGAAACCATTCGAGCTAGAAACTGATGCCTCAGGTTATGCGATGGGCGCTGTGCTCATGCAAGAAGGTCGACCAGTGGCATATCACTCTGAGTTATTCCAGGGAGCTCAGAAGAACTACCCAACTTATGACAAAGAGTTGTGTGCACTGCATCGGCCATGAAACATTGGCGGTGTTATCTCTTGGGTAAAGAGACTGTTGTCCACACCGACCATTAACCGTTGCAATATTTGCAAACTCAGTCCATGCTACAGCAAGCTCGGCACATGAAGTGGATGTCATATTTGCAGCAGTTTAATTTGGTGATTAAGTACAAGAAAGGCGTACACAACAAATTGGCGGACATGTTGTCGCGACCACCAGTTACGACCCTCTGTTTATCAGTGTTCATGCAGATCGAGCCCTCATGTCATGATGATTATGCCAATATGTACAGTGAAGACCCTGATTTTCAAACAGTACTGACTGAGCTCGAAACAGGGAAACCTACAGAGTTCGTTTGGCAAAGAGGACTCTTGTACAAGGGCAATTTACTTTGCATATCTCGTGGAGCACCTCGAATTCAATGGTTGCAGGAAGCACACACATCGAAGGTAGCTGGTCACTTTGGGGTTACAAAGACGTTGCAAAATCTTCACCGACATGTGTTTTGGCCGCGTATGCAGCAAGATGTGACTAGTTTTGTTTGCGGCTGTGGTCTCTGCAGCATCTCGAAACTGGCAAACCAAATATTAGGTTTGTACACTCTTTTTCCAGTTCCATCGCGACCATGGGAGAGCATATCCATTAATTTCTTGGGAGGATTGCCTAAGATCTGACGTGGCAACGACTATATATTCGTGGTTGTTGATCGGTTCTCCAAAATGATTATTCTTATACCTTGTCGAAAGACTATCACGGGAGAAGAAGTAGCTCGGGTATTCTTTCAAAACGTTTGGACACACTTTGAACTGCCGACTTCTATTGTGTCTGATCGCGATAACCGGTTTCTTAGTCACTTTTGACGATCGCTCTAGACGATGATGGACACCAAGCTAAAAAGGAGTACTGCTTTTCATCCGCAAATTGATGGTCAAACCAAGGTGGTAAATCGCACAGTCGTTCATCTTTTGAGAGGATATAACTCAAAGCACCCAAAGACCTGAGATGAAAGCATACCGTACCTGCAGTTTGCTTTTAATCGAGCAGTGCATGGTTCGACTGGAAAGTCACTGTTTGAGGTTTGTTTAGGATTTCTACCACAGAGTCCATTCGACATGGAGTTTGTGATCCCTACCTCAGCACAGAACAACAAGGAAGCTTCTGATCAGGATTGAGCACAAAAGTTCCTGGAAGATATTCAACGACTCCATCGAGAAGTTGAACAGAACTTGCTGAAAGCTCAACTCAAGTACAAGGCGCGACATGATCGGCACCGAGTTGATGCGCAATTTCAAGAAGGTGATATGGTATGGTTACATCTGAGTAAGGAGAGACTTAAAGATGAAGGTAAGAAACTCAAACCCATTAGTTATGGTCCTTTTCAGATTTTGCGAAAAGTGGGTAATAATGCTTGTCAGCTCGAGTTACCTCCATACATGGATATTTACTCGGTTGTCAATCTTGAGCACCTCAAACTCTTTGAGCCTTCAATGCTGGATGATGAGCCAGATACTATAGTACCATCTGTTGAAGACTTGGTCTATCAACGAGACGAACCTCTACGTGAAGATGTGATTCTGGAGAAGAAGGTGACTACCACCCGCAGTGGCATAAAGGAGACTTTTCGAATCGGTCGGAAAGATCAACGAGCACGTGTGGCAAAGTGGTACACCAGAGAACATGGACAAGCCCAATTTCCACATCTCCAGTTTGATCGAGAGGTCACAACAGGGGTTGGCTCCTTCTCAACAAGGGAGTCATGATCCAGGAGGATCTTCAAGTCCTGATCGCATACGGCTTCACGACTTAACCGTGTTCGGAAAGGTTTTGCGCCATGGATTAGTTCGCGACCATAAAAAGGAATTCGTTCCCTGTTCGGAATTGTAATCCGATCCGTATATATAACTAAGCTTATCTGTTTAGGATTAGTTAGTTATATGAGTCTAATACGTTTTGGTTATTGAGTCTGATACGTACTCATACGATTGGACTATAAATACCTTGTAATAGGTCTAGTTTAGATCATCGAATATTATTACAGCCTTGGATCATATATCCATCTTATAGTTTCTTCGAAGTAGGCAAGTGTGTCTAACGTTCGACGTGTAAAGCCCTCTTCGAAATAAAGAGTTGTGCCATTACTTCGAGCTGTGTTTTCGATCATCCTTTGGGTTTCGGTAACTCCGAGTAAGATCCCGTTATTCCGTATATTAGTATCTGGGTGAGTCTAGTGCGAAAACCAAGGCTAGGTCTCAAACATATCAATCTGGCTATCATGACAAGTATTGAAAAGATCTTGAGGGTTTTCGCTACATCCCAAGAAAAAAACTGAGGGTGGTTGCTGACTCTCTTGATGCTGATGTAGTTAAAGCCACACAGGGTAACTTATCTTTTGAAGAGTTTTACAATTTGGTTGTGGCTCAAGCTGACTCGCTAGTCGCCAATATCCCAGAATTTGCTATGAGGTACAATGAGAGACTGAAGACCGATATCGGCGTCATAGTCTCTACTGTCCTCTGCAAGTTTAGGCATCACCACGGTCCAAACTTAGATCTGAATCCAAAGGAAGTCACCGTGGTTGCGAAAGTCCTTTGGGTAGTCGTCCCGGTTGAAGGTCATGGAAATCTCTGACCAGCGGGAGAATGAGGCTCTCCTGGAGAAACCTCAACATTATTCACCTCTTGGCAAATAGACTTAAATTGACGTTTAGAGAAATAAGACAAAGAACCACCAAAAAAACATTAACATGATTATTTGGTACCTGATACGGCAAGTCCTCATCTCCATCTACATCTTTGTTCTCACTGGGTTGCTCTTTTTCTGGTAATGTTGGCATTGGGGTTTTACCTTGGTAAAATTCCTCTAGGATCTTTAACTAGGTGCGGCAATTTTGGAGGTCATGTCCGGAAGCTTGATGCAGTCGATGGATGTTCAAATCCTCTGTAAATCTTCGGTATCGAATGCCGTGCTTGAAGGCTCTGATAACTGAACTGTCAGAGATGTTGGGAATAGTATTTCTTACTCCCACAAATCTCTTAACGAATTGTCGGAGGGTTTTGGTCGAAGTCTGGTGAAGACGATGAAGATCATCCTCCTTGTTGGGCTTCTCGTAACAATTCTGAAAATTGTTGAGGATAGAATCACACAACATTTCCCAATTATATATTGATCCTTCTGGTTGATTGAACAGCTATGTTTGGGCTGGACCTTTGAGGACCGTAGGCAAATAAATTGCCATTACCCATTCATCTCCTCCTGCTGCCTAAATGGCAGTGACGTAGATCTAGTGGAATTTGAATGGATTTTGGGTTCCATCGAACCATTCGATCATGCCAGGTTTGAACTTGTTTGGCCAGACCACTGCTCGTACGTAGGAGGTACGCGGCTGTTGATTGTCAGGACCACTAGCATGGCCGTGGAAAGAAGTGGCATGAGGGACTTCTTGTCGTGGCCCTAAACATGAACGTGCCGGACCACAAGCACGACCACGAGAATGATTAATCCTCTAGATCTTATCTTGGTCGTGATGGTCTGGTACTGATCGGGTATGAGCATGCCTCCTCTAACTATGATGAGCACTACTCCCTTCTCAGGAATAGGTCATCGAGCGCGATGATGCAGTAGGAGTTACATCTGATGCAACTCCATCGAGGTTTTCTGCAATAACTCTTGCGAATGTTATCCCATCATCATTGGCGAAACCAACAGGAGGGTTGCGGAGCGCTTCCATGATGACATGGATGCGATCTTGAGTACTCCTCCGGGGAGCCAAAGGTGTTCTTACGAGCGTCGCATCAACAATCAGGGAATACTCCGGGGCTGAGAGCGGTGTTCGATCACGCCTACGACCATCGTGATTTCGTTGATGAGACGTTCCTGGACCAAAGTCACGAGTGGTGGTATCTTGGCAAGATTGTGCAAGACACAGATTTTCCTCTGTAGTTTTGCGAACCTCAACCTCTCGCCGCTCACGAGCTTCATTCTCCTGTCTTCTATGATCTGCCTCGTCCCTGATAATACATTGCTCAGGAGTTTCCTCAGAAAGTCTAGCAACTTCTCGGGGAGCTATAACCTCAGACAGGGAAAACATATCCTCTTCGTTGGAATCACGCTCAAAGTCAAAGATAGGATAAAGGCTATCTGGAGTAGAATCTTCCAGACTCAATGCCTGATGATCATGAGACTTAGCCATCTCTGATGTTGAAACATCAGGATCTTCAACACCTGCATCAGTCAAGGTGATGGGTTGTTGCACATATTCACCTTTGGTCATGGGAATACTCACTTGAGATGACTGAATTGCTTGCTCTGATTCTTGGTCGATAACCAGGTCCTGGGAAAGATCATCCTTGGCACAAGGCTCCGAGGGAACATCATCTTGTTCCATAAGAAGAGTATCATCATCCATGTCAATTTTGATGCAATCCTCGAGATTAAAATTGTTCTCAGAATCATGCAGACACTCCATGATGATCTATAGATACGATTTCCTTAGGTAATGAAGGAGAATGCTTTGACAGAGCCCCACGATGGGCACCAGCTGTCGACGATTGGAACAAGGTTCCAAGTTGAACTTACACAAGATCAAGAATTCACACGGGAAGCACTCCTAACAAACACCCAAAGGAAGAATCGCAAATATAGATGCACCGGAGACACGGGAATTATATAGGTTCGGGCCCTCAATGTTGAGTAATAGCCCTACCCGTGCTGTGGTTTCACTAAGAGTGTAAAGAATTACAGAGAAGAACAAGAAATGTTCTCGAATGAACTAGAAACTAATCTCCTATTCTCTAAATTGTGTGAGGCTCCATTCTCCAATATCCTGTTCGGGTCAGGTCGTATTGGCTCTCTCTTCTTTTTCCTTTTTCTTCTTCTCTCTTCTTCCTCCCTCTGCCCTCGATCTCCTCCTTTTATAGCTTGTTGAAGGTCGTCGGTTATAGGGTTGAAGTGTCACCGAGCAGAAGACGTCTCCGGTCATTGATGTGCAATTGCGAGTGGTTGCACGTTTATGATTGCCTACGCATTTATCCTCTTGACGGTTACCACTTCTGGGAATTATGATATTTATTGGGAGTAAAGAGTTGCGGTATCCAATGGTAGTGGTTGAATAAACAAGACCGTTAGGCATGGTCGAATGGTCATAACCACCGAGTATGGTCGAACAAACATAACCACCTAGTTTGGTCGAATAAGCATAACCATCTAACCATTGGACCTTGAGACTATGGTTGGTAGACGAGTTCTTGATCAGTCCTTTATCTAAAGAACACTTCCAGTTTTTGGTTCACCAACAAGGTAAGTAGTATTCATTTGGTCGTGTATTGGCTACGACCTCATCTCTACGACCAGGGTGGTCGTAGGTAACAGAGTCCTTTCGACTATGAATTCTTTGGAAGATAAGTGTTATGATCATAAGGATTAGTGATCGTACTTACAGGGTAAACATCTGTAAGGGTTGGATTAAGTCTAGAATACCTTAGACTTCCTCATTGTCCCTTCCTGAAATGTCTTACAGCCATAGGAAGGAAGTTTATTTGTTTCTCTCTTCATGGTCTTGTTCGACCACTAAAAGGTATACACAAATCATCATCAACTTGGTGAGTGATTGTGCTGTACAACCAAGATTGGCTCACTAGGCAAAAGCAAGTCACTGGTTGAATCGACTATCTGGTCGAATCGAGTCACTGGTCAAATGTAAGTCACTGGTCGAATCGAGTATTGGTCGAATAAAAAAGAAAACACATGGATCACTTTGTCCCAATTCAAGTGCTCATGTGAGATCTTTGTCTCTTTCTAGCTTCGAGTGTTTGATCTAGTTATTCCAGTGTTCAATCAAAAAGGAGGTGCACCAATCCACAAACCAGCCATGTTTTGGTGTTTTTATCCAAATGAAGCCCAATCAGGAAGCCCCATAAATAGGAAACACGATTTCTAACCAATGCATGTTGGCTATGAGAGAGAGAGAGAGAGAGAAGTGACCAGCATAAAGAAAGAGTGTTGAACTCCCCCTCCTATAACACCACCGTGTGAGCTCCCCAACCAGCAATGAGCTGAACCCCCTCAAGAGCAAGCAAGATCTCTGCACTTGACATTGCTTGATCCTTTTTATCTTACTCCCTTGTCCATTATTTACTGGCAGTCTACAAGAGTCCCTAACACAACCTTTCTTTTTCCTTCGTTCTTGCCTGTTCATTCTTCGTTTCTTGCCTAAGTCCTGAGATGGTATGATACTTTGTAGATCCATCCTTCATTTGTTCTTGTAGAGAAATCTCACCAAAAACTTCCAAGAATCACTGTATTTTCAAGTTTTCTTCGACAGCAGTATCACTCTGTTTTCAGTTCTTGAGTAGCTCCCCTTTAAATTTAAAATTTGTGCTTGTTACTGCACTATTTTCTCTCATTCTTGTTACTGGGTGTTCACAACTCTCTTAGCTTCGTTTTGGGGATCTTTATAGGTACTTTGATCTGTAGAACTCTGACAATTGATGAAACAGTTTAGCCTAGCTACTTTTATGTTTTTAAAAAATCAGAACCCTTAGATGGCCTCAAAACTCTTCAAACTTGTTGAAAGAATTGTAGATCAGCTCATTTCCTACAACTTTACTGTTATTGACTTTCTGAGATAAGGCCTGTATCAGCCCAATTTTTGTGTTTTCCGAATCTCAGTCATTTCATTCAAGAGTCCGACGAATAAGAAATTAAGCCAATCCTCAATTAATTATGCTCGATCTCACTAAATTCAAGTCCAACAGAATCAGTTCTGACCAACCCAAGCCCCAACATAGCCAAACAAGGCACTTGTAGCCAAGCCCTGAGTGTTTTCTCCCTCCCAGAAGCATCTTCAACCAGAATATCTCGCATGCATGAATATTTATATACTTTTATATATAATTTTCTACGATAAGTAATTTATGTGTGCTTATGCGTTTTATTATTATTTGTGTGCCAGAGTAGAACTTGGAGTGGAAGGAGTAGAGGAAGTGTTCGAATACCCCTTAGTGTAGTTAGACCCCGTTTTGCAAGGCAAGTCTCTTTCTTATTGATCATGTCTCTTCAGTAGTTTAAGTAAATTAGGTTTTTTATGGTTTTCAGTACATGCATGCTTTACTTTTCAAATGCTATGTTGGATGAATATGAGTAAATATGACCTAACTCTTTTGAAGGCCCTTCATGTTCATATATCCCATGTGCTCATTTATTGATAAGTGCTAACTTGGTAACACTTTTATCCTAGGTTTAGTATAAAAAATGTGCAAAATCATGCTTAAAACTCCTTTGATGCGACATTTTCACAAAGTGCTAACTTGGTAAAATTTAATTACTTTCACAAATTGCTTTCACGGTTGTGTTCATTTCGACCACATTTGAGCCTCCAACGACCCAGAAAACCATCTAAAGAAGAAAAAGATTCCTGGTTGAAGTCGAATTGGTGGGTAAAAGATCCAATCCGTACAAAACCAAGCGAAAAAAGGACTTTTACTCAAAAAGAACTCCTGCTCGCAAAAGACCTAGTTGCGGTCGAAGAAGATTTCCGCTCGGTCCCAGTTGCGCCACATGTCCCAGTCGTGATCGATGCAGTTTTGGCCACGACGTGTGTGTGGCTGAGATTGCGCCACGTGTCCTGATCGTGTTCGAATTGGATTCAGTGCGGTTTTGATCAGGTTTTGATCCAAATTGGTCGTTGTGGGTCGGATTTGATCCAAACTGGTCATGATTGGGCCGATTTGAAGCGGGTTTTGACTCAAACTAGTCGAACATGGTTGGATTTAGCCAGAATTGGTCGGTTTGAGTTGTATTGGATCAAAACTGGTTCGATCTGGTTAGTTTTGACTCAGATTTGTCTGTTCTTGCACCGTTTGAAAGCAGACTTTGTTGCCTGCATGTCAAGGAGTTATTGTTGGACGCGTTTTGACATGAACCCCGCAGAAACGAAGTAGTGTGTAACTCAACTACCAAGACAGGGGATCCCAAGACTTCACGAAACAAGTTCGAACGGGTAGAATGGCAACACACAAAGACACCCGCGAGCCAAAGTGATAAGCTAGTTGAACGCCACAAGATCAAGTCTTGATAAGTTCAGAGAACCCTTTCAAGAAGGAAAGAAACACGGGGTTTCAAATGATTCAAATCATAAAATTTGCTTACAAAACAACCCATAGATAGGTATTTATAAACTAGGAACAACCCTCCTAGTTAGGTATGAAAAGAAAAGAGTTGCACCCTTTGGTAAAAGATATCATTATGGCTGCATGGCTGCAAGTGTGAACTCTAATGGATGCATCTTTTGGTTCGTTTGGTCCTTCTAACTTTCAGATTTTGTCACACCACATGGCAGCCCATAAAAGAAGTGATTAACTCTTTATTCCACACATGCAACATCATATCTAGGGGCTGGTTATGATGTATAATGATAGTAGCCTTCATTTTGGACTCGTTTGACTCAGCACAGTGACTAGGATTAAGCTGGACGCCACGTCACTCATTGACATGTTATCGGTTTGCTGAATCACCATATATAGCATCTCTGAATTGGTTTGCTCTTGCTCTTGTTATTGGTCCAGGTGGTAGCTGAAGTGGATCAGTTGTTGGATGTTCTGCATTATGCTCCTCCTCTTGATAGGGATTTGTCCTCAAATCTTCATTCGTCTCATCACCTACATCAAACAAAGTAAAGTCAGAAACATTGAATGTATCACTGACTTCATACTCACTTGGTAGATCAAGTTTGGAGGCGTTGTCATTGATGCGTTGCAACACTTGAAATGGTCCATCTCCTCTCGGACTGAGCTTGGAGCTTCTCTTCTTAGGAAATCTCTCTTTTCGTAGATGTAACCAAACCCAATATCCTGGCTGGAAAACAACTTTCTTGAGCCTTTGTTTGCTTGCTTTACATATTGCTCAGTTTTGTACTTGATATTGTCCTCGACCTTCTCATGAATCTTTTTGACAAAATCAGCTTTCTTTTGTCCACCTAAGCTCACATTTTTACTCAGAGTTAAAGTAATCAAATCTAATGGAGTCAGAGGATTGAAACCATAAAAACTTCAAACGGTGAAAGCTTGGTTGCAAAATGAACAGAACGATTGTAAGAAAACTCAACATGAGGTAAGCAATCTTTCCAATTTTTCAAATTCTTGTGAATGATTGATCTCAGCAAAGTTGACAATGTTCGATTCACAACTTCTATTTGCCCATCGGTTTGTGGATGGCAACTGGTAGAAAAAAAAAGCTTAGTTCCCAACTTAGCCCACAAAGTTTTCCAAAAATAGCTTAAGAACTTAACATCATGATCAGAAACAATGGTTCTTGGTATGCCATGCAAACGAACGATTTCTTTGAAAAACAAATTAGCAATGTGGGAAGCATCATTAGTTTTATGACATGAAATGAAATGAGCCATTTTTGAGAATCTATCCACAACAACAAAAATTGAGTCATTTCCCTTTTTGGACCCAGGAAAACCCAAAACAAAGTCCATCGAAATGTCAACCCAAGGTGCACTTGCAATTGGAAGAGGTGTGTACAAACCATGAGGTTGTAACTTTGACTTTGCTTGTTTGCATGTAAGACATTTCCCACAAAATCTTTCCACATCATGTCTCATTCGTGGCCAATAAAAATGTTCTTGCAAAACATGCAGAGTTTTAGAAATTCCAAAATGTCCATTAAACCTCCACTATGTGCCTCTTTAACTAGTAAAGTTTGCAATGAAGATTGTGGAATGCAAAGTTTGTTCTCTTGAAACAAATAACGTTCGTGCAAGAAAAACTTTTCAAAAGGATGGTCATCACATTGTTCAAAAATCGTACAGAAATCAGGATCAGAAAAATACAAATCTTTCAAAAACTCAAATCCAAGAAGTTTCGAATCAAGAGTAGTGAGTAGCAAATACCTTCGTGATAAAGCATCAGCTACAACATTTTCTTTACCTTTCTTGTACTTGATCACATAAGGAAATGTTTCAATGAACTGAACCCATCTTACATGCCTTTTGTTCAGTTTGTTTTGTCCCTTCAAATGCTTCAAGGATTGGTGATCAGTATGCACAACAAACTCTTTTGGTAACAAGTAGTGTTGCCATGTTTGAAACGTTCGAAACAAAGCATACAACTCCTTGTCATAAGTCAAATAGTTGAGCACTGCTCCATTCAGCTTCTCACTGAAATAAGCGATTGGATGACCTTCTAGCATCAACACTCCTTCGATTCCTAAACCAGAAGCATCACATTCAATTTCAAATGCTTTAGAAAAATTAGGCAAGGAAAGTAGAGGTGTGGTAGTCAATTTCTCTTTCAGCAGCTTGAAAGCTTTCTCTTGTTCTTCTCCCCATTTGAACGCAACAGTCTTCTTGATCACATTAGTCAATGAAGCTGCTACTTCGCTGAAGTCACGAACAAAACGCAGGTAGAAACTTGCCAAACCATGGAAGCTTCTAACTTGAGTCACTGAAGTAGGCGTAGGCCACTCTCTGATTGCCTTGACTTTTTCTTCATCCACTGCAATACGTGCTGCACTTACGACAAATCCAAGAAACACAACCTTATCTGTGCAAAATATACATTTCTTAAGATTAGCAAACAATTTTTCCTTTTGTAATACTGCTAAGACTTGCTTCAGGTGTGCTACATGCTCATTCATGGATTTGCTATAAATCAGTATGTCATCAAAGTAGACAACAACAAATTTTCCAATGAAAGATCTCAAAACATGATTCATAAGTCGCATGAAAGTGCTTGGTGCATTGGTTAGGCCAAAGGGCATAACTAACCAATTGTATGAACCTTGTTTTGTCTTAAATGCAATTTTCCATTCATCATCTTCTTTCATTCTAATTCGATGGTAACCACTTTTAAGATCAATTTTTGAAAACACACATGAACCATGCAACTCATGTACCATATCATTGAGTCGTGGGATGGGGTGTCGATACTTTACCGTGATGTTGTTGACAGATCGACAATCAACACACATTTTGAAAGTTTCATCCTGGTTTGGCACTAGTAGCACTGGTACAGCACATGAACTCATGCTTTGTTGAACATACCCTTTTGCCATCAACTCTTCAACTTGTCTTTGTATCTCCTTAGTCTCCTCGGGGTTGCATCTGTATGCTGGCCGTTTGGTATGGTGGCACCCGGAATGAAGTCAATTTGATGTTCAATTCCGCGAATTGGAGGTAGTCCAGGGGGTACATCTTCAGGAAAAACATCTTCAAATTCCTGCAAAACAGATTTGACATTTCTTGGAATAGAATGGATTAACTCATTAGTGATTTTAAGCGCCTCCTTGTATACAAGAAGTATAAGGGGCTTCTTGCTTGTGATTGCTCTTTTCATCTCGCTCTTTCTTGCAATGATACATTTTCCTTCTCTCTCAGATTTATTTGTGGCACTCAAACTCACTTTTTCGTCTGTGGCACTCACTCCCTCATTTTGTTTGGTGGTACTCATTCTCTCTTTTTCTTTCAACTCAGCTGTGAGACCCCCATTTGAGGATCACCTTGGTAACCGCCCAGGTAGGTTACACACAGCAGGATGTCACATGAGCTCCAAACCACACAAGCATAGTAATAACATTAAACAAGTATCAGGCCAACATGGCCAATATTACATAGCCAAAGCACCGAAAATGGCGCTAAGTAGAGTTGCTAAGAAAATAACTAGTTTATCAGAACTAGAATCGGTATCCAAGTACCGAACACACAACATAAAACACAAAGCAACAACAAACAGCTTGATTTCCATCCGCAGCGGGGTTGGAGTGGCTCCTCCCACATCTGACTTGACTTGGTGCGCAATCCTTCTAGAACGTGGGCTCGCCCGGGGTGCTTCCATCTTCAGGTGAGTACTCATAACTGAAAGAATCGGGATCCTCGAATCCCTCTTCTACAGTGGGATAAAAATGCAAGGGTGAGCACTTGGTGCTCAGCAACACTCATTCCAGGGATTAATGTGATTGTACTTATATGAGAGTGAAATATATGATTCCGGGGTTTTAGGTTCATATGGATAGAGATATATAGATTTCCAAGTCATTTATTCAGTAAAACAGTACTTTTGTCATTAAAATGGTACTTTAAACATTAAACAGGTTTTCAACAAAACATTAGATGTAGTGGTCTCCCATGAGTCACTACTTTGTTAACCGCATTATGAAAACATTCCAAACATTACTTGTGCTATAACCCATGGATAACATCCACTACGAAAAGACTCCTGAACCTGGGAGTACAGAGTATCTGATACTTCTTTTACACTTTGCAAAGGTGTACCTCTTTTTAAATCCACTGGTTCACTCGGCTTTCAAGTCGGATCAGCTCCATGTGACTTACACACATGTGACAAGGCCGAGATCACACAACGCTTTTACAGTTCAGTATTAACAGTATCCCCGCCCGGTAAATAGACAATTAAGTCTCAAGTACCGTTGTGGGTCTTCCCCACTGCCTTACTTCCTAGCCTCTCTGGTCTATGTTCCCGCAGGACACATAGCCTTGGTCTATGTCCACGCGAGACATACGACCATTTAAGATTACAGCCGCTCACGGCTTAATCAGGTCTAGAGCGCCTTCCTTCTTTTACACCTTTTTCTCTCATCATTTTTCTGACTCACATCACTCATGGCCGTATCTTGGCCTTCCAGTTTCCACGCGAGAAACCAGATCGTCAAACCATGCAGGGAACTGCTAATACCAAAAAGCTACTAAGTTGTGCCTGTCCCATACCAGGCAAGTGGTTGGTACGTTTACAATTCGCATAGAGACACAGCACAAGGTTCTTGTCCTTATGAACCAATAGTGAGGAACATTCACATTCCCTGGTGCGCACCGCACCCTCTCCATACAATCCAATCCTCACTACTGATCCCTTTTATCAGTTTTCTTGACAAAACGGTTTTGATCATAACTTCTCATGTATTTGACCATTTCAAGTTTAATGTGAATATTCAGTATATGAGTCCTAGGGTGACAAAAGCATATATATGAAGGTTTAATGACAAAAAGGGGTTTCATTATTCATTGGGTAATATCTACTCATGTCATTCAAACATAATTTGTATCTCAAATAAGCATGCATAGTAAGAAACAGTGAATATATTTCATATGAAATTATTGGGTGAGACATGATCAAAGGAATGAGGCTTGCCTTGCGATGTTGGGTCTAAATACTCAGACGGATCTTCAAAGACTTCTTCCGCTCCTTCAGCTTCTGACTCTGCGGCAATCAACCAACACACAAACACATACCATAAGCATACAGAAAATAGTTTCTATAGAAAGTATTAAGTAAATAAGTCATGCATGCAGGGGAAAAGGTTGGGGCAAGGTCACAAGGGCTCTGGTCGAAGAAACGGCTAAAAAGGATTGAACGTCGAAGGGTCGACATTCAGTTCATGGCTTTGGCATGGCTTCAAACTAGTCTTAGGATGGTTTTCTGGAGAAGTGATAGAAGGGAAAGTTGTAGAACACAACTCCAGGAATCTAGGGGACAAGGTGGCATTTCAATTTCTCAACCAGAAGGGGTCAAACAAGGCTAATGCCAGTGGCTGACATGCACTGACATAGTGCTGGACATGGCCAGAAACTAGGGCATGGCTTAACTTTTGATCCAGGGCTCCAATTGATGCAGCACTTTGTCTGGGAGGTAGGCATTACTAACAGGAATAAAATACTCAACAGGCACAAGGGCTGAAAGTGGCCGGAGGGTGGTCAAATCCGGCGATGAACTGCGGTGGTGACATGGCACAGGCACAGCTCTGGACAAACATTTGGCAAAGGCATAACTCACAATCTAGGCAGATCCAGGTGTCGAGCTAGTGGAAGAAAATGCTCAGGGAGGTGAGGCGAAGCTAAGGGACAAAGTTTCAGGGGCTAGATCGGCCGGGAAAAAAAATTCCGGCGACCGGCGTTGGAGAAGATGACACTGGAGCTCGGGGATTTTTGATACAGGGCGAAAGAGCTCAATTCCAAGCTTGGGGATGATCTCTAGGGCACAACAAGGCTACTGGAGGGGTTAATTTCAATGGAGATCGGCCGGAGAAGCTTGGCGCCGAAGTCCGGCGAACGGCTGAGGTTCCAGTTTGGGATTTCTTCGATTTGAGCGCAATTGGGGATCCTGATTCAACAGGCTTGCTAAGAAATGGCTAAGGATCAAATTCTACTACTGGGACGAGAGCTAATTCGGGATGAAATGGTTAGCATTGGGGAAACAGGGCAATTGGGCCTTTCCGGCGATCACCGGCGATGGGGATCGATCTGGTGCAATTGGCTGCTATGACACAGAGAGGGTGAAGAGGGGAACTCACTGGTGAACTTGGATTGGAGAATGATGCAGCGAGAAGGGTTGGCACCGTGAGCTCACTCACTGGCTCGCCGGAGAAGAAGGTGTTCGCGGTGGCGTTTGGGACTTAGCCGATTTTCTGGGGGCTTGAGGTTTTCAAAGCACAGGGAGGGTTTAAATAGGCACGGGGACGGAGCTTGCGAGGGAAAACGCGACAGCGGTTGCTTGCGCCGGGGAGAAATTTGTCGGGCGCAGGCGCAACGACGGCGACGGCGACGGCGGTGCTGCAGCTTTGCCAGTTGCATTGGGACTTCACCTGGAACGGCGCAGATGCGGAGGCAACAGCGAAGCTCCGGCGGTGACACGTACACACATGCAATTGCCACGGCAACGGGAGCGCGCGCGAAAACGCTGCTGGAGCGCGGCCGTTTATCCGCTGGGCGAGGCGATGCAACTGTGCTGGCACGTGCGCGGGAGGTGGCTTGGTTGTTCACAACACAGGCGACATGAAACGGTGGCCGGCGGCGAGCAAACGCGGCGAGAACCACGGCGCGGCAACGGCGACTCGCGCTGGTCGTAAGCCACGACCAGGTGCTGGTCGAAAGGACCTGAAAAGAAGTTTGGGCCGTTCTGCAATTTTTGAAACTTATTCCAGGGACTGTTCTGCGAGGAAAATTTGAATAGAACTTGGGCCTGATTGCAAATCTGGAGATCTGAGGGTCCGATCTGAAATCCGATTTCGCAGATAAGTTGTAAAAGATTATTAGAACTCATCTGGCCAAAGTTTGGTAAGATCGAGTAAGATCTGAAGGGTTTCGACAAAATTAGGGAAAACAGTTTAGGGTAAAATAGGGTAATTAGGGTTTTAAAATGGCAAGGGCTGAAACTCAGCTTTAGGATGGGATTTTGGAGATGATCCCGAAGGGAAAAATGTTCTGAACAACATTTAGAAGGGAATGGCTGAAGCAGATTAGGGTTTGGGGTTAAGATGTGGATTTTGGCTATTTTATGGTTTGGCAAAAACAGGGGTGTTACATCAGCCTTTCTCTCTTCTCTCTTGATATGATCTTCAAGGACTTCCTTTGGAGTCAAAGGAATGAGTGTTACAGATTGTTGCTTGAATGTAAAAGAGTATCTATTGGTGTAACCATCATGCATGACTCACCTGCATACTGCCATGGTCTTCCCAACAGAATATGACATGCTTGCATTCCAATAAGATCGCAAAGTACCTCATCAGTATATTTGCCGATGGTAAATGTCAGAAGTACTTGCTTGGTTACCTTCTTCTCTTCAGAATCATCCAACCATTTCAGCCTATATGGAAGCGTGCTTCAGAGTTGGTAATGACAACTTCTTTACCATCTCCAAACTAGCAACATTTGTGAAACTTCCTCCATCGATAATGACATTGCAAACCTTATTACTCACAAAGCAGTGAGTATGGAACAAGTATGTTCACTGATTACCTTCAGTGGTGTGCAATTGCATGCTAAGGACTCGTCTCAACGTCAAAGTATCACCTTCTGCAGCAAACTCACCATCAATCTCAGCATCTTCAAGAGGTGGCATGTCATCATCTCTCAACTCCTCTCTGATTCAACGTCTCCATTTGCATTGAGTATCATCACTCTCTTGTTTGGGCATTCATTAGCCCTATGACCCCTGCCAAGACATTTGAAGCATTGAATCTGATGAGTTTTTGAGCTAGATTCAGTCATACCTTGTTTCTGAAAAATAGCTTGCTTGCCATCTTTAGAAAACTCATTCTTAAAATTACTGTTTGTTCTAGGTACATCCTTCTTATATGGAGGCTTCCATGAACAAGAATTTGATGTGTTTGCTGTTCTTCTAGCCATGGATTTGCGGTTCGTTTGTTTTTCCACTAGAATAGCTTGATGCACCAAATTTGTCAACTCTACATAGTGTAGCATCTCCACCACATCAGCTATGTCTTGATTTAGCCCACTTAGAAATCTTGCCAATGTAGCTTATCGGTCTTCCTGCACATTAGCTTGTATCATTGCGACCTCCATTTCCTTGTGGTATTCATCGACACTCTTTGAGCCTTGCTTTAGACATTGCAGCTTGTTATACAACTCCCGATGGTAGTAGCTTGGCACAAAACGTCTTCTCATGATAGTCTTCATCTCATCCCATGTATCAACAGGAGGCTCACCATATCTTCTTCTTTCAGTCACTAGTTGATCCCACCAAATGATAGCATAGTCAGTAAACTCAATTGCATCGAGCTTTACCTTCTTGGCTTTAGAATAGTTATGGCATCCAAAGATCATCGCAATCTTTGTCTCCCATTCCAAGTAAGCTTCAGGATTGCTCTTTCCTTGGAAAGTTGGAATCTTCACCTTCACTTTCCCCAAGTCATCATCTCGCCGTACTCGTCTTGCATGACGTCTACCATGCCGGTTTTGACGTCGTGGAAACAGGTTTTCAAATTCACCTTCATCATCATTTGCTCAGTCTTCAAGATTGTTAACCCTTTCTTGGATTGGCGCGATTTCATCCCTCATCATTTGCCTTAGTGGAGCTAACAAGGCCTACACTTGTTCAGCTGTAAGAAGTTGTTCACCCGCCATATTGTGTACCTAAAAAGTTAGTATTCCTCACAAATAACACTCGGGGTGGAATCTCTTCGTCACAACTCTTTTTTTTTCGCTAATTCTTTTCGCTCAAGGGTAAACCTGTCCCTCTCAAGTGTTTAAACCTTCTTTCTTAATCAGATTCAAGAACAACAAGACTGCTGTAGCAAATCAAACGTGGCAAATCACAAAAACTCAAAAGGGCAATGGTGGTGAATATGAAGAATGGAGCAAAAGAAATAGAATATGAAGTGTATGCAAAGGGTGGAAGTAAATCAAGGAACTAGAACACAAAGTGGAGCAATGGATTGGATAAGAAGAAGATGGTTGCAACAATGAGTTGTTTCTTCTTTTTTTTTTCTTGAACCTCATTCTGTTTTTTTCTCTCTCTCTTTGTTTATCTCTCTCTCTTTTTTTTTGAATCTCTCTTTTTTTGGAATAAGGATAACTAGAACTCGTGTGCAACAAGAACTCAAAAATCCAAAAGATGTGACTCTTGCCTAACCTGTGGCAACAACCAACACCAGTATAGATTTGAACCCAAAGTTGAGAAACACAAATTCAAAGGATAAATAAACTTGCCTCGAAAACTGAGCTCTGATACCAATCTGATGTGAACCCCGTAGCAACAAAGTGGTGCGTAACTCAACGACTAAGACGGGGGATCCCAAGACTTCACGAAACAAGGTCGAACAGGTAGAATGGCACCACACAAAGACAGCTACGAGCCAAAGTGATAAGCTAGTTGAACGCCACAAGATCAAATCTTGATAAGTTCAGAGAATCCTTTTAAGAAGGAAAGAAACACGGGGTTTCAAATGATTCAAATCATAAAAATCTCCTACAAAACAACCCATAGATAGGTATTTATATGCTAGGAACAACCCTCTAGTTAGGTATGAAAAGAAAAGAGTTGCACCCTTTGGTTGGTATGAAAAGAAAGGAGTTGCACCTTTTGATAAAAGATATCATTATGGCGGCACGACTGCAAGTGTGAACTCTAATGGATGCATCATTTGGTTCGTTTGGTCCTTCTAACTTTCAGATTTCGTCACTCCACACGGCAGCCCATAAAAGAAGTGATTAACTCTTTATTCCACACATGCAACATCATATCTAGGGGCTGGTTATGATGTATAATGATAGTAGCCTTCATTCTGACTCGTTTGACTCAGCATAGTGACTAGAATTAAGCTGGACACCACGTCACTCATTGACATGTTACCGGTTTGCTGAATCACCATATATATAGCATCTCTGAATTCGTTTTCTCTTGCTCTTGTTATTGGTCCAGGTGGTAGCTGAAGTGGATCAGTTGTTGGATGCTCTTCATCAACGACCTTCTTGCATCAACACTCCTCCGATTCCTGAACCAGAAGCATCACATTCAATTTCAAATGCTTTAAAAAAATTTGGCAAGGAAAGTAGAGGTGTGGTAGTCAATTTCTCTTTCAGCCGCTTGAAAGCTTTCTCTTGTTCTTCTCCCCATTGGAATGCAACATTCTTCTCGATCACATTAGTCAATGGAGCTGCTACTTCGTTGAAGTTGCGAACAAAACGCCGGTAGAAACTTGCCAAACCATGGAAGCTTCTAACTGCAATCACTGAAGTAGGCGTAGGCCACTCTCTGATTGCCTTGACTTTTTCTTCATGCACCTCAATACCTGCTGCACTTACAACAAATCCAAGAAACACAACCTTATCTGTGCAAAATGTACATTTCTTAAGATTAGCAAACAATTTTTCCTTTTGTAGTACTGCTAAGACTTGCTTCAGGTGTGCTACATGCTCATTCATGGATTTGCTATAAATCAATATGTCATCAAAGTAGACAACCACAAATTTTCCAATGAAAGATCTCAAAACATGATTCATAAGTCGCATGAAAGTGCTTGGTGCATTGGTTAGGCCAAAGGGCATAACTAACCACTCATATAAACCTTGTTTTGTCTTAAATGCAGTTTTCCATTCATCACCTTCTTTCATTTTAATTTGATGGTAACCACTTTTAAGATCAATTTTTGAAAACACACATGAACCATGCAACTCATCTAGCATATCATCGAGTCGTGGGATGGGGTGTCGATACTTTATCATGATATTGTTGACAGCTCGACAATCAACACACATTCTGAAAGTTTCATCCTTCTTTGGCACTAGTAGCACTGGTACAGCATATGAACTCATGCTTTCTTGAACATACCCTTTTGCCATCAACTCTTCAACTTGTCTTTGTATCTCCTTAGTCTCCTCGAGGTTGCATTTGTATGCTGGCCGGTTTGTATGGTGGCACCCGGAATGAAGTCAATTTGATGTTCAATTCCGTGAATTGGAGGTAGTCCAAGGGGTACATTGTAATATCCCAAAAATAGAGTATAATTTTTTTTTAAAAAACCTACTCCTAAATAATTTCCTTTTGTCTTAACTCTAGAACCTAAACCCTAATTTACAAAATAACCTACAACACTTATTTACCCTAATTATATTTATCCAAAAACTAGGTTGTTAAGTTCATTTCAAAATATTTATAAACTGGTCCAGTCTCCTAATTTTCTTACCTGCAGTTCAGTCCTTCCAGGCCCACAATTAGCCTAATTTCCCCAAATAGCTCAGAACTACAATCAGACTGAACAAATAGGATGTCCTACCTATCTTATCCAGATTTGTCTTCAGCGTCGAGATCAAATTCAGTTCCTAAGACCCAGAAAGTCAACCTAGTTATGTTTTCGAAAACCAAAATACTAAATTACTCTAATTACCCTACTTGACTTTTCAGCCTTCAGTTCAGATGATTTCAGAGTAGATTTCTTCTGGATTTCTCTGGAACCCTAAATCTTAATGTGCTTGCATACCAGTCCTAAAACATCTCAGCCAAACAAGTTCATTTGGCCACTTTTCGCGATTCAATCTAGATTTTATCGCAAATCAGTCATTTTCCTATTTCCAAAGCCCAAAATGGCTAAATTCTCCAATTCATCTCCAAATTCCAATCTGATTGAACCATCATGTTTCTTCAGCTATTCAACACAAGTTTCCCAATTGTACCAAGTTCAGATTCGGCCTCGAAACCTAGTTATTCGTATTTTCACTCGTTTTCGGTAAAAATACTATTCATTTTTACCCTAATTCCATTTCCGTTTTCGTTCATTTCATTTTCATCTTAATCCAATTCACCCCTAATTTGATTACCCAATCATAACCTAAATATTGAACTAAGTCTAAGACTCAAACTCCTGGATGACACCTCCATATACATAGGTGTGCACACACACAGCCCAGCCATATATATATTTATAAGCAGTTCAATATACAAATATACAGATGCATACCCAATCACTTACACAGTACAGATGAATGAGTGAAAGAAAATACACGTATACACACTCATACTACTGTTAGAACCGTATCCAGCCACACATACACAAATACACACACACACACATATATATACCACCTTTACTTATCCATGAAACCAACAAATAACAGCAAATACACACAAATACTCATCTACGCCTAAATGTACATGTGTATATACACCACCATTGCTTAACCATGAAGCCATTGAATAGCAGCAAATATATACACGTCAACAACTACAATCCCACACCCCCCTGTACTTGTTCCTTCTTCCACCAGGCAGCAACCAAACACACATACACGCAGCAATCACAAAAAATTCCTTGTTCCTATTCCTCTTTGCTTTTCTTCTTCTTCCTTTAGTGGTTACTTCAGTGAACAGCAGCAGCTGCGTCCTTGTTTATCTTCCTCTAGGATGCCTCCAACAAAAAGAAGCAACAGCTCGAGTACTGCTCACCTCCTTCCTCGGCCGCGTGGAAGAGAAGAAGCAGAGTCACCACGAGCCGCCTGCGTCGGGAGGCACCGGCGCGATGGAGATCCGGCCACCGACGGCGTGGTGACGGCGGCGTCGCACCGCGACGGGATCAAAGGCGGCGGGGTCGCAGCGCGCACGGGAGGCGGGACTTGGAACCGGCGGCAGCGTACGCGGATTAGCAGCGGTGGCGGCGTCACGACGCGCGCAGGAGACAGCGGCGTGGTGAAGATTCGGCGGCGGCGCGTGCGGGATCAGGGACGGCGCGCGGTGGCTGTGGCGTGGAGCGAGGGCCGGACCAGCGGGAGGCGCGGCTCCGGCGGCGTAACGGCTGGATCGGGCGCTGAGGTGCGGCCGGGCGCGATGGGGGTGGTGCGCCGCCGGGGTGCAGCCGGCCACCGGCGGCGACATGAACAGAGAAATGGAAGATTTAGAAAGGAAAAGAAGAAGAAAAAGAGAAGAAAGAAGAAAAGAAGGAAGAAGAAAAGGAAAAAGAACACAGCAGAGAGTGGCGGCTGGTAGGGTTTTGAAGATTTTGGAGATTTTGTCCACTTTGCAAGAAGGCCCTCCAAAAAGGTAAGAATAGCAACCAAGTCCTTTTTAAGTTTAGTTTTGTTCTAGGCCCCCGGGAACTCCGATTTCAGCGCGGTCGGTTCCTACGCGACCGTAGAATCGTGCACTTCTATCTGGGATTGACTGAGAGCCAGATTTAGTTGGTGAGGAATATCCAATAACCAAAATCTATCCAGCGGCACCGCACTTCACCGTGTCGTCGCGTTCGTGTTTGACCTAGAATTTGTCTTCACCCTAGTAATCGTGACTTTCAACGAAGGCACCAAATTTCGACCATCGAACCAAAGCCCTAGTTATGTATTCGAGCCTCGACGAAAACCCTAAAAGGCCAACCTAAGCTTTGTCAGCCTATGTCCAACGTCGCTCTGGTCAACATGCTTATGTCGTTTGCAATCCTAGGAACCTCAGATCGAAAATCTGTTTGCATCAACTTGTCCGCCTTATCTCCAACCTTGCACTTATACAATCTGATCGTCCATCCAAATACTAGATAAAGCTCTCCCTATTTTCTAAGTTAATCCAGCCTAGATCAAACTTATCAATCACCTTTCAAACTACAGAAATGCTTTTCACTATCGGTTAAAAATCCACTCTACTATCGGTTCTCTTACCGATAGTGGTCGGCACGATAGTAGAGGAGCAGAACACTTCTATCGGTTCAAAAACCGTTAGTAAAACACCTACATTCCCAACGTTCACTAATCGCTATCGACTATTTCTTCTATCCGCTCAAATTTAAACCGATAGTATTATATACATTTTTTCTATCGGCTCGTATATAAACCGATAGTATTGTTTAGGCTTTTTCTATCGGCTAGGATCTAAACCGATAGTAATGTTAATGTTTTTTTCTATCGGGTATTATCTAAACCGATAGTATTTTCTAGACACAGTTAGTACGGGAAACTTTATTCTATCGGTTATATTATATAACCGATAGTATTCTGTAGACACGTTTAGTACTGAAAACTTTATTCTATCGGTTGTTGTATATGAACCGATAGCACTGATATATTTATTCTATCGGTTGTAGTATATAACCGATAGTAATTTGTAGACACGTTTAGTACTGAAAACTTTATTCTATCGGTTGTTGCATATGAACCGATAGTAATGTAATATTTATTCTATCGGTTGTGGTATATAACCGATAGTAATATTAGTTTTTTCTATCGGTTATGTACTGGCACGGTTAGTACTGGAATCATGCACATATACATACAGCTATACAGAGATACATTGGATCATTCACAAATACACCAATATTTACAAATATTCAGCAATATTCACATATTGATCAATTTGTTCACAAATACACTAATTCAGCAATATTCACATATTCACATATTGTTCACAGATTGGACAGATTGAATTTATGCACATATTGATCGAGTTTATTCACAAATACATCAATGAATCTATTCACATATTGAGTTTATTCACAAATACAACAATCAACACATTCAATATATATTCACAAATACAGCAATCAACACAAGTCAGTTACTATCGATCGTTGATAGCCACTTCTTCCATGACATATTGAGCCCAAATTGTTCACAGCTCCTTCAATTGAGGCAACTCATATTGCTCTTTCAACATGGCGCTCTGCATATATGCGTGTATGAAGTTAGGATCGTACGTCACATCCAATTAAAGTTCGACTTTAAGTCAGGAAAAATGGTTACCTTAGGGAATTGGGCAAAGTTTCTCCTGATCAGGTCATACATGAATCTCATAACATAGAAGCCATATTCCCACGATTGTGGCTGCTGATGGCACTGGAAAAATTGCATATGCAAAGACATAAACCCACATTAACTCGAAAGAACTAATTAAGCTTAAATTAAAAGACTCATCATGAGTACTTCCATCCGTATTAATTACCTCATATTCTTTCCAAGAAATTGTTGTGCCCTTCGACGCATCATGCCTCCCTCCAGCACTAGCATAATTTTTGAAAGCCCTGTATTTAATTTAGCATTGCTGATTAATATGTTATCATTAATTAGCTAGTCAGAGAAAAATTTAAGACAACTATGTTACTTACGCGTCTATGTGCCATGTGAGGGTGAAAACATGCGCCACCTTGTCGCTCATCGAATCGAGGTAATAGACCTCATTCATCCATGGACAAATGACGGCGAGTACCCAGTGGCCCCTACATTGCATATATAAGCGAACCGTTTCATACATATGTTAGGCGTAACATACAAGAATGAGTTAAATTAGTAGGAAATGCACTAACCTTTGGTGGTACGGCGCAAGGATGAACTCTCGGTCCTGTTGCGCTAGTAGTGCCCTTGATATGTATTCCTCCGCATGTGCTTGGTCGTGCTCTAGCATCGTGAGGCTTATTTTCTCTGGGTCGAGGAAACCCACCTTGTCACATGCCCTCATCGACGCCAGCCTATACATGCACCTGGATGCAAAGTAGACATTAGTAAGTAGTGCATACAAAAAGTGATTAGATTTATGAAACGAACTGTGATAACTTCAGACAACAACAAACTCACAGGACTCCAGTCCGTATGATGGACATATCAAGCTCCCGCCAGTTGAGGAGATCGAACAAATCCTCATGGGTCACCGATATGCTCCCGGGCTCACGGTGAAAATGGGCTGGCCTGAAGTGAACCAAGAAGTTGATGTGGCGCCTAGACCGGGTCAGGTACCACTCGTGGAGACTTCTGGTTATTTGACCCATATTGCGTAGAAGGTACTCCGACACGAGTGGGGACCCGTTCTTGAACGTACCCGGCTGGCTTTGTTTGGCCTTGCCTTTGGCCTTGCCCTTGCCTTTGGGCGGGGAGCGAGTGTATACCTTCGAAGGTTGGGGTGTGGTGCCGTCGGCCTCATTTGATGGCGAAGGGTTTGAGGCCATTGGAGGAGGCATGGGGGCCGAAGGCGTTCGCTCATGCGTTGTGGCGGGGGTGGTGTCCTCAGGAAGTGAGCTGGTATCCATCGTCCACTTTAAGTATAAACGCTTAAATTAGATTTTGCAAATTGAGTATATTAACTGAGTTGTAAGCTAAAATGGCTAGGGTTTACCTCCTGTAGTCTAACACCCTTCTTGGACCACTGTATGTACGAGCCCAATGCCTCGCCAATTGTCCGCATTTCGTCCGTTGGGACGGGCAACGGAAAAGAGCTGTAGCCCGGGAGGGCCATGTCCACCTGTACCTTTGCGAATCCAGGCTCCAGAGGTACGCAGTGGATCCGAACATCCTCCCAAGACTGGTATACGACCCCGTTTGCAACCGCAACAGGTTTGTCGCCTATGTTGATCAATAGGCTACAGCTCTCTGGCTTCTGCAATTTGCAACAATTATAACAGGTTAGCGAAACAATTCTAACGTAACGGGAGTGGCATCAGCCGAACTGCATATATAGCTCAAGAGTTGCAATACCTCGATCAGGTCCACCGGATCCACGTGAACCTTCAAGCCAACACTACTCGGCCTGGCAGCGTCGACCTCGGCAGCTGGATCTAAACCCTTGGACTGCACAACTCGGCTGAGGCGTTCATCCTTCTCGTTCATTTGAGCGAACATGTCCGCAAATTGTGCAGTCACATCTGCCCGTATCTTCTGAGATAGTTCCACTTCCCTTTCCTTCCAGCTGCCAGCCTTCTTCGCCTTTTGCCCGGGCTCCGAGAAGCCTTCTTTCCATGGCACCACAGCCCCTACGGTTCGCGTTCGCCCTGGATGCTCCTTGTTCCCTAGAGCCCGGGTAAGGATGTCGTTCTCCCTATGGGGACTGAACAATCCCTCGGTCGCCTCCTTCGAGCAAGAGATCTGTTACATTGAAAGCTCTCCATTGTGAGGAAGAAATATATACAAACTTGTGCGCACACTAGTGATCATAGTTAGCTAACTTACGAGTCGCTGCACAACCTCGACGTCCCTGGGGTTTGGGAACGCCACAGTCCCTGTGGCCGACACGGTCCCTCTGGCCAGCCACCAGCGCTTGCATCGCTGATCGCGGATCTCGGAGAGTGGTAGGTCAGGGGAGTCGACGAAATGCGACGCCTCGTCTTCAGCCTTATTCCACTGCTCCTCCTTCCCCGCATAGCCGCGAGAGCCGAGCCGGTGTGGGTGGTCGTTCCTCCTCTGGATTGCCCTGTTCTTCTCGTTGAGGGCCTTCGTACCAGAAACAAGAAAATTAATGCACCACTGCTTACTGCATACAATGGTGTAACCAAGCAAAGGAACCATTCATACCTTGAACCAGGAGTCCCCTTCTGTTGGGCGAATTGCTCCCATACCTCCTCCGTTATGAAGGGGTACTTCTCGCGTGGAGATTCGCCTTTAGCGAGGAAGGTACTGACGAGGACGCTCTTGAAGGTTTTCCACGTGTTGTTCATGTCCTTCAAGTAAGCTATCTTGGGACCATCGTCCAGGATGTTCCACTTGGCCTGTTTCAAATGGTGCATATAAGTAGGACTTACCTAATCTCTAGGATAAACCAAGGGAATGTGATTACTCAAGAGTTCAGTGATTTTGATTAATTTTACCTTCACTTCCGCCCACAGCCTATCCCTCTCGTCAGCCTTGACGTCCTTCCAGCTCTGGACGGTGATCTTCACCCTTTCCTTCGCCAACAAGCCAACATAGGCAGCATAGTGCCCGGCGTTCTTCCCGATCGGTCTCCCGAACTGGTTGAACTCATAGGAAAGATCCGCGCGTTTGGCCAAACGACCCAACATCATCGCGCCTCGCGCCTTCCTCTTGCGCTGGGACGAGGCAGCGCCATCTACGTTCGCCCTCGCCGAATCACTACTATCAGCTGAGGAAGATGCCGACATGGCTTTACCTAAAATACCATGAACAAACCATCAATTGATATGAAGAAAGGTACATGACAAAGTTCATAACTAAAATTGTTGTGCTAATCTCTCTGCATGAAAATAAAGTCTGTTAAAATTTAAATGAACCTAAATTTGAGATGAACATTAGAAAATGGGAAGTAATTCACAGAAAATTCAGATGAGCAGTGCAAACTAACACATACTCTATTTCCTATCGGTTTTGAAAGGAAAACCGATAGTACTAAGGTTTGTATTCAGGAAAATTTAAAAGATTAGCAGTGCAAACTATGCTAATCTCTCTGCAGGAAAATAAAGTCTGTTAAAATTTAAATGAACCTAAATTTGAGATGAACATTAGAAAATGGGAAGTAATTCACAGAATATTCAGATGAGCAGTGTAAACTAACACATACTCTATTTCCTATCGGTTTTGAAAGGAAAACCGATAGTACTAAGGTCTGTATTCAGGAAAATTTAAAAGATTAGCAGTGCAAACTATGCTAATCTCTCTGCTGGAAAATAAAGTCTGTTAAAATTTAAATGAACCTAAATTTGAGATGAACATTAGAAAATGGGAAGTAATTCACAGAATATTCAGATGAGCAGTGCAAACTAACACATACTCTATTTCCTATCAGTTTTGAAAGGAAAACCGATAGTACTAAGGTTTGTATTCAGGAAAATTTAAAAGATTAGCAGTGCAAACTATGCTAATCTCTCTGCTGGAAAATAAAGTCTGTTAAAATTTAAATGAACCTAAATTTGAGATGAACATTAGAAAATGGGAAGTAATTCACAGAATATTCAGATGAGCAGTGCAAACTAACACATACTCTATTTCCTATCGGTTTTGAAAGGAAAACCGATAGTACTAAGGTCTGTATTCAGGAAAATTTAAAAGATTAGCAGTGCAAACTATGCTAATCTCTCTGCTGGAAAATAAAGTCTGTTAAAATTTAAATGAACCTAAATTTGAGATGAACATTAGAAAATGGGAAGTAATTCACAGAAAATTCAAATTAGCAGTGCAAACTATGATGGCACTACTATTTCCTATCGGTTTTCCAAGTCAAACCGATAGTAATCAAGTCTGAATTAGGTAAAATTTCCAAAATTGCTCAGTAGGAACATAAAGTAATTGCTCAGCAGGAACATAAGGTATGTTAAAATGTAAATGAACCAAAATTTCAGATGAAAATTAGAAAATGGGAAATAATTAACAGAAAATTCAGATTAAGGTATTTACTATCGGTTCTGAATAAGAAACCGATAGTGAACTACACTGTATGACAAATTGCTAGTGATTTTCATCAATTCCGTCATTCTCATAGCTATCAAGTTTGTAGTTCATGAATTTTACTCTAGGTTTATATTTGTAATCCATTGAACGGGATATGAACCATTGCATACAAAATTAAGCAATACACGCGAGCGATTTGGTCAAGAACACTTATAGTCGATCGTGGAGTGGCCAGAGGCGGTGGCGCAATGCAATGCCGGAGGCGGTGGAGAACCAGTGGCGCAGAGGAGCGAAGAAGCGAACGTCGGCGAATCTAGGGTTTTCCGCGCGAGAATTTGGAAATTGGAATGTGATCAGTTGCACTGGAGGGAAAATCGTGCAAGGTTATAACCTAATAAATGAATATTTACTATCAGTTCATCACCACAAAACCGATAGTAAAAACATGTAAGTTAGGGTTTTCATAACACAGTGTAAATCACTATCGGTTGTGAACAGTAAACCGATAGTAAACTAAGAACAGGGGCTCATAACACAGTGTAAATCACTATCGGTTGTGAACAGTAAACCGATAGTAAACTAAGAACAGGGGCTCATAACACAATGTAAATCACTATCGGTTATGAACGATAAACCGATAGTATAGTTTAATTTCATATCGGTTTCACAGTTATAATCGATAGTAAAATACAATGCTATTGACCCTAAAGGATTTCCCTTAGAAGAATTACAGAGGATCTCAGTACATCATTTTGTATTGTATTTTACTATCGGTTATGACAATAAACCGATAGTATATGTTAATTTCATATCGGTTTGGAGGTTGAAACCGATAGTATAATACTGTTAAATTGATCTAAAGGTATTTCCTGAGAACAATTACAGATGGGTCTCAGTACATCATTTGCACTTGTAAAGACACCTGAAACCCCATGCAAATGGCTTGCAATAATTTTGAAATAAATTAACAGTAAAGACCAATCATGGAATGAAAATTTGCAGTTTTCATATATATTTGTGAAAAGAATCAATTATTGCTCAAATCAAGTATATACTCCAATTGAAATGAAAATTTGCGGAAATGATTCTCAATGCATCACGTATGTTTTCCCAAAGAATTTTTGAAAAATGATTTGAAGAATTCTTCGATCCAAGTAATATACGTCACTTACATATTGCAAATTAGTCAAGAATGGTTGTCCACCCATAATCCTTCTTCGTGGTCGTCTCGCAGGTAACTTGTTTCGTCAATATCTTCGGTAGGGACAGATTGAAGGATTCCATCTAAACATGGAGGTAGTTCGTCGAACTGATCGTACTCTTCTTCATCCACAACGTCTTCGACCCTAACAATACGTCTCTTACTGTGAAGGACAACGTGCAACTTTGGGTTGGCCGGGTCAACGATGTAGAACACCTGTGTGGCTTGCTCAGCAAGTATAAATGGATCATCTTTGTGTGCGACTCTACTGAGATCGACGAGAGTAAACCCATAATTGTCGACTTTAACACCTCGAGGGATTTCGACCCATTGGCATCGAAACAGAGGAATCTTAAGTAATACATAATCGAGCTCCCATATTTCCTCAATAACACCGTAATATGAGTCGAGTGCCCTTACTGCCTTGGCATCCTCCGAAATAGCAAGTAGTGTCACTCCACTACATTGCATAGTATTCTTCTCGTCCTGAGTTCTTGTGTAAAATGAATAGCCGTTGATGTCATACCCCTGCCAAGTCCCTACAGTAAATCTAGGCCCTCTGGCCAACCATGTAACATCTTCATCTACGTCTCCCTCAGAAGCTTGCAGGACTCTATTTTCGATCCACCCAGCAAACTTCCTATTATGTTCTCTGGTGACCCAAATCTCTGGCTTCGAGGGATTCTGTTTCCATAACATTTCCTTGTGCTCGTGTATGTATGGCTCCACCCCCGTCATGTGCTGTAAGACCCAAAAATGGGCTTTTGCATACAGATCACTAGAGGGGACGACTGCTTTAAATCCAATCGTTCCAATGCCCTGAAGCCTGCCCTCATGCCGGGACGTAGGAACGCCAATTGGGTCAACCCCGGCCATATAGTTGGTGCAAAATTCGATCACCTCCTCGGCGGCATAACCTTCAATGATACTGCCCTCAGGCCGATGTCGATTCCTTACATATCCCTTCAAGATACCCATAAATCTCTCAAATGGATACATGTAGCGCAAGAACACGGGTCCACAAAACTTAATTTCTCTGACAAGGTGAACAATTAGATGGACCATAACATCAAAAAAGGATGGAGGGAAATACATCTCCAGCTGACAAAGAGTAGTAGTCACATCGCGTTGCAAATCGTCCAGTCCATCCATATCAATTACCTGCAAGGACACAGTTGCAGCAAATATTCAGATCCAAAAAATCTGACAAGTTCCACGAATGGAGCTAATTAACTTGCTAGGAGTACACGCTTACGTATCTTGCCAGATATTGTGTTGAAGAAATAACATAGCTTTGTAATTGTCTCTCTGACTTTGACTGGGAGAATGCCTCTGATAGCAATGGGAAGCATTTGTGACATCAGTACGTGACAATCATGGGACTTCATACCAACCAGTTTCAAGTCTTTCATGGACACAAGTTTTTTCAAGTTTGCAGAATACCCGCATGGAACTTTGACACCATGTAGGCACTGACAGAGTTCTGTTTTTTCTCTTTTTGACAAATTCAAATAAATAATTAATGACTCAGGGCATGCATATATGAATGAAACATAATTAGCTAGGCCATATGTGTGTACATGAGCTGCTTAATTACATTAAATGGATTTGTATATATGAAACCCTAATTAACTTGATGCATGCATTAATTGGAAGAGCCAGCTAGCTAGCTGCTTAAATTCAGCAAGCTATAGCTAGCTAGCCAACCCAACCTTCTAGCTAGTTTGGAGATACATGTATCTAGTTTAATGAATTGCAAGTAGAGAGAGAGAGGGAGAGTGTGAGAGAGTGATCGAGAGAGAGAGAGGTGATGAGAAGATGACAATACCGAGGGGGATGGAAATATGATTAACCTCTCAGCTAGCTTCTCCAGATCACTCTAGCTTGGAGTCGTGCGGGCTGAAATGATTCCAACATGCAGAGCGCAGAGCAGGGGTCGACCTAATTAAGTTGTCCAATTTTACTATCGGTTCAAAAACACAAACCGATAGTAAAATAAGGTCCCCACTGTCATAACCATTAGTGTATATGAAGTCATTTTACTATCGGTTTGTTTTATATAACCGATAGTACTATTTCATATATTGTATCGGTTAGTAAAGTAATAACCGATAGTAAAAAGTCAGTAATTTCACTATCAGTTACCCGAGAAAAACCGATAGTACTATTCAATATATTATATCGGTTAATACAGTACGAACCGATAGTATAAAGTGAGTAATTTTACTATCTGTTACAAACAAAAAATCGATAGTACTATTTTAATATACTATATCGGTTGGTACAGTAATAACCGATAGTATAAAGTGCGCAATTTTACTATCAGTTAAAAATGGAAAACCGATAGTACTATTTTAATATATTATATCGGTTTGTACAGTAATAACCGATAGTATAAAGTGCGCAATTTTACTATCAGTTACAAAAGGAAAACCGATAGTACTATTTAATATATTATATCGGTTTGTACAGTAATGACCGATAGTAAAAAGTATTTGCATTTCACTAACGTTGGACTAGTGTGTAACCGATAGTAAAATGATGGTTTTCCGCCGCTGTCGTCCTATTCTATCGGATTTTTCCTAGATTGCTTATAACCGTTAGAAAATAAGGGTTAGTGGAATGCACTTCTGTAGTAGTACATTCTTTTAATCCTATTCCAGCATTTGACCACTTGAACCCTACCAGTTATAAACATATATATATATTTATAAACAAATATACTCACTATTATTTTTGCTTGCTTATTGTTTGACGTCAAATGGATATCAAGTGAAGAGAGTTCCAAGTCATCAGTACCCTGGTAGTTCTCTCAGCTGGATCCCGTGAAAAGCAAGGAAGTCCCTATTTCTTGATCATATTGAATCTATATATTACAAAGGCTTATATATGTTGTTTTGATAAAATATAAGTACGTGCATGAAAATGATTAATCACAAGCAGTTAATGGTAGGATTTTTACAAATGAATGTGATCAGTTGAGATAGCAAGGATCCGGGCCACCGTGAGTAGAATATCCTTGATGATTGGTTGAGGCAGTAAGGATCCGAGGCCACCTTGGGTGGAACATCCTTACTGGGCCTTAAAAGTATTTTGAATAATGATGCTTATTTGGAAATCAATGAATATTAGTGGTGAGGATGGTATGATTGGTGGGCAATTTTTGCTTAAGTGGGACAGTGGTTGAGTACCTCATCCTAATAAATAAGGATGTAACCAATTGTGCTAAACGACCATGGGCATGTTAACGTGCCAACTACATGATCAAGTGATTGAACTCGGCCAGTAGACTACTGCGTATCGATTTTATCCCTGCATGGTGGTCGTTCTCATTCAGGCTCCAAACTGAGATGTTTGGGGTGGATCTTTCTAAGTTTAGTTGTCTAAACTTAAGGCCTGAATGGGTGAGGGGGAGATGTGAGGGGAGAGTTCGTGCGGTTACTCTGACCTTGAATAACTCGTGAATTTTGGGTGTGTGGGTACTTCTTGCTGAGGTACCTCACAACGACAAGAACAACCAGTGCGGTTTGGGCAGGGATATTATTAATACAATGTATTTGAGAGCCTTGTTTCCTCAATCTAGTCGCATGCAATAATGTGCGTGTAATTGGCCTGACTGGGAAGATTGATGGATTCATGTGGGTAAAGCGGTGCCCCTCTGCAGAGTGTCAAAAAGTATTCGAGTACTCCGTACCCCCGGACAGGGGTATGTCATGGGTAGTAACTAGATAGCACAATAGTAATAAAGTATTAGACAAAAAGGGGCAAACAGAGGTTTTGCCCGGATTTAACTCTTGGATCATATAAATGTTTTCTACCATCATTTTGCTAACAAATTGTATTTCAATTCGCTTTGGAAATGTGTTTGTGAAATTTACTATTCTGTACCACATAGACTATTAAACTAGACATAGCTTTTCATGATTTGATAAATTCTTATATAGAGACTTGCTGAGTACTTTGTACTCACCCTTGCTTAATAACAAAAATACAGTTGAAGAGAAGCTAGAGATGAGTGAAGCAGGATCACCCGGAGTTTAGAAGGGTTACGTGCTGCACTCGAGTTTTTTCTTGTGGGATGGTCTTGGAGACCAGATAAAACTACTTTCATAAAATCTAGTAGTTGGCCTTGTTGGCCTTTGTATATCGATGTGTATTAAGGCCTGACGGCCATATATTGCTTTTGTCTATAAACCAAGTTGAGATGGTTGTCTGTTTATTACTCTGTGCACGACTGCATCCTGGGCAGTCGGGGTAAGTGCACACTTGGGGCCCACTGCAGCGGGTGGGTTCCTCACATACATCTTCAGGAAAAACATCTTGAAATTCCTACAAAACAGATTTGACATTTCTTGGAATAGAATGGATTAACTCATTAGTTATTTTAAGTGCCTCCTTGTATACAAGAAGTATAAGGGGCTTCTTGCTTGTGATTGCTCTTTTCATCTCGCTCTTTCTTGCAATGATACATTTTCCGTCTCTCTCAAATTTATTTGTGGCACTCAAACTCACTTTTTCATCTGTGGCACTCACTCCCTCATTTTGTTTGGTGGCACTCTATTTTGTTTGGTGGCACTCATTCTCTCTTTTTCTTTCAACTCAGCCTTTCTCTCTTCTCTCTTGATATGATCTTCAAGGACTTCCTTTGGAGTCAAAGGAATGAGTGTTACAGATTGTTGCTTGAACGTAAAAGAGTATCTATTGGTGTAACCATCATGCATGACCCGCCTGTCATACTGCCATGGTCTTCCCAACAGAATATGACATGCTTGCATTCCAATAAGATCGCAAGTACCTCATCAGTATATTTGCCAATGGTAAATGTCACAAGTACTTGCTTGGTTACCTTCTTCTCTTCACAATCATCCAACCATTTCCAAACTAGCAACATTTGTGAAACTTCCTCCATCGATAATGACATAGCAAACCTTATTACTCAAAAAGCAGCAAGTATGGAACAAGGTTGTTCGCTGATTACCTTCAGTGGTGTGCAATTGCGTGCTAAGGACTCATCTCAACATCAAAATATCACCTTCTGCAACAAACTCACCATCAATCTCAGCATCTTCAAGAGGTGGCATGTCATCATCTCTCAACTCCTCTTCTGATTCAACGTCTCCATCCGCATTGAGTATCATCACTTTCTTGTTTGGGCATTCATTAGCCTTATGACCCCTGCCAAGACATTTGAAGCATTGAATTTGACGAGTTTTTGAGCTAGATTCAGCCGTACCTTGTTTCTGAAAAATAGCTTGCTTGCCATCTTTAGAAAACTCATTCTTAAAATTACTGTATGCTGTAGGTACATCCTTCTTATATGGAGGCTTCCATGAACTTGAATTTGAGGTGTTTGCTGTTCTTCTAGCCATGGATTAGCGCTTCGTTTGTTTTTCCACCAGAATAGCTTGATGCACCAAATCTGTCAACTCTACATAGTGTTGCATCTCCACCACATCAGCTATGTCTTGATTCAGCCCACTTAGAAATCTTGCCATTGTAGCTTCTCGGTCTTCCTGCACATTAGCTCGTATCGTTGCGACCTCCATTTCCTTGTGGTATTCATCGACACTCTTTGAGCCTTGCTTTAGACATTGCAGCTTGTTATACAACTCCCGATGGTAGTAGCTTGGCACAAAACGTCTTCTCATGATAGTCTTCATCTCATCCCATGTATCAACAGGAGGCTCACCATATCTTCTTCTTTCAGTCACTAGTTGATCCCACCAAATGATAGCATAGTCAGTAAACTCAATTGCAGCGAGCTTTACCTTCTTGGCTTCAGAATAGTTATGGCACCCAAAGATCATTGCAATCTTTGTCTCCCATTCCAAGTAAGCTTCAGGATCACTCTTTCCTTGGAAAGTTGGAATCTTCACCTTCACTTTTCCCAAGTCATCATCTAGCCGTACTCGTCTTGCCTGACGTCCACCACGCCGGTTTTGACGTCGTGGAAACAGGTTTTCAAATTCACCTTCATCATTACTTTCTGCCAAGTGTCGTTCTAACCTTCCATCATTTGCTCGGTCTTTAAGATTGTTAACCCTTTCTTGGATTGGCGCGATTTCATCCCTCATCATTTGCCTTAGTGGAGCTAACAAGGCCTGCCCTTGTTCAGCTGTAAGTTGTTGTTCACCCGCCATATTGTGTACCTGAAAGTTAGTTGATAAAGTGGATGTGTCCCGATCTTTCAATGAGAGGGATACTTTCGATTTGGTGGAAGGGACTTTAACGATTCGACTACACCGTACGACGTCGATGCGCCTTAGCAATCGCTAAACCAACTCCAGTGGATTATTGATCTTGCCATGGGCACGATCAACCTGAATACGAGGTTCAATTCCTGCAAGAAACCAAAGAACAAGCAAGAACGATAGTAAAAGCAATCTGAATTGCAAATATGAAACTGAGGTTCATGAATTTGAAGAACAAAAGAGTGAGGTTCTATTGAGGATCTTGACGAGGTGGCTATCCAGCACAACTCAAAGATTCAAAGTTTGCATATAGCTAAACCAATCTAACAAAACCCACCTCAATTGGTGCAGCTCAGGGGTATTTAAGGATGGGAAAGGAGGAGGGTGCGGCCAGCCTGGGGAGGAGACCGAATCCTAGGAGGGTTCGGCCTAACTTAGTAAGCCAATCCGAAATCTCCTCTTTCCTTCCAACCCTGGACTCTATACTAAAGATAGCTAGGATGCTATTTAAGGTAATATGACCTGCTGCTATTACATGGCTCAGATGGCCGAATCAAATGGCGCAGCACATTTCATGGACTGGACTGAAACCCTTTTGGTTGACGCCAAAAATTATTGCTAACTCTTTTTATCATCAAATGTCTCCTCCACCTAATATTCTTCTCTTTGTGGTGCTGCCATCATCTCCATTCTTCATTCCTATGCTCCATAGCTTGTCTCGTGTATCCATGCTTGGTCCATCATTCCTGAGTATCAAGTAACAACTTGATTTAGGCAGTATCAAATCCTTAGCAAAATTAATATTATCCCCTAGGAATGAAAATACCTGATAATTGAGTTGACGAGCACGATCTCTAGTGAGTGGTCCTTGTATTGTTGGAGGAGTGGCAGCAGGTGTTGGTGTAGTGGGTGTAACAGTGGTGGAGATGTCCTCATCATTAGTATTCCTCACAAATAACACTCGGGGTGGAATCTCTTCCTCACAACTCTCTTGTTTTCGCTAATTCTTTTTGCTCAAGGGTAAACCTGTCCCTCTCAAGTGTTTAAACCTTCATTCTTAATCGGATTCAAGAACAACAAGACTGCTGTAGCAAATCACAAAAACTTGAAAGGGCAATGGTGGTGAATATGAAGAATGGAACAAAAAAAATAGAATATGAAGTGTATGCAAAGGGTGGAAGTAAATCAAGGAACTAGAGTACAAAGTGTAGCAATGAATTGGATGAGAACAAGATGGTTGCAACAACGAGTTGTTTCTTCTTTTTTTGTTTTTTTCTTGAATCTCTTTCTGTTTTTTTATCTCTCTCTCTTTTTTTTAGAACAAGGATAACTAGAACTCGTGTGCAACAAGAACTCAAAAATCCAAAAGATGTGACTCTTGCCTAACCTGTGGCAACAACCAATACCAGTATAGATTTGAACCCAAAGTTGAGAAACACAAATTGAAAGGATAAATAAACTTGCCGTGAAAACTGAGATCTGATACCAATCTGACGTGAACCCTGCAGCAACGAAGTGGTGCATAACTCGACGACCAAGACGGGGGATCCCAAGACTTCACAAAACAAGTTCAAACGGGTAGAATGGCACCACACAAAGACACCCGTGAGCCAAAGTGATAAGCTAGTTGAACGCTACAAGATCAAATCTTGATAAGTTCAGAGAATCCTTTCAAGAAGGAAAGAAACAACCCATAGATAAGTATTTTTAAGCTAGGAACAACCCTCCTAGTTCGGTATGAAAAGAAAAGAGTTGCACCCTTTGGTAGGTATGAAAAGAAAGGAGTTGCACCCTTTGGTAAAAGATATCACTATGGCTGCAAGTGTGAACTCTAATGGATGCATCTTTTGGTTCGTTTGGTCCTTCTAACTTTCGGATTTCGTCACTCCACATGGCAGCCCATAAAAGAAGTGATTAACTCTTTATTCCATACATCCAACATCATATCTAGGGGCTGGTTATGATGTATAATGATAGTAGCCTTCATTTTGGACTCGTTTGACTCAGCATAGTGACTAGGATTAAGCTGGACGCCACATCACTCATTGACATGTTACCGGTTTGCTTAATCACCATATATATAGCATCTCTGAATTGGTTTGCTCTTGCTCTTGTTATTGGTCCAGGTGGTAGCTGAAGTGGATCAGTTGTTGGATGCTCTGCATCACGTTTTCCTATGTACTATAAATAGAGAAGTTTTTGGCTCATTTAAACATGCTTTTTATGCTTTTTAATCTCTTTTTCTTTTTTGCAAGGTCTTCGTAACCCCAAAGTGTCCAACAACCTTTGATGTATGCGCTCCTCGAAGCCATTGAATTCGAGGTGCTTAGCTTAGTTTAGAAGAGCCCCCACTTGTCGCATGCACGTCAAGGAGTTATTTTTTGACACGTTTTTCTTTTTTCTTATTGTTATTTCTGCATTATTATGGCTTTTAGCGAGTAGATCCCCTCTAAGGTTAGGGATGACCTAATCCTGAAGGCGTGATTCTTCCTCGGTCTTTATTTCAAGTTTTGGAGTAATTTCATAATGTTTTCTTCCTCCAAACCCTAAATTCACATTTTGGTAACAGATCTAACAGTTGAGTCTTAACAAGAATTTAGGGGAGTTCTTGAGTTCTTAGTGCTTTGACGCGGAACCCTAAACAGGAGAGAGGCTCTCGTCAGACATGATAGTGGAAGCGATCCTCTGACTGTTGTCCTAGCGCCCCAAACTGGAAACTTAATTTGTCTTGAAAAATAATTGAAATTAGCTTACAATCCTCGGACCTTGGATAGAATTATGCCGGATGGTTATGAAATTCTTGAAACCCTAGATTTTCATTACAGCTTGCAAACCTTAGATTGTTGGACTTAGTTATAGAAAAAACAACCACCCCAAAATTGTTTAGACTTAATCAGTGATCCATTAAGCTACAAAGATGAATACGCTTGTTCCTCGTGGAATTCGACCCTCAAGTTCTCAACGTTTAACCGTTCACTTGTGGTTACTACACATTGCACTCGACCCTTTCGGGTGCGATCATTTATCGCTCTAGGATGTTGTGCTTAAGTGATGATTATGTTTGAATATATGTGCTAAATGCTAAATGGTCATCTATATGAAAAGTGTGTTTAAAACCTTGTTTGTAAAAGTGTAAGTTAGAATCGATAGTGAGGATGGTTTGTGTGGTTGGCGTTGTGTGCGCAATGTGAATGTGGTTTTCTCCTCAGTAACGGTTCATAAGGACGAGACCCTTGTGTTTTATTTCCAAGCAACATGAACAACTTACTAACCATTTGCCTGGTATGGGATGGGCACGGCGAAATAGTTCTCTAGGTATTAGTTTTTCCCTACAATGGTTGTCGGTTTGGTTTCTTGAGGGAAACTGGTGGGCCATAGAAGGCCGTGAGTTGTGAGAGTGAGTGAGTGAATCAAGAGTTCGGAAGGAAGGTGCCCTAAACCTAGATACCGAGTCATGCACTACTGGATCCATAGGCTATGAGTCTCGCGGGACCATGGACCAAGGCTAGGTAGATTTGGCTGTGGGGTGCACTCCACAATGATAATATGGACTGAGTCATCTATTTACCGGGCAGGGAATTGTTAATGCTAGGATTACGAACTATTGTGTGACACTAGTACAGAAAAGCTTTCTTCTATTGGTAAAAAACACCCTTTTACTATCGGTTTCTGTACCGATAGAGATAGATACGATAGAACAAGCCCGAACATTTTCTATCGATAAATAACCGATAGAAAAACTGCACTATTCTATCAGCATCTTAGGAGTGTACCGATAGAAAACCCGTCGTAGTCTGACGTTTAGCGGTAGGTAAAGTACCAATCTTCTAACGGTTAATTATGAATTTACCCACAGACAAAATCTTAGTACTCTCTCGGTTGGAAATGAGTTTACCGATAGAAAAAACGATTGTGCTCTCTCGGTTTTCGTATGAGTTCACCGGCAGGAAAAGTCACACTCTCCTAACGGTAAATTTTGAGTGTACCGATAGAAAAAACTACAATAGTCTTGCGGTTGTGGATGAGTTCACCGGCAGGAAAAGTAACATTCTTCTAACGGTTATTTTTTAATTTACCGATAGAAAAAATGATAATAGTCTCTCGGTTGTGAATGAATTTACCGATAGAAATACAGTACAGATGCAATACAGTACATTCACATATACAGTACATTATTTACATTCACAATACAGTACATTCACATATACAGTACAGATGCAATACAGTATAGATTGGATACACAATACAGTACAGATGCAAAGAAGGGTAAATTCACATATACATTGAACAGATTGACACATTAGACAGTTATTCACATTTATTCACATATATATGGACAAATACAAATTTCAATCCAATGTGGACATTTATTCACATATACTGTTTATTCACATGTATATAACAGTCTATGCACAGAGTACACGAAAAAGAAAAAATTGTCATGGCGGATGGTTGGGCGCAACTTCCTCCATGACATATTGAGCCCAGATTTGTCGAAGATCTCTAATCTTTGCATTTTCGTATTGGTCTTTCGACATGGCGATCTGCAAGCATGTGTGAATACTGAGTAACTAACTTCCTAATTTAGAACGTGACACCCAATTTTCAAATTTGAGTTAGCTATCGATGCTTACCTGGGGGAATTGGGCAAAGTTTGTCTGCACTAGGTCATACATGTAGCGCAACACATAAAACCCGCATTCCCACTATTGCGGCTGCTGATGGCACTGAGATAATTGCATATGCGAAGACATGTTAGCTATTATTTCCATAAACTAATTAAGCATAAACAAAAAGTCTTGTGAGTACCTCATATTCTTTCCAAGCTAGTAGGGAGCCCTACGGTGCGGCATGCTTCCCTCCAGCGGACACATATTTATCAAAAGCCCTGCATTTCAGTTAGTATTGCCGGTTAATGTATTATCATTAGCTAGTGAGGTGAAAATTTAAATCAAACATATAAGTTACTTACGCCTCCATATTCCCCTTGACCACATATTCGATCGATAATCTGTCATGCATCGAATCGAGGTAGTACACCTCGTTCCTCGGCGGACAGATCACGATGAGGATCCAGTGGCCCCTGCACTGTACGTAAAAGAGGACCGCTAGCTCAAAGTATATCTCAGGTGTAACATAAAAGATCGAGTTAAATTAGTACAAAATGCACTAACCTTTGGTGGTACGGCACCAGAATGAACTCCCTGTCTTGCTGCGCCATCAGCGCCTTGGATATGTACTGCTCAGCGTGCGCGGCGTCGTGCTCTAGCATCGTGAGGCTTATTTTCTCGGGGTCGAGGAAACCCACCTTATCACACGCAGCCTCCGATGCTAGCCTGTACATGCACCTGCATGCAAAGGACGACATTAGTATTGCACAGAAAGTTACTATATTTCAAAAGAACTACAACAATGCAGAGTTAGCAAACAGAGTTAGAAAACAGCAATACATAGCATCAGCAAACTCACAGGACTCCAGTCCGTATGATGGACATATCGAGCTCCCGCCAGTTGTAGAGGTCGAACAGATCCTCGTGTGCCACGGATATACTCCCGGGCTCACGGTGGAACTGCCCAGGCCTGTAGGGAACTAAGAAGTTCAGATTGCACCGAGCTCGGTGTAGGTACCACTCGTGGAGGTCTCTGGTTGATCGATCCAATTTGCGCAAAGCTGCCTCCGACATGAGTGGGAACCCGTTCCTGAACCCCTCCGGCTGTCCCTGTCGCCCTTTTCCCTTGCCTTTGCCCTTGCCTTTTGCCGGGGACTGAGCGCGTACCTTCGAAGGCAAGGGCGAGGTGATGGCGGCTTTCTTCCGAGGTGAAGGCGTGGATGTGCTGGGTGGGGTTGAGGCCGTCTTTGATGTGTCCAGGGTCGCACGAGATCGGGCCTCATGCCCCGAGCTGGGGGCGCAGTCCCCTGGTAGCCCGGAGGCAGGCCACTTCAATTAATGAGCACGTATGTTAGATTATACAAGTTGAGTGTACTGAGTAGGATGTAATCTAAAATATGTAGGATTTACCGGTTGTATTAGAAGACACTTCTTGGGCCACTGTACGTAGGAGCCCACTGCCTCAGCAAATGTCTGCAGTTCCTCTGTTGGGACTGCCAACGGAGAATCGTTGTAGCCCGGCATGGCCATGTCCACTTGTACCTTTGCAAACCCCAACCGTAGAGGTACGCAATGGACCCAGACATCCGGCCCAGACGGATATACGAAGCCGTGTCCAACCACTTCCTGCCTGTCGCCTAGGTGATTCAGTAGGATGCAACCCTCCGGCTTCTGCAAATTTGTAAATATTAAAACAGGTTAGCGAAGCAACTCTAATAGAATGGGAGTGGCATCAACTTAAGTGTACAGATGAAGGCTTGCAGTACCTCAAGTAGATCCACTGGATCCGCGAGGACCTTCGAAGCGCAACTGCTTATCCAACCCCGCGGGGTACCGTCGCCCTGGGGTTCCGCATCTGCACCCTTGGTCAACAATGCATCTCTCAACCGTGCAAACTCTTCCCTCATTTGTGCGACCTCAGACTGCACCTCAGCCCGTATCTGATAGGAGAGCTCCGCCCGTACCTCAGCCCGTATCTTATCGGAGAGCGCCGCTTCCTTTTCCTTGTAGGAGCGGGCCTTCTTCCTTGGTGGAGCCGGATCTGTGAAACCGGCCTTCCACGACACAATGGCTACCACGGCCCGTGTCTGCCCGGGATGCTCCTTATTTCCTAGAGCTCGGGTGAGGATGTCGTTCTCCCTCTGTGGGGTAAACAATCCCTCCACTGCCTCCTTCTCAAAAGAGATCTGTTGCATTTAAAGGTACCTTGTGAGACAAATTACCTTATATACACTTGTGCGCACATAGTTTACGAGGTTAGCCAACTTACCATTCGCCTCACAACGTCGACGTCCCCAGGGGTTACGAACTGCACAGACCCCGTGGATGACACGGACCCCCTCCCTCTCCACCATCGCTTGCACCTCTCATCCCGGATCTTGGAGAGCGGCAACTCAGGGGTGTCGATGACAGGATTTTGCTCGTCTTCCTTCTTCCACTGCTCCTCCTTCCCCGCATAGCCCCGGGATCCGAGTCGATGTGGGTGGTCGTTCCTCTTCTGGATCGCCCTATTCTTCTCGCTAAGGGCCTTGAACTCCTCAGTCCCCTTCTGCTTGGTGAATTCCTCCCATACCTCCTCCGATATGAAGGGGTACTTCTCGCAAGGAGATTTCCCCGTAGCGAGGAAGTTACTGACGAGCCAGCTCTTAAAGGTTTTCCATGTTCCGTTCATGTCCTTCAAGCAGGCCGTCCTAGGTGTATCGTCGGGGATGTTCCACTTAGCCTGTTTTCAAAAAATGCATGCAATTAATCACGAGTTAGTTAAACTTTAGTATAAGCCAAGAGAACGTGATTACGAAAGAGTTCAGCGATTTCAGTTAATTTAACCTTCACTTCGGCCCACAACCTATCTTTCTCATCTGCCGTCACGTCCTTCCAGCTCTGCACCGTGATCTGCACCCTTTCTTTCACCAACAGCCCAACGTAGGCCGCGTACTTCCCAGTATTCTTTCCAATCGGCCTCCCAAATTGGTTGAACTCACAAGAAAGATCCGTGCGTCTGGCCAAACAGCCCAACGTCGTCGCGCCTCGCCCCACCCTCTTGCGCTGGGATGTAACAGCTGCATCTTCAGTTACGTTGGGGTTGGCCCTAGTCGAACCACTAGTACCATCCGATGAAGACGACGACATGTCTTTCCCTACAAAACCATCAACAAACCATCAAAAATTTAATGGAAACACAAACCAAATCATTTTACAAAGAAAAAGGACCTATTTTAAATATTTTTTCCATCGGTAAACACAAAAGCTACCATGCAATACAAGATAAGATTCTATTTCTCAGCGTTTTCTTCTACACATTTTCATATAGGAAGCAGGTAACATATGTCAATTAATTCTTCTTGGAGTTCCATAACTCAGCCTAGGACTGGAGACTAATTAGGGCTGCAAAAGGGATGTCCAAACAAAATAATGGTAAAAGAAATACATGCATAAATTACTTCCTGACTGTTCAGAAATATTTTCTATCGGTAAACACATGATCTGCTGATAGAACATAACAATTTTTCTATCGGCAAACACGTGAGATACTGATAGAAAATAACAATGTTTTCTATATATGGAATTTTGTTGATAAGCCACTATTCACTATCATCACATAACATTCTCAATGATTTTTTATACTAATATTCATGGGCCAGCATTATTATTTCACACGTAAATGTGCACATAAGCATCTAAGTGCCACTGTGCATAATCTGACAAACCTAATGCTAATGGAATATAAAGATATTGAAGTAGCATAGAAAGTAGGTCACAACCAAAAAAGGAATAATATGGTCTATAGCACCCTCTCTTGAAAAGTCATATGCATTTGAAACATATACATCGAAGACCCATCCACATTGCCATATATTCATACCAAGTGAGTAAAAATTCCCAACCAAACTAGTACGTACATTGCATGCCTCATGTCCTTCCAGATCCAAAGTTTTAATAGTTGTTCAGAAATATTTTCTATCGGTAAACACAAAAGCTGCCGATAGAGCAGACAAATTGTTTCTATCGGCAAATACAGGAGATACCGATAGAATATGTGTACGAACAACTCCAACATATAATGTGCATTACATGGCAGTTGCATACAATTGATCACACATACAACAGTATAGATAAGTTAAAATCTCAAAATAGGTTCATTACAGCATTGGAACATATTATGTCAACCATAATTTAAATCAACATTGCCTGCGGAATGTACATAATCCAACACAATAGGGAACCCTAGTGTAATTGCAAAACTCAAAGAATTAGTACGTACAAAACACTAGGATCAAATAAGGAAGATGCTGGAAATAGAACGACGAATTAGGGTATTTACGGCGATCAGTGCTAGTGATGGAGAGGCGGTGTAGAACGCAGCGGTGGCCGGCGAAGGATGAAAATAAGAACCGGTGGTAGTGGCGAACCAGTATCCAGCCGGCGATCGTCGTGTGGGAGAGAGGAAGTGAGTGGTCACGGCGGAGGTTGTGGTTTTCTTCGCTCTCGAAGAGACGCAGTGCTCTAAGTTGGAACTGTTCGACTGGAGGCAAACTCAAGGGCCGTGTACGAGTAATAAAGTAGTGTATGACCTTTTCTATCGGTACAACAAAATAATACCGATAGAAAAAGTAAATTTCCCGGAAAAATATTTGAATTAGTGGATTCCTTTTTTCTATCGGTATAAACAATAAAATCCCGTGAGACCAATTTTCCCCAGAAAATTTTTTTAATTAAGTTCCTGAGATTATAGTATTGTGTTCCATTTTTCTATCGGTAAAAATAACAAAATACCGTCAGAAAATGAAAAGGTAAACACAATTTAACATCAAACAGACCGTGCTTGAAAGCTGCAGAATGATAAAGAAAGTGGGAAGATAGCCGGAAAATTGGAAAATTGACATCAAAAGAAATTGTTCATTCATTGCTGTTTTATCACTTAAAAAAATTAAAACCCAAAATGCTAGGTCAAGGGGTGGTCTTAGCCCTGGCTGCATGTAGAATAGAGTCAGTTTGACTTGCAGCCAGGACGCAGGACTCCTCTAGCGACAAGTTGTCCCTAGGATCAACTACTACCGCGTTGAGAAGGCCTACGACCTCCCTCAGCTTCGCTATGGTATCCTTCATAGTCAAACCGTAGCCAGCGATGGTCATATCGGCGGCTTTCTTCTCCTCGCGAAGACGCCTCGTTCAAGCCCTAGCATTGTCACCATCCGTCTTCATGCGTTGAATACGCTGGAAGAGATCGTCAAGGTCAAGCCGTAACTGAGTGTGCTTGTCCGTAAGGAGCTTGTGCTCCTCCTGGAGGGCCCTCAGTTCGGCCTTCACTTTGCCAGTGTCTTCCACGGCTCCCATTCCCTGTGCAAAGCAACAGGTCAAGAATGTAGTGAACATGGATTAACAATACAGGGGGTAAACCCAGGAGATTTAGAGTTCTTACCGGGGAGGGCGTGGCTGACGATCCCATGGAGGTTGCCATTGTGAAAGAGAAGATGAGGAGTCGAAGCGTTCGAGAATTAGAAAAACAAAAAAATACCGCGACGCATGACGAGGTACTTATAGAATTTCCAAGGCGACGCATGGCGACACGTTTGAGAATACAATGCGCCAGAGTATTGTTCTATCGGTACAAACAGAAAAAAACCGTCAGACAACAAATAACATGAGACTAACGAATTTATTCTAACGGTACAATATAATAATACCGATAGAACAAGTAAACTTTTCGCAGCGAAACTTTTGAAGTGCCTGAGACACATTAAAGCCTTTTCTATCGGTAGAAATAACAAAATACCGTCAGAAAAATTGATTTTTGGAGAGCTTAATTTGAAGGAGCAAGAGGCTGCGATGAGATTTTTGCAAGTGCTATTTGAAGGGAAGAATTAAGTATTTACAGGATAAAGGAACTGTACATGTTAGAACTCATGCTGTGGAGTAAAATTGAGATATATTAATGCTGTGAACTAGCTTATCATTAAGTTCTAAAGAAAAATGTACTGCCTGATGTATTAATGATAAGTTCCTCACCTTGCTGCAGAACTTGTGGGCTGTTTGCTTGGCATTTATCCCTGAAATAGAAATTAATCATCAATGGTTCTCAACCCATAATCCTTCTTCGTGGTCATCTCGCAGATACGTTGTTTCGTCGATATCTTCAGTACGGATAGATTGAATGTCCTCTAAAAATGGAGGTATTTCATCGAATTGGTTATACTCCTCTTCGTCGACAACATCTTCGACCCCAACAATACGTCTCTTCCTATGGAGGACAACATGCAAGTTTGGATTGGCCGGGTCAACGATGTAGAATACCTGTGTGGCTTGCTTTGCAAGTATGAATGGATCGTCTTGGTGTCCGACTCTACCAACATCGACAAGAGTAAACCCGTAACTGTCAACTTGAACACCTCGAGGGATTTCGACCCATTGGCATCGAAACAGGGGAATCATAAGTAATCCGTAATCGAGCTCCCATATTTCGTCAATAGCACCGTAATATGAGTTCAGCGCCCTTACTGACCTGGCATCCTCGGAAATAGCAAACAGTGACACTCCGCTACATTGTGTGCTACTCTTGGCGTCTTGAGCTCTTGTGTAAAATGAATACCCATTGATGTCGTACCCCTGCCAAGTCCCTACAGTGAATCTTGGGCCTCTAGCCAACCATGTCACAGTTTCACTTACGGAGCCCTCGGCAGCTTGCGTGACTCTTTCTTGGATCCACTCAACAAATTTCCTGTTATGTTCTCTGCTGACCCAAACGTCTGACTTCGAAGGATTCTGTGACCGTAACATTACCTTGTGCTCGTGTATGTATGGCTCGACCTCCGTCATGTGTTGTAAGACCCAAAAATGTGATTTTGCATACACATCACGAGCGGGGATGATAGCTTTGAATCCAATCGTTCCGATGCCCTGAAGCCTAGTCTCGTGTCGGGACCTAGGAACGCCAATTGGGTCAACCCCGGCCATATAATTTGTGCAAAATTCAATCACCTCCTCGGCGGCATAACCTTCCATGATACTCCCCTTGGGTCGACGACGAGTCCTTACGTATCCCTTCAATACACCCATAAATCTCTCAAATGGATACATGTAGCGCAGGCACACAGGTCCACAAAACTTAATTTCTCTGATAAGGTGAACAATCAGATGGACCATAACATCAAAAAAGGATGGAGGGAAATACATCTTGAGCTGACAAAGAGTTGTAACCACGTCGCATTGCAAAGCGTCCAGTCCATCCGGATCAATTACCTACGAGGACACAGTTGCGCCAAATATTCATATCAGAAAAAACTTCTAATTAAGCTCCAGAGATGGAGGTAATGAACTTATAGTACGAGTGCACGTACTTACCTTGCAAGATATTGCGTTGAAGAAATAACATAGGTTTGTGATTGTCTCTCTGACTTTAACTGGGAGAATGCCTCTGATAGCAATGGGAAGCATTTGTGACATCAGGACATGACAGTCGTGGGACTTCGTGCCAACTAGTCTTAGGTCCTTCATGGACACAAGTTTTTTCAAGTTCGCGGAGTACCAACATGGAACTTTAGCACCTTGCAGGTACCGACAGAGTTCTGTTTTTTCACTCTTGGACAACGTATAGCAGGCCGGAGGGAGGTATGTACGCTTTCCATTCTCTAAAGGTGCAAGCTCAGTCCTTATCCTCATTTCCACCATGTCACGACGAGCTTTCACACCATCCTTTGTCTTTCCTGGAATGTTCAACAACAAACCAATCAAACTGTCACAGACATTTTTCTCTACATGCATGACGTCAATGCAATGTCGAACTTGTAAGTGCTCCCAGTACGGTAGATCCCAGAGAATCGATCTCTTCTTCCAAACATTTTTTTCTCGAGGTTTAGAATGCTTACCGAACTCAGCTTTGATGTCCTTCACGCGCGAGTAAATGTCCTTACCGGTCAGAAACACTGGAGCTGATCCCTTCTCAAGCTTCCCGTTAAATGATTTCCTCTTCTTACGGTACGTGTGATGCACCGGAAGAAACCTGCGGTGACCCATGTACACTGTTTTCCGGCAGTTTCGCATCCACATGCTCTCAGTTTCATCTAGGCAAATAGGGCAAACCTTGGCTCCTTTTGTACTATACCCCGACAAATTGCCGTAGGCCGGAAAATCATTTATGGTGCAAAATATCAGGGCCCGCAAGATGAAATTCTCTTTCTTGTATGCATCCCAAACCTGCACCCCCTCGCTCCACAATTTCTGTAAGTCCTCGATTAAAGGCGCTAGAAACACGTCAATATCATTTCCGGGTTGTCTGGGTCCTGAGATTAGTAACGCCATCATGATGTACTTGCGCTTCATGCATAACCAAGGAGGAAGATTGTAGATGCATAAAAGAATCGGCCAAGTGCTGTGCCGACTACTCATATTACCATGTGGGTTCATACCATCTGTACTAAGCCCGAACCTTATATTCCTAAGTTCGCCGCCTAACTCAGCAAACGTTCTGTTGATGTTTCTCCATTGAATAAAATCAGCTGGGTGTCTAAGTTTTCCGTCTTGTTTCCGGGCTTCAGCATGCCAACGCAAGTGCTTCGCGACTTTCGGATTTGCAAACAGCCGCTTCAATCTAGGTATCACAGGCAAGTACCACACTATTTTCGCCGGAGGTCCTTTCTTTACCTCGTGACGTTCACTGTCAATCCGTCCCTACGCGTATACCTCAATGCGCCGCATCTTGGACAAATATGCAAACTGGAGTACTCGTTACGGTACAACACACAATCATTTGGGCATGCGTGTATTCTTTCGATTTCCATTCCCAACGGACACAACAGTTTTTTGGCTTGGTAAGTAGATCTTGGCAACTCATTTCCCTCTGGAAGCATGTCCGCTAGAAGATCTAATAGTGCCGTGAAACTCTTATCACTCCAACCGTTGCCTGCCTTCAAGTTATATAATCTCAGCACAGAAGACAGTTTTGTAAATGTTGCACATCCAGGGAACAGAGGCTTCTCAGAGTCAGCAATCAGTTTCTCAAATTCACAGAAGTCATTTTCGTTGTAATCTTCCTCTACATCACGTAACATCTCATCTAGATTGTCATCATCATCAACATCTACGTGCACATCGGAATGAACATTATCACAATTCGGATGATCATTGATATTATTGCAATCCACATCCGAGTCCTGCTAATTGGTAGTAGTGGTGCTTGTTTCCTCAAGATCTTCGCCATGCCATATCCAATGGGTGTATCGCGCGTTAAAACCACGATGAATCAAATGACTCTTAATTTGATCAGAGTTGCTAAACCTCTTCAAGTTCATACAATCTGTACAAGGACAGAGCATATTTTTCTCTCCCTTCCTCTCCTTTTGTTGCTCAGCAAATTTAATAAACTCATTCACACCAACCAAATATTCAAAAGTAGTACGTTTTATTCCATACATCCAATATTTCCTGTTCATCTACAATTAACAAAATTTAACGAGTCAGCCATGCATGCATGAAACCTGCCCGATTAAGTTATGTATATGTTCATGTACAGCCTCTTACAACAGATGTGTTGAACCCTAGCCTGACGAAATTAACACTAATTAACCTAGCTAACTACACAATACAAGCTAGTTAGCTCCTAAAACATGACGCATTTCCAGCTACCTAGCTCCCAAGCTTACAGCTACAAACTTAATTGGAACTACACAATACAGCTAGCTTGCAAGTAGAGAGGGAGGGAGATCTAGAGGGAGAGAGAGATAACTGTCGACAATTAATCATACCTTAAAGAGAGGGGTGCAATCAACTTCCCTCCAGCTTGCGCTGATCACCCTAGCAGTGTAGCTGCGAGTGTGGAACTTTCATCACAAACAGAGGGACACAGAGTGCAACAGAACAAATTAAAGAGTAGCTCAGCAATGGTCCAGTGGGGTTTTCCTTATAATGGAGCTTTTTCTACTGATAAATACATAAAATAACCGTTAGACTGACTAAGGTAATTTACCTCTCACATATTCTATCGGTAAAAACACACATATACCGTTAGAGAATGTACATTACTGAGCAAGTACATGCCTTGTTCTATCGGTAAATATGTGTCTTTACCGTTAGATGATGCATGACACACGAACATGAGTTTTTCTATCGGTAAATATGTGTATTTACCGTTAGATTATGCAGGACTGAGCAAATATATGTGTTTTCTATCGGTAAATACGTGTATTTACCGTTAGATGATGCATGACTGAGCAAATATATGTGTTTTCTATCGGTAAATATGTGTATTTACCGTTAGAGGAGGTACTTGTACGAAACTGGGACACACATGACACCAGTTCCCACATCCAAGGAATCATATCAATGTAACATCAAACAGATCTTACATCAAACAGATCTTAACGAGAAGATAAAGCAATATTTCAAGAAATGCTAATTTGTGGATTAACTAGGAGACACAAAAATACTTTTCTTAGGTACTTGGGACTTCATCTTGCCAAAGAAATTACACATGCCAGTTCACAAATTCAGGTACAAACATACACATGCCAGTTCACAAATTCAAGTGCATGTCTGAAATAGCAGTACAAATACACACCTACCTACCAATACAATTAAATACACAAATACTCCCTACACATTCAAGTTCATGTCCCAATTAGCAATACATGATACACAAATATACAACAATTCACATATTCGATGTATATTAGAAAAGCCACGTCTGAAATTAACAACAGATCACGACGAGGACCCAGTGGCCCATACATTTTACATAAAAGAGAACCTTTGCAGGTTACGACAATGCAACTAGCGACTACAAGTTAGACCTGATACATCACAAATCCATTCATCCAAAACAGCAAATGTCTGAACCACATTGGACTTAACCATAGGAGTTCAGTTCGAAGACGCCCGAGGAGCTGGAACTACCGTCGACTTACATTTGTACGTATTGGTGATTTCCTCGGACTCAAACTCGATCAACTCAACTCAACTCCATTAACAAAAAGAACCGACCTTCCAAGATGTTGTTCTGTGTAGTGATGGTGTAGAATGGCTGTGCAAATAACAACAATTCTTCTTCTCCAAGCAGGTAAGCATCTGGCCACAAGCTGGTGCATGCAAAAAAATGTAAGATGCTTTCTATAGGTCCTGATTTGAGAAACATGCAGGGCTTAAGGATCTTCTCGACCGAGCCAACCAAGATCTCGCCCTTCACGTCCTTCCAGCTCTCGACGGTGATCTTCACCGTTTCTTTCGCCAACAAGCCAACGTAGGCAGCGTACTGCGATGAAGAACCGTGAAATACGTTGCCCCTCATGAGCATCATCCAAGGACCTGCAAAGATCATAATCATATTGAAAAGAAGACACATCAAAATGAAGGATACAAAAAAAGCAGAATAATTGCCATAATCGGATTAGAATGATTTACGTACCTTGCTTGGGATGCCGAAGTCTAGAGGGCGTCGATGGAGGTGTGAAGGTGCAGCGGTCGCCTGTAGAGGTGGGCCGGCCGTCCATGGAGCTTACGGATTAGGACTACGAGCCCCAGATGAACTGTGAGAATGAAGAGACATACCCCTGTATTTATAGTGCTAGATAAATTCTATCGGTACAAAAACCGCATACCGTTAGTCATTTTATATATATTCTAACGGTACAAAATAAATTACCGATAGAAAAAAAACATCTGTAGAAGTCGAACGGCTCTATCGGCACAATACAAATTACCGATAGGAATTTTTGTCCATACTCTGTCGGTATATACGTACATTGCCGATAGAATAATACTAGTTGTAGAAGGCGAACAGTTCTAAAATATTTTTGCTATATTCTAACGGTATAAACATTCATTACCGATAGAATAAAACTGTTTGAAGACGAACAGTTCTAGGCAATTTTTGATATAGTCTAACGGTAAAATAATACATTACCGATAGAATAAAAATATTTGTAGAAGGCGAACAGTTCTATCGGCACACTACATATTGCCGATAGGAATTTTTGTACATATTCTGTCGGTATATACATACAGTACCGATAGAATAAGACTAGTTGTAGAAGTCAACCAGTCCTATCGGCGCACAACATTCTCCCGTCAGTACTTATGCAACTCTTCTAACGGCAAATATGTTCATCACCACTAGAGTAAATCATAGTATTTATTCTATCAGTAAGTTTCTTACAAAATGATAGGAAAAATACACCGTTGGCCTTTTATGGCCGCGAGGCACATTTTCTATCGGTTTTCTACTAAAGCGCTAATAACCGATAGAATATAGGGGTTAGTAGACTGCATGTCTGTACTAGTGTGATCTCAGCCTTATCGCATGCATAAAAGCGCATGAAGAGGTATCGACATGAAAGTTGGGTGATCAAGTGGATCAAGTGGATTAAACTAGTACACCTTTGCAAAGTTACAAGAAGTATTAGATACTCTGAGCTCCCAGGTTTTGGAGTCTGCACACGGTGGATTCTATTCATGTCGATGCAGCACAAGTAGGACTTGGAAGATTTTCGTAATATTGGATAAAAGTGGTGACTCATGAAAGACCACCACGCATAACATTTTCTAAAACCTAGTTTAGAATTTTAAAGCCTCTTTTTTCAAATTAAAACCTTTCCTCATAACTTTAGAGTGAAAATTTATTCTATTCTTACCTATAAACCAAAGAGCTTATTTCTTGGAATTCCTCGTCATTTACATAACCGCATTCATTAATTGAGACTTGTTGAGCACCATGAGAACAACGTGCTCACCCTTGCTTTTGCACATAAATTTAGAGGAAGGACTTGTCGATCTCGACTCCTATGGCTTTGAACCCATTGATGAAGAAGGAACAGTCCCCGACGATCGAGCTTACTAGAGGGTCATTCGCCTAGTGGAGCCTGATGTGGTGGGAGCCCATGCTGTACCACTACTACTGAAGATGTTAAAGATTGTCGTAGTTGTTTTGCTTATCACTTTGTGAGTTCTGTTCTTTTGTGCTGACCTTCGTGTTAATGAAACTTCTTAATTTGTATCAACTCTAAATTGCGCCATTCTTGACGCTTTGGTATTGTAATATTGGTCCTTGTGACCTTGAACTCCTTTTAATTACTTGTACTGCAGTATATTGTGTTGTATTGTGAGCTTGTGGTGTATCATTCTGTGTACAACCTAACCTAGGCAGTTGCCACCGGATTCCTCATATGAGGGTCCCCACAAACAACCTCCCACTCAGCTCAACCCAAATGGATGAATGATGCCATGTTCAGATTGAAGGTGAGCAAATCTAGAAGCATCGAGGGGTTTAGTCAAGATATTAGCTAGCTGGTTTCAGAATCCACAAAATACAGTGCAATGTCACCCTTCTCGACATAATCTTTGAGGAAATGTTACCTCATATCTATGTGCTTTGTTCAATTGTGTTGGACATCACTCTTAGCAATGTTTATTGCACTAGTGTTATCACAAAAGAGTCACATTCTCAATTTTTAGACCATAATCATGCAAAGTAGAGATCATACAAAGTGAGTGTGCACAATGTAGGATTGAGGATGCCGACTAGAGAGGGGTGAATAGGAGGCTTTAAAATCTTTTTACTAAAACAATTTTTGCAAGATGTGAAGGAAAAACGAGTTTTAACAAAAAGGTCTAAAACTCTCTAAGATCAAGTTGCATTCAACAAGATAGAAAATGAAATACAATATGCAACAAAAGTGAGCAGAAGCAAATAAGTCAAGGAAAATATAAAGTGTGCAAGAGAGAAACCAAGTGACACAACAATTTTTACCGAGGTCTCAGAGATTCGCTCGGTCTCCCCTACTCCTAGTTGAAGCGCTCACACGTGAGCCTTACTTCTATATCCACGAAGGATATCTCCACTTTGGTTGCTCCTTTTGCACTCCGGATAGGCGAGCACTAATGTCTTTCACAAGTCTTTGTCGGCCTCTCCGACAAACTCCAACGGAGAGATCGCAACTCTCCTCCAATGACCGTCTAGGCAGTGGCAATCGCCAAGAGTAATAAGTCGTACACCTTCACTTGAATAAATCAAGTGCAAGAAGCTCAAAGGATGCAAATAAATGCCCACTCTAGCACTAGCTTGCACAATGATGGATGATGTGCACTAAGCACTCTTAACCTCTCACAAATGCTCTAAGTCAAGTAATGAGGCTAATCTTTTTTATTAATATAACTTGTATGCTCAAAGACACAATGATCTTGCTAGAGATATCAAATGAGGTTCCAAAGATCTTTTCTTGACTGCCAATAATCACCAAGAAACTCTAAAGATACAATGGTGCACATGGTTCTTCTTGGAGGATCTCTCACAAACTCAATAAATGCTTTTTTGATCAAAAGATCAACTCTTGGATACAAGAATACTTGGGCTCAAGTGTGTATCAAATTCTAGCTTAGAGAAAAATGGTCATTTCATGCTCATAACACATATAAATAGTCCACAACATTCAACTAGCCATTATAGTCATGTAGGAAAAAAGTCAGTGCACGCTGACAGTCAGCATCGACCACAAGCGGCTAGTTATGACACAATCAGTAGTCGTTGGAAATTTTATCAGCACATGTGTAGACAGTCAGCATAGGTCGAAAACATTTGGCTCAAAAACATGCGTCTCTGGAGAAATTTCTGCACACACGCTAACATTCATGCTAACTATCATTGTCACTATGCTAACATTCATGTTGACTGTCAGCATAGTTTAAACCATTTTGGCTCAAAAAACATGTCTCTCTTGACAAATGTGAGCATTGAAGCTGACATTCAATGTTGACTGTCAGCATCGACCACAACCAGTTGATCGATTAACCTTGAAAACTCTGAATGAAAATCTGGTCAAAAACATTGGTTGTCGATAGCTGCTGGTCAAAATTGGTGGTCGAATAACAGTGTGCAAATGTATATTTGGTCGAATGAACAGTGCCCGAATGTCTACTAGTCAAACTATATTTACTTGAGTAGAATACTCGTCGAATTTCCTCATTCGATCAGTGTATGGTCGAATATCTTTGTAAAGATACAACCACGACCAGTCTAGTACATATACGATCAGTTTCGAACAGAGACAACTGTCGACGATTCGGACTCGGGGTCCTTAGTCGAACTTATGCAGAATTTGTGACTTGTGAGACCTTTCAGGGTGTCCCTCCGGGAAGGGATGATGAGCAATGTCGGATGGGGCACAAAGAGATTTATACAGGTTCGGGCCCTCGATGGTAGGAGTAATAGCCCTACGTCCTGTTGTGATTTCACTATGTAGGGGAAAAAAGGTTACAAAGTTGAGGAAAAGATCATCACAGGAGAAAATCTTTTCTGTGTGATTGTCTAAAAAATGAATAAACTGTTGCATCTAGGCCTTTCATGCCTAACCCTGATGTGTTTTGATGGTTGATGATAATAAGTATTTTTGGACTAACTATGTGTTTGAGTTAGTGTTACAGATTTCAGACAACCGCACAAAAAGCGAGGGCTGGTGATCAAAATGTTGAAGTTCAATTTAAGTCATTCAAAAGCATAAGAAGACGCAAAAAGAAATTGTTTTTGCTGGACTAAACTGATGCATTGAGGTATGTTGTAGTTCTAGGTTTACCGATCTCAGGGTGCATGAAGATCGATCGGTTTAAGGATTTTATTCTTAGTTTAAACCGTACTATAAAGAGGGGACGCAAGTTCTCTCTACATCTCCAATTATACCGAGAAAAATCTAGGTCAATGCACGCATATCATTATCTGTGGTTTTTCGACAATTTGTTTTGATATATTGAATTTTTGTCAACAGTTGAGGTTTTTACTTCTTGAGAAAGATCTGAAAAGATCTAATTTTTGTTGCTGTTGTCAAAAATGTCCTTCTCGAAAATATCTTCAAAACAAAACTGAAATCATTTGAATCAGATCTCTGGATTTTGAGTTTTCTCTGTTTTTATCCAGACTGACTGTCAGTGTTGATAACTGACTGTCAGTATGAATGTCAGTTTGATAAACTGACTAATCTCCAGAGAGTATGTTTTTATTGAGCTGATTTTTCTTGTACTAGGCTGACTGTCAGTGTTGATAACTGACTGTCAGTATGAATGTCAGTTAGTGCAAACTGACAAATCTCCAGAGAGCATGTTTTTTTGTCTCAGATATTTTTGTACTAAACTGACTGTCAGTATGAGTATACTGACTGTCAGTGTGGGTTTCGACCACAGAGAATTTTTGAGTTGGTTTTTTATTCTGTTTTTCTCTGTGTTACTGAAACTGATACTGACTGTCAGTTTGACACACTGACTGTCAGTTTTGGCAGTAAATTTTTTGCTGTTATCTGCTTCAACGGTTATAAAGTTTTTAGCCGTTGCTTTTCACTGTTGATTTTGTGGACACTGACTGTCAGTCTTTGTAACTGACTGTCAGTATGGACTGTTTCTTTTTACCGTTTTAGTCCACAACGTTCGAGCTGTTGTGATCCTGTTTTTACTCTTTCTGGTGATACACTAGACTGACTGTCAGTTTGTGAAACTGACTGTCAGTCTTGGTTACTAATTTTCAGCTCGAGCACAAACGGCTCTTTTGACCACGAAGGCTATAAATAGAGGTGTTGAGCTGCTGTTTTTAAAAAAAAAGCAAATACAGCAACATAGCCTTTCATACTTTCTCACTAGTGCTCCTTCGTTTTACTTATAACTTGATCTTTTGATCGAGTCGTGAGAGTATTAGCCACATCGAGCATATTGTTCTTGCATTTCCATTTCTAGATATTTTCTCAGTGTGCATTGGAGGTCTAGAGTAGACCTTGCTTCTTATTACTCTTGGTGAGCGCCCTCACCTAGACGGTTCGGAGACGGAAATCGCTGATCTCTCCAAATCGGAGATTGTCGGAGAGACGCGATAACGTGTAAAAGGCTTGGTGCTCGCCTTTCCGGAGGGGACAAGGAGCAACCTTAGTAGATAGTGTCCTGTGTGGATACTGAAGCTATACTCAAGGACTGAGTGCTTCAACGAGGACTAGTGGAGACTGGGCGTGTCTCCGATACCTCGGGATATATCGGTTTCAATCTCTTATCTTTTACTATTACTTGCTTTACCTTAATTTGGATTTTCATTTGCAAAAACAAATTTTAAAAGTCACCTATTCACCCCCTCCCCCTCTAGTCGACATCCTGATCCAACATAAACTAGTCTATGGAAGCTTGTTGATGTTGTTCTCTCAGATCTGTTTGATCTCTGGGATCTGTTCGATCTGTCAGGTCTTGATGTCTAAGCTGTCCAAGCTGTCCCTGTCCTGTATATCCGCTCACCCTTTTATACTGGTTGAAAGGGCGCCAATGCACAATAGCTTTGAACGGTTGTTCGGGTGCAGTTTTGATAACCGCATTTAACTTCCACGCAGGCTTAACACGTGCAATTAAGAGATGACCGTACATATTAACCTCCTGGCAGTTGTCTTCATACGTGGAAGAATCCTCGCGATGCTTGGGATATGCTTGTTGTAGAGCTTAAGCAACCCCAAGTTACTCTGGTCGAGGGTAGTCCACGACCCTTTGACCGCGCATCATCTACGGCCTTCTGACCGCGCTCGGCCTTCTGATCACGCACTGTCTGCGATCTCATGATCGCGTAATGTCTGCGATCTCATGATCACACAAAGCCTGCGATCATGTGTCCGTGCTTCTCAGGTCGTCTGAGATCGTAGCAACGGACCTCCGGACACTTGTCTGGTTCGAATCTGTCTTGAACCACATGTGCATTACTTCGAACTAGCTCGGGTAACAATCCTCGTCAGCTATCCCCCAAATTTGAAGAAAATGAAGAGACATATTTACTTCAAATTTTACTCCTGCATCGGATAAGTGACCCAATGCTTCAACTCCCACACTTAGTGGCGCACTACGTGTGGCGGTTTATTTCCCGAGACGGACTCTAGGTTGTTTTTGACAGGTAAGAGAGCGCCGTGGAATTGTCTTTTAACCAGAGATAAAACTGTAAATGCGTTTTAAGAACCCGAGGCATTCAAAAAATGAACCGTCACCCCTGGGGGCTATAAATACCAAAGCCTCTTAGCCCTAAAACTTCACAAGTCTTTTCCCGGCTAAGTCTTTTCCAAAGCTATCTTTCCTTCTCTTCTGTTTCCACCTCAATGGCAGATCAGGGCCCCAAGAACATCATTGAGATTGAGAGTGATGAAGAGGAAGTGACACTCGAACTCGACCAGGACTTCTAGAAGGTAAGTCTTCTCTGGAACTTTTGGTTCAAGTTGCCATCTTATGTTCTGATCATTTCCAAAATGTTTTTTGGAAATTCACAGATGACCGAAGATCTGGTTCCTTCAGGGAAGAAACCCAAGGTTGACGAGGGATCCTCCAGTGGTACAAAGTTTCGGGATGCATCATTGCACTCTCCTTCCTTGGCCCATGTAGTTCTCCCTGTCCATGCAACTCGGCAGGTCGAACCTTCATCTCCACCTTTGGAGATCCATAATAATCCTTCAAAGCCTTCTCCTTCTTCTGATGAGCTTTCTCCATTGCGATCAAGCGATCCCCATCTATTGATGGGTTATCAATTTTCTGGTAGGAAGGTTGCATTCCCGCGACCAGATAATCCTTAGCTTTTGTTGGGTGATCAATTTTCTCGTGGGAAAGTTGCACTTCCACGACCTGATGGTTCCCGACTTTTGTTGGGTGATCTACTTTCTGGGGGAAATACTTCATCCTCTCACCTGTGACGATTGGTAATTATTTTCATTTCCTCTATTGGTCGTTTTAACTTGTAAAACTAACACATATATGTGCAGGAGACGAAAATTTCTGGAGCCCCCAGCGACCAGTCTGCTGAGGTCCAACCTCTTTCCTTCGAATAGACTCTCTAGAAGGAAAAAGAGGCTCTGGAGAAGAAGACCTAAGAGATGTCTTCGGCCATTCTGCACCTGGCAGAATGTTTTGATAGATCCCGTGAAGAAGCACACCAATTCCGCTTGGAGAGGGACTATGCTCGACAGCAGCGAGAACTTCCGATACGATCAGGAATAGTAGTGCTTCTCTGATTCGGGATGATGTAGATAGGCTTAGAGTAGTTGCTAATTCTCTAGGGGTAGCCAGTGTTGATCCCACTGATGCTAATGTCCCTAGGAGAACTTTGTAAACTCCTTTCGGATCAGGTCGATGCTCTGGTCGCATGTATTCCTTTTGTATGTAAGGATTGCCAAAAATAAAAATTTCCTTTGCCTTTCATACTTCTATTTTTTAAGAAGGATTATGCAAGACTTATAATCCCAAAAAACTCTTCAAAATCTCTGTGCGAAAACATGGTCACAAGGAATGTCTTCATGACCAAACATACACAGGTAAATCCGAAGTAACAAGTCTTTCAATCCGAAACGCATTAATATGTTATATCGCGACCAACACTGTTATTGCGATCAGAACTGAAACTGCGATCAGAACCGAAGCCGCGATCAGAACTGAAGCCACGATAAGAACATAATGCCTTGATCGGATGATAACCGTGCATTTTGCGATTACCTACCTGCAGTGATCACATAATTGCATTGCGATCAACATGCAAATCTTGAGGCGATCACAGAAATGCATTGTGATCAACAAATAAAAATTAGCTTACAAAAGACATGAAGGATCACTTCCTCCAAAAATCTTTGCAAAATTTTCATGTTTTTGTGTGCACCCTAGCCCCCGAATTCGAAACAAAAATTATAAAAATATATTTTGTTTCGGATTCATTGTAGGGAGTGCATAACGGGTTTCCAGAGAAAAGGCACCCATTATGGGAAATTAATAAAGTATTCAACGAAGGGTTGCCTCGGGCATATAAAAGGAGAAGGTAGCTTCCTGAGGAAGCCACACAACCAGAAACCCTCCATTTGCCTTAGAGTTTCTCACCGCACAAAACCCTCTTTTGCATCCTCATCTCCGTCGCCTCCAATGTCACTACCTTTCTTCTCAATCTTTCGTAAGAAATGGCATCCTGGAGCCGATCCGTCCACCATACCGAAGAAATGCTGGTGGCCCTTCAGAAGGAAGAGATTCTCCCTTCGCGACTGCTGATCAACTGGCAGCCCGCGGAGAAAGATCAAGAAACCCCAATCGTCCAAGAGGGCGAGTTGGTGGTCTTTGAGGAATACCTGCGCTGCGGGTTTCGATTCCCAGGGAGCCAGTTCTTGAAGGGAATCTTAGAGTATTATGGGTTGGAGTTAGTGAATCTCCACCCAAATGCTGTTCTTATCTTGGAGATCTTCCAGCATCTCTGCGAAGCTTTCGTCAGAGTGCTTCCAAGCGTGGAGCTTTTCCGACGCTTTTACTTCTCGGCATGGTCAAAGAGTGCCAATGCCGGCAGGTGCATCTACTTCTGAATAAGGGAGAAGAAAGAGTATCCCTTCTCCCCCCTCTAGGACTCTGTACACGGGTGGAACCAGAAATGGTTCTACTGCACCCCTCCGTCGGAGAGCGGACTGTGGTTCGTGAACTCCCGACAGGAGAAGTCCAGTGAGTTGGACTCCCTTCCTGCTCTGAGTGCAGAGTAGAAGAAACAGGCCCAAGCCATTCTTCACTTAGTCCAGCAAGGCCTGACTGCGCACGACATCATACACGACTTTGTGAAGAACCGGATAAGCCCCCTGTGTGAAAGGGCTCATCCAGCTTGGGAAATCCAGTCCATGGCAGATAGTACCTTGGACTACAATAATGGTACATCCTTTAGTCAACAAAACATACATTTTTACTGAAAAAATGTCGTATTTGTTAACATGCTTATTTGTGACGCAGCTCTGCCTTTGTCTGAGATCGAGAAACGGACAAACTACCTCCTTAAGGCATACAACGCCACTGTGGAGGGAGCCAAGGGATCGCTTCGCCCCCAGAGCCTAATCAACGCCGGCGACGATCTCAAACAGGAGCGCCGAAAGGTATGACCTTTCCTAACAAGCTCTGTTGTGGACCATTCACCTGTCATGTGTTACAAAGAATATTTGGAACAGCTTCTGGGGAAGTTTGCCGAGGCGACATGCCCAAGCGAGGATGTTGGTCCCTCGGGGAGACCAGCTGTGAAGAGGATGAGGAGGACCTCCTCCAAGTGCGCAGCGAAGGAATCTGCTCCCAAGAAACCTAAGAAGACTCTCGGAGAGGCTTCTTCGCAGAAGAAAACCCCTACTACGAAAAAGATCGCGGTAAGATATTCAGTACCACCTGTAACCCCAGGTACGAGTAGAAATTACTTCTTCGTCGTATAGGGTGAAGGGAGCGAGGACGAGGCGGATGACATTCCTCTAGTTCGCCGCAAGAGGAAGGCAATCGCTCCTCCAACCAGCGAGGTCCTATCTCTGACCGCAGGGACAGAGACGACTACAATGGGCCCCGTGACCACTGATAATCCTGTGGTCGCTGGTGAAACCCTGGTGCCTGAAGCTTGCAAAGCCTCAGGACTTACAAAACCTCCCCTTCTGATAGAGGGGGCGTTGTGGTAAAATTTCTCACAATCCTGAATGTCTTCATTCATCTGTGCACATCTATTGAGTTATGCTCATACAGGAAGAGGAAGACGACATTCCCCTTATCCACCGCGAAATGACTCCTGCCAGTCCTGGGGCGGTGAGCACTCCACTCCTGTTGACAGGAGTGGGAATAACCGAACAGGACCCCACGACCACTACCAACCTCATGGTCGCGGATGAAGTCCCAATGCCTGTGGTCCAGGAGACTTCGGGACCAATGGCTTCATCCCTACCGACTGAAGAAGTTACCTTGGTAAGGACCCTTACGGCCTTGATTTTCATCATTCCTCATGTGTGTTCTTATAGATTTGCATGCACACAGGGAGAAAAGGACAAGGTCCTATTTAGGAAGAGGAAGACCAGGACAGATGATGACTGTCCTCTTTTTCCCGGGGAACCATCCTTGAAATCCCAGAAATGGGTAGGATTTCGAGTAAGGTAAGAATCTCTCCCGTTTATACAGGGTCGTATTGCAGTAATCGACTGAAGAGATTCTAACCGACGATTCTCTTGTCTGATTATGCTAGGCGCAGAGATGCAGTGCCAAGGGCCCCAGTGACCTCTACAAGTGTTGAAGCTTCTCCTGCTACAGAGGTCACGGGCGAGCAAAGTCCCATCCCCAGGGTCGAGGAAGTTCTTCGTGCCATTATAGATGGGATGCCTACAAAAATCCAATCGCAGAGATTGGAATCTGTGACCCCAGCTATGGAGGAGGCTCAGCAGGAAAACTCATCTGCCGCTCCTACTGGGGATAAGACGAGTCCAGAGACTCAGGCTTTGGCTGAACCGAAAAGTGGCTCATTCAGTGAGTATGTTGAGGTATGCAGAACATCTCTTGTGATTTTTAAGTTCACATTTGCATAGGAATATCCAGGCTTTGAAACTGATCCCCTTCCATGTCATAGGAACTGAATCGTATGGCGACCAAGTCGATGGATGTAGCAAATCGTATCGAGGTCGCGCAACAGGAAACGGGTCGCCTGCAGCGGTAAGGAAGATGTTCCTTCATCTGCGTGAATGTTAGTCCTATTTTGATAATTGTCTCTTTTGTCACAAAGAAAATGCCTTTCTGATCAAGAGCCTCACTGATCGGGAAAGCCAGGAGTTCAGGGCAGTTGCCAAGATCTCTTTCCTGGAGACCGAACTCCAACAGCTGTAGTTGCAGCTCTCCTGTAAGTATACTTCTGACCAAAATGAATCAATTTGTCATGCGAACTGTTCGTGATGGTCTCTTATCGCAGCTCGAGAGGACCAAATAAGGCAGCTCTGACAAGAAAAGAAGGATCTCCAGGCGACCATCGAGTTGCAGAACTCGAAAATTGACTCTTCATGCAAGGAGAACAAGGACTTGAATGCGTCACTCTCAACCTGCAGCAGTGCTCAACAAGACATCTTCGAGAAATGGTGGCCGGTTTGCTAAGAGCTGATGTGGTCGAGACCGAAGAGGACGACCTTAGCCTTAGCGACTGGACCACACTGGTCGCGACCCAAGCTGAGTCACTCCTCGAGTATCTTCCTGAAGATACAAGGTGGCAAACAGAGGCGATCAAGGCTAAAGTGCACTCTGCAGCCTCCACCATCCTCTGCAGACTTCGTCTCCACCATGGCCCAGATCTCGATCTAAATCCGGTGGTGGGAGAAGCAGAGGTCGAGAGTGATGACCAACTTGAGGTTATAATGGAGGAGGTCAGACCTCTAGTAGAAAATCTCTTGAAAGTGCTTGGCCTATTGTAAATCTTGTACCTGTACAGATGTAATTATACAATGCATATGTATGCCTTAATTTTTGAAGGAAAGCACTTCTTTTTGTTTCATGTTACAACCATATTCCCCTAGCCCCCTCCTGAGATTATGCATACTGAAGACTTAGTATTATAAGTGCAGGAAAAAATATGGGTGTAACGACGACCAGGAATATCCGACCAAACCGATAATCATGTTCGATACAATACCCGACCTTATTGCGAACCGGCGGCCATTCTGATGACCAAGGACATGCTAGCAAGCCCCGTGTGCATTGAGAAACGGCTTATTGAGGGGTGTCTTGTCTGGAAGTGATCATGAGATCGGCCAACGAATCCGATCAAGGTATTATAGTGATACAATTATCAGCGACCAGCCCCCGAGCTAGAATCGTAACATATGGGCGAAAGGAATAATTATCACATGAAACAACTAGAAGTACTGATTTTGTTAAATCATGCTAATTGAAAAGGAAAAGGGGTTGGAGAACTTACACATAAAACTTGCGTAGTTGATCGATGTTCCATATATTGGATAAGATTCGACCATCCTCCATCACTAACCGAGTAGATCCTGGTCGCGGTACCGAGACAGCAGTGTAGGGACCTTCCCATTGAGGGGAAAATTTATTGTGATTAGATTGGTTTTGTATTTTACGTAAAACTAGGTCACCCACGTGCAGACTTCGTGGTCGCACCCTTTTTTTATGGTATTTGCGCAAAGCTTGCAAATACACCATGGACTTGAGCTCGATCACGCTTTTCTTCTAGGAGGATTAGATCTTGTAATCGTTGTCCGTTCTGATCAACTTGTTCGAATTGATCTATTCGGACAGAACCAATACTAATCTCCATGGGTAACACAGCCTCAGCCCCGTATACCAGATGGAAAGGTGTCTCACCGGTGGCTCGACTAGAAGTAGTGTGTAGTGCCCAAAGAACGGTATAGAGCTCGTCTACCCAAGCCCCCGAGTGTGTCTTAAGGCGATCAAAAATGCGCTTTTTGATACTCTATAATATTTGCCCGTTGTCACGTTCAACGGCACCATTGCTCTGTGGATGAGCTACAGAGGCAAAGCACACCTTGGTTCCAATGGTGTCGCAATAGTCCAAAAAGAGACCGCTAGCGAATTGGGAACCATTATCAGTGATGAGACGGTTTGGAACACTGAATCGAGTCATAATGTTCTTATGAAAGAACTTTTGTGCAGCAGCAGCAGTAATATTGCGTACTGGCTCGGCCTCAATCCACTTTGTAAACGTGTCAATGGCTACGAATAAGAACTTGTATCCATTGACCGCTTGTGGCATAGGACCAACAATATCCATCCCCCAGACTGCGAAGGGCCATGATAGAGGGATGGTTTGTAGAGCGTAGGCAGGCTGATGGACCTGTCTCGCATGAAATTGACACTGAGGACATGTCTTGACCATATTCTTGGCATCATCAAGTGCTAAAGGCCAATAAAATCCTTGTCAGAAAACCTTCTCGACCAGTGTTCGGAATGACGCGTGTGCACCGCATACACCGTCATGAATTTCTTTCAAGAGGGATTTACCTTCCTCTTGGGACACACAGTGCATGAATACTCCTTGAGTACCTTTTCTATACAAAACTCCATCTATAAGTTTGTATAGACGCGCTTTTCGAACTAACCGATCGCTCTCGGTTTCATCCTCGGGCAAGGTCCCGTGTATTGATAGACCCTCAATGGATGGGTCCAATCTCGTTCTTGTCCGAGGTTGGTAAATCAAACTGTTACCAGATCATCCTCGACTGTAGTCATGATCGAGGGATGTTCCAAGTGTTCGACAAACACTCCTGCCGGAGCGGATGTACGTGAGGACCCAATTTTGGATAATTGGTCTGCGAGAATGTTGTCCTTTCGCGAGATGTATTGGACTTCGAAATTGCTGAAGTGTCTTTCCAATCTCCTCACTTCCCCCAGGTAATGAGCCATTGTCTCATCGGAAGTGCTATACTCCTTGTTTACCTGGTTTACGACCAGCTGTGAGTCTCCCCTCACCACTAATCGACGGACTCCGAGGAATTTTGCTGCTCGGAGCCCTGCAATAAGACCTTCAAACTTTGCTGCGTTGTTGGTCGCAACAGTGTAGTTGAATGACATACTTTAGTTGGTCGCCCTGAGGCGTAGCCAAGACCACACCAGCCCCCGAGTGTTGAAAACTGCGAGAGCCATCAAAATACATTGTCCAGTGATCTGGGCATTCCAAATCTTCGGACGCCATTCGACCACCAAATTGGCCAGGACCTGAGACTTGACCGCAGTGTGAGGTGCGAAATGGATGTCGAACGCTCCGAGTTCGATGGCCCATTTGGCGATCTGACTAGATTTCTTAGGATTCCAGACAATGTCCCCCAAAGGGAAAGATGAGGGCACTGTGATCTTATGTGCTTGAAAGTAATGTCGTAGCTTACAAGAAGCCATCTGTAGCGTGTAAAGTATCTTCTGGACCTCATGGTATTGCTCCTTAGGACCATGAAGTACTTCGCTTATGTAGTAGACGGGTTTGTGCACACCTTCTCTTTCTGCGATTAGGACAACGCTGACCGTGTGAGGTGTGGCTGCCAAGTAAAGGAGTAATGGTTCCTCTTTGTTGGGAGAAACCAAGACCGGTGGGCTAGATAAATATGCTTTGACCTCCTGAAATGCTTTCTCGTCCTCATCGGACCAAGTAAAATTGTGGTGTTTGCGCAGGGCTTTGAAGAAAGGTAGTCCCTTTTCGCCTAGAAGCGAGATGAACCGACTCAATGCTGCCATGCGACCTGCTAGGCGTTGAACATCCTTGATGGTCAAGGGAGACCTCATTTGTTCAATAGCCCTGATTTTTTCAGGATTAACCTCAATTCCTCTGGAATAAACAAGAAAACCAAGAAGTTTTCCAGATGAAACCCTGAAAGAGCATTTCTCCGGGTTTAACTTTATTCCATATCAATTTGAATTACAGAAGGTTTCAGCAAGATCGTCTAAATGAGACGAACTTTTTAAACTTTTTACAACCAGGTCGCCTACATAAGCTTCAAGATTACGCCCCATTCGGGAAAGAAAGGTCTTTTGCATCAAGCGCTGGTATGTGGAACCAGCGTTCTTGAGACCAAACGGCATTCTGACGTAGCAGTAGGTGCCGAATAGTGTGATGAAGGCAGTCTTCTCTTCATCTTCTTCCGCCATGCTAATTTGATGGTATCCTGAGTAAGCGTCCAGGAAACTCATCAGTTCGCAACCCGCAGTAGAATCAACCAGCTGGTAGATGCGGGGAAGGGGAAAGTCATCCTTCGGACACGCACTATTTAGGCTGGTGTAGTCGTCGCACATGCGCCACTTGCCATTTGATTTGCGGACCATGACCAGATTTGCAAGCCATTCCGGATGATTGACTTCACGAATAAATCTGGCCTTTTGGAGTTTATCTAACTCCACTCGGATGGCTTCCTGCCGATCGACAGCAAAACGCCTAAGCTTCTGCTTTATTGGTCGCTGTCTAGGTTGAATTGCTAACCTGTGCTCAATTATCCCCCTTGGGACACCGGGCATGTCGAATGGTTTCCACGCAAACACATCTGCGTTAGCAAGGAGGAAAGTTACAAGCTCGAGTTCCTATTTGTCATCTAGGCCCGATCCAACTTGAATTGTCTTGGACAGATCATCTGGGTACAACAGAACCAGTTTTAATGTTTCATCTGGTCGAGGAGCGGCTTTGATCGTATCAGTGGACATTGTGGCAATCTGGGCTTCTCGGAGGGGAAGCTGATCTACCATCTCCAGAGATAACCGATCACATGTGAATGACATGTTGCGACTGCCTCAGACCGAAATAACACCCTTGGGGCCAAGCAACTTGCCGCACTGGTAGGCATAGTGCGTAGCCATCATGAATTTAGCAAGAGTTGGCCTGCCAAAGATTGCGTTATAAGCCGAATCACAATCAATTACATCAAAAGTAGCTAATTCTATTTGAAAGTTATCTGGTTCTCCTAGCGTGACCGGGAGCACCACCTGTCCCAATGGCATCATAGAGGGACCAAGAATTATCCCATAAAACGGATGAATTATGGGTTTGATTTTCGAACGAGGAATTTGCATCTCGTCGAGTGCCTTGACCAATAAAATGTCCAAGGAACTACCTCCGTTGATCAGGACCCTTTTGACTCTCTCATTGCTGATAATTGGGGTTATGACCAAAGGTAGCCTCAATGGTCGAGTAAGCCCCATAGGGCAATCAGAGCGATCAAATGTCAAAGGAGTATCCGACCAATGGGGGTATTGAGGTTTACCAAGGGAAGTCTCCGTTTGGTTCACCTCTCGATAAAAAGCTTTAAATTGTCATTTAGAAACAAAAGAGGAGGAACCCCCGAAAATAACATTGACATGATTACGAGGTACCAGGTAGGACATCTCTTCGTCTCCACTGGCATCTCTTAGCCCGCAAGTTTGTTCTTTTGGTGGCAAGGTTAGCATAGGTCTGATCCCCTGGTAGAAGTCATTCAACTGCTTCAACCATCTCCGGCAATTGTTGAGGTCGTGGCCTGCAGAGTTGTGGAGTGGACACCATCTCTTGCCTTCCTGCGGGTTAGTTGACTTCTCTGGCTGGTCGGCACTGCGACCACCAGAAGCAGTTTTATTTTTAAACGAAGGTTTGTTACCTTTGGTCGGTGGAGGTTTCTCTGCGACCGCAACCTCTCGGTACTGTCCAGACCGACTCCTTTTTGATTTTTTTGACTTCCCGCCTGATGAAGATTCCATCTTCTTGTTCAAATTCTCTCTCTTCACATCCTTGAGACCTGGCTGAGGCGGTAAGTTTCCTTTGTCCACCATCCGATTCCACTCAACGGCCTCGGCCGCGTTGGAATATCGATCAGCCATATCAAAAAGATAGGCTACTGATCGAGGAGGGTGGATGAGCAAATCCTCAGAGAATCTCCGATATCGAACAACGTGCTTAAACGCCCTGATAACGGAATTATTAAATATGTTCGGGATGGTATTTCTCACCCCGACGAATCACTTGACAAACTGACGAAGAGTTTCGGTCGATGTTTGTCGTAGTCGATGGAGGTCGTCCTCTTTTCCCGGCTTCTGATAACAATTTTGGAAATTGTTGAGGATGGTATCGTACAACATTTTCCAGTTATAGATCGAACCCTCGAGGACTGTAGGTAGATAGTTGGCCATGACACGGTCATCGCCACCTGCTGCCTGAATAGCCGTGATGTAAATTTGAAGGAACTCCGATGGATTCTGAGTTTCGTCAAATCTTTCTATGGCCCTTGGTTTAAACTTGTCTGGCCAGACGACCATGGATGGATCTGGGACTCTCGACCTGATCTCGGGCGATCTCACGCGAAGGAGAGGCCACGCGTGGTCCCAGGAGAGAGTGGACAGGAATCCGTTCCCGATCACGAGAATTCCCCGCCCGTCTGGCTTTGTCATGCCGATACGGTGCTCGTGGTGGACGATTCCATCTACCAGAACTAGAGTTAGAGTATTCTCGGTCATGAGAATGTATCGCTGACCGGGAAGGCTGTAGGGGTCGCTTCGGATGCGACCTCGTCTATCCTCTCTGCCAAGATCCTGGCGAAGGCAGGTTTCTGTGCGTCTGTGACCGTAGGAGGAAAATTACGCAGGACCTCTGCGAAGGATCGAAGCCGTCCATGCGTGCTCCTCCTGGGTGCGCCAGGTGTCACCGTCTCCTCGTCGGCCGGCAAATGTTCCGGGGGCAAAGATGGTGTCTGGTCGCATCTGTGACCACGCGGTCGACGGGAGGAACTCAGAGCAGCGTCGTAATGAGCTTGCACATTTTGAAGAGCCTCTAGGGCTGTTCTTCAAAGTTCGTTATCTTGCTGTTCACGATCTTGATCCTCCTTTTGTCTACGCTCTTGCTCTTCTTTTTGCTTGCACTGCTGTTCTTCCCTAGTAGCTCGCTGATCGGGAGTTTCTTTCGATAAAGCAGCGAATTGCCTAGGGAACGAGGTCACAGATGGAGAAAACATCTCAGTTTGTTCCGAGTCAGACTCAAAATCAAAGAGACGGTGGAGGTTATTAGGATCAAACCTCCCCGGGCTAAATTCCTGATCAACGTCGCCCTTACCCTCAGCAGGGTCGTGCGATGGACCGGATTCAACCTCTAACGCAATAGAAACCACATTGTGCTCCGGTTCTACGTCGGATGTCTCCTGGTCGATGGACATGACCTGAGTGGTTGAATCGACCTCTGGGGCATCTTCACCTCCTGTTTCCTCCATTGGAACAGGATCGCTAGGTGAAGGCATCTAGATGTGGGCATAATCCTCGAGATCTAAATTGTTCTCGGAATCATATGCTCCAGACATGGCTCACCGAACCTCCGGATAGAAATAAGAACGCCTTGAGAAAAGCCCCACGGTGGGCGCCACCTGTCGACGATTCGGACTCGGGGTCCTTAGTCGAACTTATGCAGAATTTGTGAGTTGTGAGACCTTTCAGGGTGTCCCTCTGGGAAGGGATGATGAGAAATGTCGGATGGTGCACAAAGAGATTTAGACAGGTTCGGGCCCTCGATGGTGGGAGTAATAGCCCTACGTCCTGTTGTGATTTCACTATGTAGGGGAAAAAAGGTTATAAAGATCATCACAGGCGAAGATCTTTTTCGTGTGATTGTCTAAAAAATGACTAAACTAGCCTATGGAAGCTTGTTGATGTTGTTCTCTCAGATCTGTTCAATCTTTGGGATCTGTTCGATCTGTCAGGTCTTGATGTCTAAGCTGTCCAAGTTGTCCCTGTCTTGTACATCCGCTCACCCTTTTATACTGGTCGAAAGGGCGCCAATGCACAACGGCTTTGAACGGTTGCTCGGGTGCAGTTTTGATAACCGTACTTAACTTCCACACAGGCTTAACACGTGCAATTAAGGGATAACTGCACATATTAACCTCCTGGCAGTTGTCTTCATACGTGGAAGAATCCTTGTGATACTCGGGATATGCCTGTTGTAGAGCTGAAGCAACCCCGAGTTACTTTGGTCGAGGGTAGTCCACGACCCTCTGACCGCGCATCATCTACGGCCTTTTGACCACGCTCGGCCTTCTGATCGCGCACTGTCTGCGATCTCATGATCGCGTAATGTCCGCGATCTCATGATCGGACAAAGCCTGCGACCATGTGTCCGAGCTTCTCTGGTCGTCTGAGATCGTAGCAACGGACCTCCAGACACTTGTCTGGTTCGAATCTGTCATGAACCAGATGTGCATTACTTCGAACTAGCTCGGGTAACAATCCTCGTCAACAACCACGACCAGTTTCAATACTGATGCGGCTAGCGTGTATACTATATATGAGCACTATCAGGTCTATTACTGATACGACCACGACCAGTCTAGTACTTATGCGACCACGACCAATTCCTAGTTTTAAGACCTTAGCTGATGAAGAATATGGGTGCCGATCTTTCGATGAGAGGGATGCTTTCGATTTGGTGGAAGTGACTTTGACGATCCGACTACACCGTACGACGACGATGTGCCTTAGCAATCGTTAAACCAACTTCGGAGGGTTATTGATCTTGCCGTGGGCACGATCAACCTGAACACGAGGTTCAATTCCTGCAAGCAACCAAAGAACAAGCAAAAACGATAGTTTTTTTTAAAGCAATCTGAATTGTAAATATGAAACTGAGGTTTACGAATACAAAGAACAAAAGAGTGGGGTTCTATTGATGATCTTGACGAGGTGGCTATCCAGCACAACTCGAAGATTCTAAGTTTGCACGTAGCTAAACCAATCTAACAAAACCCAAATCTAAACAGTGACGGCTGCTGAGTATATGAAGAGGCAGCGTGGCTAGGGTTTCCCACGCCTTACTAGGAAATACATGGGCCAAAAGGCCCGAAACAAGGGGGTCGCAGCACCAACTAGGCCCAATCAGAATCTGGTTGAAAATTGTTTTGTTAATTTCCGGCGATCCAGAAGGAATTTGGATGTGGGGCCAAATCCATTAGAAAGATCTCGTCGTGGGCTTCTCCGTGGACTATAAGAATGTCCCAATCGGACTTCTTATGAGGGAGTTATGGTCATTTGAAGGCAGGCTGCTCCTGGATTGCCGAACCAGACTCAACTCGAATCCGTCTTGGACTCCAACTCGACTTGGTTATCATCACATGTCTCCTCCACTTGATATTCTTCTCTTTGTGCTGCTGCCATCATCTCCATTCTTCATTCCTATTCTCCATAGCTTGTCTCGTGTATCCATGCTTGGTCCATCATTCCTGAGTATCAAGTAACAACTTGATTTAGGCAGTATCAAATCCTTAGCAAAATTAATATTATCCCCTAAGAATGAAAGTACCTGATAACTGAATTGACGAGCACGAGCTCTAGTGAGTGGTCCTTGTATTGTTGGAGGAGTGGCAGCAGGTGTTGGTGTAGTGGGTGTAACAGTGGTGGAGACGTCCTCCTGCTAAAACTGTTCATATTCGCAACCAAATTGCATCTTTTTCATAGCAGGTAGGTGAATCACTTTATGATGCTTGGGAATGGTACAAGGACTTGTTGATCAAATGTCCGCATCTTGGACTAGAGAAGTGGCTTTTAGTTCACATATTTTATAGCGGATTGAACTACAATGCACGGATGGCCATAGATGCCGCAACCGGCGGCGCATTTATAAACAAAAGTGTAGATGAAGCATATGACCTCATCGAAGGTATAACTCAAAACTACACTCAATGGGGAACCTAATGAGCTACTCAGCAAACTCTGACCAACAACATGGATGTAAGTGTAATGTCGCAATGGCCGAACAAGTAGCACTTCTAACTGATAAACTTGCTATTCTTGGATCATCTACTACTTCATCTACTAATGCGATTATACCTATATGTGAACTGTGCGGTGTACAAGGCCACTATAGCCATGAAAGCCAATTTAACCCATCCATCGTGCAGGAAAACACTTTTCAGGGTATACAAAAAGGCAAGGTAATGCTTTTCCTAACTCGTATAACTCTGGATGGCATAACAATTATAATTTTGAGTGGTTAGGACAATATCAGCAACCTCAACGTCAACAACCAAATTTTGGACAGCAGCAGCTACATCAACAAAATCCCCCATATCAAGTTCAAAGGCCACCGTTCCAACTACAAAATCAGCAACCTTATCGACCTCCACACCAACGACAACCTGAGCAGTCGAACATGGAGTGCATGCTAGAGAACTTTCTAGCTAATCAAGAGAAAGAGAAGACATCCATGAGTCAAAAGATAGACTCCATATCAACTCACGTGTGCATGCTTGAGACTCAAATCGCACAATTGGCGAATCCTACACTTAAAAACTTCCTAGCTAATCAAGAGAAAGAGAAGACTTTGATAAGCAATTTGAAAAATTTGTGGAAATCTTGAGAAAACTTAATGTGACTATGTGTTTCACTGATTTAGTAACTCAAATGCCTTCTTATAGAAAATTATTGAAAGATATTCTTACTAAGAACAGAGATTTGAGTGAATTTCAAACTGTTTCTTTGACTGAGAATTGTAGTGCTTTGATTCAGATCAGGATGCTGGCAAAGCTACAGGATCAAGGGAGCTTCTCCATCCCTTGCAACATAGGTACGGTATACATAAATAAAGCTCTTTGTGACCTAGGCGCAAGCGTTAGTGTGATGCCTCTCACCATTGAACAACATTTAAGCACGGGTGTGATCAAACCTACCCGCATCATTCTACAACTTGCCGATCCTTCGGTGAAGCATCCAGAAGGAATCTTGGAAGATGTGCCTCTCCAAGTTGGTAAATTTTATCTTCCAGTTGATTTTGTTGTTCTCGATATGGATGAAGATGTTGCAATACCTATTATATTGGGATGACCAATGCTCCGAATAGTAGGTGCCCTCATTGATGTTCGTGAGGGACGAATTACTAAAAGGAGAAAATTTTGTTTAAAATGTCTAAACTTGTTGATTGCCCTATGTATGAGGTGAAAATTTGCAACGTGGATGATCTAGAAGAAGTCATAGAAGAGGAATCGCCACTTTGACTCACTTTTGGAGAAGGAACGGATGAGATATTCAAAAATGAAAAAATGGACAGTAGCAAAGAAAACAAACAAAACAAAGACGAACCAACAAAAGAACCATCCAAAGGGGACATCTCGGATTCTGACGGCACAAGTAAGGAATCGGTAAGTAAACCTACATTTAAACTCTTCCTTCCTCGCTGAAATATGTGTTCTTGGATGATGATGAGATGCAACCTGTCATTGTTAATGCAAACATGACCAATTTGCAACTAGAAAAATTGGTTTCTTTATTTTGTGTGCATCGCAATGCTCTCGGTTATTCAATTGATGATATGAAAGGGATTAGCCCTGAAATTTGCATGCATTGGATCTCTCTAGTTGATGAAACTAAAACTTCCATTGAGTGTCAACGTAGACTAAACCCAAACTTGAAGGAAACTGTAAAAGCTGAAATTTCTAAACTGTTAGATGCGGGTATCTTTTATGATATTTCTGATAGTAATTGGGTCAGACCTGTTCATGTGGTTCCAAAGAAATGAGGTATGAATGGTTAAGAATGATAACAATGAGTTGATCCCTACTAGACTTGTTACTGGATGGCGCATGTGCATTGATTATCGTAAATTGAATAGTGCCACTAGG